>SEMN01000050.1:631089-1231089 GCA_005408345.1 Macquaria australasica | reverse complement strand
CAGGATTTTCAGTCGGCCCTTCAAAGCCGTCCCACACTAAACTCCTGTATCAGCCTACATTAGTCCCAAGTTTCACCTGTAAGATTTTATTTTTATTGTTTTTTCAGGCATTTTTGCCTTTATTGGACAGTGATAGCTGCAGAGAGAGACAGGAAAGGCAGGAGAGAAAGAGGGGATAACATGCAGCAAAAGGCCCGGTCAGGACTCAGCCTTAATGGTACACGCTCACTCATGTTTTTAATGCTTTTCTGCATCATCTGTGATGTGAAAACAACACATTTCCACACAGTCAGAGAAATGAATAGTGTGCATCCTATTATAAACTCCTAGCGCACCACCAAGCGTCTCTCTCTGACAGCATCATGAGCCGAACACTCAATCACAGCTGGTTCAAAAGTAGTTTACTGACAGTCAGCCCCGGAGCTGAGAGCGTCAGAGCAGCCAACAGACACGAGTCGTTCTGCTCTCCGTTTTCGTCAGGGTTATTCAGTTCAATTCAGTTCAATTTATTGTCGTTATACCAGTCCAGTATAACAAAAAGCCTTGTTCGCCAGTCTCTGGTGCAGCATAAAAACATAGGTCAGACATTGACACAGTAAGAGACACACTTTCAAGACAGTTTCAGACATAAAAATACAAAAACAAAATTCAATTCAATTCAATTCAGTTTTATTTATATAGCGCCATATCATAACAAAGTTATCTCAGGGCACTTTTTCGAATAGAGCAGGTCTAGACTGACTCTTTATATTTACAGAGACCCAACAGTTCCCACCATGAGCAAGCACTATGCGACAGTGGCAAGGAAAAACTCCCTTTTAACAGGTAGAAACCTCGAGCAGAACCAGGCTCAAGGTGGGCGGTCATCTGCCTCGACCGGTTGGGTTGAAGGGGGGAGCGGGAGAGAGAGAGCAGGAGGAAAGAGAACATACAGCAGCTCAATACAGCATAGATATGGTAATGGCATTGATGTTAACACCAACGGAAACAACACTAAGAGCAACATTATAATAGCAATACTAATAACAACAGCAACAACAGCAATAGCATCAGCGGGTGCAGAGCAGGAGCACGGGGGCAGCAGGCGGCAGCAACCACAGACCCAGACTCCACAGCTCCAGAGGCAGAAACACCTGCAGAAAGCAACAGAAGGGGAGAGGGAGAGAGAGAGAGGAGAGAAAGCACACAACTACGGGAAGAAGTTGAATTAATAACAAGCATTGATGGGATATGAGGGCGTACAGATGGAGAGGAAGAGGAGGAGAAAGGAGCTCAGTGCATCATAGGAAGTCCCCCGGCAGTCTAGGCCTATAGCAGCATAACTAAGGGGGGCTCAGGGGTCACCTGAGTCAGCCCTACTATAAGCTTTATCAAAGAGGAAAGTCTTAAGCCTACTCTTAAATGTGAGGAGGTTGTCCGCCTCCCGTACACAAACTGGGATCTGGTTCCACAGGAGAGGAGCTTGATAGCTGAAGGCTCTGGCTCCCATTCTACTTTTAGAGACTCTAGGAACCACAAGGAACCCTGCATTCTGGGAGCGCAGTGCTCTAGTGGGGTAATAGGGTACTATGAGCTCTTTAAGATATGATGGTGCCTGACCATTTAGGGCTTTGAAGGTGAGAAGGATTTTAAATTCTATTCTGGATTTTACAGGGAGCCAGTGTAGAGAAGCTAATATTGGAGAAATATGTTCTCTTTTTCTGGTTCTTGTCAGTAAACGTGCGCAGCATTCTGAATCAGCTGGAGAGTCTTAAGGGATTTATTGGGGCAGCCTGATAATAGAGAGTTGCAATAGTCCAGCCTAGACGTAACAAATGCATGGACTAGTTTTTCTGCATCTTTTTGAGATAGGATGTGCCTGATTTTTGCAATGTTACGTAAATGAAAAAAGGCAGTTCTTGAAGTTTGTTTTATGTGGGAGTTAAAGGACATATCCTGATCAAAGATAACTCCAAGATTCCTTACGGTTTCGCTGGAGGCCAGGGCAATGCCATCTAGAGAAACTATATCTTTAGATAATGTGTTTCGAAGGTGTTCGGGGCCAAGTACAATCAAAAAATAAGTAAAAGGTTAGTTTTGTGCTTGGACTCAGTTTGTAAAGTTTACAGCCTGCCATGCTGTGGTCATGCATTGTTCTATGTATAATGACTGAAAAAAAATGCAGTGATTTGACTGAGAAAATGTGTAGATTACTGGACTCTGGACTTTTGGGGGGCAGCCCTCATTGTTACCACATCCAAGGTCATAAACATTTCTTCAGCCAACCTCAGTAGAGAGCAGCATTCAGACATCTATCAGTATGAGTCAGGCCATTTCTGTTTCATTCAGTGTCATTTGTTGTTCCAGCGGAGGATGTGGAGAACTTTGAGGTGGCAGCGCTGCCTCTGGACACCCAGAGAAACATTGAAGCTGACAGCTTCTGGTGCATGAGCAAGCTGCTGGATGGAATACAGGTCTGCTCACACACATACATCTCAATAAACACTTAATTAAAACTGTAAATGTGCCAGTTTACTGAAAATGGTATCCTTTCAGGACAACTACACCTTTGCTCAGCCTGGAATCCAGAACAAAGTGAAAGCTTTAGAGGAGCTGGTCAGCAGGATAGATGGTAAGTGGACTCTTGTCAGTCATCATCCAGAAGGAGTTTCATGTGTCACATTAGGTTTTAGGTTGCGTGTTCTTTGCACTGACATGTGCCTTGCTCATTCCTCTTTACTTTGGGCTTGTTTACTTTGAGCTCATACATGTAGAGAGTGATCAAAGGCGGCACAGCTGATTCTAGATACAGGCTATCAACAGGAAACCCCCAATTTTAGCGTGTGTGTGTGTGTGTGTCTGTCTGTCTGTCTCCAGAGGACATTCACAATCATTTCAAGAAGTATGAGGTGGAGTATCTGCAGTTTGCTTTCCGGTGGATGAACAATCTGCTGATGAGGGAGCTGCCGCTTCGTTGCACTATCCGTCTCTGGGACACCTACCAGGTAGAGCAGAGTGTACACCATCAAACCATCAGCCTATAGAATTCACACTGCTGCAAATATGGTCCATTATACAGTTTGTTAAGTTGACTGGGTTCAAGAGTTGGGACAGACTTTCTTCTCCCCTGATTGTCTTTGCTTGTAACTTTTGGATACCGGCCAAAGCTGTGCTGTAATTGGCTGCGAAATCGTTGTGTTTTCCGCAGGCTGAAGCAGAGGGTTTCTCCCACTTCCACCTGTACGTCTGTGCTGCTTTCCTCATTGAGTGGCGCAGAGAAATCCTCTCCATGGTTGACTTTCAGGTAGTCATCCACACTTAACTGAGAAAGTAACTGATCAATATTAATTGCAGTACCAACAGACGGTAGCAAGATTCACTGTAGAGACAGGTTTATGGAAGCAAAAAAAAAGGATGTGATCATTTTAATATTAAAAGCAACTGAAGATGTAAATAATAGCATTAAAATATTTTACTTTAAAAACTGTCTGTCTGAATTTATGTCTGGGAGAATTTCAGCAACCGTAGTATGGATTGCCTTTAGATTTGGCAAGCGTTCATGTCCCCCTTAGGTTGAATTGTGATAACGTTGGGGATCCCTTAACCTTTAATACTTTGGTTTATGCCCAAATACCTGCAAAACTAATGACATTCCCATCAGCCTCAGCTGGACTTTGTGTTTACTGCTAATTAGCAACTGTTAGCATGCTAAACTAAGATGGTGAACATAGGAGGCATTATACCTGCTAAACATCAGCATGTTAGTGTTTGTCTTATGCGATAGTAAATTGAATATTGGGTTATGGACTGTTGGTTGAACAAAACAAGATGATTTGAAGATGAAGATCTATTTTATAGATTAAATGATTAAAGGGGACAATAATTGGCTGATTAACTGATAATTTAAATTATTATTAGTTGCAGCCCTAAATGCAGATATATAGTCATCAAAGTAAAATATTTAAATGTATTCTGTGATATTTAAGTAGTCATTACAGACTTTGCGTCCATGCAGATGAGTATGAGTGCACACCTGATTCCACTGTCTCACATATAGGTTTTACATACTAACCCACATACTGTATATATTTGTGAAATGCTATACGTACTCTATTATTAACCTCTGCCTTACAAAACAGTGTCATTGTCTCAAAGTAAATTTCTGTTACTCTTCAGGGCCTTCTTATGCTACTGCAGAACCTTCCTACAATCCACTGGGGTAACGAGGAAGTGGGTCTCCTCCTGGCTGAAGCTTATAGACTGAAGTACATGTTCGCAGACGCACCCAGCCACTACAAGAGATAGGCCCGAGTCTGCGTCACAGCAAACACAGTACTACTCAATTTAAAATCAGACTAGACTGTGACTAGGTGGACCCACTGGATCTGACATGCTCCAGACATAAAGTGTTGTCTTTGATGTAACCCGGAAGAGACTGACGCATTCAAATGCAGCTCCAGGAGACGTGTTATCTCAGAGCCACAAAACGTATCCTGTGAAAGTCCAGTGAATGTCACATTGGATTTGGGTTTATGGTGCACCCATGGAGCTCAGTGAAGATGAGACAATTTGCAGTCAACACACTGCACTGTTTCAATGAACTGTTACAGTATAAATAATCATAGCTATGTTATCTTGGGTTTTCTTATACTGTTTTTGGTCATGCAACATTGATTGTCTCTCAAGTGAACTGTACACGCTGTAATATGAAGGGATGATGAATGTTTGTGAGATCATCCTTTTAGTGAAAGATGGTATCTACAGATTATATTTTTTGCAGATTTGTTTTAGTAGTTGTTTTACAAGGGAAACAAATATTAGGTGTCAACCAGGCAACTACAATACTTTGTCGTTTTATCTTTTAAAACTTATTTAGTCTGACACTGTCAAGCTGCCCCCTTTTCAGATCCATTATCTATACCCTCTTATCCTTAGAGGGCCACGGTCCCTGACATTGGGCGAGAGGCGGGGCACACCATAGACAGGTCGCCTGTCAATCACAGGGCTGACACATAGAGACAGACAACCATTTACGCTTCACAGTCACACCTACGGACAATTTAGAGTCGTCAGTTAACCTAACCTGCATGTCTTTGGATTGTGGGAGGAAGCTGTTGGAGAGAGCCCACGCAGGCACCGGGGAGAACATGCAAACTCCACACAGAAAGGCCCTTTTTCAGATAAGACATCTAATTTGTGAGTAGACTTATATTTTGGTTTAGGGTTGCCAAATCTGCACTGTACAATCAACTTATATAAGTCCTTAGTTTGGACATCAATCGGTCAGTTTAATTGGTTGCCAGTACTTACATTTTGGGTTGTATTTAGGTATAAGACCTAAGAGTAGCAAGTAGTAGGTACTGTGTTTCATTTTAGGTTGTGTTTTGGGTTAAAAGTGGAAGAACTGATTTGGTATCGGTTTGTCTTCCTGGTCATTATGAATCAGCTGATTTAAGAGGAATTTTTGAATTACTATGAGGCTCTTGGTTATAGCTCGGTTATATCAACACTGGTGAAAATTTTCCTGCCTCTGAATAGACTCGGGAAAATGAAGACCTTCTAGTTAATGTAGCTTTGAAATTCCCCGTTCATATGTCAGCTGAAATGGGTCTAATTTAATATTTGAACTGACGAAGATGAATCTAAATTTTGTTATATTTTAGAATATGATTTTAGTTTGAGATTGTGGCACATATTAACACTCTTACAACTGCAGTTGTCTTATAAATGATCTTACGATAATCTATGAAGTATCTAATTAGATACCTGTGATCACTGTAAAAATGGCACATGCATAACAAGTAGTTAGAAGTGTTAGGGTTAGAATAATTTTAATAATTGTTTATGGGGTTGAAGATATTTTTAAAATGGAGGAAATGCCTCTGTCAACGCTTGTCGGTACTGAAGGACATTTAGTCACACCAGACTGTCCTGTGGACACAGTGCAGCTCAGAATATATGACGATGCCTTTTGTTATGAGCATTTGTAATGTACTCCTGTCTTTTAAAGTGCAACATGGATAAATTCTCCGTCATTAATGCTTGTGTTTTATATTTATCTGAGGTTCAGATTAGGTTGCTCTTGCACATGTGACTTATCCCAGTCAGTGTCTCCTTTTTTGGGGGGGTGGGGGTGAATATGTGTGTTATTACTCATCTACCTTCATTACCAGTGATAATTATATCACAATGTATGTTTGAAAGATATGACAATCTTTAGCCTTTGGTACTTTGATTTCCCTACCATTAGCTTTGGTCATTATTTTCTTCATGTGTGAAAACTTAACCATCCTGAAGCAAATGTTTTATTAGGCTATAGCAAAAATTAGTCTCCAACAAATTGAATGGAGAAACATCCTTCATGGTTAGAATGAATCTTAATTCATATTCAGGAATTATTCGGTCCTTCTGAAATGTGGCAGTTCAATCACAGCCTGAAGTCTAAGTTACTTTATGGCATTATATTCAGTGGAGTGCTTCTGAAGATTCTTAAACTGAGCCTGTGAAATAGATCTTTTTTGTTTTTGGAGAAATCTAACACTGTGTCGTATACCTATTCATGGTTCATTCACTGTCAGTTAAGCCACCTGTAATCTTTGTTTTACCCATCAGAAACATTATGAATGTTTTTGTGTTACAGTATACCTTTAGCCTTAAAGTAGGTTTTCTTCATTCAGGTGCGCCAATTGATTGTGTCACTACCGTAATGGTATTGTTCACTCCATGCTGTTGTTCTCTAAAGGTCACATGTCCTCAAAATACGATGGTGACTTGTTGATTTGTTTCACAAGTATTTATGCTGTTCCAACAATAATATGCCAAATCTTTATTGGGCCAATACAATCTGTTTTAGAGTGCTTCTGTAGTCACTGCTGGCTTCAGCCTGAAATGAAGATAAATTATTACAGTACCTGCTGTATATGAACGTTTTGTTTATATTAAACGATTGTTATTCTTCATTTTGGCATTTGTGTGTGTGTGTGTGTGTGTGTGTGTGTGTTGATCGGATATTATCACTGTTTTCATATATTAAAGGTAGTTTTAAGCCTGGCCAAACAAATTAACTATTATTTTGATAAATTGGTTATGCTATATATATATATATATAATGCAAAGGGATAAACAAAAACAAAAAAGAATACATAAATAAGCAAATAGCATAAAACAAGAAATATGCCAACATAAATAAATGGCAAGTAACTTAAGTGAAAACCTTCAGTTGGAGCATGGTCTTACAGTTTTAACAGCTTTTTTTTTTAAGTAATAATGAGATTGATTAGAGATTACTCTTTAACATATTGTGTTGATCCTTATAAAACAAACAAAAAAACATATTTTCCAGTAGAAGCTCAAAGTTACAGATAATATTATCCAAGGTAAATCTTCAAATATATTGCCACAGTTTACGGGTATGTATACCTTTCTCAGTGTGGGAATCACGCTTAAATCAATTATCATATTTGGATTTAACAAAAAGAAACACCTTACCGGGTAACATCATGAATGTGATATCTCAATGTTTTTTCTTTTTTCTTTAATTATTATTATTTCTTATAGTGGAAACAAGTACACAACATGTACAAAAGGGAACATATAATTAATTAAAAAAGATAACGTGGTAACTCAAAGTGTCGAAGCTCAAGGCACGTGACGTGCGGAAGTGAAGCTTCCAGCAGCTCAGAGAAGTAACCCCCTAAACCCCACAAACTTCGCTTTCACTTTTGCAGCCATGCCAGAGTGGTTTGTGTCAACGAAACCAAACGTTAACGCGTCACCTCGTCTGAATTTAACCAGTTGGCGATATCAAGTGTCAAGGTAAGCTGCTTTGGTGAACCGAAAACGGTGCGTTTATAGCGTATCAGCGCAGCTAGCACCGAGTTAACGTTAGCACACACACACACGAAGCTATCCCGTGTAACGTTAGCCGCCTTGCTGCTACGGCAGCATTGACTTCTCACTAAACGGACCTCTTGCTGTTCAGGTTTTGTGTTGCTCTAAAATAAAACCTCGCTACCAGTAATCGATAACGTTAGCAAGAAAGAGGAACAAGCTAACAAGAAGGCACACTTCCCATTTGCCTATCAAAACATGGCCAGCTGTTCAATGCACTTCACTTGTAGCAGCTTGGCTCCCTCCGGCTTAAATTCCTGTTTAACTAAACAATGCTGAATGCCATAGCCTGTTATTTTTGCTCTTGTATTTGCGTGATCTCCAAGCTAATGACTCAGACGTCTTCTGTCTCCACTAAAGCAGGAGAGAAGCTTGGTGAAAGAGGATGGATGGAGTCAGCTGGAGCACCACAAGGGCCCAGGAGTCGTTCAGCCGCTCCCACACCGCAGCCGACACTCTGTCCAGGCTCGCCAGCTTCATTGCACGGGCTGAGACGAAACAGCACACACGAAACCAGAAGCAGCTAGCTTCCCACCTGTCCACATATGTTTGTCAAGAATGTGGTAAGATCTTCCCTTATGCGATGGATCTGTTGCACCACCAGGAACTAAAGCACACGTTACCCAAGCCTCACCGGTGTCCCTCTTGTAGGCAGGAGTTCTCCCTGAGATCGTCCTTACAGCTACATAAGTGCGTTCATGATTACTCCAAGTGTGAGCTTTGTCATGGAGAGTCGAGGCTTGGTTCTCCATGCCCTGCATGTACAAGTCGCACCTCGGATCCTGGCAGGTCGCAGGACAAGTCACCTCACCGTCAGCCTCACCTGGACAATAGCCCTTACGCATGTGCACCGTGTGGGAGAGGCTTCAGCCAGAAGCAGGCTCTGCTGCACCATCAGCAGGCAGGTTGTAGTGAACCACCATCCCTGTCTGATACAGCTGATGCCAGTGGCCTTCCAGATGATTCTCCGCCAGTTTCTGAGGGAGACTCGACCCGCTCTGATTCTTCAGACACCCCTAGCAGCAGAGCTGTCAATGTGTGCCAGTTCTGTTCGAGAACCTTCCGCACCGAGGCTGGACTGCAACGCCATGAACAGACCAACCATGCAGAGGAGCGGGTGATGGCTCTACAGGGACAAAAGACCAAAGGCGAAGGTACTAGTGGAGAAATGAGGAGAGGAAGGAGTACCAAGGTGACTGAAGATCCAATTAAAATGCCAAAATCCAAAACGAAGCTTCTGAACTGTCGCTCTTGCGACATGGTTTTCAGGAGCACCTCTAAGCTGTACCTGCACAGAAAAGAGAAGCACAGCAGAGAGAAAAATATCAGGAGAGAACCAAGGCCAGTCATCAGCAAGCGCAGGAGAGGAGGTGCGTATCCATGCCAGGTCTGCGGAAAAGTCTTCCTCCATCATTTGTCACTGAGGGCACATTACAGACAGCACACAGCCTCAAGCTTCACCACAATCAAAAACAAAAGCCAGTCTGTAGGATGCACCACCAAAGATGTATCAGAAAATAGACCAAATAAAGTAAAGACCAGCCTAGGAGATAACAAGACTGTTAGGGCTGGTCCAGGGAGGCCCAGGAAAGTGCCCAGATTAGATAACAAGGTTACTGATCCAGGGAGGTGCAGAGAAGTGCCTGAGGTAGAGGATGAGGAGGAGGAGGAGGAGGAGGAGGAGGAGGAGGTGGAGAGAGAGTTCCCATGCCCCTCCTGTGCAGAGGTTTTCTCTCTGCAGTCGCAGCTAAAGAAGCACGTGGAGCTCCACCAGTCCTCCGTGAAGAGGAGACAGTGCAGCGTGTGCACAAGCGAGATGGACACCTGTAAATGGCCGGGCTCAAAGAGGCAGAGGCTGTACCACTGTGTGCCCTGCCAGCAGGGCTTCTCAGCACTGGACTCTTTCCTAGAACACTGTCAAGAGCACCTGCGAGTCCGGGTGGAGGAGGACAGCATCACAGAGGGCTACACACATCAGGCCAGCATAGCCTGAGATTCAGTTTGAATGTCATCAGCGATTGCCTTTTTGCCTTGAAGGGTTAGAGACCAGAGAGTAATGAAAACTCTATGAAATTCTTGTTGATCAACCAGTTCATTGATTGAGCATTCAGAACTTGTTTTTATACCTATGCAGTTGGTTTAATGCTATCCACATCAAGGGTGAAAGAGAATTCATTGTTAAAGGACCATACTGGAGTTTTTGCATGTTCTATTTTAGTTTAGTAATTTTCTTTTAGTAAATGTTTTCTACATTTTAGGTGGCCACGTTTTTCTTTTTCAGTACACTGTAGTATGTAAATCAATTTGTGTCAGATCCATCACAGTGACCATTTAGTTGGTTCACCTTTTTACGTTATCACTACATGTTGATACATTTGAACAATTTATTTTGTTGGTGTGCTTATGGGACGTTCCACCATCCCAGATTTGAGTCACTTACAAAGAAGCACTGCTTTAACAAGCCATGTTGTGAAATCTAACAAGACAAGAAGCAAATGTGGGCATTGCAAAAAGGATTGTGTGTGTTGTTTGCTCTAAGATAAACTGGAGTATCCCACAAGCAGTTGTGTGCACCAAGGACTAAATACAAGTGTTGATTTTCATACTTTAATGAAATGCATTGAAACTTGTGGCAGCCTGAAAAGTTGGGGGGGGGGGGGGCATGCAAAAGCGCCAGTGTGCTTCCTTCATACAGTTTGGCATACCATCTGCACAACCGTGGTACATTCTCGCCAAAGCGCTGCCAGAGATATCCTGTTTGCTAGAGTCTATTTTTACACCAGACATCTGGAGTGCTTTAGCTAAGTAAGGTCAGATTTGTCTTCTGCTGAATTTGAGTTATTTTTCTTACAATTTCAGCAATAATTATTCAGATTGGTGGGAACTCTGGTGTGGCATTTGCTGGATCATCACTGTTGTGTTTTGGACCTGGGTATTCGCATTTGCATTGAATTCGTAGCACTGCTTAGATGGAAATGTAGTGCTTTGGTCAAGACCACAGCGTCCCAAGGTGTGAATGAAATCACAAAGTGTGAAACATGTTTTGAGCACTTTTATGTGCTGTTTCGGGGTTACAACAGGTGGTAGTTGTTATTGCCCCAATCCATAGAATGGATACACTTTTAATGCTGTCCTGGATAGTTATACCTAATACAATGCCTTTCATTATGTCCTGTGTTTTTAGCTGGCATGTACTCGGGTGATATTACACAGCTATGCAAACAGATAGACTTATGGCAGCCTTTCAGTAAGTCTGTAATGCTTGATAAGTGCGCTTTGGTGAATGAACTAGGATCAACATGAGTTCTTTTTTTTTCTCTAAAGGATTTTCAGCTACTGTTTTTTTTTTTTTTTTTCAAAGTGCGACGGTGAAAATGTAGAAAAAATTATTTAATAGGTTTTGAAGCTTCCACTTTTTTGAGGTGTTTTGTAAATTAGTTTATGGTTCTTTATAGATAACATAATTAAAACTTAACAGTTCTCATGAGATGTTTTGTCTGTGTTCTTTATACTGGTTTTGTGATTAGTCAAGTTTTTTTATACTAGTAAACTGAGTAGTCTGTAAGTTCCTGAGCACTCTCTGCACTGTTAACATATGTTTGCATGCTACATTTGCTACATGTTTAAAACTCCACATATTCTACAGTTGAATGGCACCAGTAGTGGTAATACAACATCAAACCTTTTTATGCAAAAAAAAAGTCTTTGGGTGCAGAGAACCACATACAAAATGTAGTCCCACTCTATGTTGCTAAAATGTTTGTTTTCTTGTCAACAGCAAAGTAAAAGTTTTGTGTCGAGCTGTGAGCGGCTCTCATCAAATCTAATTTGTTTTGTATTAAAGTGGACAGTCTTCTCATCTGCCTGCCTGCCTAAAATATATACAAAAATAAGATGGCAAGTCACACATTTTCTAGAAAACGTCTGGTCGGTTAATTACAGAAATTGGCTATGAAGATGATAACATAATTTGTTATTTTATCAAAGTGTATTTTGTGCCTTTTCCTTCCGTCATTCCCCTTAATTTTATATGGAGAAAATACTTGTCAGTCAGCTGAAAGTTATATTTTTGTACACAACAATAAAAGAAATCCTAACCCACTGTGCCTCCTCCTCCTGGCCTCATGGCGGCGCTGTGCGGACACAGCACCACAAAGTCCATGATGGACGTTCACCGGTGAACTTCCGGCCCTTCGGCGCACGTTTTCCTTCCGTGGTTTTGTGAAACGAACATCGTACGAGCGGCTTTGCTGGCGTGTAGAAAACTAAGACAACATGAGCAAAGCACACCCACCCGAGCTGAAGAAGTAAGTTGTCGAGTTTGTTTAAATAAGCCCGCACTCCGCCATGCGGACACGCACAGGCTAGCAACCCTAATGCATTGTTTGCAACGGAAACAAGCTAACATTAGCTAGCAGCCTCTGTGATGTAAGCTAATGTTGCGCTTCTTTTTTCAGATTCATGGACAAGAAGCTTTCGTGTGAGTACCTAAAGCTGATGTTCAAACCCACTCCAGTCTGGGTTCTGGGTTGTTGGTTATCTGATCTGAGAACACTAGCCAACATACATGTCTTGAATGCTCTGTTGAATTGAACATAGGAAACATGGTTTGTTTCAACAATATTTATTGCTGTTTAATGCATCCTGTTATTTGCAAACTCAAGGCAAGGCAACTTTATTTGTATAGCACATTTCATACAGCAGGGCAGTTCAGCGTGCTTTACATTAAAAATATAGCAGAGGTAAGAAGGTTTGTGCAAGAAAACAGGCAAGAGAGACGATTTAGAAGTAAACTAGTTCATTTAAATCTAGTGAAAATAAAGAGATAAAGAACACAGCAAATACTCCCACATTTAGATGCACAATTAAATTAAAAACCATATTGATGGCTATTTAAAACCTAAGTTAACTTGAGTTTTTAGCCATTACTGCCTAGATTAGGCAGTGTAAAATAGGGATGTGGGTTTTTTCCATTTAAACGTGGTCAGCGTCAGGGCAAAAATCACCTTCACAACAAAGCACGTCGGCAAAATTATAAATAAAACATTAGCTACATCCTCACTGGTTTGGACTATAGCTGCACACTATAGGCCAAAAGTGATCCTGACTAAGCCTCCAATTAGGATTTTACTTTCTGGTTGGAAGTGGAGAAATATGGTAGAAACCAGCTGGATAATTTACTGGTTGTCCCCAGCCTTAGATATGGGACCATGTTCAAGATTATAATAACGGTATTCAGGTCTCCATTTAATGTACATTCAAGTTATCAAAGGGAATTGAGTGTGCTTGAATACAGTGGTTTAAGTGGCACATGCTGTCTATTGTTTACTGGTTCCCAGTCGTGAAAATTAGAACTACAGGGTTCCTACAAAGTCTTGAAAGTTTGGAAAATGCTTAATTTTAACCATTACATTTTTAAAGTTAGGAATATGCCTGAATTCAAGTATGCTCCTTGAAAAATGCTTGATTTTCAACATCATCTGGTGTTTCATCATCTACACAATCACTCATGTAAACCAAAATTCTTTTAATTTTTTAAATGAAATGATCCCATTGTCATATATGTTTGCCATCTCCTGGCACTTGTGATGTGGTGATAAAAGCTTCGGGAGTCTGGCAGTTTTTGGTTTAGGTACCTTTTTACTCTTTACTCTTAAAAAGCTGTACAAACCCTGGAACTAAGAAAGGAAAATACATTTCATTTTGGCTGGTCATTAACACACTGTACTGTGGTGTGATGCTTTCTCCAACGTAAAGATGGAAAAATTGGCGTTTGCGATTCATAGAAAATGAATGTGGTTATTTACTGTAAACTACAGTCACAATCTGATCAGGATAGGAAACTGTCAAAGTATAATGAGTATAATAAGTGATACTGCCACGATGGTTAGCAGTCGCCTCATACTAACGTAACACAAAACAGCACAAGAGTAACTCCTTTGAAAGCAAGGTGGACTTTTGAACTGAAAAGGATTAGTGATTAAACCAAACATGCAAGATTCATCAGTGATTTCTTTTGTCCTTTTAGTGAAGTTAAATGGAGGCAGACACGTGCAGGGCATCCTGCGAGGGTTTGACCCCTTTATGAACCTGGTGGTGGATGACTCTCTGGAGATGGGCCCGGGAGGACAACAGAACAACATCGGCATGGTGGTCAGTACCTTGGCGAGCATTACTCTGTATTTGTCTTATTGTCAGCATATCCCATGAAAAGAACAGGGCTGTGTCTATTTATTCTTTATTTTGGTCCAAATTCTGAGTCTGAAAATGATGCTTTATGTTGAACCCTTAAAAACCCCACAGTGGAATGAAAGTAGCAGTGACCATGGCGTGTACAGTACTTTCTGAGAACGTTTTACAAGGGTCAGCTCTTAGGAAAGAGATATGGTTAACCTTTCTTTTTCTAAGTAAAGGTTACTCAAACAGGAGGAAATAGTGTATTTGTTGGGGACTATTTTCAGCTGCGGATTAATCCACATTTGGTGCTCTAGTGAGTATTTGGGGCAGCAGGACAGCGAATGTGGGATTGATCCCAAATAAACCAGAGTGTGTGTGTTCGTGGTAATGAAGGAACTTGCCACCCAGTCCAGCAGTGTGGCTCAGTGATGTGTTTCTAATGTTTTTTTTATGGCACAGAGGAAGAACATGTATCAGGCTGTGACACACACACGATACTTGTTAGTAGACACATTCACTCCTGGTTTGGATCTGCACATAGAATTTTTTTGACAATAGGAAAAATGAAAAAATCTCTAGACTTATCTTTTATTGACACCTCTAATTGTTTGATTTCTGGGAATGTGCCTCTTTCACAGCAGACATTTTGACTTGTCATAGCAGGAAAACACAGGTGTACTTATACAACATCTGCACCCGACTAGTCAAAAAAATGACGTTCTATGTCTTTTCCTAAACACTTTTCCTTGACCTCAAGGAAAGATGTGAAGGAGAATTCATAAGGACTAAAAGACAACCACAGTGCTAAGAGAATGCCACTTCACATACACCAGGCTATGTAACTCTGCTACGGCGGATGTTATTGACGTGGGTCTGCCGTGGTCACCTTAAATGTTGCAGCTGCAAGGAAATGTGGGACAGTATTACCTCCTTTCCTTTGGTAAAGGATGGTCCAGTGTACCCTATGCTAACGGAGATGAGAAAGGAAGCACTGAAGCACCTTTCCTTAGCATTTAGAGAATTGGACTAGCTCTCATCATGGCTGCCACTTAGAGACTTCCGGCTCAGTTAGGAACCTTCCTAAGATGCACAGTATCGGGGCCCTTTACTGTCACCTGAATGGTATGCAGACATCATAACCAGTCAGAGTATTTTGCTGTTTTATATGCCTGCTGTGTACCGTTGTACCAGGAAAAACAGTAGTCAGGATTTTAAATAATGATGCTGTTGGAGGACTGTATTCTGAGTAATCTCAATTCTACACTGAAACCTATTAGGAAGTCTCTTTTTAAATGCAGTGTGTGGTCTCATTTCTCATAGGTCATCAGGGGAAACAGCATCATCATGTTGGAGGCCTTGGAGAGAGTATGAGAGAAGAGGAGGCAGAGAGGAGGATCCACACCTTTTTTACATTCTGTTATCCCTTTTAGTTACTACTTTGTTTGAAAGAGGCAAAGCAGTAGTGTGTCTTTTGAATTGTAACACGTCTTCATCTGATTTCCATTGACAGGGATGTTTTGTTTTGGACATGTTTTGAAATGTGTAATCTTGTGAATAAATCTGTTTTTCTTTGTATTTTGGGTTTGTGCATTCAGTTTACGATTTAACTGTAGCAACAGGCAGATTAACCTAAATGAACCTAAATATGAGAATTTAGTCAAATATTTGATTTACCCCTGTAGGGAAATTCCCATGAAGCTCCCCTCCACCAAAGGCTTTTATTTTAAAGGGCAGGGTCTGCTCCTGAACAGCAGTCCTGTAGCTGATAGGGAATCTGGTGCTGGACTTTGTTACAGAAGTGCATAAACTGTTTATATTTTAATGTTTTTATTGATCCTTTTTAACCAGAAAGGTCCCATTGAGATAGTTATCTCGTCTGTCAGGGAATCCTGCTCAAGATAGGCAGCAGAAAAAATAAAAGTATAAACGGGGACAGATAACATCACAAAAACATAACCGAAACACAACTGACACAAAACATACAGGGATCAGGAGCTAAAAAGAATCATGGCAAATAATGGCACCTGTTAAAAATAACATTGTTCTGTAAATACTGATTTTAACACATTTTTAAACACGTCAAGAGAGGGTTAAGATTCCAAGTTAAGCATGCCTTGTAACTCATTCACGACTTGCAGGGTGTGAAAGGAAAAAGCAGATTTACCCAGTTAAAATCAGATGATTTGAAGAGACAGCCACATTAAAATGAGCAAAGAGTAAAAGTGGAAACAATGCAATTTAAGTCTGTGGTCCTTTAGGCACTAAATAATTTAGTTATTTATTAGTCCAGCTATTTTTAACAAAACAGAGTGGGTAAAATCGTGCTGAATATTTTTGTGTGTTTTATATCTTCAGCAGAATTATGGGGATCAGAGGGAAGGTTATTAACACCGCGAGAAAGCTTTAGATTTCAGTCAGGAGTGGTGATGCCGAAGCAGGACCAATAGAGGGCGCTATCTATCTGAAGGACGCACTTCCTCCTCCGGGGGACTTTTATTTTGAAAGCCGATTGTCGTCACCGTGGACACGTTTCTTGACGTTCTGTGTCGTAGCCGTTTGACGGTATGTGGAAAGTAGCAATGTCGGAGGAGGTTGGGAAGGCGCTACAGTCGGTAGTAGATCGGGTGAACCAGGCGGCGGCACGGCGGCCCAAGGTAACTGCAGCCCGGGAGGCTCCGCTCGGGAGCACCGCTGCCGTCGCCCCACTCTCGGGGTCCGAAAATGTCGTGCTGCGGCGGCACGACTCGTTATGTAAGGCTGCCAAACACCTCAACCTTTGGATGGGAGACAGTCGGGCTTGTGGCAGCACTTTCATAACACCGTGCATGGTCTATTAGTGGCAGTATAATATGCGTGGGAGCAGGATGATTATGCTTACAGACAGTTCTGTATGCCTGTAATCATGCTTTTATAATTGGCATTCGGCATGTTTGTATGCTATTCATTTACACGCGTTTGACCAGCCTGTCCTCACACTCTGTGAAAGATGTCATCTCCATGAAGTGCTCCCCCATCAAAACAGCATCAAGGGTGATATCTAGGTCAAAGCGTGTAGGAATGCACAGCATCTCTCCAATATCATCCAGATGTCTCCCAGTGGCTTGTTACTAATGATCTAAATCATCAGTAGAGCTGACTGCATGATGTGTAACTGCATCTGAACATGTAGTAGCAGCCAGGAAACAATCAGTTCCATCCTTGTTTTGCTGGATCCTGACAGGGCTGAGTCACTATTCTGCCAGAGCCAAAAGACCTCAGCCAGCATGCTGCATCACACACTGAGCTCCTCTACTGATACATTCACTGATACAGATAGAAAAATGAGCCTGTTTTGTCCTTCCTCAGACACTACCATCTGTGCCGCCCCGCCTCGTAGCTGTCAGCAAGACAAAACCCCCAGACATGGTCGTGGAGGCCTACAGACAAGGGCAGCGTAACTTTGGAGAAAATTATGTGAGTATAGAACGCTGCTGGTCTGCATCACTCCAAACTTTCCTAGTGTCACTGCGTCAACAAAACAGAGAGGAATAATAATGTAGAGATTGATCTCGTCCTTTATCTCCAACACCAGGTTAATGAACTTGTGGACAAAGCTTCAGATCCTCTGGTAGGATTACATATTTTATACGTTACAACAGATTTCTTCCCCACCCAAGTCTGCGACAAGTTTTTACAGAATTTCTTTTTCCCTCATCCAGATTTTAGACTCATGTCCAGATATCAAGTGGCACTTTATCGGCCATCTACAGAAGAATAATGTCAACAAACTCTTGGGTGAGTGATTGTCCACTGCCCTGCTCAAGCTTCATGTTAAAAAAACCTTTCACTGAGTCGCGTCTTTCTGTTCCCAGGCGTGCCAAACCTGTTCCTTGTGGAGACCGTCGACTCGGCAAAACTGGCCGACAAGGTCAACAGCTCATGGCAGCGCATCAGAGGAGCCAGCACGCAGAGGTTAAAGGTCATGGTGCAGATCAACACCAGCGGAGAACAGAGTTAGTGTTGCGTGTTTTCCTGCTCTAAGCTGCTCACAAACACAAAGCCAGTTGTTCACCAACCAAAGTATGTCAAATGTTTGTTGTAGGTAAACATGGCCTGCCACCAGAGGAGACAGTGACCACAGTGAAGCACATTGTGTCCCAGTGCTCCGCCCTGCACTTCTTAGGACTCATGACCATCGGGCGCTATGGCTACGACCTCACCCTGGGCCCCAACCCGGACTTTCAGGTACAGAAGACTCTTAGGAAAACCATGTGGTTTTGAGAGGAATTTTCTCTTTGAACTGCATTGCATTTATCTGTGATGTATTTTCTGTGTGTACCAATAATATAGGCTTTTCACACTGGCACAACCCTGGCACATTCCAAGTGAGCTAACCCAGACTTTAGCCTAGAACTTACTGGCCCTGCTCTGGAGCAGAAAACACTGGGCTAAAAGGTGCCAGTGTGAAACAGGGCTAAGTTAGCCCAGGGCTAAGGATATGCAGTGTGAAAAGCCCCAGTACTGTGGTAAACTTTACATTTGATCACTATTACAGTAGACTAAAACAACAAAATCGTAGTATATTAAATAAAAAGAAGAAAAATTAGTTTAAGAAGACATTCAAAAACTGGGTTTGAGGTCAATTAGTTTGTCCACCAGAGAGCGCTGACAAGTTGATTTTTACACTGTTAAATGTCCCGCTTAGATTGTACCATGGTCACACTTTTTTCAAAAATCAAATATAAGGGATTCAAGATTGTTTGTTTATTTATGTATCTTTCAGCCAATATATGTGGTTTTTTAAACTCAGTATTGGCCTAAAGAATCGAGTATCAGTCGGGCTCTAATCTCATCGATGTGTCCCTCTGGTAGATGCTGCTGAGTCGGAGGCAGGAGGTGTGTGACAGTCTGAAGCTGCCTCTGGAGGAGGTGGAGCTCAGCATGGGTATGTCCACGGATTTTGAACATGCGGTGAGATCTTTTATAATCTCTTTTTAAGCACAAATAATAGCCAGAATGAATTTCCTCTCTTTGGCAATTTCAAAAACTTGATTTTAAGCTTTTTGTTTGTTTGTTTTGGGGATTCACAAATTCTTTTTTTTAAAATACATTATTGCAATGTTTCCTTCATCATCTTCCAGAGAACTGTTTACTTCAAAATCCATCGCACATTTTTATACTTTCTGTACAAGTTGAATGAATAAGTAACAGAAAATAACTAAGAGACATGAACTCAACCAAACCAAAACAAACCAAAAGTAAATTAATACTTTTTGTTAAAAGTATTAATTTACTTTTAACAAAAAGTAAATTAATATCCAAAACATTTTCTAGTTTGAGGTTCTTCTAAATCAAAAATATACTTTAGGTTTCACAAATTCAAAGGAAAATATAATATAACGCTGTAAATTCAGTGGTATTTCAACATAAAGTTGTTGTTTTTTTTAGATTAGATTCAACTTTATTGTCATTGCAGAGTACTGAGATAACGAAATGCAGTTTAGCGTCCAAGCAGAAGTGCAAAAAGCAGTAAAGTGTAAAGAGTAATGTTACATATGTATAGAGGTAACATATAAATAACAGCAAGGACGTGTGCCCTGAGATAACTTTGTTATGATATGGCGCTATATAAATAAAACTGAATTGAATTGAATTGAATGTCCAGCAGTTAGTCGGCAGTGCAGGTATAGTATAAAGTAATGCTAATAGATATTATGTATAGAATAAACAGCAGGACGTATGAGTGTATACACAGCAGTGGTTCTGTTATATTCAGTAGTGGTTAAAGTTGACTCTTGGGTATTCAGTTGCCTGTAAGAATTTCATTATTTGATTCCATAACAATGTGACAGTTTCATGTAAGTCAGCATATCATCTTCGTCTATTATGTTCACTGAAGTTTTTTTTCGGTGCTCCCGTGTGTGTGAAGATCGAGGTGGGCTCCACCAACGTGCGAGTTGGCAGCATTATATTCGGCAACAGGGAGTACCCCAACAGTGCAGCGAACACTCCAAATCCCAGTCCAGCTCCCAGTCCAGCTCCCAGTCCAGCTCCCAGCCCGGAGAAATCCTCCAAGATGGTGTCCGAAGAGGCCGCCAAGAAGATGCAGCACCTCACCGTGTCTGGACACTAAGACGAGCTTCTCCTCCTCTGAAATACCTTTAAGAGTTCAAGCTGAACAGAGCAGTGAGGCACATCATCTCCACAGAGCTATGTGGAGCTAGGATTGCAAAATTCTCGCGTAATTTTAAAGTGTATTTGCCTAATCCTCTTCACTTTTTTGTGTGCCCTTCTTGCTCTTTTAAGCATTAAAAAGTGGCATTCGGCACTAGTACCGAACTAGTTCTACCTTTTTTAAAAGTAGTGTGTAACTAACCTATAGTGCTCTGACTTCCTTCTCATGGAAATCTCTCCTACAAGATTACTGGATACAAGACAAACTACCGAAAGCATGGTTACACACGGAAAATGATTTCACGAGTTAGTGAGGGTTTGTTGTTCTGATGTGATATTTTCTACCTTTCCAACCCAACATGTGACGGTGTCCCAGAGATCAGGAATTCCACACGGTACAGTGTTTTTGTTGTACAGATGAAACAAAGACTTGATTTAATAAATAATTTATCCCTTTATAATGACACATAGCATTGTGCGTTTAATATCGTTTCGTACAGTCTCTATTCTTGATATTAACAAATCCGAGAGTAAACCTGAAGGAAGTGTTTTTTTCCATGTAGCAGTCTTGTGTCCGTGCTGTTCTGTCCTGCATTGTCAGAGCAGAAAGGGGGTGAATCTATGCAAAGTGGTGATTTTGTTTGAGTAGATTTTGCAGCTATCATGGTGTCACAGGGGTTTCCTCAAAGATGTCACAAGGTCGGTGTTTTTCTGTCTCCGTGAAAAGTGCTTTTATTGTCAGTGATAAAAAAACAAACATTGATCAGCTTGTGGTTGCTGTCTTAACGAGGCGTTGTTTGGTTTGGAATCTGAGGGGAAGTCGAAGCCAAGCAATAAATCTTATTGTTGAAAATATCTGCCATTTGCTGTGTATTTCTTCTAGTTAGGGCAAAGTGGCATAAATAACATTTGAGGCAGACAGTAGTTTGGCCAGAGTTTCTTTATTAAGCACATGGAGGTGACATCTGGACCACAGTAACAATTTTTAGAGTGACAAAAAAGAATTTAACGGCCGATAATATTGCATCTGAAGAACTGGACTCAAATCTAAACTGCATGTAAAAAAAAAAAGATAACCTTGTTAAAATAGGTACCTGCTGACACACTATATTCCTTTCTACTGATACTTCTTCTCATTATGAATCTGAATTAACATAATTTGCAAAAGTATTAAATGGAACCCCAAATTCCTCATGAAAATCAGAGTAAATTGGGCTTCAGCTCAGCAATGAAACACAGGCTACGACCGCTCAATAAATAAGTTCTATGACACTTATGGAACAACAACCAGTTGACACGATTAAAGATCATTCAATCTGTGTAAAAGGCATTAGAAAATGAACAGGTCACGAAGCTATACCTGTTATTTACAACATACAGTAGAATCCTGTTATTAATAGACGAGTATCACAAACGGTATCTACAGACCTAGCTCTGCTAAAATGTACAGGTAGAAACTATATACAGTCAGTAGAAGGATGGATGGTAACATTTACCCTCAACTTCACATTTATAAGCAATATATATTAGAAACACATAAAAATGTGGATGTTAGCAGATGAGGACATTTTAAAGTGTTTATTAATGTATTTATAACTTATCTGAAGTGTCTAATTGGTGTAGAAACAATGATTTACTACAGTATATGAACATGAAATATGAGGTATTTATTTATATATAAACTGTGGGCATTTGTTGTATTTACTAAATAAGTATTTATTTATTTACAAAAATATCTTACCTACTGAGCCTACTCCCTTAGCTGATGAAGGGAACCAGATGAGGCTGAAAGCTCTGGCAAAAGACTAGTAAGAATGTTTGTTCTTTTTGGTCAAATACTATTTCTGAAATCAAGAATGACCCTTCAAGTAATAATGGTCCACAAATAAATTAATAAACACTTTAAAATGTCCCCAACGCTGCTTACAACTACATTTGAGTAAGTCTTTATAAACTGCTTATAAATGTTAAATATGGAGGTTAAAGTAAAGCATTATCAAATGGATACATAAGGAATCAAGGCCAGTATCATATTTGCATAAGAGACCATTTGATGAACACAGCTGAAAGGTTAGAAGTTACAAAACCTGGAAATAAAACATTGTGCAACACTAACGGTGACAAAAAAAAAATTGCCGACATAAACGTATCGATAAACTCCTCGGTTGTGACTTGTAACAGCTTTAACATTCGGCCATTCACTCCTGCGTGACCATAAAAAAAAAAACAATCTCACATCACTGGTTGTCTCTGTTGTCTTCTTGCACAGGAAGACAGAGAGAAGACGTGTCAGGCGTTGCCAAGGAAACACAACAAGAAAAGCAAATGGAGAAATAACTATAGCCTAAAACATTTATGAGGAAAAACACATTGCCCGGGATCGATAACTGCCGATAACTGGGAATTAGCTCATACCATTTATGGCTAGTATTAAGACCTCCTGGATGTTTCTTCACTGTGGGTGGGCGTCTCTCCAATTTGGTCAGTCAAGTCCGTCTACTTGTGTTTATGTTGCTTCACGATGCCGCCGTCGACTCAGACAGACTTTACACCAGTTTCTTGGCCTCAAAGAAGCTTTTGAGGTGCTTCATCTGCCAAATGCCGGTGACGATGAGGATGAGCGTCTGAGCGATGGACCACCAGAGGACACGCTGGTTGGTGCTCTCGCTTGTCATGCGAAACCTCTCCTCGCGATACTGCACAAGACACGACACACAATGAAGTCACCAGAGCAGTCTCGTGGCATACACAGCAAACCTCAGGCATGACTTGGTGCACTTGTATTTTTGTACTGACCCTCTGGTAGTTTTGCTCCTTCTGGATCTGTTCCACTTGGTCCAGTAGCTGCCGGACTCGCAGCTGCAGCTCGGTGAGTTTGTCCTTAGCTGCAATTTCAGGGTAGTTGTTGGTATGTTCTCCGACCTGAATATCCAGATGCACTCTCTGCAACATGAGAAACAAGACCGTTTGAAACCTATGTGCTTGTTTTCTGTGGGAATTTAAAGAATTGATAATATCCTTATTTATTTATTTATTCCTTTTCTTATTTCTTCCTTCCCCTATTCTAATTGTTTGTCATTGTCCATTGACTGGGTTTGTAATAAGATAACCTCAGAACACTGTTAACACTACTGCCAATTGTGTATGCCATTAATTTCTGTGCAAAAACCCAAAAAAAAAAAGAATTGATAACTGATGTTTCATGAAAAAAAGAGCTTATTGTGGATTTATCCTAAAACACTGACCTAAGATTAAGCTAAATTAATATGATCAGACTAACAGCGATTCATAATAAAGAAAATAGATATGTGAAGGCATATAACTGTGTGATGCCACGGAGCAGCACATAATAAACATGTAATAAGGAAGAAAACATTGAAGCCAAAATTAACAAAACAAAGCAAAAGAGTTGTGGACATGATGCAGTGAACTATTCTGTTAGCTCAGTTTGTTGCAGCGTTTCATCGTGAGTTCGAGTCCTGTGTGAGTAAATTAAAGTGAATTTTTTTTGTATCATAAATGTTGAAACTTCACATAAGAGAAGATCATAGGTCCCAATCCAGAGAACTCTTCCAGAATATTCATACATGCTTATAATGGTGTAAAAAAAAAAAAAAGGGATTACAGGGAAATTGTACAAGTGTATGACCTCAATGAATAAAAACTCAACAAATGACAAAATCTTGCTGGAGGGAGAGTGGATCTGCACTGGTGGAACTGGTGGATCAAACATTTTTCTGGAGAAAATGGGACATTTAATGTCAAAGATGCTGGGTTTAAGTATTGATGTTTCGTTTCACTTTCTGTGGTAAATTCTCTGGTAAAAATAACTGTTACCAAATGCTGGCTTCAGAAGCAGAAATGGACTGAAACTGTTGAGTTTCTCTGCAATTTAAAATGTTATAATAAATACACAAGTTACTGAAACTTAATGCAGCATGACAATAAACACCTTCAGATTGGCTGTCTGTCCCTCTTGTATTTTTAATAAGATGGATATCTGGGGGCCTGTCTTTGATTTTACATTTAAAGGCCCTGCATATCCAAGTTGAACCTTATTCTGCCTGATTAGACCTCTTCTCAAGCCTGTGTGGGAGTGTACAGACTGCAGTTGATTGACATCTCTCCCTCACCCTCCTGTTAGCTGTGTTGCACCTGGTAGGACGGGACAAATTACACCTTGATCGTTCTTAAAAATGGTACATTAAGTCCGATGTTAGGCAGCATAGCTCTGCCTAACCGAAGACACCTGAGTGGGTGTGCAGGACCATTCAAGAGAGAACCAACAGTAAAAATGCTACTTACTATTACTTAGTACAGCTCTGGGGTCAATTTGTTTACAGTCTTTGTTTTACTTGCAGTGCATTTAAAAGCACAATTGTTCAGTGGAATACTGTGCAGATAATAAATAAATCTAATCTCAATTATTTTTCTTCAATGCAGCCCGTGTCGAAATGTGTTCAAATTGACATGTAATACAAACTGCAGCAGTAAAGAGAAGATTTTAGGAAGAAACTTTGCAGAAAATTCTGTCAGATTGATTGTTACAGTGCTTAAGCCTGAGGTGAAGCTAAGCCTGAAAACTAGTCTGACGTGGACCAGAGGCCTGTACTACGAAGCAAGTTCAACATACCCAGGATATCTTTTAGTTATCTGGCTTCACTAAACCTAACAACCGCGATCACGCTAAGTGGTCACACGATGCTGGTTATCAACTCGGTAAATCAACCCAGGGTTTCCCCATCAAGCCATGAGCGCGTTCACATACAAAGGGTGGGGTTTGCAGCATTCGACCAATCACAAACATGACAGGTATATTGGCAGCAGAGCGGCATACTTTACCAACGAAGAGCAAACTGTAATACTAGAGAAATACGAAGAAGTTAAACACATCATCCAGGCTAAAAACAACACAGCTGCAGCTCCAAAAAGATATCGCTTATAATATCAATGCCCCGTCATTACAGCACAAACTATAATTACATTTTCTTACGACATGACAACTTTAGCCTGATTTTTTCAGCTGCATCCCCGGCGGTGTCAAATGGACTTTGGAGCAAATAAAAAATAAATATAAAAACATAATTCAAAGTGGTAATTAGGCTTACTTTCATGTCTTCTAAGTACAACAAGTACAAGGCTTTAGTGCTTCAGTCAGTCTCTGTTGTAGGATGATATCGGGATACAAAAGCACAGTGAAATGGCTTTGACTTTGATTGCAAGAAGCTGACACAGATGAGTCGATACCTCCAAGGAGAATCTATATCTTTATCTATATAAACAATCGTCAGTGAAAGCCGAAGGGTTTTGCCGGTCTTTGAAGACCACCACCCCACCACCCCTTCTCACGATCTGCCCACCATGATCCACAGGATCTTCTATGAGTGGTGAAGAGAATTGATTGGTCAGTAGGCGGTGCTTTTATATGCGGTGATCTGTTATGCTCCGGAGCAGGTTAGGTATGCAGCATAAGTTACCATGGCCCTGAAAACCCAGGGTTTAAACCTGAAGTTACCTCGCTAACCCCAAATCCTGCTTCGTAGTACAGGCCTCAGGTTAGTCTGGAGGGTTAAGTTTCCATGGTAACTTCAGACATAAGACTTATCTAATCCTCCTTTATGAAACAGAATGTCCTGAAAATAAAAGCCTGATTTTCTTAAGTAAACCTGATTTAACATTTTGAAGGAAAATAACGGGTCAGCCGGTTAAGAAATCAAAGCAGTGACTACGTTGTGTACCAGTTTTCCTCCTGCAAACAGAGCCATCTTGGTGGAGTTGGAGTGCAAACAGATCTGATGTTCTCCAGGAGTGTGGGAGGTGAAGGTGAACCGTCCGTCTGACCCATATTGACGAGAAAGGATAATCTGGAAGAGTTGTAAGAGAAAAATCTTTAGATTCTATTCATATGTTTGGGGGTGTGTTCCTCCCACCTCCCCTGTCCTCACCTTTGTATCTGGATCCTTGATCTCAACATGCATCCCAAGGCCGGGGGTAGCAGGGAGGAAGGAATTGGTCTGTTTGTCCCAGAGCTGAGTCCTGTACTTTCCTGACAGGCAAAGCAACATAGCCACATGCCATCACGTCATCCAGAAATCACTCAAAGGAGAGGAACTTTGCCAGACTGCTACACCAGTAACATAGCAATAGAATTAAATTTATAATCAAAATATACTTAGTAGAAACATTAATATTGCAAATGGGGGTATTCAACGTAATGTAGCCTTCAGTGCCAGAAATATAACACATAAAATGTATGAAAAGGAAAATAAATGTAAGTAAACATACATAGACAAAGAACAATGATACAATGTGAGCAAGTTTTAGTAATGCCAGAGCCTACTCTTCTGACATTCAATGACATATGATCACTTTATAAAGTTGATATGGAGAACTTTGTAGTAAAAAGTTGATTATTTACACATCCATCAGACACAGAGTAACATTAGCATTAACTTGGACTCATGTTTCTGGCCACCTGATGAATATAAGTGCAGTATTCACGCTCCTTTTAGCTCTGTACAAAGTAGTTCTCTGACTGTTCGTCACTACGAGTGACACCTTTCACATTACACAGTTATTTCATAAATTGTTAATATAGAATATTAATTATAGCAGCGTTTAAAAAACGAATTAAAGGGATCTTTTTTAAAGTTTATATATATATATATAGGCCAATGCATGGCATTTTATCAACTGCTAGACGACCTTTTTTCATTGGGAATCAGAACATTCATTCCACTTAAGATTGTGTTTCCATGCAACATACACAGAATGGAGACATATTTGTGGAAACTGGTAGCACCATCATACCAGGATTTCTAGGTGACGTCTGTTTACCCCCGTATTTACATGTATACAATGGTAGTATAGCATAAATACAGAAATATAATATAAATACATACAATTTATGTTTAACTGTGTTGTTCAGGTTGCGCGTTATAGACAAACGGGATGCAACGTGGATTCATATGAGTGACGGCAATTGTAGGCTTTCTATTAGAAATTGTTCCCTATCACAATATTATTGTCATAAAGACTTAAATTTCAGGGCGACAATGCTGCTTATTATTTACTTCTACTACCATCGCCAACAGCTGTCGTGAAGGAAAGGTCGCATTTTGGATCACTATATCATGTCATCAGTGGGATATATTATAGTTATTATTCTGTCGCTCAGGGAGAATCAGTGCGAGGTGTAAAGAGGATAACGAGCAGCTACAAAAGCCTACAGAAAACTTTGCAATCTTAAGGCTCGTAACCTTTTAACTGTGAACTGGCCGTCTCTGTGTCGTTACTACTGTCACATCCAATGCAGCATCTCCGCTGGAGCCAGCTGTTCGCGTGCAACGCTAGCTAGCTACATCACGCTAACGAGCCCACAACAGCTTACCTATAACCATGGTCTCGTCTGGAATTTCTTCAATGAAGCATTTCTTCTCCGTCTCTCCGATGTGGAAATAGAGTGCGTAGCTCGGGTGAATCCAAGCTAATATTAAAATAGCTCCAGCAGCAGGGACAGAGAGCATCGTGTTGCTTCTTTCACCTCGCGCACATCAGCTAAAGACGCTCTGACGCTGCGGCCAGCTGACGTCATCTCCCACTGCGGAAGAAGGAAGGGGGTTTCCTGGGGGAGCGCTCGCAGCTTCGCCCCGCGCTCAGCTTCTCAGGCAGCGCTCACCGCCACGCCAACCCCAGAAGAGACGAGCACGTTGCTTTCTTACTGCGCAGACAATTTGAATAAACACGCGAGGGACGGTGAATGACAGCATTCATAGTTTTAACACAAATTTAGGCTACTAGAAAACGTCTGTGACTGTATATAAAAATGTAAGGTGCAGTCAGATCATTTATCAAAATCAATGATCGGATATTGATTGATATTAATTAACAATTCTATGCGTCTGTTAACAACGAGTTGTGTGAATTAATTCCTACAAAGAATTGAGATAAGTTTAGAGTGGGAGTTTAACTCAATGTCCACTTACTAGCTTTTTCTGGAGCTTTCAACTGCGCCTCACGGTCTCCATCAGCGGACTGAGTTTGCTCAGGGTTTCCTTATTTGAGCATAAAATGAGAAAAATCATCAAAATCATCATCAAACTCGTGATGAGCACTGTGAGATGTATCTTAAAGGCTTGGAAAAAGATAGTAAGGGGAACTTGAGTTAAGATTATTTTGTTGAATTGAGATATGGTGTGAAATAATCATTAAAGAAACACGTTCAGCCTTACAAAGGACGACAATTTGTTTTGGAATTGAATCATATCAAAAAGAGAAAGAGAAATTTCAAGATAGGGTTGGTACATATTCTAAAATAATAATATCATTTTTTTTTTTTTTTGTCCAAAAATGGAAATATTTATAAGCAACATACAGCAGACAATATGGTTAATGTTCAGTGTCATCTCAGGTTAGGTTCCTGGGATTCAGTAGATCTAAACAAGGAGGAAGTGCTGCCTGAGAGGCTGAACTCAGGGCACATGAAGTCCCAGCATTTCCTGAGATAACAACACCCGCCTCGGCTTTGACTTATCATCTCAACTCGCCGAAAACACGTACAGTGTATTAAGATAACATTACAAAATTGGGCAAAATGCCTTTCGGAAGATACGCAGTCCGTTGATGTAGGTTGTTGTTTATGTCAGTCAACAAGTGCCTCAGGTTACCCAGCTACTGGTTTGCTAATTTATCCTAGCTAGCTCCCAAGCTAAATCGCTAGCTATCTAGCATTAGCCAGCTTTCTAACGTTGGCTAAATAGCTGCGCGTACTAACAGGTTCTATGCGATTGACAGCGTGGCTGCCTGTCGATCCGGACATCAAACCTGAAAAAGAAGAAAGGGTAAGAGGAGTTCCGTACCTGTAACATAACGTTACGTACGTTAGCTGTATTAAGTATGACTTGATCATGTGTTTTTGATCATATCAAAAGTTGAAACTGACGACTGGTGATTTTACTTCTGCTTATGCTGTAAACCAATATATAAAACAAGCTACTGTATGTGTGTCTCGAGCGCTTTGCCTCATGGTTCTGGGGATGACGTAATGTTTTCCTCCCGTTCACCGTTACCTGTATGTGGGCACCAAGAAGAGCACTGGCACTTCACGAGTGAGTGGCCAGGTGGCCTCCAGTCCTCAGACACAGGGCGGACCAGGATTTTAACGTGGGATTAAATTGAAAGTGAAAGTTGTTATCTCAGGCTGCCTAAAGGGGGCGAGGCGCGGTGTAGCACGTGTCAGTATATGATGATGAAGTCAGTCCGACCTTAAAATGCTGGGTTAGGACTTAGGCTAGGTTGTGGTCAGGGGTAGCAGAGATAACTGGTTAGGGTCAGGAATAAGGTTAAGGTAAAGGGAAACGCATATCGCAACAATAACGGTTTAATATGAGATGTCGATGTATAACCACCTGCATGTTTTTCTTTAGCGATGGTGCAGCCCCAACCTGATGGCCCAATGCAGTGGGACATGTCAGGAGAGGAGAGTGGAGGGGCCCTCAGGGTCCCACCGGAGCTGGCTGCCAATGAAGTGGTGACCAGGTTGCTGGGTGACAACCAGCAGCTTAGAGGTAGGATGTATGCCCATCATTGAAAGAAACAAAGCAATATTTACTCCACTCAAAGTATGGTATATCTCTGCACTTGATGCTAGTGCTGTGATGGAAGCAAATGGCACATTTTGTAACAGGAAGCTGGTACAGGATATGGTAGAACTGTTGGAACAATAATTGGTGTATTTTTAGTAATGTTGACTCTACAAAAGTAGTCATTGTTCATTTCATTGAGGTACAACAGTCAGATACGTTCAGGAAATTGCATTCTGTGACAGTAAAGCAGCCTTTAAATGGTAAATTTACAGTTTACCTCTCATTGACCGGTACACACACACACACACACACCAGTGGCAGCAAGCTACCATGCAAGGCTGACCATCAGCAGCCATTGGGGTTCAGTATCTTGCTCAAGGACACTTCAGTGTGTGCACACAAGAAACTTCCCCCCATGTATTTAATTCTACCTGTTGTTGAAATTGTTTCTCTGTGTCACACTGCATGACCTACCTGTCCTTTTACCTTCATCCTTCTGTCCTCCAGAGGCCCTGCGGCGGAGCAACCTAGCCTTGCGTCAGCGCTGTGAGGAGATGGAGGGATGGCAGCAGAGGACAAGAGAGGAACGAGAATTCCTCAGCTGTCGCTTCCAGGAGGCCAGGGCCCTGGTGGAGAGGCTAGCCCAGGAGAACCACTCCTTGCAGGGCTTGGTGAACGGACCGGCATCCTCCTCCAACCCATGCTGCAGCTCCAGCCAGACTGAAGACCTGCAGGGGCGCCCAGCAAGGAACGGACCGCTGGACGGACCACAGGTTAGCACACATCTGCTCCTTCATCTTTACACATTGTCAGGTGTTTTTACATTTTAACATACTTGGAGGGCCACTGTTGTATTTTATAATCCTATGTTGGTATATGTATGTGTCTGCAAAGATTATATATTATTTCACCTCTTTTTCACTGGTTAGTTGTTTTTTTTGGTATATATCATAGACTGTATATAAAGATGGATGACGCGTCTCCACTTGCTCCTACTGTACAAAAATAAAGCCAAAATATCCTGGCGCCGCCATCTTGCGCTGGTGATGTCGTTTGGAACCAGAGTCTGCGCAGTAGTGATCCATGGTGGATCCACGGTATCGAGGTCCCGCCCATACACCCGCCTGAACCAGTCGCTAACACACTCACAGTTGTCAATCATGACATCACATCCCGTTTTTATAGCATCAAATAACTAATTAAAACCAAACTTGTCAGAAAAATGAACACTTGAATTAACATCAGTGTGATAAGAACTACCTAAAATGTCAGAAACCATCTTTGGGAAAAATGTTATTTGACGTGTACTTTGACTTTTCAGTTTGGCCCACGTCCTATCCGCTAACATGGAGGGGGCGGGGTTTATGACCTATACTGCAGCCAGCCACCAGGGGGCGATCCAGATGTTTTGGCTTCACTTTTGGGGAGCTGTCATGTCGTCCATCTGTATATACAGTCTATGGTACATATTTACAGTAGTTGTGTGCTCATATTCCATTTACATGTTCAGTTTTATTGCTACTGTAATAGTGTAATTTTGCCATATTTGGAAGCACATATGTTATGTTTGGGTGCAAATGTAGCTCACAAGCTAGTCATATTTTAAAATGTGCAGATATTGATAACCCATGGACAGAAATGAGTGTAACAGCCACTGTCAAACATTGCGGCTGCAGGATCTGCTGCCATTCTAGCCAGCGTCTGCCGGCCCCGTCAGCAGAGCGCCTCTCTCGCAGGCTCTTTCCTCCGCTCCACCATCTTTACGTGCCGCGTCTTATTTTGCCGGAGCAGCTTGCAACTCTGAAGCCTGAAACACTCGTGAATGCATGTAATTGACTATATTTATTGTCATTTGAATATTTAATGATGCATTTGTCTTCACACATACACAGCAAAACTTTTTGTTTTGTTTGTAATCAATAAGATTTTTGTTAATGTAATTAGAGAAAGAGAATGAAGGGGAAAGAGTAAGGGAGATAGAAATGTATTTCCTGCTTCTACATCTCTTCTTCTTCATCCTCTTTTCAGTTGGCAAACAACAAAACTGTGCATCAATGCCAACATCTGGTAGAACAGACGCAGCCCGGTTACTCTGCTGAGTCTCAGCCCATTAAATGTTTGTTCTGTCCCCTCCTGCTCCCTGTGATCACCTGTACTGGGTCTTAATACAGCCAAACTCACAATGTAGTTGTTCGCATTTACATATTTTTCTGTTTAAAATAGTGATTTGATCTCGGCTCATAAATACTACACGTCATCCATTCAGCAGTCATTCTCAAGCTGCTGCTCTGCTGATGAAATCATTATTTTGTGATCAAGACATCTGACCAAATTAACACAGGTTAGTGACAGCAGGGGAGCAGTGGCATCTGTATTGATCACAGAGAGGGTTGGTGACAAGAGGTTGTCATTAAAGTTTCAGCCACAAAGCATCTGTTACTACATCTAAACGAGCAAATGTATTCAGTGAAATGTGGGAAAACAACTTTAAACTACATTGGAATTGCGCTGCTGGAGAACAGATGCTCCTTTTCTAAAATGTTTCCTGTGGACATTGGAACCACTTATTTCTGTTGTGTGTTTCAGACTCTAGATCAGCGGGAGAGGAAGAGGGTTGAAGAGACAGATGAAGAGACAGATCAACACACACAGACCATGCCACCTCGCAGCCTGGTAAGACGGGTGACACTGTTGATCCTGGGTGTGTTTTTTTTTTTTTTATTCCAAGATGTATTTGTTTATATGTTTTTATCTAACTGGTATGTCTGTGTGTCTAGGGTGATGCGAGTGTGCATAGCTCCTTGGGTAGCACCCTCCCCTCCCCCCCCACCTCACTTTTAGAGGTGAGGGGGGAGGTAATGGCCAGGGAAAATGGCCAGGTGAGCCTGCTCACTCCATCCCGCATTCAGATCCCTGACACCTGCTCTGTCTGTGGCCGTCCCACCTCTAGATTCATGCTTCACCCCCACCTTATCTTTCACTGCATTCAGGCAGAGGATAAATAATATGAGCTGGGCTATGAAGTCGGAACTCTAAATATAAAACCTGACACTAATTACCATGCTGCAATAAAAAAAAAAGTTTAAATAATAAACTTGGCTCCAGCTATGTTACATGGAACTTTTTCTTTGTTTTACATCAGGCAATTTAAATCTACAGGTCGTCCATGTTTTTTCCTTTTACTTCCGAGCAGGAACACTGGGTTGAATTGTAGTCAGACACCAGAACTTTCTCTGCATCTTACTTTGAGTGGAGCACAGCATGAATACACACTTCTAATCCACTAATGTATCCCTTTTTAAAATCCCTCTCTGTCTCCTTTTGCCAACTTCAGCTTGTGTTCTCTCACATCTCAGTGTATTTCTACTTTTTGCTTGGTGTTGGTCCTCCAGCCCCCGGGTGAACGCGGTCCGCTTCTGTTCACTTCCCCCCTGACGTCACTTCTCCCTGCATCCACCCGTCCCTGGTTCTTTCACTTTCGTGTCTTTTCTCCGCAGCCCGTGGAAGGTGCAAACGAATTCCTCCAGTTGCTGAAGAGCCACAAAGAAAAGCTGGAGGAAGGGATGAGAGAGATGAGGAAAAAGAATGAAGAGCTGGAGAAGGAGAGGGAGGAGGGTGAGAAGGAGAGAGAGCGAATGCGGCGCTGCATTGACCAGCTACGGGCCAAACTGGCCCAGGCACAGGTAACATTGCTATTTGCTATTGTTTCCCTCTGTTACTTCTTGTGTGTCACTTATAGTTAAGTGTATGTGTACATACATGTACAAGAGAGATGTTATGGATATGGATAGACACAAGAATCAGCTGTCTTATCTGTGATCTAAAAGACTTGTATGATTTGTTTTTTTACAGACAAGCACCGTTTCTGAGGAGGTTGTCCAACAACGCTCTGAGGCACAGCACTCCTCTGACTGGTATGATGCATTTCCCTCCTAATACAAAGTACTTCAGTGCATTGTTTGAAACTAACGGCACCAAACTGACTTTCTGTGTTTTAACTAGTTGTCATTAGCAGCCTTTGGACTTGAGTGCTGTTTAATTAATCTTAACTATACTGCATATCTGCAGACACTAGCATGCTTTTTTATTTCTGTGTTTCTTCTGCTTAATAAAAGCCTCACTTTTGAGATGTCGTCCCCCCCCCCCCCCTCTTTCTGTTCCCTTTTCCAGCTCTAGCCTGGCTAAACTCACAGAGCAGCTTCAGGCCACACAGGGCAGGTGAGCCCATAGCTCTGTGTGCTCAGCTTTCTCTTTCTCACTGTGTGCACGCCTTCTTTCTGCAGTTCTGTCTCTTCACCTCAGTGCATCTGTTTCTGGTGCTACCTGCCTGTCTCTTATTTTTGAACTCAGTTTGTTTCCTGTGTGTTTTTTTTGGATCTGTTGTTTCCTTGTAAATAAGGCACATTTTACATTAATTTTCATCCATGTTTTTCTGTCATATGTTATATGATATATACCATTACAACAATTTATTATTTTAACGATGTTCTAACTTGCAGCTCCCGTCTTTACATTAAAGGATTAAGAGTTACCTTATGTTAGCTTACCTTTTGACATCATACTAGCAAACCCAAATGGATAGGAAATTATTTACATTTATTGTACACATGAATCATTTGAGCAAAGTATTTATTTGCTATTTAGTGTCCAATATTGCAATTCTGGTAAAAAAAAATTTTTTATATAAATGCAATGAAGGGCCTGTATTGTACCAAGCATGAGTTCTTTATTTGTCATTTGCACAACAATGGGCCTTTTTCATGGAAGACATTTTGACATGTCACAGTAGGAAAATCAAAGGTGTAACTAATAGATGACTGACGATGGCTGAATTCCATTTAGCTGCTTCAGCGTTGTGCATGCTGGCTCACTGTCACGCTGTCATGGCTTACACTTGAATAAAACAGAGCCATGGTTAATGTTATTAGTAACACCTGTGCTTTTCCTACTATGACAAGTCAAAATGTCTGCTGTGAAAAAGGCCTATTACGGTGAAGCAGTCGTTGTTGTCAGGCTCCCTCCAACAATGCTCATACAAAATGTACAAAACTATATTCATTTAACAACTTTAGTCATTCTTAATCTCAAAAGATTAAGATTTTACATGAACTGAAACTACTCAACAGAATATGAAGCAGTTAAAATTAGCTCCAACATTAAAATACCACTTCCAGGATAATACATCAATAATAATGATCCAATAACATAGTTATTGACGGGGCCCTTTTTCTGCACAACAAGTGCTTTTACTTGTGATAGAAAGTACATTACGTTGATAATACTTATATACTTTTACTTAATAATTAATTTTGAATATGGGACTCTTTACTATTTCAAAGTGTGGTATACTTTGATTTTATTAAATGGTCTGAATGCTTCCTCAATCTCTGCACGTTTGCTTAAACTTTCACTTGCTACAGCTCATTAAGACATTGTTGATATGTAAGTTATAATTTAATAAGTTTGTGTCTCTTGCGAAAACGCTTTAAAATTGAAATTTCAATATAAAAATGACCAATTGCTCAGTCCTACTTTATTGTGGTGATACATATTTACTGTAACAATACCTCATTTAGATTCAAACATGTCGTCGTACTTTTGTAAAGCCCCAGATTAGTTATGAATCTGCTGTGTCTGTAGGTATCGTGAGTTGGAGGAGAAGCTTGATTACTTGCAGAAGAGTTCAGCTCAGCGGGACAGAAATGAAGCTCTGCTCAAACAGAAGGACAAGGACTGTGCCCAGGTATGAACTACAAACTGCTGTCATTTGTACACCTGGGAACCATAATCCCAAATTTTCAAATCTTCCAACTACTGAATTTGCACAGTTACAAATGTAGCAAGCAGCCTTAAAATATCAACTGTCACTCTGATGCCTTAAAGCTTTCTGTATTTTTGCAGCTGGCCAAAGACTGCGAGGCTCTGAAAGCTCAAGCAACGTCCCTGTTAGGAGAACTGAATGAGAGACAGAGCTGCCTGGAGAAGAGCGAGCATGAACGCAAAATGATGGAAGAAAAGTAAGTTGTCCCGCCACGTCAGCATGAATATACACTGTATGCAGAGACTTCTCTGTGTTCACCCATCGGTGTGCATGTGTTACTCTCTACTTGTGTTGCAGACTGTGCAGTAAGATGAAGGCCCTGCAGCTGGTGGAGCGGGACTTGGAGCAGCAGAGGAAGCAGCATCATGTGGCCATGGACAAGCTGCTGCTGCAGACCCAGAGCCTGGAGCAGGCCCTAAAGACAGAGAGACATGTGGTCACAGAGGAGAAGTGGGTTCAACACACACACACACAGATAGCAGTGTCCCAACTGGTTATTAAACTTCTGCACTATTATGATATTTAGAAAGATTTATTCCAGAGAGGGAGACATTTCTTCCTCATGCATTTAAAAAAAAAAAAAATAATAAATAAATAAAAAAATAAAAAAGACAAGCAAATGAGTGGTGGCCCCGTCACATTGTATTAAACATTCAGTGAACAGGAAAATAGAAACTCCTGTTCAGTACAATTGTGGACCATCATGTACGGAGCCACCGAAAAACATATATTTTCATCTTGTGCGAACAAAATATTAACTTTTTCACAAAAGAAATTTAATGTAATTTTATTATCTCATCATCTGCGCACAAGATTAAGAAATCATTTGTCAGGACTTCGGGGTCTTATTACGTCTCCGTAATAATGAAATACAGTTATAATGCTTGCTTTTCATTATAGAATTATTGCTGCTGGGTTTCCTTCAAGATTCTTATACCAGCACAACACCTGAGATTTGGTATACTTTGCTGGATGGTAAAATTCTGTTTCCCTTTGTTCCTCTCAGGAAAAAACTGTCACAACTGCAGCATGCCTACACGTGTCTTTTTAGAGACTATGATTCTAAACTGAAGAGTGAGGTAAAAACACACGTAAACATCTATTTACTTGCATTAGTTTTGCTGTTTAGCTTCTGGATTCGTGTGTTAACGCTCACTGGTGTGTTTGCCTTCCAGGGAGGAGACCTGTGCAGCCGACTAGAGGAGGCGGAGAGAGCGCTGGCTCTGAAGCAGGACCTGATTGATAAACTGAAGGAGGAGGTGGAGCAACAGAAAGGCTCACTAGAGACCGTTCCTGTCCTCACTGCACAGGTACAGTCACACGGCTGTTGAGCATATCTGCACACCAATCACTTCGTTCATTCGAATTGTTGCGTTTAGTTCAGTTCAAAGATTCATAGTCACTGACTTAATAGTTTGTGTTTTTCAAGCTATGCATTGCGTCACTGTTCACCTCAGTACACACTAGAGCTGTAACATTAGTCGATCGAAAGAAAATTAATTGCCTACTATTTTGATAATCGATTAGAGCAGAAATGTCAAACATTTGCTGGTTCCAGCTTCTTAAATGTGAGGATCTGCTGCTTTTTTTTGTCATTTATGACAGTAAATGAAGAGTCTTTGGTTGGACAAAAGAAGCAATTTGAAGACATCACTTTGGGCTCTGGGAAGCTGTGATGAGCATTTTTGACATATTTTTGACATTTTATAGACTAAACTATTGATTGTGAAAATAATCGGCAGATTAATCGATAATGAAAATAATCGTTAGTTACAGCTGTAGTAGACACACCACTGTTCATAACTCTGTGAAGTTAGGACACTGCTTCTGATTTCTTCCATTCAATAGTAATTTTGGTCTGTTGCTGGTTTTAACTAGGTCTTTAAGCATTGTTTATAAGGTTAATAGCTTAACATTGTTATCAGAGTTATCACATACGGATTCTTTCTGTGGCTTTCAAGGTCTTTTAGTAAGCTTTTAACCATGATTAACCAAATATATATTACGGCTGAGCTGACAATTATGTTGGCTGTACACTACATCGAGCTGCATTGTGTTCCAGCTCGTTTCAGAAGTTCTTCTGTTCTTTAATCTTCAGCAGCGACATTTATAATATAGTTTAGAGCTGTTTTCTCGACTATTTTAACAGATGCATCAAGGCTGCACTTGAATATGACAACTGTAGTGACTTGACTTGACCAAACAAGAAAACCTACAAGCCACTGAGGGGCTGCTATACTGGAGTTGGCCTAATTGACGCGTCCTCTTGTGTAGCATCGTTCAATAATTCACATTTCCAAACTGTTGTATAGCCAAACATTAAGTGAATTTATTTCTTTACCATACATGGTTTTATACCGTGAAGACGGCGATCCATTTGCACTTTTATCGACAACTTAAGTACAAAGAAACAAAAGCTCACGTTACATCCAACGGTCAAAAACTGTGTGCTTCCTCCGGTAACCAACACACCTGCTGTGTGATTATCACGTCATCAAGTTAAAACCTTTCCCCAATCTCCACACACCACCTACTGGGCAACCAGGGAATTACCACAAGTGAACATATTCATATACACACACATAATAATACAAACAATACAACAATGGCTCCAACAACAACCTTTTGTAGCTTCTAACTTTCTCTGTCCTCACTCGTTTTGAATGTCAGTATAGCCGATCTCGATTATTGACCTGTATGTTTGTTTATTTTGTCTTACAATGTCATGATCATAAAATAATGATATAACGAGGTGAATAACTAGGTGAATGTGGCTGCATTGAAACACAGTATTTGTGATTACAAAGAGCAGGAGGGGACAAAAAGAGGTTTAACAGGGGGGCCCAAAGCAGAATTTAAACTGTTACAAGCAGTATAAATTGCATTTAAGCTGTCCTCTCAGTCACACAAATCAGCCTGTTTATGTATTACAGGTACATTGAAATGAAACAAAATGACTGTATAAAGTCATATCTCCCTCCCTTCCTCGCCGTCTTTGTGTTTGCTCAGGCTGAGATCTACAAGGCAGATTTCCTAGCGGAGCGAGAAGCGAGGGAGAAGCTGAACCAGAAGAAGGAGGAGCTGCAGGATCAGCTGACGCAGGCCGTGGCTGAGATTGACAGGCTCAAACAGGAAGCCACATCACGGTATCCATTCTGATAATTATTCAAATCAGAGCTGTATCTACTTCTGCCCATTAATAAATATTGATATTTCTAGACATTTATTAAAGCGTGATTAAACATGAAAGCTGTCTATGTTCACCTCTGCCTCAGTGCACGTATGGAGCAAATGAAGCTGAGACACCTGGAAGACTTTTCAGCACGGGCCCCACACATTCCCCCTCCACAAGGTACATTACAACCAACACACACATTCAAAATAACATGCACATAGATGTGAAGTAATACGATTTTTTTAGGCCTTTCATGCATGAATTAAATTAAATTAAATACAGACTTTAATTTTAATACAATTTAACAAAAAGTCACGTGATATGGATTCCGCTATCCTGTAGGCCTCTCTGTGCTCTCAAGCTCTACTTAATGCAGCTTTACCAATGAAACCCATGCATATACAAGAAAATGGCTTTTGAGTAGTGGGCTATTGTAGTGGCCTCTATGCACTGACTCTTTCTGGTCCCCTTAAAACAAAAGCAAATGGGACATGTATTTATAAATGTATTTTCTGGTAAAAAGTTGTTCTAACATGCTTTCTTTCTCCTTCGCTTTAGGTGTGTTCCCCGGTGCAGCTTTCAACACGGTGCCCCCTGCCCCCTCGTTCCGCAATCAGGGTTTGGTACCAGTCGGTGATCAAGTGGCAGCCGGAGCTGAGGAGCTGCCAGATTTATGTTGTCCCAAGTGCAAGTACCAGGCTCCAGATATGGACACGCTGCAGATACATGTCATGGACTGTATACAGTAACATGAGTATAGTTCAGAACACTGTGACACCAACACACACATACAGATATATGGTTTATACAATATTCTGCTGGAAATATTCAGCAATATTCAGCCTGGAAAAACACGTTTGGTAGTTACACTTTACTCTCTCTACCATGCAAACACACATACTCAAACCTAAATATATATTGTGGATCTTTTTAAAAATCAAATATGTTGGAATCAAGACAAGTGGCAATCAGATGACAGTATGAATAAGTGAAAGAAAAGAATGACAGCATGGTATTTTCCTAGAACCGCTCCATGGATTCAAATTCTGCTGTAGCTTTTCCATCCCTTTCTTCTCATTCTTTTTTCTCCCAGCACCTGCTCTTTTATTCCCCCCACCCCTTCCCCATGCCTTTCCTCTGAGATGGCACACTGATGCACATCAGTATTTGTACATGATCCCTGATCTCTTGCCTCAGTCCCATTTTTCACTCCAGTGGCACAGTGGCAACTGAGGAGGTAACTACGTACTGTGGAGCAAGTGTGTATACTTTGACTCCATCATCCATGCTATACACATCAGTAATCGTTGGGCCTAAGGTGAAAAAAGTGACAATTCAGACAGGTACTTTTCCCCTAAAAGGAGAAAACACATGACAATGTGAATAACCTAGTGAGCTTTTAAAAAAACATAGAATATTCAAATATGTTGCTGTCTGCATTACCTCAAAACATATATTATTATGTATTAGAGATGGATTTACTCTTATTGAAAAAAAGTAGCCATTCTCTGTGTTCTGTGCCTGTGTACCCCTTTGACTGCACCACTGCTTTCTCTCTGATGCTAGACCTGACCCTTAACCCAACGCAGTCCTTGTTCCCATATGCTATCTTACCTTTACCTGTGGCACCTAGCTATTTATCTATCTGAAGGTAAGCACATTGAGGATCCCTCACAGTTTGTGTGAATATTGTCTGTAATTATAGATCATTTGGTGCGAAGAATATTGTTTCAAACTGTTGAAGATTTACCAAATAAATGAGTTATTCATTAGCCAGCGTGTAAGTTTTGTCGTATGTAGTACAACAGCGACGAAACCATTTAGTACGTCATAATTGTTTTTCTTTAATTTTCTTTAAAACTTCGTTACAAAGGCCATATGTAATACGGTAACAGTGTAATTATTACAGTGTGCTTTAAGTTTTAAAGTAATAATCCCAGAATATATAAATGGGTCGACTAAAAAATATAAAGAGCAACGATACACCTGACAGCGAGAGCAGATGGTAACGCTTTACAACCGTCCTGTGCTGCGTCAAGTTAAACAGCGAGACAGACAGTGGCCGGAAATGATAAATTCCACCTTCAAAATAAGACGTTGCTCCCATATGTCTGACGACTGTGCCTTCGCTAAGGGTTTAAATTACCTTTTTCTAATATTGTAGTAATACAAATCCAATGTCCAAGTTATTTGGTATAAATGTGTGGTTTACGATATGTGAATCTTCCGTAGACTTGCACACTATGACTATATACGGCGGAAGTTCCGACAGGAAGTCGCATTGGTTTTATTTTGGTTAACTTCATACTAGTCTCTTATTTCAAGCAACGTTCGCCGGACACACGCTCCATTCATCTTTGCGTCCTTTATTTACCGGTGTACGCGACTGCCGTTGTGTGTTTGAAGTGGTCCTCAGGCAGGCATGTCAGGCTCAACTTCCCCGCCTCCCTCGGCAGAGGCTGTGGGATCCGAGGGGTGTTTTCCTCCCGGATACAAGCCTTTCAAGCCAGAGGAGCACGGCCTGGAGCGCGGGTTCCGTCTCACAGCCTTTTCGGACCTGAAGGGATGAGGCTGCAAGGTCCCGCAGGAGGCTCTGCTCAAACTCCTGGCGGGACTGGAGGCGGACCGGGCCGACGGGACAGGGAAGGCCGGAGACCAAGCATCGGAGTTCGGCCAACCGTTGCCCGGCCCCCGACTCGGTAAGAAACAAATTCGGAATTAGCAGAGCTAGCCTTCATGTCCCGTACATCTTGTCAGAATCCCTGCTGGTTTGCGTCAGCTAGCTAGCGTAACTGTTGCTAACATGCTAGCTTCAGCTCATTTGACAGATGAACAGCTATGGGCGAATAAAAACAATTTGTTTTTAATAGTATGCATGAAGTATGCATATATATATATATATAACAGATTAACCTCCGTACACTCGTAAGTTCTCACAACGCAAACGTTACATCGTAAAACTAGCGAAGAGTGTTAAAGAAGCGGACGCAAGTTCCGTGAGTTGACAGATTAACGTTACCACACGCTAGGTATGATTCAGCAGAAATATTTTTGATGCTTTGAGTGCAAAGTTCATGTTCTCGGTCAAACATTTTCTTTTGAAAAGCGGTTTCGCAATCTTGAGTGGTTGTGCTGTTCATAGTGTGCTGCCTTTTAGAGATGAAGCAACCTACAGCGTGTGGAGTTGTACTGTCTGACCACGAACATACAAACTCCTGTACTGTTCATACACTGTAATGAAATCCCATTTAACAGTCCTGTAATAAATACTGCCTTTGTTAAAGACAAACGCCGCCTCAAGTACACACACAAACTACTAGCAATTTGAATACGTTCATATTTATTGCAGAGCTGTATTGTAAGCGTCTTTCCCTCCTCACTGTGGTGTGTTTCAAGGTGTTGGGATGGACTGCTGTGTGATTCCCCTGAGGCATGGAGGGCTCTCACTGGTCCAGACCACAGACTTCTTCTACCCTTTGGTGGAGGATCCCTACATGATGGTGAGTTACTGGTTACTGGCAGGTGTTTCCCTCCCTGAAGCACTCTCATACAGCCAGGGGCACCCTGCCATTGTTTGTTGGGGAACTATCCAGGAAGTAAGGCTGTCCAAACACAGAAATAATTGTGGTGACACACGCATCCGCTTGCAGTAGGTTTGTGGGGGTGGGGGGGGGGGACATGACAACAGACAGCCATGATTACCCTTGTAGTGTTTAACGTGAATCGTTTATAATGTTTGTAAATCGCCATGCTCTGCACACAATTTTAGAAAAATGTGTACACACTTCTCTGTAGAGCTGCAACTGGTAATTATTATTTTAATTGTCGATTAATCTGCCAATTATTTTCTTGAGTCATCGATTAAATAAAATAGTTGGAAATAATTGTCCATTGACTATTATCTCAGTTAATTGGCTAATTGTTGCAGCTCAACAGAAATGTACTCTGACAGTGTCTGTTGGATATGTACAGCATAGCATCATTCAACAGCTGTGTACTGTGCCATACTATGCCATAAGCAATATGTATTTTATGGTGCTTTTGCTGTTAGAATCCTGGAGTTGTACTTTCACCAAATGCTGACTTCATGTAACATGTGCCTTGTCATAAACTCTGTTAATTATCTTCTCTGTGGAAAAGATGGCATATACTGCAACCTCCTACTACAGAAAGACAAATGTGAAAAATACTGGGTGAAATGGGATCATTATAAAACCCAGGAAGCACTGTGTAATGTTTGTCATTATTTTATTGTAATTTTCTGTTTTATTTGACTTTGATCAAATCTAAACTATGAAATGGCAAAACATGCCTAAATTCTTATAAACTGAGCTGTACCTGTGTGTTTGTCCATGTCCAACTGATTACTGACAGGATCATGAGTTGGACGGTCCTTGTGTCATCCGTTCATACAATTATTTTATTAAATCTAGAAAACCAAGAAAGAAAACGATAAAATGGGTCAAGTCTGCATTGTAGTGCATTACAGGAACTGTAATGCCTAAAAAGACATCGATGAGGACAACAAAAGATTTCACCGCCCTGGAATTTAATTCAGGAAACTTGTACTTACAAGTCCTAAAAGACAAAAACACACTGCCGTTTTCCTTTTTATAAGTCCTACAAAAATCTGATCAGTTTTTCTGTTTTTGTCAGTTCACTTTAAATTTATTTATATAGCACCAAATCATAACAACAGTTATACCAGGGCACTTTTTATATAGATATATACACTTTATAGTATTAATATTAGTTATCCAGACTGAATGAAGTAATTGAATGAATGGATGATACACGGACCTTGGACCCACAACCCCTTTTTATGTTTCTTTGTTTCTCTAAGAAAAATGGTAGTTCAAGGAAAACACAGGCCATTTTGAAGCTGGATGTTATTCAGGAGGTGGTACAGTAAAATTTGGTTCCAACCTGAATCTCTTATGTTAAAATAATAATTTTTTAAGACATGACAACAGTGCCGTAACTTTTTGTCTCTGTCGCTCTCCCTCTGTCTGTCTGTATGTGTGACTCTCAGGGCAGGATAGCGTGTGCTAACGTCCTCAGTGATCTCTACGCCATGGGCATCACAGAGTGTGACAACATGCTGATGCTGCTGAGTGTCAGCCAGAAGATGAATGACAAGGTAGCATCATGTGTGTCCATGGGTTGATGCCAATGTGTTGACTTTGCTTTTATTTGTTGATGCTTTTGTGTATCCTCAACTAATCAATGAGCGCAGTGAACATTTTTAACAGACCTGTGGATTTTACATGTTGACTTCTTTAAGGTGAACTAAGGTCTCCTTTCATGATTCAGTATCCTCTGTATGTGCATGTCTGACACAGGACCGTGAGCGTGTGATGCCGCTGATGATTCGAGGGTTTCGCGATGCAGCAGAGGAGGGAGGGACTTCTGTGACAGGTGGTCAGACGGTGATCAACCCCTGGATCATCGTAGGAGGAGTAGCGTCAGTCGTCTGCCAGCCTAATGAGTTCATCATGTGAGTCAGTTCAGCTGTTGCTGTGGCTCTGCATGTTTGCCAACGGCACTTCTTCATTGTGGATTAAATCAAATCATTCATTGAAAGGAAATTGCAAATTACCAAATTTGGAGATGCATGGTTTTCCCTGGACAGCAATGACACAGTATGCATGTGCTTTTTTTGTGTGTGTTTTTCTGCAGGCCGGATGGTGCTGTACCAGGCGACGTTTTGGTTCTGACTAAACCTCTGGGGACGCAGGTGGCTGTGAACGCTCACCAATGGCTCGATCAGGTCGGCCACTCGCCCCGGCTCACAGACATTATTTGGAGTGTTGTCGTTATAGTCACATGTTTCTGTGCTCACCCTCTTCCATCTGTTTTTATATCTCACCAGCCTGAGAGGTGGAACAAGATCAAGCTAGTCGTCACCAAAGAGGAAGTTAAAGAGGCCTATCAGGAAGCCATGTTCTCCATGGCAACGCTAAACCGCACAGGTACACTACACTATGGTCATTATGCCCTGAAGTTCTGCAGATTCTGTAATGGCTGCTTCTATATGGCTCCACACCACTGATCTGAATTTACTTTCAGCCTTACAGTCTTTAATTTAGTTGTGAGGGGAAAAATGACAAATTGACAGAACATGCATTGGCCTGGGTCTACTTTTTAGATGGTTTCGGTTTAGTTGAAAGCTTTCTGTGACTTTTTGTACTTGTGATTTAAAGTTTATAAAGTTAATCCATTCTGAGTAACTTATACTGATGTTTCTGTCTCCAGCGGCAGGCCTAATGCACAAGTTCCAGGCCCACGCTGCAACAGATGTGACAGGTTTCGGGTTGTTGGGGCACGCCAACAACCTGGCAGCACAGCAACAAAACGAGGTGGCCTTTGTCATCCATAACCTGCCAATCCTAGCCAAGATGGCTGCCATCAGTAAAGCCTGTGGAAACCTGTTCAACCTGGTTCAGGGCACGTCAGCAGAGACTTCTGGTATGAGATTAACCCACAATAAATGTTGCTTTGTCTGTATATCTGTGAATGAACGCAGTATGTAAACATGCAGTAACGGGAGTCGTTAAAGCCAAAATCCAGTGAAGTGATTATTCTTTGAAAGTATATATTATTATAACCCTAGTGTTGACCTAAAATCCCTCTTCCTCCCCTTCCCTCTAGGCGGGCTGCTGGTGTGTCTTCCCAGAGAACAGGCGGCCAAGTTTTGCTCGGAGATGAAGAACCAGAGCTCCGGAGGTGGAGGTGGAGGTGGAGGTCAGGGCGCAGCGGGCGGAGCATGGATCATTGGCATCGTAGAGAAAGGCGACCGACGAGCTCGCATTATCGACAAGCCCCGCATTATTGAGGTTCCGCCACGAGGAAGCCAGGCAGCAAATCAGGACAACAGCCCTGCTCCTAGCCCCAATTTGTCATAGACACTGCCCCCCCAACGCCCCACTGGTCGTGTGTGTGTGTGTGTGTGTGTGTGTGTGTGTGTGTGTGTGTGTGTGTGTTCCATCTCATCCCCCTTTTCGGTCAAAATGCATTTTTTCCCAGTAGGAGAGGGAATGGACAGCATACATTATTTTATCCATCTTTGGAAAGAGCTGCTGAGAAAAGGCCTACCTGTCACCACCTTGGAATTAAATGTAAATGCATCCCCTTTTCTTTAGATCTGCACTCCATGCCTTTCCTTTTTCCCTTCCCTAATCCATATAGACAACTGACTGATTTGAATATGATAAGTTATCTGAATGCAAAAAACAAAAAAAGGTTTCTGGAAAAAATTACTTTCATTTCTAAAGAGAAAACATTCCAAATCATTCTTGCCAGCAAATAATGAAAATTGTGTGTGTGTTATCATTTGACTGGGGCGCTTTACTGTGGGGAAGTGGAACAGAGGTCTTTTTTTACTTTTATTTTTTGTTTTTTTGGAAGTGGATGATAAAGTCTCAAGTTGGTAAAATGTGTCATGAGGGAAAGAAATGGTTCATCAGTCCTGGCACCTGGCTCTGCCCACACATCCCAGAGGAAGGCTTGAGCAGCTTCCTTTGGACCAGCTGGGTGGTGTTCAGTGTCCGCCTCTGTCAGCTGATTGGCTGCCCAGCACCAAGTCCCTCCCACCCTTCCTTTTTATGAAGCTCTGCCTTTTAAACCCCAGCCAATGGGGGTAGGTGGAGTGGATGTTTGCCTTTGGATTGGGGTAGGACTTAGACTGCTGGAGGTCTAAAGCTTTCTGTGTTTGTACATTTCCTGCTTTTCACAATCAATAAAACCATCAACTCGGACTGAAATACTGTTTGGGTGTTATGTGAGTGTTTATGTTGCCACCTGGCTGAAGACTTTGGTTATATACAGCAGACACTGAGTTGTCACAGCAGGAAAAGCACACGTGTAAAAAATGACATTAATGCTTCTATGTAAGTGTCCCAGTAAGACACGCCACTCATAATTTCAGCCCTGGAGCTGTAAAATCTTAATTGAACGGAGCAATCATTATAGTTACTAATTTCACCAGTGATTTTCCTGGTATGACATGTCTATGTTTACTATGAAAAGGGTCTGTAGTAAAATAGTTTCTATCCTCCCACGTGGAGTTTATAAAAGTCTGAACTAAAACATGTTTGCAGCTTGATAACTTCCCAGAGTAACTGGAAATAAGTGTTGTTGCTGCACCCCAACATGGTCATCCTGCCAGTCAGTGTATTTATAACAATGAGCCCCATCCCTGGTGGTGCCAGGATAAGCACTTTGGACAATGCAGACTGTTAAAGAGGCACTCCACAACTTTTACAGTTTACCAGTCATGTTACGAGTATGAAAACTTGTATGTCTTCTGTGGCTCTTATGAAGCATCTAAAAACTTCAAACTGTATGTGTTTCACAAACATTCATGATTAATTAAGGAATAATCAAAGTTTGAAAAGAAATCCATAGGTATTTGCTGTTAAGAGTTTAAATCTCAAATCTAATCCCACAATCAACAACCAAAATTGTTCCAACTTTAGCAAAAGATTGTGTGTTCTTGTAGGACCACAACGCGCCGCTAACTGTACAAAGCTGAGAAAATAGGTTTTCAGGGCCTTAAACTCTGGGAAAAACAACCCTGATGATGTCAGCAGGATTATCTCAGCTTGGGCTCTGAGACTACAACTTTTTAACAGAAAGCCTGCATTACAACCTGTGGGGATGGAGTTTAAAATGTTTACCAGGCTGGGAGAGTCTAGCAAGATATGCCATGAAGTTGCATTATGTGAATTGTAGGATTCAGGGTTTTTGAGCCAATTGTAGGGACTAAAAGCCAGGACATTGCAGCCTTTGCAGCACAGATTTTGATGATTCTTTTTTTAAATCTGTCTCGCAAGCCCCCCAACTCATCTACTGTAAATCACCTGAGCTGAACAGGAGGCAGAAGGATGCTGATTACTGTACAGTGATCTAGTGAAAGTCCTTAACCACCTTGTTATTTTTGATCAGTGCATTTTTCAGTTCACCTCATAGCCATAGCCTTGTAGTGACCCAGAAGTCTCCAGATAAAGTGACATTAACCTGGGCTGCAGTAGTGGAAGAAGTGCTCAGATCTTTTACTTAAATAAAAGCAGCAATAACAATGCAAAAACACTCAATTTAAAGGGAAATGTTCTGCCTTAAAAATCTTACTAAGTATAGGAAAAGTACAGGAGTATTATCAGAAAATGTACTCAAAGTATCAAAAGTAAAAGTACTAATTATGCAGCGGAGTGGCTCCTGTCAGTGCTACATTATTGTATATTATATTTTTGGATATGCACACAATAAGAAACATTTTAATGTTGTAGGTGGTCATGGTCGGGATCATTTTAACTACTTTTACGTAGCGTTGGGTGAAGCCTGATTACCAACCAGACAAACAGCGGGCAAAGACTGTGTGCCCCCAGACCTCCAGGGGCCCAAAAACTCCAAGTTCATTGTGTGTCAGTTGGTTTGTAATTTAACTAAGTGCAAACTGGTTTGGGAATGTGCACCACTGAATCACAATAACAATTTAAATGATAAAGGCATTAAGGCAATACATTATGCTTTCTTAAACAATTTGATCAAATGACCACAGACTAATCTGACATTGTGCAAACCTGGGGGACAGGTAGTATTCCAGGAAATGACTACCGGTTGGTTTGCGAGTCTTGTAATGAAGCTGCTGTGTACATGATGCACACCTGAAGGTGACAGGTGACAAAGTGCACAGAAAGTATAAGGAACAGGGGATCAGTAGGGTCCCCACAGTTTGTTTTTGCCCCAGGGCCCCATAGTGGGTTTATCCAGTCCTGCTGTTGGGTAGTTTAATCTATAAAATTGCATCATATTTTCATATATTTTATGATCATATCATATTTTAATCTGCTAAGTAACTAACAACTATTGCTGTCAGATGAATGTAATGGAGTAATAGAGTATAGTACAAGATTTCCCACTGAAATATAATGGAGTATAAACTAAGTAACACAAAATGAAAATACTCAAGTAAAATAAAAGTACCTTGGAATTGTATTTGAATATGTATACATCTTGTTTTCCACCAGTGCTGAGTCCCTGCCAGACAATACAATATTAAGGGATCCATATCATCTTTACAAATGTGCACACATCTCTCCAACCGCTTGAAATCAATATTTCGTTTCCATACGTCTGTGAAATAAACGCATTTTCTTTCTCTAGTGTTCTGGCTGGATACAGCTGGAGCGGGCAAATTGAGTAACTGGCTGCTGCGCTGCTAAATGGCAGCATGTTATTCCTACACCGACCAGAAGAGGGCAGCATATGATTAAACAGAGACGCTGATGGCAGGAGAAGAAGAAGAAATGCGGACGTGTACGCCGTGTAAACAATCGAGTCACCCAAGAACGAACTCCCCCATTTGAAGTGTTAAACGGTAATGCTTTTAAAAGTAGTTATTTTAAATGTAAAAGGTTGAGACGTATGTGTGTCAGTGAATAAAAGTTTTCTGCTTTGACTCGATAAAAGCCCGACTTACTCTCTTCTGCTCTGTAATAATGTGGTTGGCTGCTAAACCGTATAAACGTTTGTTGACTTAATTTCTGTCAAACGTCAGCAAGCTAATGTTCAGCATCAGGTGTATGCAGCTACTTTAACACGAGAGCCAGCAGCGTGGTGTCTGTTTGTCTGCGGCTACCATGCCTTATCTGGGCGGTGAGGACACGGTGAAGGAGCTGAGGAGAGCGCTGTCCAACCCCAACATCCAGTCTGACCTGCTGCGCTACAGGAACACCGTCCTCAAAGTCATCAGGTACGGAAACCCTGTAGAACACAGTCATAGTTAGTGGTGGTGTTGTACTGCTTTATATTCAGAGGTGCTTCTAATATTCTATATATCTATATTTCCCTCGTGTATGTAAATAGGGAGGACAAAACATCAGAAACACCTCTCAATATAATGTAGTCCTGTACAACACCACCTTCAACTGTGACCTCAGCAGTGAAGATAGAATTTAATGTACACACTTCCAACAATGTCAACAAAAACTGAACATTATAAACTCCATAAACGTAGATTTTATGGCAGTTTTATTGACTTGCAATAGATTGTACAGGTGTAGCTAATAAGGCGGCCACCGCTGTATGTGTATGTGAGTGTACCCTGTCACCTCCAGGGTTCCCATTAAGTCCCCTTTTCACACAGCCAGAACACGGCAGCTCCATTATTTGTGGAGCTGAAAAATAAAAGTAAATAAATAGATTAGTCAATCAATTATAGTACACTGGATATCTTTGGTTTTGGACTGTTGGTCGAACAAAACAAGGCATTTCAAGATGACTCTGAGAAGCAGTGGAGGGCATTTCTTATTTTTATACTATTTTCAGATATTTTATTGACTAGATAATCATTAAATGAATCGGGAAGATAACTGCCGTGTTAAAGTTGTAATCTGTAAGATTTCAGTCCTGGTTGATGTTACTGACGGTAACAGCAAGTGTGGTTAAATACTACAGGAAACACTTCTTGAGCAGCCACCTTGTGAGAAATACAACAGAGGAGCAGCTGGTGTATCTGTTTACAGAGCAACTAAACAAACTCACGTTGCTCGCGCGCGGGTTTTGGCAGTGATATGCCGCCATAGTTGTTTTAATAAAGAAGTCAGTCAATAATAATTACAACCGCAATCTGATTTCATGCTGCACGCTGCAAGAGTAGTTTTCCAGACAACAGCAGGACACGGTAAAGTTGGTTACCTTGCTGAAGAGTTGGATGTGTGCAGGCGAGCAGCAACAGGGAGGTACAACTTGGTGTCATCAGCATAGCAATGAACAGAGATGCGAGTTGTCCATGTCAACGCACTCATTTAGCTAAAAATATTATAAAAAATAAACACGTTAAGCTACTCGTTTGACATCTTGTTTCGTGTAAATGAAACTTCCACTTTTCTCAATTTCTGTCAAAAATATTTCCTTTACCTCTCAAGAGAAGAGTCCACTTTTCCATCAAATACATATCAAGTCATTGCTCTTTTCCTGGAGGATCAGCTTTACACAAATGTGTTGTTTTTGCTGCTACAAGCAAAGATTTTTATCCAGGTATCTGTCTTTTCCTTGTATAGCCTCCTCAGTGTTCCCTATACATCACAACTCAATCATCAGGTCAAATTTTTAATTTGTCCAATACCAAATACCTGCAAAGCTAATGACCCATCACCAATCATCAATCCCTCTGCCGTACTTAGTGTTTAGTGCTAATTTGTCAATTCTTCTACACTCCTTTTTTCTTCAGGGCGATGTCTCAGGGTGTGGATGTATCCGGCCTGTTCAGTGAGATGGTGAAAGCATGCGCCACAGTAGACATAGTCCAGAAGAAACTGGTCTATGTCTTCCTGTGTTCCTATGCCGCTTTAAACCCAGAGCTGTCTCTGCTGGTCATCAACACGCTGAGGAAAGATTGTCAGGATCCAAACCCCATGGTCCGCAGCCTGGCCCTGAGGAACATGACCAACCTCAGGTGAGGTGCTGCACACACCAACCTCAGTACAACCCGTCACATCAGCCTGTGACTGCTGAAATACTTTGGTTTTCTCACTGTGTCTGTGTGTGTCACAGGTTACCCAGTCTGGTGGAGTATGTGGAGCAGCCTCTGACAGCAGGACTGAGGGACCGAGCAGCTTGTGTACGGCGAGTGGCTGTACTCGGCTGGGCCAAACTATACAATCTTCAACCCAACTCTGAGATAGGTAGGGTGGATGGATGGATGGCTTTCTTGCTTCTGATTTCCTTTCCAGTTGTCATACTTTCTGCTTGTAAGGTGCACGGAAAAGGGAGGCAGTCTTGAGGTATGAGCTCCAGCAGTATTTGTAGTACTGAGAACCTGTGGCCTTTATCAGGGCCATCAGATAATACTCACAGAAAACAACCTGGAATGACTGAGAGAAACTCCACAGATTGCAAAAGTAATGTTCAATATCCCAAGAAGGAAACCTCCCTATTACCTCAGAGTGCAGAGTTAGCTATTAGCATCTAGTAATCTGGATTTTAATAAGGTTAAGGTTAAGTTTTGCACACAAACTGGTGATGAAGAACGATTTTAACTTTTAAAAGTTAATAAAATGATTTGATCTGTAGAAATCTGGGCTTAGACAAAACCTGAAACCTGACTACAATGACATTGGGTGGCATTTAGATGATTTCTACGGGACACAGCAGCTGGGTTTAGACTAGACTACAGTTTAAAGCACAGCTGCAGAGGACACTGATGTGGTTTGAAGAAACCATGTGATTTTTTTTCAGACAACACAGTTTTAAACCCTTCTTAAGCTAATGGCAGAGCAACAGCCCCCTCATATCTGTCCAGGTGTTACAGTACAAATAGTGTCATGTTTTTGTGACATATGTTTAAGTAGCATCTTTTTTTATCACTAGTCTATCTGATGCAATGGGAACAAGAATGAACCCACATGAAGAAAAATAGCACAATATTATTTTCTTGTTTTAACTCTATTTTTATTGTGTGTTTAACAAGCTCTTTACGTGTGAGACAATACAAAATATAAACTTATGATAGCCAATAGATATGATACAATACAGTTATACACAACACAAGAGAGGTTTTAATCAGCAGAGAAGAAGAAACTAAAATCAAGCATGTAATTAATTACAAAAGAAAAAAGTGGATATCGATAACCCTTGTTAATAAACAAGTTGGCATTCTCTCTTCAAGATCAGGCAGAAGTAAACATATAAATAGTAGTAAAGTTGACTGTAATAACCTCAGTTCCTGCTCTGATCCTCCTGTCCTTTTGTGCATCATTACTTCTCTCATCCAGTTTGTACGGGTAGAAGCTGTTGCCCATTTCCAGTCAAGCAGAATTCATTTCACTGAACTAGTTATCAATATATTCAGATCTTTAACCAAACCAAAAACTGCTGTAAAAGGATCTGAATCAACCTTATCTATTTGGTACCTTTTGATAAAGTTTGAAAAATACTTCTCCAGTAATTCGGCAAACAGTACAGCTCCAGAACACTGCATGAGCCCACAACACTCACGTAAGGATGAATATTTTCTTGAGTTTTTGTTTGGACCAGTGGAAACCATGTGACACCTTAAAGGAGAACTCCACCGATTTTGTGCTGGGGAGCACTACTGCATATGTGAAACGAGTAGAATAAAGCCTTGAGTATTTCCAGAGGGAGCTGCGTGAAGTCTGAATAATGTCCTCAAGTGATGTCACTTGAGTCAGCGTTGGTTGGGGCTGAAGACTGCAAGTTTGAAAATGAAAACAATCTGTTGGTGTGTAGTTAGAAAGAAGTGAGCTCACCAGACCTCTGCTGCCCGCTGCTCATCTCTGCTGCAGGCTCAAGGCAATATTAGCCGCTGCTAACATAACACACCTGAATCTCTGACTGAACGGTCATTGGTTGAGTTGCATTGTGTGTAATGTAGGCGCAGGTTTTGACAAGGAAGAAGAATAAAAAAGACGATATTTCTGGTTCTGCTGCATCAATTTTGATACTTTAGTAAAAACTGTCCATCATGAGTCTGTTATCGGAGTGCAATGCTAAATAACACACGCTCTAAGAATGCGTTTGCTTGGATGTTTCAAATGTTGGATTGTAGTTGTACATGTTAGACAGTCTTTCATATACATTCCTTTAATAAGTGGATCTTTAAAAAAACATTAAGTCCATGGGTGATAATTCTGGAACATATGATATGGTGCATTATTTTGTTCAACAAAGATTGACATTTACAAATACGGCTAATGATATTTTCTTCATAATTTATAATATTATCTATAAACAGGTACAATTTATAGTCATTTTTCATGCCAGGCATTACATACTGCTATTAAACAATGGTGCAAAAGAATGTTCTGCTATAAAAGGGGCCAATAAAGAACTGATTTGCCAGCCTGAGAAGAATAAGATTATTTTCACCCCTCTTCTACAAACAGATCAGTTATTGTGGAAGTGTGTTCATGCCCTTGTACATGTATCCACATCAGGTCCCTAAACCTCTTGTCCACGATTCTTCCAGATGCTGCAGTGGTGAACGAGCTGTACAGCCTGCTGAGGGACCCAGACCCGGTGGTGATGGTCAACTGCCTCCGAGCACTGGAGGAGATCCTGAAGGAGGAGGGAGGAGTCGCCATTAACAAACCCATCACCCATCACCTCCTCAACAGGTTAGCCCAGAGTTAGAACATCGGAGAACCATGTCATTAAATGAAACACTGTCAAAACAAGGAAATCTATTTATGTGGTTTGACTGAGCGTTACGGTTGGACCACATTTCATTTTTGATAAATGTTTAAAGTGTAAATACACCCTCAAATTCTGCTAGAACCCTCTCCCCCAACATATTTAAAAAATGCAACAGAGGAGTGAGGGATAAAACCATAGACTGTATATAAAGATGGACGACGCGTCTCCACTTCTTCCCATTGTAAAAAATGAAGCCAAATACCCCGGATACGGGAGCTGCCATCTTGCACTGGTGACGTCATTTGGAGCCAGAGTCTGCGCAGTAGTGATCGAGTTCCGCCTATACGCCCGCCTGAGCCAATCGCGAGCACACTCACAGTTGTTAATGATGACGTGACACCCCCTTTTTATAGCATCAAATAACTAATTAAAACCAGACTGATCAGAAAAATGCACAACACAAACATCAGCGTGATAAGAACTACCTAAAATGACAGAAACCATCTTTATTTGATGTGTACTTTGACTTTTCAGTTTGGCCCATGTCCCATCCGCTAACATGGAGGAGGCGGGGTTTATGACCTATACTGCAGCCAGCCACCAGGGGGCGATCCAGATGTTTTGGCTTTGGGGAGCTGTCATGTCGTCCATCTTTATATACAGTCTATGGGTAAAACTGCAGGAGGCGTGGCCTCGTGGCTGCGTAGTGTGCGGGTCAGGGGACAAGGGGGAGACTGACTGACACTGATTAGAGGTTGTTTTTGTTTTTGTTTTGTTTTTATAAATTTCATGACGTAGACGGGTCCCAACTGGTTGACTCTATGTCAGCATTGGCCTCGCAGGTTCATGTCTGATTTGAAACAGTAGATGGTGTGTTGAGCCATTTTAAACCCTTGAAATGCCATTTTAAAAATATAAATGTGGTAAGAAATGTCAATATTAACACCGTTCATGTGTTTCATCACAGTACAGTCATATCATTTAGTTTACAGCTCAAAAAACATGTTTAAGTGTGCAGTACCTCTTTAAAGATGATGTTGTAGGGGCACTAGAGGAGTAAAATGACTACTGAATGCTGGATTTAAGTGGCCACTCACTGCTGTACCGCATGGCAACAAATGGCTCTTGCTCATTTTGGCACAAACCCAAACTGCATTCTGCCAAATCAATCAATCAATCAAGTTTATTTGTCACATGTAATCATATAAGGTACAATCACAGTGAAATGTAAATTGCAGCAGTTATAATCTTGTACCTTCCAATTGGTTATACTCGCCAAGTGTTGTGGTGAATATGGAACGGTCTTACATTTCCTTGTTTGTGTGAATGCATTTAGTGTGTTCTCATAGACGTGGAATGCCTTTTGTTTTTTCTTCCTCATGATTTTGGATTTGTTCCGCATGTAATCTGCAGTTCTGAGCCTGTTTCTCTCTCTCTCTCTCTCTCTCTCTCTCTCTGTGTAATCGTCAGACATTTATCTACAGACAGCTTATCAAATCAGCAAAGCGCAATTGTGCTTCCTGATAGATTTCTCTCCGCATTTCCTAGATGCTTCACATGGAATCACTCAGTTTAGAACAGCAGAAAAGGACATTTCCTTTCTTTCCTTTCCTTTGGGATATTTTGCCTCCAGCATTCCCAGAGGAACTACTTTCTAGCATTTGATTTTAAGTCAGAATTAACATGAAAAATACAATTTGATGATGGCAGGATGATATACAGACAGTGGTGGAAAGAAGCTAAGTACATTTACTCAAGTATTGTACTTAAAGGACAAGGCTGGAGATCTCCTATATTCCCATGAAGAAAAAACAAAATCTACAATGTGTTAGTCTGTCTTTCAATACTTTCTGACCTCCCTACTCTGATTGGGCTATATATATATATATATATATATATATATATATATATATATATATATATATATATATATAATTTACTATAACATGCCCACAGTGACAATGCTAACATCCTGATGTTAAGCATATAATGTTTACCATGTTTACAGTCCTGGTTTAGTGTGTTAGCATGCTATCAATTGCTAATGAAACACAAAGTGAACCAAATTTCATGGAAATCCATCCAATAGCTCTTGAGACATTTCACTCATGCACGGCTAAAAAGGCACAGTTATTTCCTAAAACAGCTGTTAGCAACATTAAAAACTCTGGTGGCCTATTAACTCCTCAAACAGGAAGATTTAACATCCAACCGAATGAGCACAACGTTTTTACCAACAACTTCTCTATTGTAATTGCAGACAATTTTGAGTTGGTTATTATATTTATACAAGTTTACAACATGTAGCACAGGCCGTCCTATCAGCATCTGTTCAACATCAAAAGTTTGGCAGTTTACTATTTATACTTTTAGCTCATTCCCATTGACAGAGTGAGCAGGCACTGGGGGTCAGCATTTAGCATACACGGCTGCTGTGTTTGTCTGTCCCCTCAGGTTGAAGGAGTCTGATGTTTGGGGTCAGTGTGAGGTGCTGAGGATCCTCCAGCGCTACCGGCCTCAGTCAGAGGATGAGCTCTTCGACATCCTGTCCCTGCTGGATGCCTCCCTGGTCAGCCCCCACCCACCAGTCATGGCCGCTACTCTCAGCCTCTTCTTCAGCCTCTGCTCCGGCCTACCTGCTGTTAGTCTGGCGGCCCTGGAGCGAGTGCGTGGACCCCTGCTGGCTGCCTGTGGGAGCGTGTCCAGAGAGATGAGGTTCACTGCCCTCTGCCACATACAGGTCAGTGTGAAGGGTTCAAGTTTGGAGGCAGAGGGTGTGAAAGTATGTTTCTTACAGAATGTGAAAGATATAGAAAATGTACCAGGAAGTGCTTTATATATAACTAATTATCTCCTAATTTGTAGCAAGTCTTCATCAGTTAAATGTGTCCATTTAGGGTTGATTTTTTTGAGGTTTACTGATTATGTCTTTGCATATGATGGCCCAGTCATGTGTGTGAACTTTTGATGCAGCCTGTGGTAATGTTAGCTTTTATCATAAGGCCTTTGTATTGTAATATTTGGCTCTTATTTATTTTATTTATGCTATAAGTGCTGTTTTATCCAATCAGCCTCGACTATTCTAAGCAAGGCAAGACTGTATTTATATAGAACATTACATACAAAAGTGAAAACTCACACATACCATATAATTGCTAAGATGCGATTAACTTTTGTTAACAGTATTTTATTGCATTTCATAAGCACTTTACACAACAATAATGCAAAGTTACAGTGCTCCAATACATGGTGTGAATGGGTGATAAAAGAGAAGAAGAAAAGGGAAACCAAATGCATTAGAAAAAATAAATGAATAAATAGATAAAATAATAAAAATAATATATTATTAAAAAAGAAATAAATTGTGTATAAATGTAGTAGACTAATTACACAGATAATTCATATTTGAGGTACACAAATGCAATGTGTCCATACATATACATACATACACATATACAGCATTAGGGCTCCAACTAATGACCATTTTCACCATCAATCAATCTGCCAGTTATTTTTTTGATTAATTGTTTCATAGAAGGGTCTCTAAATTGCCTGTTCTTTTTGACCAACAGTCCAAAACCCAAAGATATTCAGTTTCATCTTCCGTAAGACAAAAAAACGCAGCAAATCCTCACAATTGAGAAGGAATACTTTGGTAAAAAGAAATGACATAAACAGTAAATTGACTATCAAAGTCGCTGTCAATTAATTTAGCTCTATACGGCATATACATACACAGACATTTATATATGCATATAAGCATATATATATATATATATATACATATATACATATATATATATATATATATATGTATATATTTATATTTATATTTAAATTTGCAGTATACATATACATATGTGTGTATCTATATACATATATATGTATGTATGTATATATATATAAAAACACAGGATATGTATATATATATGTGCATGTGTGTGTATATGTACACACACACATATATACTATATATATATCTGACAGGTGCCATAATACCATAATAATCAATGTTCCTCCATTATGACCAGTCAGTGGTCATAATGTTATGGCTGATCGGTGTATACTTACATACATATCTTTACACATGAAAATGCACAAAGGTCATAAGCATGACAAGTGTCAATGGATTAATTGGAGGTGCAAACAGGCAATACTAATCAGATCAATAGCCATATCAAACAAATATGAGGTCAGCCCCTAAAACCAATTATAAAGTTGACCCTAAATACCTAATACAACACAGCATACAAACACTCAGATAAAACAAAAGGAAAGATCAAATGCATCGCTCCTAATTCTCTTTGTTGAGTTCTCATCATTGAAAGGCAACATAAAATAAAAAAATAAATAAAGTCTGAGCACATCTTTGTAGATCCTCAGGAAGAGGAAATAACTCCATATTAAGCCTAATGTGATTTTCTATTATTGATTCCCTCCACTGTATCCATGCACATGGAAACAATGACTGTATATTGTATTATTGTGTTAGTTACCATTATTTGTCAACATTGTTGCTGTATCTTGTGATTTCTCTCTTCTAGTCATTCTTTTGTAAACAACAGTGGAAATTTATTTTGAACATTTTGATATAAAAAAGTTTTATAAGTTGTCTGTGTTGAATGTGTGTATGAGATATATGACAACTCCAAAGAAATGTTGAATAAGACCCAATATAAATAGTTTGTCTTACTGGACAACATTTTGCAGTTTGCATGAGAAAGCTAATCGTGTGTGTGTGTGTGTGTGTGTGTGTGTGTGTGTGTTGGTGTGATGAGGGGGTAGAGATGCAAAGTATATTGTTTTCTGCTCTTTTTATTAGTTGATTAGTTTCTTTGTCAGATGGATGTGTGGATACAATCTGAGAAATGAAATCGTGTCTTCTAGTTGCTGTTGCGTTCTCTCCCTGGCCTGATGGGGGCGCACTACAAACGTTTCTTCTGTGGTTATGCTGAGCCAGCCTACATCAAGCAAAGGAAGATGCAGGTGAGGCCTGATGTTGCATTTCTTCAGTTAAATAGGTCTTTAATAGTGACCTCTTTCATTTTTTCTTTTAGATTATGTTTATTGTGTTTTTCCTACTCTCTCTACAGCTGTTCTGCAATTTGCTGTTTTTGTAAATAAAGTTTTATTGTCCAACTGAATCTAGAGTTGAAACAAATGATGCCTGTCGCTGCCTGATCGATACCAGGAACCCAATTTGTTGTGCGCATGTGTTACCATTTTTTTTTTTCTTAAAGGTGGGGTAGGCAGTATTGTTTTGGCGTCATTGGGCAAAAATTCCATATTAACCGTTCAGCATATTGTAATTCAAGTGGTCTGAGAGCAAACCTCTACTTCTGCACCTCCTCTTGGCTCTGTTTTCAGGCTTCAGAAAATCTTGTCCTTGACGGGAGACTTTGGCCAATCCTAGGTCATTTCAGAGAGAGGGCGCGTTCCTATTGGCTGTTCTACAAATGCAGATGCACGTGCACGTCCCTTCAGATGGTGAAAGCCTGATTCAATAGGAGAAAATCCTGCAGAAAATCCTGAAACTTGTGATAAATTTCCAACACCTCCTTTGCCTACAGTGGCGTATAGTACAAAACAGCATGTCCCTGCTCCACACGGAGCTTCAGGCTCATTATGTTTGATGTCAACAAGGGGCAAAGAGGCATGATGACAAACAGTGGGGAATAACTTTTGAGTGGGGACAGCGGTGTGTGTGTGTGTGGGTGTGTGTGGTGTACTAGCCTCTCATCCTGCCATTAGATGGCGTTGCAGCTGCCTCTGAAGCCTGGGGTGCTCTGCCCTGCAGCCGCAAAGTGCTGGAGGGGCGTCTTCGAGAACACAAGTCGCAGGGAGAGGGCTCACGCCGTGGAGAGCGAGCCCTACGAGGATTGAGGTTTCACAGGGCAATGACTCCTTCTGCTGCTGGTTGGAGTTGAGGGTTTGGTGGGTGGGGCTTAGCGGGGTGATATGAGGCAGCAGAGAGAAAGATTAAAACAACAGACAAAAAGTAAAAACAAAAATAGAAAGCAGTAGAAATGTTCAACATAAATAAAAATCAATAAAATAAAATAAACACCAGGAATAAAAATAATATAATAAGTGATTAAAACCTAAAAACTAAGGCTAAAACATGACTCCCAATCAAAAGCCAGATTAAAAAGATAGGTCTTTAATTTCCTTTTTAAAATAGAGCCTGCCATTCTTATATCCAGATGTTGGATACTGTGTTTTCACAGTTTAGGGGCATAAAAACAGAAGGTGCTCTCACCGGTACTTTTATGGGACACATACGACGCATACTACTGTTTAAAATGCTACAAAAAAAACCTGTAAACAGAAGGAAGCTAGATTGAAATTTTTCCCTTCAAATCCCATCATCGCTGGTGTTTACAGCACAGAAAATATGATGTCATGATGATATTGATGATGTTATCAGGTTTATCTCAGAGACTTAATGTTTTTAACAGAGGGGACTTTGGGTTTGGCAGCGTAGAAAGTAGACGTACTTGTTTCAACGTTGTTTCCATCAGCACTTTAATCCAAACTTGTATCTTAAGCGTATTTCTGTCTGCTGCATTTCTGTTTCCATAGTGGAGGAGTCTTTGACTTTGTGGTGGCCTGTTCTATTAAACGTCTTTTAAACTCTCCCACCTATACAGAGTTGACTCACACGTGAAACAGTTGCTGATGCTTTAGCATCCACCCACACTTCTAACAAACAAAAAAACTAGGCAACAGTCTAAGGTGAGGTCAGAGACTGTACTGATGCCCCCCCACACATATTTCCTACCTGCATGCTCAAGTAAACTCTGTCCCATGCCTTCCTTCGCAGGTGATTATTATCTAATTAACCAGAACTGAAAAATCACACAAAAATACAGTTGTTATTAGTTGTTAAGTCAAAAAGAAAGATTTACATCCTTTCAATAATGCAGCATTTTGGGAAATTCGCTTTTTCGCTGTCTTGCCAAGAGTTGGAGGCGCTGCTGGTTGCCTGGCAACCTCTGCTCCCAGCCAAGAAATACTCCAGCACATAATTCACAACATTGCATAAAACTGCAACATGTCACTTATAAACTTCAGTTTTTGTACGGATTGTACAAACGAGATTTAATGTGTTCATTAGTGAGCTTCAGAGGGGCTGGTAGGTGGATTTCTGTCTTACTTCAGACAGAGCCAGGCTAGCTGGTTCCCCCTGTCTCCAGTCTTTATGCTAAGCTAAGCTAACCATCTCCTGGCTCCTGCTTCATATTTAGCATACAGACATGAGAGTGGTATCAATCTTCTCATTTTACTCTCAGCTAAAAAAGCAAATTTCTGAAATGGAACTTATTTGATCAATTATTTACAGCTAGTTTGGGATCTAAATGTGCCTGGAGGGTAATCAGCCTTCCGATGCTTACAGAAACAAGTGTAACCACGCACCTGAATAGTAAGGTGCAACCACAGCAGACTGGCGCTTCACTCAGTTAATGTGCTAACAAAATGAAGACAGCAGCTGATTCACTGACTACCACAATGCTGGTTAAAGAAAGGTTTAGAAAGTGTGTGACAGACGAGTGTTTGGAGCTTGACCCATACTAGAGAGATTTTCTTTATCGCTTGTGAGTCCCCCAACTTTATGGAAGTGCAATATTAAATCACTGGAGTTTTAACATGCATGATATCCACAGTTACTACCCAGTATTAGTCGTAGCAGTCCAGTACTTTAATAATAGTAAAGCTAGCACTGTTGTGTTTGCAGGTGCTAGTGGAGCTGGTGAATGATGAGAATGTCGTGATGTTACTGGATGAACTGAAAGGATACTGCACTGATGTCAACACTGACACTGCCCAGGCTGCAATCTCAGCTATAGGTAAACACACACACACTCTCTCACTCTCATTATGCGGCAGTACAAAGCATCACAATGCACACACTCTCTTGTCTTTATTACAGGACAAACAATTCCACACAGTCACTTTTTCGTATCCTCTGTTCTTCTAGGTCACAGTAACACACCCTTATACACAAACACCTGCAGTCATCATATTTTGTTCATACTCATAGGAAGGCCCGTTTTTATTCTCACTTATTTCCTTGATTTTACACTTTAGAGTCTTTTTTTAAATTCAATTCAATTCAGTTTTATTTATATAGCGCCATATCATAACAAAGTTATCTCAGGGCACTTTTTCGAGTAGAGCAAGTCTAGACCGACTCTTTATATTTACAGAGACCCAACAGTTCCCACCATGAGCAAGCACTATGCGACAGTGGCAAAGAAAAACTCCCTTTTAACAGGTAGAAACCTCGAGCAGAACCAGGCTCTAGGTGGGCGGTCATCTGCCTCGGCCGGTTGGGTTTGAGGGGGGGGGGGAGCAGGAGGAAAGCAGCACAATACAGTTCCACATAGGGATGTAAAGCAATAGCTGTGGTAATGGCATTGATGTTAACACCAACAGAAACAACACTAAGAGCAACATTATAATAGCAATATTAATAATAAGAGCAACAACAGTAATAGCAGCAGCGGGTGCAGAGCAGGAGCACGGGGGCAGCAGGTGGCTGCAACCATAGATCCAGACTCTACAGCTCCGGAGGCAGAAATACCTGCAGAAAGCAACAGAAGGGAGAGAGAGAGAGAGAGAGAGAGGAGAGAGAGCACACAACTACGGGAAGAAGTTGAATTAATAACAAGCATTGATGGGATATGAGGGCGTACAGATGGAGAGGAAGAGGAGGAGAGAGGAGCTCAGTGCATCATAGGAAGTCCCCCGGCAGTCTAGGCCTATAGCAGCATAACTAAGGGGGGGCTCAGGGGTCACCTGAGTCAGCCTGACTATAAGCTTTATCAAAGAGGAAAGTCTTAAGCCTACTCTTAAATGTGAGGAGGTTGTCCGCCTCCCGTACACAAACTGGGATCTGGTTCCACAGGAGAGGAGCTTGATAGCTGAAGGCTCTGGCTCCCATTCTACTTTTAGAGACTCTAGGAACCACAAGGAACCCTGCATTCTGGGAGCGCAGTGCTCTAGTGGGGTAATAGGGCACTATGAGCTCTTTAAGATATGATGGTGCCTGACCATTTAGGGCTTTGAAGGTGAGGAGAAGGACTTTAAATTCTATTCTGGATTTTACAGGGAGCCAGTGTAGAGAAGCTAATATTGGAGAAATATGTTCTCTTTTTCTGGTTCTTGTCAGTAAACGTGCCGCAGCATTCTGAATCAGCTGGAGAGTCTTAAGGGATTTATTGGGGCAGCCTGATAATAGAGTTGCAATAGTCCAGCCTAGACGTAACAAATGCATGGACTAGTTTTTCTGCATCTTTTTGAGATAGGATGTGCCTGATTTTTGCAATGTTACGTAAATGAAAAAAGGCAGTTCTTGAAGTTTGTTTTATTTGGGAGTTAAAGGACATATCCTGATCAAAGATAACTCCAAGATTCCTTACGGTTTCGCTGGAGGCCAGGGCAATGCCATCTAGAGAAACTATATCTTTAGATAATGTGTTTCGAAGGTGTTCGGGGCCAAGTACAATAACTTCGGTTTTGTCTGAGTTTAACATCAGAAAATTGCAGGTCATCCAGGTTTTATGTCCTTAAGGCATGCTTGAAGTTTAGCTAATTGATTGGTTTCATCTGGCTTGATCGATAAGTATAATTGGGTATCATCTGCATAACAATGAAAATTTATGGAGTGCTTCCTAATAATGTTGCCTAAAGGAAGCATATATAAGGTAAATGGAATTGGTCCAAGCACAGAACCTTGTGGAACTCCGTGACTAACTTTGGTGTGCATAGAGGATTCATCATTAACATGTACAAACTGATATCGATCTGATAAATAGGATTTAAACCAGCTTAGTGCAGTACCTTTAATGCCAATAAAATGTTCTAGTCTCTGTAATAGAATGTGATGGTCAATGGTATCGAATGCAGCACTAAGATCTAGTAAGACAAGTACAGAGACAAGTCCTTTGTCTGATGCAATTAGAAGGTCATTTGTAACTTTCACCAGTGCTGTCTCTGTGCTATGATGCACTCTAAATCCTGACTGAAAATCCTCAAACAGCTTGTTGTTGTGTAGAAAGTCACACAACTGATTGGCGACTGCTTTCTCAAGGACCTTAGAGAGAAAAGGAGGGTTAGATATAGGTCTATAATTTGACAAAATCCCTGGATCAAGAGTGGGCTTTTTAAGAAGAGGCTTAATTACAGCTACTTTAAAGGACTGTGGCACATAGCCTTTTAATAAGGACAGATTGATCATATCTAGTAAATAAGTGCTAACTAAGGGTAAAATTTCTTTAAGCAGCCTAATTGGGACGGGGTCTAAGAGACACGTTGATGGCTTAGATGAGGAAATCATGGAAGTTAGTTGATTAAGGTTGATGGGAGAAAAGCAGTCTAAATGTACAGGTTTTACAGTTGTTTCTAAGGTTCCTGTGTTTGAAGATAAGTCAGTACCAACTGAGGGCAGGAGGTGCTGAATTTTTGTCTCTAATAGTTAGAATTTTATCTTTAAAGAAGCTCATGAAGTCATTACTGCTGAGGTCTATAGGAATACATGGCTCAACAGAGCTGTGACTCTCTGTCAGCCTGGCTACAGTGCTGAACAGAAACCTGGGGTTGTTCTTATTTTCCTCTATTAATGATGAGTAGTAAGCTGCTCTGGCATTACGGAGGGCCTTCCTATAAATTTTAAGACTAACTTGCCAGGCTAAACGTGATTCTTCCAGATTGGTGGAACGCCATTTCCTTTCAAGTTTTCGCGATGTTTGTTTTAATTTGCGGGTTTGCGGGTTACCATGGAGCTAACCTCCTCTGTTTTATTATCTTCTTTTTTAGAGGGGCGATAGAGTCGAGTGTTATTCGTAGTGAGCCTGCAGCACTATCAACAAGATGATCAATTTGGGAGGGACTAAAGTTAGCATAGGAGTCATCTGTTACATTGAGACATGGAACTGAATTTAATGCCGATGGAATCACTTCCTTAAATTTAGCTACAGCACTATCAGATAGACATCTAGTGTAGGAATGTTTGCCTAATGGCGTGAAGTCCAGTAATAGGAATTCAAAAGTTAATAGAAAATGGTCTGATAAAAAAGAATTCTGTGGAAAGACTATTAGATGTTCAATTTCAATGCCATAAACAAGAACAAGGTCGAGGGTGTGGTTAAAACAGTGAGTGGGTTTATGTACACTCTGACAGAAGCCAATCGAATCTAATAATGAGATTTAGTATTCTAAAAAAAACATAGGGGTTTGAATTAGGATAGATGTTGCGTTTAGAGTGCTGAAGAAATTCAGTTTTTAAAATCTCATCACCCAGTAGTGTGGCGTTAGATTTCCTGTGGTTTAAGTCATACTGTCACTCATATCCTGTGTTTTTTTCTTTGCGGATTGGGTGCAGGTCGTATTGGACGGAGCTACAGCGACAGATGTCTAGAGATCCTTACTGGATTGCTCGGGCTCAAACAGGAGCATATCACTTCTGGTAAAACTCGTTCCCCCGACACATACACATTGTGTTCATGCTGTTCATACAGCATGCACCTGCATTTGTTTGCAAAAGAGCCATTTCATTATTATACCTGCTTTTCAATGTAGACATTCTCTCTGTGTTTCTCTCTCCCTCCCTCACCCCGACTCCTCAGCGGTGGTGCAGACAATGCGTGACCTGGTCTGGGTGTGTCCTCAGTGTAGCGACACTGTGTGTTTGGCTCTCGAGGGCTGCGAGGAGACGCTGCAGGATAGCCAGGTCAGACCCTTCCTGACACTGCTGCCACACCCACGTACTGCCTGGATAGAATAATTATAACTAAGTCATGAAACATTCACATCCATTACTTAAGTAACAGTAGTACAGAAGTACCACAATGTAAATATACTCCATTACTAGTAAAAGTCCTGCCATCGAAATGTTACTTGGTACATACACCGATCAGCCATAACATTATGACCACTGACTGGTCATAATGGAGGAACATTGATTATCTTGTTACAATGGCACCTGTCAGATATATATACAGTATATATATATATATATATATATATATAATATATATATATATATATATAAGATAAGATAAGCCTTTATTGTCCCACAGCGGGGAAATTTTTTGTGTTATATGTGTGTGTGTGTGTGTGTATATGTGTATATATGTATATGTATATCTGACAGGTGCCATTGTAACGAGGTAATCAATGTTCCTTCACTTCACCTGTCAGTGGTCTTAAAGTTGTGGCTGATCGTGTATGTGTGTGTGAGTGTATACACATATACAGTATATATATACATATGTGTGTATCTATATATACATATATGTATATTTGTATATACAGTATATACAGTATATATATATATATATATATATATACTGTATATATATCTGACAGGTGCCATTGTAACAAGATAATCAATGTTCCTCCATTATGACCAGTCAGTGGTCATAATTTTATGGCTGATCGGTGTAAGTATTAACAGCAAAATGTACTTAAAGTATCAAAAGTAAAAGTTCTTATAATTCAGAATGATTCTTTTTAGAGTGTTATATTATGATGTGTGTGTGTGTGTGTATATATATTAAAGGTTAAAGGCCCCTAAACAGATATTTTCTCCATCAGCTTCTGTAATTAGTAATGGGGTCTTACATGAACACAGTTTTGGTTATTTCACAGAAGAGATTTCTGTCTGTGGTGCTCTGTTTGTGCTCTTCTCACTGCTTTAAAGTGGGTGGGGCACAGCTGGAAAAGGTGATGTATCGCATTTGTAGTCTGTAGTGATTTTACAGTTCACGCAGTCCACTGTTCATTTATGTTACAGTAGTCAGACGTTGTGTTCATTAATAATAGCCTAATTGCTTAATTTTTGTTTCCAATAATAATAATAATAATAGTTTTAAGTTACAAACAAGCCTACACATTTATTTCGCTGCTACAGCTTCATTGTGGTTCTTGTAAATCCCATTTACAAATCCCAGAATTTCCCTGCAAAACTGACAGTTGCAAATTGCGTGCATTTAGTAAATCCATCTGGATGCTTCTGTTAACATGTCTCCTAAAATTGGCACGATCTCCCTGAAATGCGACAAGGAAGGAGACACCTTGCAAATACTCACACAAATAAGATGCAAACCGTGACTCCAGCCTGGTGCATCTGTTTGATCAATACAACACATGTCTGGGGCAGAATGCATGAAATCTGCACCTGAAACACAGGTGCAAAGGCTGCAGTAAATCTGGTCCTCAGTAGTTTACACTGAGACGTAAATTTAGATCATTAATCATCGTAATTTTGCACCAATGTAAATTTCGCATTTATAAAATGCTATGCATTGCATTGTGGGATTGTTAGTAGAAAGTAGTGTACATGCCATGGACAGTACTTTTTACGTTCTATAGTAGTAATTTTTGAGGGCACTATATGGTGCATACCTTTCACATTACACAGCAAATACAGTGCACTAAACAGTAAATAGAGACTGAATTCTGACTAATAAATGATACTTAAGGATGTTTTTTCCAAACTTTCACTTTGATTGTTGTTTATTTAGGTCATGAATATTTCATGTTATGACGAAATACTTTAAAGCCAATTTTTCCAGGGTTTTAACATAAGCAGCAATTAATGTTGTAGGTGATGAAGATGGAACTAATTTGAACTGCTTCATATTCTGTTGGGTAGTTTAATCTATAACAATACATCATATTTTATTACGTTATATGTACAATCCATAGTCAGGAAAGTAATTATAACTATAGCTTTCAAATAAATGGAGTAAAAAGTACAATGATTCCCTCTGAGATGTAGTGGGGTAGAAGTATAAAGTAGCATAAAATGGAAATACTTAAGTAAAGTACCTCAAAATTGTACTTGTACAAGTACAGTACTGGAGGTTCGAGAGGGCTGTGTTTTAACAGGACAGCCAAGGGTTAAAATGCCTGCGTCAACAGGCACCAACCCCACTGAAACGACTCAGTATGGTTGCATGCACGCTATAACGTGATACTGTACATAAACAAATTAAGGCAGTTGAGAGAATGGGCCCGGGGTGCAGGCTCATAAAAGTCCCTTGCAGTCACTGTTCGTCTCTTTCATTTTGCAGGTTAACCACACCACAGTCCTGCTGCTGTTGGTTGAAAGCTGCACCTGAATTTCAGTATTTTTACACGCTGGAGGGGTAGAGAAGGCTTTCTGTTTCTTAAGCTTCCTGCCACATTAGATCCACACTGACACTCATCTCCACAAATATTATACAAAATACTATAGGGCACTATGTAGAATGTGAAAGACAACCAGCAGCAACAACAGTGGTAGTAGAAGTACTCAGAGCTTTTACTTAAGTAAAAGTAGCAATACTACAATGTAGAAGTACTCTGTTGTAAGTAAAGCTTAATTTTGCTCAATTTGCTCAAGGATACCTCAAAGGTATCACCACTGCTCCATGACTACAGTATATCCATTGTAATATTGAAGTGAATTTCATAACCACAAGCCTAAAGGATAATAAGGAAATATAACTGTAATTAAAGCTGCAAGCAGCGATGAACGGGCCCTCGCACACCTGTGCGCGTCGGGGAGTGCAGTGTCCGCCGCCTCACGAGCTGTCAGACCATAAAACGTGTCATTTCCTGCTGTCAGTAGGTGGCGCTACGACCGTGGCCGAAAATTTACATGTAGACGCCTTCAGGGCGGGGGGGGGGCCACGAAACATGGGAAGTTTGGGGCCTCTAGGACAATGTACAGTCCAGTTATAAACCACTTCCTGTTTGGCGGTGAATCACCTAACTTCCACGCCACCTCACGGGCAGACCGTGTAACAAAAACAAAATCCACGAGTATCGTTTGATGGCCATCTTGGTAAGAAGGCATGGTTCAAGTTTGAAGGCAATCCGATAAAATCTGTAGGACAAGTTTGCAAAAGTAGGAGGCGTGGAAATAGCCAACATAGCCCTAAAAATGACCAATTTATTAAACATAAGTGACTTCCTGTTGGGTTTAGGGGAGGGGTCCCACAGGCTTTTTTGTAAGTCTGGACATGATACACATGTATACCAAATTGGGTGCATGTAGGTGAAACGTGCTGCAGGGGCTAGTTTGTTAAACATCTGTAGGTGGCACTACTGAGCCCGTTTAGCCACACCCATGTCCAATAACAATATGAGATGTACATTTGTGGCACTGATGACACATGTGCAAAGTTTGGTGAGTTTTCACGCATCCCTAACCCCCCAAAATACTGCTTCCTGTTTATGGCGAAGAATGCGTTGTCATGGAAACGGCGTTTGATGAAAAGTCACAATCTTCACAGTGAAGCATCATGAAGGTCTTAAGACTATCCTCACCAAATTTGATGTGGATGTGGTGAACGTGCTAGGTGTACTGATGAAACATATTGGGCGTGCAACATCCTGTTGTCAATAGGTGGCGCTATGACTTTGATTCAGTATTGACCCCTACATGTGTTCAGGCCGGGACTGTCATGAAACGGAATATGAAAAGATCCGATCATTTTCAGCCAAGTTACAACAGTTTCATTGTTCATGGTGGAACATCGAAATTCGCCGTGCCGCCGTGACCACGCCCTCTGGTGAAAACTCAATATTATTCACTGTACAGCATCATCAACATGTTTAGGCTTTAGTGGCCAATTTTGAGGTTGTTCTGCTCATCCCACTCGGAGTTGCATGTCATCATGTCATTTCCTGCCGTCACTAGGTGGCGCTATGACTGTGGCTGAAAATTTGCATATAGACGCCTTCAGGGCGGGGGGGTCATGAAACGTGGTAAGTTTGGGGCCTCTAGGACAATGTACAGTCCAGTTATAAAAGAGTAGGTGTGCTTTAGAGATTTTTCTGTGTATCCATGAGGCCAGACAAACACATTGAATTTGGAACCTACATTTGTTAACATCCATGTTTTCTTTCTAGCAGTCTTCTTTTGATGCTGATCAAAATAACCATGAGCATGGCTGTGCATCACGCCACCTGCGTCGCCACACTCGCTACTTGTGGTCAAAAACCTGAGCAGAAATCTGATCAGCCAGAGTAACTCAAACATCTCAGTGGGTGTCCAGGGCCTTTAAATTTAGCCTTAACCCTCTTCTCATTCTCTTCATCCTCCATTAGGGCAGGCAGGCCTTGCTGTGGTTGCTGGGTGTGTATGGGGAGCGAGTCTCCAGCGCCCCCTACACCCTGGAGGTGTTCATTGATGGAGTGAGGAGCGAGGCCTCTCTGGGAGTCAAGATGGAGCTGCTGACGACCACCATGAGGCTGTTTTTGTGCCGGCCTGCTGAGACACAAGACATGCTTGGAAGACTGCTGCACTATTGCATAGGTGTGTGTGTGTGTGTGTGTGTGTGTGTGTGTGTGTGTGTGTAAAAGAGAAAGAAAAAGATGACATTGTTAACACTCTTGTGTTTTCCAGAGGAGGAGACAGACATGTGTGTGCGTGACCAGGCGCTTCTCTACTACCGCCTGTTGCATTGTGGGATAGAAGAGACACAAAAGGTCCTCCAGGGTCGGAGGTCAGACCCTTCCCTGGGTGTTCTGATTGGCCGCCCCGCGGAGCCCATCAGCCAGTGGGCATGTAGCTTTAACACTTTGGAGGCTCTGAGGCAGGGCACTGTAGAGACAGAGTCCGCCAGCAGAGGAAGCCCTGAACATGTGACCTTTGACCCCAAGCCTAACACTGTCCTCTCGGACACACTGAACTGTAGCCAAGTTGACAAGGTTCATTTAGGTGAGTATACAGTGACAAGCCCTTAAAGCCTTCAAGGCCTTTAGTGAAGGTGTTATGCAGTATCTTTCAGAATGAAGAAAATATATTTTTCTAATGTTTTTGCAACATTCTCATCAAACTTTATCGTAGTTATGCTGTCTTGCATTGTGAATAACAATCAGTCAGACAATCAGTGGATGTTGTGTCGGATGTATTAGCCACGCAGTTTCCTTTGAGACCATTTGAGGAGAAGGTCAGAATTGGCAGACCGACACCACAACTACAGACTCTCACTCGAGTGGGGCAGCGATGTGGGAGACATTTTTAGACAAGCAACTATGAGCGCGATCAATGGCTCATTACACCTGAGGAAAAGGCAAAATTGTATTGCTGGGACAGTTTGCTTTTCTCTACAGAGAAGGGGACGTGGAGCTCAACAGGGTTTGCAAGCCTGACTTGACATGACTAGACATGAAGTTACCACAGGATATCTCAGGGCAACACTCCCATTGACAAGAGTAAGAATCTGCAGTCGTGCTAGCGGCTCTTTAAAGCTGTACTTTGAGCTAAATCCTTATGTCGTCATCCTAACGTGGTCATAATGACAAAGCTAACATGCTGATAAGCAGGTATAATGTTTACCATGTTCACCATCTTAGTTAGCATGTTAGTTACCAAATGTCATGGCAATCCATCCAGCAGTTATTTCAACAGATATTTCAGTGTGGACCAAAGTGGTGGGCTGAGCGGCAGAGCGATTAACCTTCCCCAGAGCCATAAACACATTTGGGGACTGCAGGGTGGACTTGCAACTAAACAAACTGTCAAGAAGGGAAATTGAAATGCACAATAAACAAGTGAGGAGAAATAGGGAGACACAACTATGTTATCTTCCTGGAAAAACATGAACTCCCTTTCAGGACCCATGATGAGGGGAAGGAAGATGAAAATGAAGCCAATAAAACCGGGGATGGATTAAGTCTGTTTTTGGGCCCAAAATTAGTCACCTCTGGCACTGATATCCATTGAAAAGGTCTTGTATTTAAAAGCCAAGGAAAGTGAGTTTCTATGACTTGTTCATATTGGGCTATTGGTTGGTGAGTTGTTTGTCGGCTTAGTTGGCTGTAACTGACTATATAGTAAAATTAATGGTTTTAGTCTCTCCTGTCTGAACATAATGCTTGGTTGTGAATAATATACCACTTTATCAGGTACACCTGTACTGCCTGATACAATCCAATACAACTGTTCTGCCATAACGTCGACTTTTATGATGCCTATAATGTTCTGTTTTTTTTTGACACTGTCATAGAGGTGTTATTTGTTTTAACACTGAGCTCATAGTTAGTGGTGGTGTTGTACTGCATTATATTCAGAGGTGCTTCTAATATTCTATATGTCTATATATCTATATTTCCCTCGTATGTAAATGGGAAGGACAAAACATTAGAAATACCTCTCAATGTAATGTAGTCCTGTACAACACCACCTTCAACTGTGACCTTAGTAATAAACATATAATTTAATTTACACATTAGAAACTTTTTAAATGTAGAATTTGTACCCGAGCTGAATAGGTTGTACAAGTGTACCTAATAAAGTGGTATATATGAGTATATATAATAAGTGTATATATGCCACAAACAACCTGTAAGGTTGCTGTTATTCTTATACAGGGGGATGCTTACTGAACACCCAGGTTTGAAACACATAGTCTGCCTCTGGTCTTAGAAGTGTTTGAACAGTTGTCACATTTCTCAGTATAGATTATGGTGCCATCCAGTCTGGTTTTACTGCCTCACAGAACAGAACATGGCTAATATATTGGCAGGAGACTATTAAGGTTGTTTAACAATGAATTCCGCTGAGTCACTGGTTTCTTAGCAAGGTATTTGTGGTTTTCATAGCTTGATTTCTGGCCTGTTCTTTCTCTACTGGAATAAAAAGTCCTCACTTAATGGATATATAATGTCAGTACTGATGAGTATGTGACTGGCATTAAAGGAATTGCAGAACAAATAAACCCTGGTGCTCAAGCCAAAAACTATAGTAGTATTACCATAATTGTAAGTGTTGAGTATTTTGAATGATGATTTGTTGCTTTGCAGTAGAAACTTCCCCTTTGCAAGACATATAGTACAATGCGTTCAGAAAGTTCCCTTTTTGCACACTTTGTGTTATAAATGTAATTTAAAATGGTTTCATTTGACTTAGTTTGGCATTGATTCTACACACAATAACCCATAATGACAAAGCAAAAACATGTTTTTAGATTTTTTTTGAAAATGTGTTAAAAATCAAAAACTGAAATCTCTCATTTACATGCAGTACATATTCAGAGCCTTTGCTTTGGCACTCAAAACTGAGCTCAGGTGCATCCTGTTTGCTTTGATGATCCTTGAGATATCTCTGGAACTTGATTGGTATTCTGCTGTGGCAAATTCAATTGATTGGACCTGTCTGATTTAGAAAGGCCCAGACCTGTGTATGCAAGTTCCCACAATTCACAGGGCATGTCAGACCAATAATCTAATTTGTGTTTTATGTTTTGTATGAAAGGTGCTATACAAATAACACTTACTATTATTATTAATATTATAATTATTATTATTATTATTAATCCATCCAAAGTGGCAGACCGACATCGTCATCCCTAAAGCAATGCTGCTAGCATGGCTAATAAAAACCAACAGTGAGGCACCACAAATGGTTTTAGAACAAGAATGACACACTTCTCCATCTTGGTGTCACTCTAAATCCATGTGTGCAAAGCTTGCAGAGACTTACTCAAGTCCTGAAGCTGTAACTTTTTTAGGTGCTGTTATTAAGTACTGAATAAAGTCTGTGAATACTTTTTGATAAACTTGCAAAAAATATATATATGTGTGTGTGTGTGTGTGTGTGTTTTTGCTTTGTCATTATGGCTTATTTCTTATAGAATTAATGGACAAAAAAATCAATTTACAGATTTTTAAATCTAAAACACAAATGGGGCTGCCTATTGTCTGAGGTTTCTGGACGGACGTTTTGGGTATTCTATATTATGTTACATATGAGGTTGCCTGTATGTCTTTAACTGTGTATGCCGGGAATCTCTCCTTCAGAATGTAACCTAAGCGACACAGATAAGATATAAGCAAAACACGCTCTAGCCCAGTTTAATAGACCAAAGCTACACTTCTCAAAAAACGTATTATTAAGGGAAAACACTCCTTTGAGAAGGTGTGGAGATTTTTTAGAGGGAAGAAAATCTGTAGTGTATGCATATTCTTTCAGTTTGTCCAAGAGTTTCTAAACTCTTGTATGCCCTGTCAAAGGTTGTTAGATTATGCCATATTTATTTGTACATCTATGTGTTGAACTATTTTTGAAAATTCAATAAATACATATGTATCTATCTGTAAAACAGTAATGGGTGCAATAAGTAAAGGGGTCTGAATACTTTCTGAAGCCACTGTACTACTGAGAAAGGTCACTGAGGGTCACAAATATCTTCATGCCACTTTAAATGGGTCCCCATGGATCCAGCTTACATACTAAGTTGTGTTATTTTGGTCAAAGACTAAGAAAGTTATTTTTCCCTTCCAAGGTTATGGTCCATTTTGGGAATGCAGTGCCATTTTTAATCACAAATATCTTCTTGTGGCACTCATCCTAACTCCCTATCTCCCTTCCACTTTAACCTTACCCTCCCTCTCTTCATCCACCATTTGGCTCCCTGTTGCTGCATCCTTATCCTCTCTCTTCTTGCCTCCCTCCCTGCATCCTCCACTTCCTTTCTCTCTTTGTTCTTCCACGTCCTCTCCAGACTCAGACAGTTCCAATTGGTGTACAGACTCCTCTGCTGATGTCCTGGCTTCCAGCAACGCAGTCCCCCTCAGTTTGTCCCTCTCCCCGGCTCTCAGTCCAGAGGAGTTTGAGCGCCTGTGGCTGCGGAGACATGCTTTGCAGGCCAAGCAAGGTAATAAAATGGAAGGAGATTCTTAATGACGAAAGCTTGCTCTTGATTTGACAGGAACTGTGGTTGAGAGGAGCAAACGGGCCTGCCGTAAAAACTGTCAAACCAGTCTGAAATCTCAAGTGGTGGAAGTACATTTACTCAAGTTCTGTACAAATTTGTATTTTCTGTTCATGCCACTTTATACTTCTACTTCATTTCGTCTGTCTAACATCAGTTTCTCTGACTTTGCTCCTTGTGTTGCGGCTAGGTGCTGAGAACACGGAGGATGATTATGTGTGCTTGGAAGACCACGTCCAATGCCCTGCCATACCTCACTGTTCACCGCAAAGCCTTCAGGCTGCGATGCAGCTGGTCAACATCCAGACGCTGGCCTTCACGCCGCCGCACACATACCCCTGGAGGGTCTACCTGTACACGCACACCCAGCACGCACACTCTGGAAACACACCCCACAGCACGCTCATACTGGGGGAGCTGCTGTGCACCGGAGAGGCAGACCAGAGAGTAGTAGTAAAGAAAGCTATGGGTGACAGCGAGGTGGTGGTGGAGGGCCGGGAAGAGGGAGAGGAGGCCACAGCTGACGGGCTGAGCGAGAGAAAAGATGGAGTAGAGGAGGAAGTAAAAGTGACTCTGAAGCAGCAACCAAGAGATGATGAAGCTTTGAAGGGGTTTCTCTCCATCATTACTGCTGTACTGCACACACTGTCCTCAGAGAGACATTAAATATGCATTACACACAGACAAACACACATCTGTGTACTTCTACTGTATATCCGCATAATGACGCTTACTGACCACACTCATGCCCTACCCATGACTGTAAAATAGCCTCCTGCAGAAGCATTTCTCACTTCTCAGTCTGCATTGTCAGGCTCAAAGAACAGGAAAACACACACAGAAGAATACACACATGTAAATGAGAAGTTAAACCACTTACACCTCCGTTTTTATCCTGCACATTTTAAATGGTATCAGCTGAAATAATTGATGTGAGAGTGGAGTCTTTACAGGAGTGAAAACGTGAATTAAGACAGCATTCAGTAGAAGTAAACTTCAGCTGAGGCCCATTAATCTCCCGTCTTGTTTTCTCAGTCGAGCCATAATAAGTAGATTAAAGAATAGTTGAGGTTAGGTAAAGGCTTGGCCTAATGGGAGCACTATGGAGGACTTGTGTCACTGCACCAAAACTCTTTTTGTGTTTTGTTTTTTGTCCTCTTGGGACTTGTGTTTACACATAAACACATGCCCTGATGGAAGTAACCACCTTACTCATTCACAGGACGCAGAGCTGGACCCTGAATCTGACAGGATATTGTGAATATTGTTTTTATTCCCGTGTGGTTCAGAGGGTCCCAGATGTCTAGCCTCACCCTTGAATGTAGATGAGATTAAACTGATTTGTGTATACGTTGGAGACTGTCATGGTAATAACTGGCTGAACACATAAACAGACTTAAAACAATAAAACACGTGGGTTCCTGCATTCTTACTAGTTTGTATCTGTTTTAATAAGGCAGTAGATTTCTGAGTTCTTCGCGTTCCTATCATGACTCGCTTGGTTTTAAGTATTTATTTTTTGCTGTTGCCTGTCACTCCGCAGTGACGACACCTGGTTCATATCAAGCCTCGGCCAGCTGGTGGCTGTACTCACGCCCTGCACCGTGCAGCCATGTGGAAAGACTAGAGGGTTTAAAGCGAAGACGACGTGGAAATGCCGGCTGTTATATGCAGTACTGTCGTTTTTCCCTCTCCGTTGGTGCCTTCTTTGACTTCCCGTGCCTTGTAAGTAGAGTCTAACGGAGTTCTGCCCCGCGGAGTGACGGCCAGGGCTGAAGCCAACAGGCTGAGGGAGGTGAGTTTCTCTTTTAACACTTAACTTCACGATATCTGACTCGCAACCGCTACTTTTCTATATGTAGTGATGGCATTAGCATGTGTGCGATACAGTAATTCCAACTTTTATTTTGCTACTTTCTGGGGGGTGAGCCGTAGCCTAACGTTAGGTGCTATCGGTTTGTTGAGTCATTTTGAGTTTTATGGCTTTAATACTGTCACTAGCGAGGCTGCTTTTCGGTGGAAACCTTTTTACCTTTTACCTTTTCTAAGTAGCTATAATTAAGCTAGTTAATATAACTACCTAATTATAGTTAGCTTGGTTCGTAAATCGGTCCCGTGCTTCAAATAAAACTTTTACCTGAATTATGCTTTTTTTAAAACGGCCTATTCATATAGATACCCTGGTTGTCTGTAACCAACAATGAGTTTAACTTTGTGTATCTTCCACCATAGTAACGATATGTTTCCTGAAACGGCTGATTTCCAGACTGTTACTACCGGACTAGCTGCAGTTTCCTTGTGGTAGCTTTATTATGGATTTATGGATTTTGTTTAACACACACAGACACATCTGTAATGTCAATCAGGTTTGCGGTGTAATATCCACTCCGTTATACGAGGGTAAACACTGTTTTGTTTTTGGAATTTGAAGTAGCCTAGAAGAGGATAATTATAGATGAGGAGGCCTGGTCTATAATTAGTGTTAGCAATGTTGGTTCGGTGTACTACTTGTTGATAAGACAAAGGCAGTCTTTGAAAATCTTACTAAGTGTGTGTGCCCTGTACACCAGGGATAGTTTGGCCATACATGAAACTTCATCTCAACATAATGAAATCCTTACATGTCGGGGTGCGTAAACAGAGCTTGTCTTGGCTAAATATAACTCTAAGGGGCACTGTTTACACAGTATCCCCTTTCATTCCATATAAACTCTACCTGTTGTCTGTTTGAGATTGGGCAACAGAGCCATAAAACCAATGCAACTAGGCAAGAAGAAAGGAAAGACAAGTGCACAACAGCAAAATAAAAAAAACACAAATATGAGAAATGACAAACTAACAAGGTATAAAACCGTATAATCCTAAATTTGTGTAAGTGGTAATTTTTTAAAAACTTGTTTTCTGGGAGGTTGATCCAGTGTTATGGTGCCTGCCAATAGTAAATGCACTTCTAGACTCTAATCATAACTTTGTGACAGATAATACTGTTTTATCAGCATGTAAGACTGAGTTTAGATATAAAAACTCAACTCTATGCTGGCTGCTATGGTGTGACGTGTTTAAAACTCTCAAATCGACTCTGCTGCGCCAGCCAGTGCAGGCATGTTGAAACAGTCACGTTTGTGAGTCCAGCAGTGTCTTTCTGAACGAGTGGATGTCAGGAACAGGTTTGAGTACCACTGAATCAGGAGAACAGAAATGACAGTGTAGGAAATGATGAAGGCATGATTCCTTTTATTACAAGTCTCAGCCAGATAAAAGTACTTTTCAAAGTCGTTCTCAGTTAATTACATCAGGATTGTCTAATAATATTCAACTAAAAAATCCTTTGTTACAATTGAGTTGTGGGGTAATGTGTAATATGTATGTGAACGTATACATTAGGCTCTTAACACAGAGCTTCTTGTTTTTAAATTCTAAATTAGGCTCCTCAACACACAGTCAAGTCTACATTACCTGTTGCTGTGTCTGAGCCTTCTGAAACATTAACTATGACCTGAATTATTTAATGTTATGCTGACTGAGTTACACACCAGCATAATTGTGGTTGTGTGTGTGTTTTAGGAAATGCGACGTCATTCAAAGAAGAAGAACGTTGTTTTGGCAGTTCTGCTTCTCGTCGGGGGATTGTTGTACTTCATAAGCCATTCAGACTTCCTAAGTTCTGTGAGTACACACACACACACACACACTACACATATATTTTCATTGCTTACACAGGAAACATCCAATTCAAACAAACTTGAAGCATGACTTGCTCTTGCTTTGCAAGTGCAAAACATCATCAAAGGTTTCACTTCACTTTGTTTCATGCTCTTCAGTGTGTGGGAAACAGTGTCATAACTTGTGATCAACATTTTTATATACACATATTCTAATCGAACAATAAATATTTGTTTTGCAGGGCCTGACGAGGTCACACGAGCCGATTCCAAATGAGTTAACTTGGCAGGCAGAGAGGCTGGTTAGTAAGGAGTCCTGGGTCGAACAGGGAGACTACCTGCCTCTCAATGTGTCTTATCAGCTGCTTGCTGGAGCTCCATCTACTCAGCAGAGTGAGTGACACACTTTGTTTGTCCTGTATTACAGTGGGTACACAGGAATATATGGAATATAGTTTTGTGCACCGCCCTTAACATTTGCATACTTACACTTACACTTGTATAGTTTAAGATAAGATAAGCCTTTAATTGTCCCACAGCTGGGAAATTTTCAATTTGCCTTTACAACTGTGACATCTGAACAATTAACAGTTTTTTTTACACAGCCCACCTACAATATACACTTTAGCCTTTTAATACATACAGTATATCACATGTATTTCTTTAACTTTAAAGTTTTATCCTTTTTTATTTATTTTTTTCTCATACCTCTTATTGTAATTCTTAATCTTTATTGTGCAGTAGCCTTTAGCGCAGCCGCCCTGCGTTTTATTGCACATACTTTTTATGAGCACAAAATCTGTTAATCTCAGTTCTGACTCACTAACTTGACTGTAAGCCTGTGGACAAAGAAAATCATTTATAATCTTTACTTTTTTGTCAAAAAAGGAGCGCCTGATGGTGTTTTCAGACAGGTAACACAGGCTGCTCGCCTTCACTTGTTGATGTTTTCTGGCTGTCAAGCTACTGAGCAGGGGAAAAAACAACAAGCCCCTCACATCACCAACTTTTTCTTTCCAAAGTCTCCTGTTCTATTGCTGACAGTGACCTCTGACCTCCCTGTGGAGTCAGGGCAAAAAAGGAGAGGGTTTCAAATAACAGTAAAAAGAAATTTAAACCCACTCTGCCTTTATGAAAGATGTTAAGCAGCACCTGCATTTAGAAAAAATCTTTTGAGAGGGTGTGAAGACAAATTCTCCCAGATCTGGCAACCCTTTATAGACCACGTCAATAACAGTGCGCTTACCCTTCCCACAAACTAGCCTAGTTTGAACGCAAGTCACAAAAGCACATTTGACCTATTTGACACCCAATTAAACTTTTCCCCACCTTTTTTATCTTTTCCTTTCCCCTTTTACTTCCATACATTTCATCCTGAGGACTACTCAGTAGTGTACGCAGCATTACATGCTGTGTTTGTTAACTGAACTGGCGGGGTGCCCCCGTAGCTTCAGGGGTTAAGACGGTATGGATGGATGGAACATAAGATGTTAGCTGTTGATGTTATGGACAGAAGTGTGCGAGGCAGCTGAGGAAGATGGTTTGGTGGGTTGAGCAGCACGCTACCAGTGATGGCAGCATGCTAGTTAGCTTAACATCTGGTTGTTGTTGTAGTGAAGTAGTCAAGTTACTTTTTTTTTTTTTTTTTTTTTTTTTTTGGTAAGACAGGTCAAGGGTCATGATTCATGCATGGCAAAGTTTGTGGCTGTTGGTAAAAAAACTAGATGAAATTCGATAAGCAGGGATGGAGGCTGGCTACTGAGCGAGCCATTCAGGTGAAACTGCCTGTCAAGCCAATTGGATCAGCCATTGTAGTTTAGCCTAAGGCCGCGTTCAGACTAACTTTAGCTCTGCATGAAAAAACGCATCCCTCTCATTCGTTTGAATTGGGGCAGTCTGGCGATGCAGCGGGGGTTCATCCAGCAACATTTTGAACCTGGAATGCTCACCCAACTTTTTGCACATTTCACTTAAGGGACTTAAAATAAGTAATTCAACCTCTATATAGGAACAGGAGTTAAAGATTTTAAGTGCATCCCTCCAAACAAACGACTAAGATCGTGATTGGTCCTACAGTAGATGCTTAGACTATTTTATTTGGTACATTTTATAATGGTAATTGATTTTGTATGATATAAAAAGCCCACACCTTTCACTTTTCTGTCCCGACATGTTTCAGGGTATTTGTCAGTTGGATTATCCTCGGTGAAGAGAAAGAAGGGCAGCTATCTAATCCCCACCTTGCAGTCCCTCTTCTCCCAGTCATCTCCTGAAGAGCGCTCTTCCATGGTGGTGGTGGTGCTGCTAGCAGATTTCAGTGTCAGCTGGAGGGTCACGACAGTGAGGGAGATCAAAACGGCATTTGCCTCGGAGCTGGAACAAGGTCACCTGGTGGTCCTCCATGTTCCTCAGGATTGGTACCCTCCTCTTACAGGTGCAGTGCACGTGTGATCCTACTAGTATACATATTCATTCACATCCATGTCATGAGTGTTTTGTTGATGTTGTGACACTGATATGAGCCTCTCTGGTTCTCCTGCAGGTCTAAAGAGGAACTTCAACGATGCCCCAGAAAGGGTATCGTTCCGTTCCAAGCAGAACCTGGATTACTCCTTCCTGATCCACTACAGTGCCAGTCTTGGCCAATACTACCTCCAGCTGGAGGACGACATCTCCTCCGCAAAAAACTTCCTTACCACCATCAAACAGCGCGTTGAGGAGCAAGAGGCAAAGAAGACCACCTGGGCAATGCTTGAATTCTCAGCCCTCGGCTACATCGGGAAACTCTACAAATCAGCCCATCTTCCTCTCCTGGCCCGCTTTCTCTTCCTCTTCTACCAGGAAATGCCCTGCGACTGGTTGATGTCTCACTTCCGAGAGCTGCTGACTCAGAAAGAGTCGATCCTCTTCAAACCCTCGCTGTTCCAACACATGGGAACTTTCTCCTCATTCCAAGGGACATACAACAAGCTAAAGGACAAGGACTTTGAGGAGGGGTTCTACAGCAATCCTTCAGCTGAGGTTTACTCCGATATGTCCTCCTACAAGAAACACTTCCCCAAACTGGCCTGGGATGCCGGGGAGGGATTCTTCTGGGGACGCTCCCCGGAAAAAGGAAATCACGTGACTGTGGTGTTCACAGATCCTACAGTAGTGACGGGGATATTTATAGAAACGGGGTCAGGGGGCAAAGACCTCCTGGAGTCAGCTCAAGTGGAGATAGGCCATGACGTGGTTACCACCGAGAAAGAGGAGAAGAGCTGTAGAGAGTTCCAGTTGGTGGGGACATTTGAGAATGGCAGGTTTGAGAAGCAGGAGATGGACAAAATGTATAGCTCTGCCTCATCCTGTCTGAGGATTCAAGTCACAGATGGGCAGAAGGAGTGGGTGATCATTAAGAAGATCAGGATCTCAACAAAGCTGAGTACACCTCCACAGCAAGCATAAGCGTGGGATTGTTCTTCCTGCCAGATTACTAATTTATCTTGGTTTGATCTGCTGGACCTTGTATGAAGGCTGAACATGTGACTTGCGTGACTTGTTGAACAACCCAGTAATGAAACTGTGTAAAACTGCTGTCCATATGAAGAAAATGTTTGACCAAGCTCTGTGATAACTTGTCTCTTCAACGTAATGAGATTTGCAGTCATAGAAGTTCATATTGGCTGTGTGTGTGTGTGATTTATCCATTGTGTATCAGACTAACAGTTTGGGACACGCACACACTAGAGGTGGTTATTTGAATTGTTCACTGTTTTTGTAGAGGAGGCCTCTAAATGTAGAGGAGGCAGTAACTCACCAAAATTCATGTGGTTTTATAACAGTCATGGGGAAAGGGCCATTCTGTATTGCATTGCATTGTTTATTTTTTTGTATAAATATGGAAGACCGGGTTAGACAGTAAGATGCAATGTCCTTAATCAGAATAGACATGTTAGTATGACCACACCTCGAGCCGTTCAGGACTGTATTTATGTTTCCACTTTGATTGTAAACTACAATTTGATTACACACATTAAATGGGAGCACGTCTGCGCTCTTTAAAAGTCCAGTCCATAATGGCCAACTACACATTTAAGCAATTAATGTTAATTTTCTAGTCTGCGTGTTCCCATTTTTCAACATGTTCTCCTTTATATACTGCCCATCAAGCTGCAAAATGTTGCCAAACCTATCCCAGAATTTGAGAGGGCCAAATCAAATCGCTGACTGACAAACGCATATCTATGGTCAACTTCTGTTTCCACAGAGGAGAGAACAATGGCTTATTCTTGTGCAATGTTTATTGTTACTCTGGTCAGCTCATAGAACAAGAAGACGAGAGAGAGAGAGATATCAAAACTGTTACAGTTAATGGGCATTTGTTTTCATTCACTAAGAATTAAATGAAGAAGTTCACTGGTCTTGCTGTGCATCCTTGTGTCTCTGCTTAGAGGATGATGGTGCTCGTTGGCAGGCTACCTTAGCCGCCACATTGCTCGCTGGTCTCCCCTTGCCAGTATCGGGCCTGCTATTGGTTCCCTCTCCAGCAGCAGGCCTCAAAGCAGGCTTCTCTTCAGCTGCAGAGCCCTGGCTCAGCGGCCTGTCTTTCCCAGTAACCTGAAGAAGAGCTTGTTTTTCTTCAGCGGGCTGACCAACAGATCCAGCCACAGCTGCCCGTGAGTCTTGGTTTTGGCTGGCAGTTCTCTCGCCTCCAGTGACAGGGCAGTTCTGAGATGCAGGTCGGGCTTCAGTTGCAGGGGACGGGGCAGCACCGTCCTGCTGTACACCTACATTGGTCTGAAAGGAATGAGAACAGACAATGGCCACTAAGCGGATCTGAACAGACAATGGGGCACATTCTTGCTCTTACAAATGACACCTTCAGTATGCTCGGGAGCTTTGCTGCTTCAGTCTTACTTGGTCTGGTTTAGCTAATGGTGGCTAATGCTAGCTAACAGCTAAGAGTATTGCTGTATAATGGACATTACCCACTAAATGTGTTCATAAATTTCTACTTGTGCTACAGTTACATTGTGTTTTAACATTTACCAATATTCTGTATTGGTCACTTGTGGCCACAGTAGTTGATATTCAGCAAAAGTGAATCGTCTCGCTTTAAAGATCCTGAAAACAAGGCTTCAAATCAAAGTATTTCTCCATAAAACCATTTAAATGCTAATCTGTGATGTGAGAACATAGTGTAACGGTAGCACATGTAGAAAGGAATCAAAGTCAACAAACCTAATCAATAATGTCCATTTCACAGCAATACTTCTATCAGAAGTTTGCTAAGGCTAGCTAACATTAGCCACCATGAGCCACTGGTCATACCAGACCGAGTGAAACTGTAGCAGCAAAACTCCTGAGCGTTTCCAAATGGTAGCCTTCAATTTTTCATTTGTAAGAGGAATAAAGTGTTATCTCTTTTTCAAAAGTTACATAGTCTTGCTTTTACCTATACTTAAAAAAGTAAACTAATTTGATCTAATCCCTGGACATGTCGTGCTGTTTTAGTTTGTGTTGGGTATATTAGTTTGATCAAATTAATTTATTTCAACCAAATGAACTTTTAAAAATGACAGATACATCTGTGTGACTGATTTAGATGACCTAAACTTGGTCAATCCTATAGTCAGAATTGTAAAATTAGTAGACCACATAATCGGCATAACACAGCAACTTGAATGGAAAGCAGGGGCATTTTAGAGAGACAAATATGTACCACAGACAGTCTGCATACTGTTCATACAGAAAGATCAGAGAGATTTTATTGTTACCAATTTCCTGAGGCAACACAGAGAGCTTAGCTCATTTATGCTGGCTCTCCACGGGTACACAAGCCTGGTCCTAGCTCGAGTTACTTGGAAATATGAAACATTGCTTATTTGTGTGTTGCTTCCTCTCCACTCCTAAAAAAAAAAAAACATTGAAATGTGGAAATGTGGTTATAGTCTTGTGTCTAGTCTGTCTTCCGGGGGAGGGGCCAGTGGGGTGGCCAAGGCTGACATGGTGTATTCACATTTTTTTGTTGCACTACAATTTTGTAGCGGCTTGCTGCAGAAGCAACCGAGATTGAGAGACCACAGAGGATGTGTTTTTGTTTTTCCTGTTTTGGTGGTAGAGACACCTCTCCAAAAGTACACTGGTGCACTAAAGCTGTTGGGACATTTTTAATTGAACCAAAACTCAGTGTCCTCTGGTTATTAAAAATATGTTCTATTGTGTCAAAGAAAATATTCATGGGAGTTTCAATGGGACCATTCTGATTATATAAGTAAATAACTGCAAGTGACAGAAATAATGGAGACACATTGAATTGTACTATACAGTAAGTTACTGTAGTTTGCACTAACCCCTGTGCTGCAACGTCTCACAAATTTCCCAGCTGTGGGACAATTAAAGGCTTATCTTATTAGTATTATTTAATATGAGAATGTGTACAGTTTTTGATTTGGCATTTCTTAAACAATTTAATATTTTATAATATAGTTTATAACTACCTAGAAGCAGAAATTTAAATTTGAGTGTAATGCATTTTTATTTGTTGTCCAAATGTGCTTCCAATCATAACTAGCCATATTAGTATAACACAACCATTACATTGAACAGAAACTCTTTTTTTTTTTTAGTCTTTACTCAAACCTCTGCAGGGTGTTGATCACTGCCAAGATTCAGCTCAAAGGTCACATCTATCAAGCTTTATCTAAGTACTGGAAAATCTGTCCAATCATTACACATTGACTTCAATGACTGCCACACCCTGTGTAAACAGGCTTTTGAAATGGATCTTGTGAAAAGATGAGGACCAAAACAGGTTGGAGGAGTTCACTGAGACACTTTCTGTCTCCTCAAGAAAGACACTTAAGTGCTGCATGTATGTGTGCCTTGCTTCCTATTAACAAGCTGTGGGCCTAACCTGCTCGGCAACATCCTGCAGCCTATCTGTGTTTTTGCTGCCCCTGTGTGGCTGAGACTCGCCAGTGTGCTGTGGGTCAAAGCCCCAGGACTTCAGCCTGTTGAGACCCTCCACAGAGCGGCCTGTTGGGTTGATGCGGTGGGCTGGGATACGAGCAGGTAGGTCCCAGGTCCCCTTAAAGTCTGGCCATGCAGTGCCCCTCTATAGCAACACACACACACATACAAGGGAGTGGAGTCATACATAGATTCACAATGAAAGAAAGACAGAAATTTTTAATGAAAAGAGAAAAAGAGGTTTGATATGCTCTCACCTTTACCGCTCCTGGGAGCAGATGTCCTCTATCATCTACAATGAAGGTGGTGTGACCCTCCTGTGCAGTGGGTCTCTACACACACACACACACACACACACAGAGTGAGATGAACTCATTCATCAAAATTTCAAATTTCAGATGACAATGCTACTCTTGAAACTACCAGGCAATGTGAAATAGTATAACACAACAGGACAGGACTGCTGATGTAACGTCAACTACCTCATTGAAGTGCTTAGTCTCACACCAGTTCTGCAGCCTTTGCGACTTGAAGGCACTGTCATACTGCCGATGGAAAGTGTAAACTAGGTTATGTCAGAATGCATGAGTAAATCAGGGCAGCAAAAAGTCTAATGTTCCCATTTTTTTATCATTAGGTTACCTGGTTTGCTGAGTAACTGGACGACATTTCCGCATCTGTCTCCAGCCTCCGCGTCTGTTTTTGTTGACTCGTTGCTTAGCAACAACATTAAACTGACCTTTTCTTTCCAGACTTTTCCTAGACGGAAATTACAACACTGTTCCTCAGATAAACACACATGGGAAAAGAACTACATACCATATTGTACAGATATTTCTTATTTTCTCTCTTTTTAAAAAAAATATTTCTTCATGTTTGTATTGCAATTTTTTCTATTTTATATATCCTCGATTTGCTTTTTTTTTTACACAGTAATTGCTTTTTATTTGCTTTATCTAATGTATGTTTCCCTACTATGCTTATTTATGCACGAATATACCAATGCAAATTCCTTGTATGTGAAAACCAAGGCTAGTTGGCAATAAAGCTAACTGACTCTGACACTGGGTGCATAAACACGAAAAAATGTTTAATAAACCTGAAAAGAAATTAAAGAATGAGTTTGTGGAAAGTGTTTGTAGATACATGCTGTTCAAATGCCAATTTGAATCCGATTTTTTTTTTCATTAATTATTAATGATCGATTGCTTTTATTGCCGTTCTGTTGCTTTGTCCCGTGTCCTCTAATAAGCCTTTTATTTTGAAAGATGTAACCGGACGTTTTTGTGGTAGGTTAATTTGATAAGGACCGACTTGAAGCATAAGCATATCGTGTGTAGATATCGTATTTAAGTATGTTTCATTTTTCCTACACAGAGCTTCCACTTGAATGTATTTTTGCATATTACACAAAGAATCCTCTCTTCTCGAAAGATGATTCGCAAACGACATTTATTTTGGAATTCTTGGCGGGATGTCCGGCTATTTGTCTTCCGGTAACTAACGTGCCTAGCAATCCAAACCAATTCTGTATGCTAGCGACTGAAGCTAGTTAAGACGTCCAGCTAACTTAAGTACGTTTGAGTTGCGTTTGTTTTGTAAATTATGAACATACACCAACCCTGCCGCAGCATAACTTTACATTGAGTTATAATTAAACTCAATGCGCTAACTAACCAGGTGTCTTCTTGTCGACCCTCGTTGACAGTGTTTTTTGTACTAGACAACGTTAGATACTCCTGCTGATGGTCCACGAGCCATGGAAGGTCCGTCCTCTCGTTTACCTGCCACCCAAGACGGACCGCTGTGGCTGCCGGGCAGGAGAGACTCCTACGGGGATGCAGAGTCTGACTCTGCCCGGGACATTAAAACACACTTTCGCGTCTGTCGCTTCATTATGGAGACCGGTAACCTTCGGGGCTGTGTGTGTGTGTGTGTGTGTGTGTGAACAATTCATCTACTCAGGGTAAATTGTGAACTATGGAAGCCAGGAAAAGAAATAATCATGGTAAAATAAAGAGTTGCCAAGTCCAAATGATGAGATAGTCCATTTTTTGTTCATTTGACTTATTATGGCAATATTATTACTTACTATCTCATCTTTTTGACTTACCATGTAAATTTTGTCTCAGTAGTTAAAAATTTGAACTTATCTCAAAATCTGGACTTTCCATATCCTTGACTTTCCTCAGAATTTTGACTTAATTGTATTTCTTTTCGTGTCTAGGTGGAAATGGGCTTCTGTAATAAGCGAGATACATGGTGCACTGCTAGAAGTTAAGAAATACTAATCAGCCATTACCCTGAAATGTTCATCCCTGTCTTGTATAGAGAGAATACAGAATTTGTCAATTTAATTTGTGTTCTATTCTTCTTTTCTTAATCATTTAGCTGTATTCAATTCACCACACATCTGATCCACAAAGCAGTGCTTAGCTTTAGCCTCTACACCATTGATTGTTTACTAGTGTGTTTTGGTGGAAGAAGATTGTGATAATATTAAGTAAGTTAGAAATAGACCTTTTGAGCCATAATCATATTAGCCTGGGTCCTTGCTGCACAGATGTTTGTCAGTAATTCAAATAAATATAAGGTGAAATGAAATGTTAACTCGGTGTGATTATCAGGCCATATTCAAACTTTTTAGATAAATGTATAGATCTGCAATAGATCACAATAGATGGCAACACATGAATATGTGTGAATGAATCCAAATTAGATTTACTTCCTCCCTCCTTGTTCAGGAGTGAAGCTGGGTATGCGCTCCGTGCCCGTGACCACAGCGTGCGTGTTGTACCACCGTTTCTTTGAACGTGTCAGCTTGCGTGCGTATGAACCCTACCTGGTGGCTATGAGCTGTGTGTACCTGGCCGGCAAAGTGGAAGAGCAGCACATCAGGACCCGTGACATCATCAATGTAAGCCACAGGTAAATTGTGTGGTCAAGAGTGGATGCTATCTGCACTATACACTTCTCTACGGCTAACCAATTAATGAATCGACAAAGTGTTTGAGCATGATCAAGAATGTCATTGTCAATAAACCAGGAACATGTCTTTAGACAGCTTGGCAGAAATATAGTATTGAATGGGAAGTTGGGGGGGGGGGGGGATAAGTCTAATTGGCCAATAACTGGATGACGGTGTGAGTTTTCAGACGAGACCTGAAGTTAAATGCAGAATACTCGGAAATGTGAATTGAGTGTTTTACAGCAGGACATTTTTTTTTTGCTCATCACTTATCAAAGTGGTCACCTTGAATGCTCTCTGCCTCCTCCACCTCCATCCCACCTCCCCTCTCTCCTTCCGTTCCTCCCTCGCAGGTATTTCAACAGTGGCAGCGCTCCTCTAGAATGTGACAAGGAGTTCTGGGACCTGAGGGACAGCGTGGTGCAGTGTGAGCTCCTCATCCTCCGACAGCTCAACTTTCACGTCTCCTTTGAACACCCTCACAAGGTAGGTGTGTGTGTGCATGCGCGTGTTTGTGCACGTGTGCGTCTTCCTGTCCCCCCTATTTAGTGTTGAGCGTCCTTGTCTGTCGCTGTTACTGTCCGATGTTGTCGTGGTTGTCCAAATGTGTTTGTGTGTACAGTCGCTGTACGACCTGGGTCGAATAAGTGTTTTCAAATATTAGGTGAAAATGTGGTATCACTTTCCTTGGCTGATCTTTTAGCTCTTCTAACTTCTTTATTTAATTACTTGACTCTTGTATTCAGTGATCCAGAAATTGTAAGTCTCTTAAGTGTTAAGTGACAGAAAAGTCCATCAAAATGACTTTACTTACCTATGACTGGCGGCTGATCACCCTTGCACAGATTATTAATTCTCGCCTAAAGTAAAACAAACTAATTGAATTGCTATTTGACTCTAATACAGAATGCATAATGTGCAGGATTATATTGTATTTTCTCTCTCTGGCTCATTCATTCAGTATTTACTTCACTACCTGTTGTCTGTGAAGTCGCTCGTGAACCGCCACGCTTGGTCTCGAACCCCCATCGCTGAGACTTCCTGGGCGTTGCTTAGAGACTGTTACCACGGAGCCATGTGCATCCGCCACACACCCCAACACATCGCCATAGCAACGCTGTACCTGGCTCTAAACAGCTACGGAGTGGAGGTGCCGGTCGGTGAGAAAGAGTGGTGGCAGGTGTGTATTCGCTGCAAAGTGTTTATAATTAAAGACTGAAGAGAGTGTGTGCATGTGAGCGAGCGAGAGAAAGAAGCTGTGTATCTATGTATGTGGGTTTATTAAGTTGTGTATAAAACGTGACATACTGTCTTACAGTAAACCTGTTAGCAAACAGTTGCCTGTTGACACACCCAGCAGATATGGAGCAACATTACCATTCATTTTGAGTTATGTCTCTGGCCCCCTCATGAATGTAATTTTTTTTAAGGCTACTATTACGAGCTGTTGTTTACACAGCTAACGTTTTACACAGGTTTTTAAAAATGGCGGTTGCCGGTGCTACATTGGCTCATGTGTTCGACCAATCAACATACAATTACGTCACTCCAACTGTTCTTACAACTATGAAAAGTTCATCCGGCCCGAAAACGCCTAATGATAATCCACAGACCTTGTTGTGAACAGTTTTCACTGGAGCTACTTGGTAGCAATGAAACAGTCCCTATGAAATCTCTTGAGTGTGACACTTAAAGAAACCTCTGGGATGCAGAAGGTGCCATCCTGTCGGGCTCTATCTCACATTTAGTGGAATTGAATGCATGTGCAGTATTCAAATTGGTCCATGAGTTTACTTTTATGGTGTGACGGACACAAACAGTAGCTGTAGCCTTGCACAGGGTATCCCCTGCTTTTAAGGTTTGGCATGACCAGCAACCCTACAGCTATGTACCATTGTGCACTTTCACCCAATTGACACCTGACCATCCAGCTCTGGCCAGTCTTCAAAGCAGAAGTGCCTCTTGTATTAATTGAAGGGTGGTGGCAATTATAGTTCTCCATTGCCAAACAATTTTACAAATGAGGTCTCTTTTGTTAGAGCTTTGATTTTATAAGCCACTATATCCATCTGCAAATGGGGAAAAAAGTCTGGATTTGTTATGGCTTTTCCACTTCAGTCCTCAAGGCAATGAAAACTAGGTTGCTTGAAACCGTGTGTGAACCTTTTGATGTCCACTGTTTATTCAGGCCAGGTATGGAGCTGAAGTGTGTGTGTGTGTGTTTGTGTTTGTGTGTGTAGGTGCTGTGTGAGGACGTGACTAAAGCAGACATCGATGCTGTGATCTCGGACCTTCTTCAACTCTATGATCTGGAGGCCAAGTGTATCTGAAGGACACACCTACAAGGGAGACACATGAGAGTTGTTTTGTCTGTGTGTGTGTGTGTGTGTGTGTGTGTGTGTGTTTAGTTGTGTTTGTGCCTGTGCGTGTGTTATTCTCTGCGTGTAAGTCTCTGGGTTCAGGTGCGTTTGTGTGAAAGAGAGGAACACTTTGTATTGCCCCAGTTAGTCTGTGAGCTGTGACAAAAACACTCCTGCACTACCGCTTCCTGCCGTCCCGGGGAGACATTTCTTGCTTCCTGCTCTCTGATCTCGCAGCCCCGCAGAATACTGATGTGCTTTGGAAGATATCATCAGCACCAGGTTTCTCAGAAACATCCCAGCCCTCAGCACCAGAAATCTCTTCACACTCTGCACATAACATGTTTTAACTACAAACACCATTTTATTGGATTTGACAGGAAAATCTAAAGTTCATCATCCAGTTATAAATAATGCAATCAATAATCTGTAAAAATGCATGGGAATGGTTACCTCAGTTAGATAATTATTATTGAATGGCATTATCCCAACACATTTCTGCATTAGGATAATAATAGACAATAATAAACATGTAGTTGAGGTTAAGTCTTGATTGTCTGATTTGAATCCAGATCTGGGGTATGTTTTAGACTAATGTTTCCGCTGTTGAAATTACATTGTTTTCATTTAGACTGTTTATTGTTCGAAATGAACAGACTCTGCTCTATCCTGTTTCAAGGATATGTCTTGTGATATTTTCTTCTTGGCAATAAATCTCATGAACATACCCAAACCAACAATGAATTGACAATACTTACAGTGTAGCCTGTGTATCAAAGCCAGATATATCTTCTTCCTCTGTGTCATAGAGCTCCATTGTTGTCCAAAAACTATTAAAAACACATCAGTGAGCCATGCTGCCGTTACTTCATCACCATGAACACACACACCATAATTTATTTGGACTCAATCCCACACACACACTGTCCTGCTGCCCCAAATACTCACTAGAGCACCAAATGTGGATTCATCCGCTGCTGAAAATAGTCCCCAACAAATGCACTATTTCCTCCTGTTTGTGTGGTAAAAACTACAGTAGGCAGCATTTTTAGGAAATTAAAAATGAAACTATATATTTGTGACCTGTTTTTAAAGATTTACATCTTCATTAAGAAGCAATTTGCTTAGCTGAGAGTCTAAAGAGAAAGTATTGTTAGTAGATATTTTTTAAAATCACAACTCTTAAACTCTCTCCTTTTGGGGGAAAAAAAAAAAGTAAAGACCATTTTTATGGTAATCACCAAGTATCCATCCTTTAATTGTTGTTACTTTCTCACTCCCATGATTCATCACAAAGCACAGTATAACTAGTTTGGCGTAATGATATGGAAACATGTCTGTTTATGGTCACAAATTTTAACCATTAACACAAGACTTCAATTTTTACAGTATAAGTGGTTAATGAACCAAAATTACTCCATGTGAGTTTCAGTCAAGACATTCTAGAGCAGCGCATTAACTGTAAGGAGGATTAAGAGACATAATATTGTTCATGGGAATGTCCTGTTATCAACAATGTATACTTGTATTTTGTGTGTCTTGTATTGATCTTTCTGTGATGACAATTTTAAATTTAATTGGTATATTTCCTGTTGTATGTAACTTGTAATTTTATAAGAAAATTAACATTCAAATGAATGATCCCACAGAGTATTCTTCAAAACAAGAACTCTGTTCTAAAGTAAAAAAGTAATGAGCAAGGCATGGTCAAAGTATACACCATTATTAGATTTGTTTAATATATTTATTTAGTATATTTTGTTGCCTGCCTCTTTTTTTTGTAATTTGGCTCATGTATGTATATATGTGTGTGTGTGTGTGTGTGTGACATAGACAAAACAGAATAAATACAATGGTCATAATAATGATCTTTTCATGGGATTTGTTAACAATAAGAAAAAATGTAGAATCCGTCCGAGGTTCACTTGTAGACAAACTCAGAATTAGCCCATCTGTGAACATACCAGTGCAACAGCCCAGGGCTAAAAGCCCAGAAGCCGATAGGTAGCCCTGACTCTGTAATATGATTGCTCGAGTGGAGTGTGAAAACAAAGTGAGTGTTGAGGTGACGCGAGGACACCATGTCCTGATTTTTTTTAAATAGTGAGAATGTTTCAGGGGAATGTAAAGAAACAAAGATATATAACCAGCCAGCTGCATGAGTGGTGAAAACTCAGCCATCACTGCTGGTTATCATCGAACTGTTATATGTCATATTACTGTTAAAGGTTGCATCAATTTTTCTTTAATCCTTCTCTTTACGGTACAAAGCTTCTCACATTTGATATTTTTAGAATAGGATTGTTTTGGCTTACTTACCTTTTTGTATTTATCTTGTAAAATCAGGTCTGCCTGTCTCAAGTGTGTGTGTGTGTCCGTCCATAGTCACATGATCAACACTGACACATCTGAGTGTCTCTTTCTGTCTTTTCCTCTCTCCCGTCTTGCTCTTCTCCTCATGCATGCTGCCTCTCTTCGCGGGATGGGAGACATCATTGCGTGCATCACGTGTTGTACAATATTCCTCTTCCTGACACATTCTCTCCCTTCTCATCTGTCACTCTCCTCTAACTCCAGTTTTTCCCCTCCTCTCTCGCGTAGCTGCTGGGGAAAAATCTGGCTGTCTTTCTCTCAGATTTCTCCCTTCCTTTCACCCGCTGTCTTTCTCACCCTCTCCCTAATTACTTGTCATCCTTCCACTCCTTTTCTTCTCACCCTCTGTCTCCCACATCTTTCCTCTCTCCTTCCTTCTCCTTCTCCTTTTCTCTCCTCCTCCCTCTGTCTCTCTAATGTTATATTAATAATGGAGAGGGTGCATGTTCAGCTAGACTTCATGAATTAACCATCAGATGGGAAGGAGTAGGGAAAAAGAGAATGACATGGATGGATGAGAGGTGGAGGGGGTAAGGAGAGGGGAATGTAGGGATGGAAGGAGGGGCAAAGAGAAAGGTGGGACAGGAGGTGAAGAGGGAAAATGGCAAGGCAAGGAGGGGAGCTTATTTTTGTATCACACTTCAACACCCTCCAGCCTGCTCTGATCGCCTCCCCTCTCCGCTGTATGCTTCTGATCTGCTTACACATCACTTCAGCCTTTGCTCTGGGCTTGAGGGGAAGTCACAGGGTCACACACACGACCAGCTGTGTGTACAGTAGGTCTCCATGTGCACGTGTGTTTATATCGAAATGACAGTTTGGGATGTTACTGCTATATTAGCCCTGCAGTCTAGGAGCTGAGTGCCCTTGAACTGATAAAAGCTCTGCAGCCTTCAGCCTCAGACCGATTAGACATCAACCAAGCGCTCCTAAACGCTCTTAATGCCTAATGCATAGACAATAGATTTAAGAGAGCAAGTGTGTGATTGTGTGCGTGCGTGTGTGCACGTTCTTAGTATTGAGGGGTGGAGCAAAAAGAGCAGTCTACATGATTCATCATCCATGTAAACAGTGAGATGAAAAGATGGATTGGTCAGCAGACAGACAAAGCCAATAAACCATCAGTCAAAAGTCTATCAAGACCTTTCATGGTGCACCCTTTCTTACTGGCAACATTAATACAAACATTGACTGTTAGAGTTGAGGTTGGAGGCATTAAGGCCCCTGAAAACTTGATTTAAAATGAGTATTTCTCTATAACAATAGATATTATAAAACTAAGAAAAGTTCAGAAAAAACATCTTTGGTTATCATTTACTTTAGTTGAAGACTCAGCAAGAATCTACAACCATGCTAGCGGCTCTATGAGGCTGTACTTAGGACAGCAGTGATTTGAGCAAAATGCTAACATGCTGATGTTAAGGAGGTATAATGTTTACTATGTTCATCATCTTAGTTTAGAGTGTTAGCAGTAAACACAGTACAACTGAGGCTGATTAGAATGTCATCAGTTTTGCAGGTATTTGGTCATAAACTGAAGTATTGGATAGACTAAAAATTTGCCCGGATGATGGTGCTAGACTAAAAGTTAAGGGATCACCAAAGTGATAATGATTCATCCTGAGGAACATGAATGTCTGTTTGAAATTTCATGGCAATCCATCCAATAGTTGTTGAGATATTTCAGTCTGGACCAAAGCGGTGGCCCGACTTTGCCTTCCCTAGAGCCATGCAGCTAGCATGGCTAGAAACTCTGCTAATTAATCTGCTTCATCAGGGCTGTGTGGGTGTGGTTTGATCAGATTTGATTGACAGCTGCGTGGCAACATGAGCAAACAACCCCACAACTGTCACCACATTTCAATTTAAATGTCGCTAAACCCTGACGGACATATGAGACATCGCCTTTTTCCGACTGAGCCCAAATATAAAGGACAAAATTACAGACATTTTTTTTGTGAAATAACAAAAATGGTTCTTACTTTTGCAGGAAAATTTAAAACCCATCACACATAGGAAGACGCCATTTAGAGACTGCTGTAAAGAACTGAAAGCATGTGCTTGTAGTTAGAAGTCTGGTATAGCAGCATGAGAGGCCTGCTGGGTTATCTTTACATCAGCAGCACTGAGCTCTCCACCCTGAACACTGCAGTGAGTTCAACAGTGATGTAATTTGGGGTGTTGGTAGAAGGACTGGCACCATGAAAAAAAGGAGAGAGAATATTCTATACGGGGAGATCCACCTCCTTTTGCTGGTATTTTAAATTGTTTAAATGTATCATGGCCGAGATGAACGTAAAGCAGCTGTTGTGCTGATGTCTAAATGAAGTTTGTGGTTTGTCTACATTATATCCTCTATGTCCTACACACAATCACATGAAAAACAACCCCTGGCCCTCAGAGGCAAATAGGTCTCAGGTTAAATATTGGCTACATATATGTCATATAAAAGCAAGAACCGTATGAACAAACTTAATCACAAGATGGTGTTTAATCTCATAGGATATCTACTATCTAGAACATGTGACATCTACTCTTAATAAAGGAACCATTAAGGCTGAGTCCTTATACGCAGCAGCCCGGGTTCAGTGCTGCATATCATCCCTTCTCTCTCTCTCTCTCTCTCTCTCTCGCCTTTTCTGTCTCTCAGCAGCTAAAAAAATAATCTTAAAAAAAAGAAAGACAGAAATATCTCAACATCTACTAGATCTACTAGAATGGCACAAGAATTGGTTTCATGGTTCCCAGACAATGTATCCTACTGACTTTGGTGATCTCCGCCAGCGCCTCCATGAGTTTCACAATTTTGGCATTTAGTGAATTATTGGATGGATTGTCTCAGGATGAACTGTAATAACTGGTGATCTTCTGACTCTTCATCTGTTACCATCATCAGGTCAAAACTTTTTTGTCATTTGTCGAAATATCCAAATACCTGCAAAACTAATAACATTCCTGTCATGCTCAGCTGTACTTTGTTTACTTCTAATTAGCAATTCTGCTACGTTAGCATTTAGCTTCTCCTTTTGGTTATGTTACTTGTTTTTATGTTTATCATGGAAAGAGATGAGTCTGTCAAGTCAATTTTATTTATACAGCCCAATGTCACAAATCACAAATTTGCCTCAAGGGGCTTTACAATCTCTACAGCATACGACACCCTCTGTCCTTAGACCCTCAAAACCCCCAGTCTGGTTATGTTATGAGGTTATTACTAGGCTGTTTCTTATTATGGTGGTTATGTTCACCTAATGTTCCTGTTGGATTCAACTAACCGGTCTGGATATATGAAAATTTGATTTGATTTTGAATGAATGTTGTTGATCAGTTCCAATCGAGGAAAAAAGGTATAAAAGGGGTGTTAAAGCAGCTTCAGTTTGTGTTAGCCCAGTTTAAAATGCCAGTTAAGAGTGTTTTAAGCATGCTTAATGTCCCTTCACCCAGCACAACATGCAGATTCCACTTTTTTTCCAGATGAGGTGTTTGAAAGGAGAAGGAGGACATTTTGTGCATATTTGTGGAAATAATAAAGCAGATTAGTGCTCATTCACAAAGAAAGTATGTCTGATTTTTTTTTGTATGTGCCTCTGGGAGATGGTGTGGAACAGTTAAAGATAAGAGGAGCTTTTCATCAAGATGTGTGTATGTGTGTGTATGCCTGCCTGGACGGGCAGGTCTGTAGTCCATCTCCCTGCAGTGTAGAGGATATCTATTAATAAGTTCATCTGATTCATCTATAAATACATTTCTCCTCTTTCTCCTCACACTGGCTCGCTGCATAACAAGCTTTGACAGTAGCCAGTTGGGTATAGCCATGCATGAGGATGGGCGGATGAGGGTGTGTGTATGTGTGTGTTGACGGGGGCTGCATGAAATGAATGTATGATTGTTTGTTCTTCAGCACTAGGGTGTGCTAGCTTTCAGCACAGCGGACAGCGCCTCGGGCCTCTGCTTTGTTCAGTCGTACAGAGCAGAAGAGCAAGGGTATGCTGCTTGCAAACACACCGGCCAGCACTGGTCCCCCACACACACACACTCACACTCTTTAAGTGGGCTCCACGGTGTCCCCAGGTATAGTAAATGTACAGTTTTTGCACTGCACTTCACAGAGTTCACTTGTCACTGTGACTCACCAGAAGCTGACATGAAGGCATAAAGCACTAAGTAAGTATTTGTCAACACGCTTGACGAAGGTCCAGAGGGACCGAAACGTTAGTATATCAATCAATAAATTGTGATGCTGAGCAAGAGCAAAAGTTAAATTTAATAAATGAATTGAACTTATACGTATAATTACGTTAGGTTAATGAGAAAAGGTTCGTTGATTCCACTTAATTCCTGAATGATGTCCTGCAGTGCAGTTGTTTCAAGACTTTTCTCATGCATTTTTATTCCTAAATTCTAATTAATTGGGTAGCGTGCGTCTAATTTATTTTTTTATGTAGCAAAGCATCACCAAGTTTTCTTCCCGTCATACCTTTCATTTGCTGCATTCACAAATCTTTTAGTCCTTAATTTCCATTTTTTGATAATATGTAACATAATGTAAATCCTCTTTTCTTTTCGTCTTAACTGTTGCATCTTCTTCCAAGCTTCCGAGCTCTCTCCAAGGAGGTGTGGCAGTGCTTAACCAGTTGAGTTTTGCATATGTCTTCTGCCCACACGGCCTTATAGGGGGTCTGAAGTTAAAATGTAATTCATGCACAAACTAAGTTTATGAGATTCGAAAAAAATGGACTATAGTGGTCTAGGCCTTTTGAATGGATGTTCTTTAAATGTCAAATTAATTGCAGAATATTGTCAGTGTCTTTGGTCATGATTTGAATTTTGTTGTGTGAAGTTTGTGTTTAAAGAATAAAGACAGTTTTTGTTCAGTGATATTACATATTAGTTTATAACCTTGATTAGGCTCACTGTGTGCATGTTAACTGCCTATTAAAGAAGAATATAATCATTACAAATGTGTGACATAAATGTAGGTTATTGGGGAAACCCGTGCACAAGGCTAAAGTCTTGTTCTGGATCATGTCGGTGTTAGTATTTTTGAAAGAGGCGTCTAAATACTAACTGATACTACCCTACACTAAACGCTACACTGCGGTGTGTCTGGTGTCGTCATCACGCAGCCGAGTAGGTGGGGGGTGACGTATAGAGCAGCCCTAAGCACCCCCCACCCTCGCTCGGTTCTTCTCGCGGATGCTGCGACCGAGCTCCTGTGCGCGCGGGCTCTCGCAGCGGCTCAACCCCTCCTCCTCCTCCTCCTCCTCCTCCTCCAAAGATGTCGCATGAGCTTCTCCTCTCACCGCGGCGTTTCTTTTCTTTTTTTCTTTTCTTTTTCTCCCAGTGTCCTTAACAGTTAACCGAATTCGGTCAAATTAGCAGCTCTCACCGCCGGGAGCAGCTAGCCTTCGTCCAGGCACACGGACTGCCCCCCTCCCCTCCCCACAACTGAGGTGTTTAAACCCTCAACCCGGCGCATCCTCTCTCTCTCTCTCTCTCTCTCTCTCTCGCTCTCTCTCTCTCTCCTCAACCGCCGCAGAACTCCGCCGACCAACCGTCAGGTGACCGCGCGGAGCGGAATATTCATCAGCACCGTCGTCGTCTTTCATCCCTCCACTCCTTCGGACTCCAGGCAAGGCTGCCGCAGCCCCGGTCCCCCCTGTATACTCTCATCCAGTTTGGGACATTCTCAGCTCCACGCACACGCAGATTAAAGGGGATTCTGCCTCCCCGCCCGCGCGCTGATGCTGATGTCCTTGAGCTCGGCCTGCACGGTGAGTCGGTGAGTCCGTGCGTGCCCGCGTGCGTGACTGTTATTTACCCCTTGCGCCCGAGCGCCGTTTTTATTAGGGAAGATGTGCTGGTCGCGCTGTGATTCATTAGTAGCATGTAGGGAGGTTTTTAACCGACTTGCAGAATGGGAAACGGGCCTGATGTGCATTTCCTTTCACAGGCCTTACACAGCTATAATAAAAGCCTATACAGTAGGACATACCGTAATACCCCGGCAAACAGCTATGACATTATGAGAGTATGTGTGTATGCGTGTGCGCGCCTGCACGCCTGAATGTGTTTGCGCGCGCGTGTGTAGAGCTAATGATACATATCCATCCTTCCATCCATCCGGCCATCCATCCCTTCGTGTCCTGTGTCAGTGGATGAAGCGCTGCCGCTCTCCTCTTGGTTTTCCCGGGCGCTCGTATGTACCCGGCTATAGGCTATTGGGTATCAATTGCGTTGTTTGTCTCGGTTACGGCGCGTCGCACCTGCAGCGCTGAGCTGCGGGGGTGTTGGTTTGATCTGGTAATGATCTCTGGCTGGAGGGACCTTCACCAGCGCAGGGTGGGTGTGAGTTGGGCAGAGCAGGCCGGCGGTGGCCGGGCCGGTAACCTTGCGGAGGGACATAGGGTAGGCAAGTGGCGCACCATAGGCTACACTCTCTTTCTCCTTGCGTTTTTACAGTGTAGTTTCTCAGCTTTAATCAGGACCTACTCCTGTTGCCAAATGTGTGTTGAGGATGAGGATGAGCAGAGGGATGAAGCTTAGGCACGTCTGAAGGTGACCAGGAAAGGTCGTTTTGTGTGGGAAACACACTTGCATGGAGCCATTCCTGCACAGAAGTGCACAGTCTTGCTGGCAATTAAGTGTGTGTGTGTGTGTGTGTGTGTGTGTGTGTGTGTGTGCGTGAGTGCGTGCGTATCTTTGGGTGGAGGTGGATGGTGGCTCATGTGGGAGAGACATGGGACAACGTGAGTGTGAGAGTGAGTATGAGATGTAAGAGATGGATACACATCAGAGTGGACAATGATCAGTCTTAACCGGGCTCTTTCTCTTTCTTTCTTTCCAAGTCCAAACACATGCCCACCCCCCACCCCGTCACCATCGTCGTCCTCGTCATCATCAGCATCATCCAGCTGCTTTAATGTGTTCTACAGTAATGCAGATATCTGTGCCCTGTTGGCGGCCCACCTTTAATGGCTCCAGCCACTGACTGTGTCGAATTCTAAGTGTGCTATTCCCGCTGGGCTTTACAGAAGTGTGTGACTGGCGCCGAGCCAATGACAGCAGGCAGCAGCCCAGATACAAGGGCCCCGCCAGAGGTGACCCCTCAGATGCCTGTCGGAAAGTAGGACTGCAGGTGCACAGGTGGACCGCAGACTAGCCAGTGTAGGCGGGGAGATGAAATACTGACAAGTTCACACACACACACACACACACACAGAGCACTAATGTGAACACAGTCAGTCAGACATGAAACACATGAGTGCACGCATACGTGTTTAGTCACATGTGCTCCAGTGTGTGTGTGTGTACACGCGCAGTCATAAAGCATACGAGGCCCTGCTGGCCTAGAATCAAATCCCGTGAGGACCTTCCCTCCTGTGTCTTCCCCACTCTGTATCTTTCTCAACCTTCTTGCTGCCGCGATAAAGAGAAAATACCCGGAGGGGAAAGAGTGGCCACTTTCTCTTAAAGAAAAAAACAACAAAACAAAACAAAAAACAAAAAAACAATCAAATTGCTCCGACCCTCAGAGGGATGGTGTGCGGAGAAGCAAGATAAATGGGCAGGCCGCTGAGGATTGTGTTGACCTTTTGTCTGACTCTTTTCATGTTCAAACACATTTTCAGCCAGTACAGCCTCCTCTCTCTCTCTCTCTCTCTCTCTCTCTTACTTTCATTTTGAAAGCGCTGTGGTGTATGACACATTTGTGTGTGTGTATGTGTCATGACAGAGATCATATAAGTGATGTCTCTGGGCATGAGTGTTAGTGTCTTTGTGTGTTTAACTGTACATTTGCGATGCTTGCATCCTGTGGCTAAAGTGGACTGTATTTTTATGTGTTTGTGTGTAAGAGTTAGGAGTGCGTAACAAATTAGGTAACAAAGTGTGTGTTGTTGTTTTTTTGCAGTCTATATAATGCAGGCTCACATGTGCACACACATACACGTGCACTGTACACATCAAAGCTCTGAGACAAGCAGAAAGACACGGTCAGAGTTAGTTGCAATAGTTGGGAGGCTCAACAGAAGAGCTTTTTCTTGCGTGAGCGTTATAAAATCAGACAGAATCAGTGAGTAAGAGACCAGGCTGGGAAGAAAATGCGCGACTGGCTGAGTAAATAAATGATTGCAGTAGCAGGAAGCAGATAGACAGGGAGAGCGACAAAATGAGGGCGTCAGGAGAGGGGAAAAAGAGGAAGGTAAAATAATAACAAGCAATGAGACATCACAAGACAAGGTATGCAAAAAAAAAACAGACAGTGAACCCATATAGATAGAGAGATAGATGCAGAGAGAGATGGAAGAGCAGGCAAATAAGAAAAGATGGAGAGTGAGAGGAAGCTTCAAAGGCAGAGCAGGGTGACTCAGTCATAAACTAACACTCTCAGTCAGGATAGAGGCATGGCAGGGCAGAGAGGAGAGAAGGGAGGGAGAAGATGCAAGAGGCAGAGGGAGCTGAGGGAGAGCGAAGAGTGGAGAGGAAGGAGGAGAAAAGGAATTAATGATGAGATTCAGTTCTGGGGTTTTTTATGCTCATCCCTATGTAAAATACCCTGATAGGGAAATCAGAATATGTTGTGTCATGTGTGTTGCTGAGAATATGTAGTTGCAGGCGGCACTAATTGCTCATGTTGGGTGAAGCCTCCTCTCAGTCGGTGTGGCTCAGGAAAGCAAGTTGCTGTTCCACTGTTTTAATTAAATCAGTTCCAGAGATGGGTTGAAATGTTAATTCAGTGATTATAAAAGTGTTTTTCAGTGGATTCAACAAGAGCAGCTCACTTCAGGAAATTTCCCTCTTTCAGGTCTCACAAGCCTTTTATTAGACTGAACAAATTGAACATGAATTAATTGCAACCTACAAGGCATGTGGATTGAGTCCAGGCGTGGCGTGGTTTGTGTCAAAGTGGATGCACTGGACATACCTGGTTTGAAGTAGACTCAATCCCACATACACCGTCCTGATGCCCCAAATACTCAATAGAGCACCAAATGTGGATTAATCCGCAGCAGAAGATAGTCCTCTTCAAAGGAACTATTTCGTCCTGTTTAAGTAACGGTGGATAAAAACTACTGTGCCCAGTTGTGTAAGGAAATTAATGAGTCTTTTTAAATAATGAAACTGTATATTTATGAGGTGTTTTTAACGATTTAAATCTTGAGTAGGCACTAATGGGCATGGAGCTGAGAGCCACAGACAGGGTAGAGAAGTCAGAAAGTACTGCGAGACGGAGCAGTACGTTGTTGGTTTTGGTTGTTTCATTGGGTTTCTAAACAACAAGAACAATATAGAATAACGCCATCCTCTAACAGTTTACATTCAGGGGATTGTCTGATTGTTGGAACTTGTTGAAAACAGGTTTGTTGGGATGCAATGATGCAAAGTATCCTAAATCTAAGACTTTGTTTTAACTTTAAGAATAAGACTTTGTCCATTTTTTTAATTTTTTTTATATTTTATATATTTAAAGCTGCTGTAATCACTGTTTTTTATATCAACAATGGATGAAATGACAATGTATAATGTGAAAGGTGTCGCTCGTAGAGATGAACCCACAGAGAACTCTGCAGCTCCTTTGACCCCTTCGGAGCCTTTTAGCATCTTTTAATTCATTCTTTCAGTTTAAGGCCTGCAACTTTATTGTTTCAGTTCAGTCTCACTGCTCTCAACCGCGTTGTTTGCAGACGCAGCAGACAGCTGTTGTATGCTACCTACCTAGCACCAAACAACAGACAAAGTTAGCGAAAAAATAAGCCACTGTTTGCTAACATGTGAGCCATATCCACTTTATAAGGTAATAATATTTCAGTGTGTGTTTACAGCTTGTTGTGCTGCACCCAAAGTGGCCAAAAAATCAATGAATGCAGGTTTAAACATTGCACAAAGTGAGACAAAAGTGTTTACATAGCTAATTGTGTGGAAAACTGAGTGTGCTTACGGGGCAATAATGATGTGTTTGTCCCCTTTTTCTAACATGCCTGTATACTTCAAGTCATACTTGTGGATTTATTTAGATCAAGACTGATGTATTAATGATAGATTTTTAGCCTCTGCATCAAATGTAAGTTAAAGTTTCACAACTAAATCCAGTCTCGTCTCAGCCTCAGAAATGATTTGATCTAATGATAGAGTGAGATCAATCGAACAGAGTGGTAATGTTTTATCTCTTCCTTGTTCTCTCTTAGGTCCTGGTGGTGCAGCAGTAGCTACCTCTGAACTGGATCCACTTCTTGTCTCTGATTTATCAGCCGCATTTGCCCCGCTCGCCCCTCTCTCCATCTGTCCATCATCCCTCCATCCCCGTCTGTAAGTTCGTCAGCCCGTCCGTCCGTCCATGGACTGGCCGTGACCCTGGAGGGAGGGGGACAGAAACGAGGAAAGAGCGGAGTCGCAGAGGAGACGAAGGAAAAGAAAGCTGGATTCTTTCAGACATCACGCTTCTAAAGTGCCGCTGCTCGCTGTCCTTGATCCCCCTCACCCTCCTCCTCCTGTTATGGAGAATTAAAGGAGCAGTGGGAGGCTAGGCCGAGATAGTGAGGAGAAAAAAAAATAAACAACCAATGCCCCTTCATTGCTCTTTAATAAAATTTAAAAAGGGTTTAGGTGAATCTTTATATTTGCACATTTTTAAGTAAGAAATCAAGACAGAACCGAGATTCTGACTGTTGAGCACATGAACAACCCTCCACCAACCAAACGAAAGGGGAACTGAGTGAGGACAGACTACGGAGAGAAAGGGGGACCAAAACAAACAAAAAAACCCTTACTGACATGTCAACAACAGCCACGATGGGTGAAATGGCAAACAGTGCTGTGGAGTTTTATCCCAAAGGGACTCGAGGCGGAGGCGGAGGAGGAGGAAGGGCAGATGGCAGCCATGCAGGGGGAGACTTCGGGGTCACGCTGGAGGAGCTCAGGGATCTGATGGAGCTCCGAGGGGCCGACGCCCTGCAGAAGATCCAGGACAGCTACGGAGACACAGAGGGGCTCTGCCAGAGACTACAGTCCAGCACCACTGATGGTAAGCAGGCATGGACGGACAAATAGTTCAGTCTGTAAAAAAGTAGATCAGTGGATGAATGGAAGGATGGATGGATTAATAATGGAGGAGTAGATGGCTATATGGATGAATGGGTGAGAGCACAGCTGTATAAACAGACTTATGGAGGAATGGTTGGGTGGATGAGTAGATACATGAATGGGTGGATGGATGGATTACAGTGTATTCTTGGGTGGAGTCATGAATAAACACCACAGCATGAACGGTGTTGCTGCAAATCATCTGTCTGATTTCTACATCTTAATTTATCTCAATGAAAGAGAGTACATGTGGTCACCAATCATTCTATCATTCAAAACACAAAAACTGACCAAGACAACACAAATATGATTTTACTCGTGCATTATTAATACACAAGTAGAAAGCAATTTCACTGCAGTGCAACACATCTCTGACTGGAGGACGCACAATGAAATGAAAGCACATTTTACTGGTGGAGTGTAATCCTGGCTATAGAAGGCAGTATTTGGTGGAGTTGGCTGTACAGAGAACACAGATGGATGAAATGATTAATGAATGGATGATGGGATTATAGTGGATGAATGCATGGAATGCGGGTAGAGTAAAAGTGTGCATAAATTGACTAGAATCTCTAATAACACACCTGTAATTACTGCAGACACACTGCAACTGTTTTCATTATTCTTTTCATTAATCATGTCAGGGCTAGGGATGCCACAGTGAGGACATTTTCACACCGGTGTTACCAATTACACCGGACATTTTACAAGAAAAGATATTTCAATATCTGTAGAGCACTTATATCTTTAGATCTTCCCCTTACTTTGAACAAAACGAATACCTAGACAGTTGGTCACCTTCATCAGACAAAGTTTACAGATTGCCTCATTAACGTTACCAGGTTCCCTATTAGCGTTGGGTTTAAATCAGAAATTTTTTTTTTTTTGCTTTTTGCTTTGACACCAAATCCTCCGCCATCGTCTTGTCGGTCAACTCTCCTTACTCTCATCACGTGATAAGTGAAATCTGCGACTCTGACACTTTCACTTTATAACTGTAACGTCCGTCGTCAGACTAAGTACTGATAACACGCTTAGCATTTTACAAATCAGAGTGAAAAATGAAGTAAATAGGTTTTATTTATATATTTTTAAAAAATGCAAAATGACGGCATGTAATCGGTGAATGCATGATCACTGTAACACCGGTAACACTGACTAATGCGGCAAGCATAGTTAGGGCTGCAACTAACGATTATTCTCATTGTTGATTAGTCTGAAGGTTGTTTAAGGCAGGGGTTCTCAACCTTTTGTAACTTAAGACCCACTTCTGATTGTTAAAACACTTCCGAGGACCACCTTCCCAACTAAATGAGAAAAAAAACATAACATCCCAGATGCTTTGTGTTTAAGTATCTCTGGAGCTTTGATGGTTTTAGCCTCATTTGACAGGATTTCACCACATTCAGCACACTGTGCTTTGCACTGCCTGCCATTATGAATCCACAGTGAATGTATTCAGGCTCATATTTCCTCACAACACGATTTGGAGCTTTTACTGGCGCAGAGTTTCTCCCACATCACTTTTTTGTTTCAAAAAACGATCCATTTTGTGTCACTGAATCCAAGGGAACGTTAACTAGCTAACAGCAAAACACGTTTGTCTTTACCTGATGATGTGTTGTGATTGGCTGGTGATATTCAAACGTAACTGGTCATTGATATTATGTATTTTAATTTGATGTTTTTATTTATGTGAATCCTTGAGCACATTTAGATGTAAAAATAAATAGCTTTGTAAATAACCAAAAAAATTTTTTTAATTAATTTTAATGTAACCATTTGGCAGTACCACTGCCTCCGCTGCCCACTAGGTGGCGCTCTGAGGCCCACCAACGAGCAGCTCTAAATCATTTAGTCATTGTAATGACAAATAAAGAATAATAACCAGAGCTGAAACAACTGGTCAATTAATCCATTGTCTGAAAATGAACAAGCAACAATTTTGATAATTGATTAATCGTTTAAGTCATTCATCAAACAAAACATTTTCTGGTTCCAGCTTCTTAAATGTGAGGATTCACTGCTTTCATCAGTTGTTTATCAATGTAAATTGAATTTCTTGGGGTTTTTAATAGTTGGTCGGACAAAACAAGCGACCTGAACACATTTATTCACCATTTTCGGACAATTCATAGACAATTAATTGTAAAAATAATTAAATAAACAATCTATTATGAAAACAATCATTATTTGCAGCCCCTAATAAATGAGTTGACTGATCTCGTCATTTGACTAAATGATGAATTGACTGTTTCTGCACTAGTGCGGTACATTTTATTGATACCTTTCACTTGCAAACTTAAACTCTCTCTCTCTCTCTCTCTCTCTCACACACACACACACACACACACACACACACACACACACACACACACACACACACACAAAGGAACGAGTTAATATACATTTTCCAAAACAAAGCTTTGTAATGACTACTGATGGTAGAATTTGGTTTTCTGTGTCTTTAGTGTATGTGTATGTGCATGCACACACTTGTATGTTCTAACAGGGGTGTGGTACCACACTACGCCCACTCCTTCAACTAGTTTGTAACCTAGCAACACAACAGCAGAGAGAAGTTGGCTGGGTAAGTCAGCAAAAGAGAGAAAGATGACTGAGAGCTGTGAGATGGAGATGGTGAGGAACAGAGAGGGGTGAATGGAGGAGGAAAAGTGTGTGTGTGTGTGTGTGTGTGAGAGAGAGAGATGGAGAAAAAGTGAGAGAGTTGGTGGGTGTTGAGTTACAGTAAGTCTGTGTTGAGTGTTGCTAATTTGATACTGTGAGCTGGTCAGGAATCAGTGCAGCAGGTCCCAACAAACCCAGCACACACACACACACACACACACACACACACACACAGAGTCATGTATCTGCAGTTGTCCCTACAAAGCACAGTTGCCAAACAACACACACACACACACAAACGCTGCTCTCCACACACTTGGACTGTGCTGTGCTGACTTTCACAAATGACATATGCTGTCATCTGATGTGACAAACCAGCCAAAGTGCAAACACGGACGCAGAAAGATGTTTCCCACCTTGCAGAAATCTAATGTCATTACTCGAAACTCTATCTGCTCAAACGGATCATTCCCATCTCACAGCTCAAGATATTTTCTGCTCCACATCTGAGGCGTTTGACAGCGCAACAAAAGCTTCTGCCTCTGCTTATTATGATTACAATAAAACTAATCACAGAGGAGGAACATGAATTGGCAGATCAGATAGATACACGGGAAATGTATACAGTAGAGAAATACTTGTGCCAACAGAAATGCACTTTGCAACAGTACTACACAAATAAATAGCATATGACACACACACACCGGGGTAACACCACACCATACATTATGATGCTGAGCATCATCTGTAATATGATACACAGAGCAGAGTGTGGGTTAAACCAATACAGAATGGGATCTTTCTCTTTCTGTCTCACACACACATACACACAGATATGGATACCCCAGCACTGCAGTATGAGACCATTATATCCATATTGAATAGACAGAAAGGAGGAGCAGGAGAAACGAAAGAAACAGAAAGAGGGAGTGAGAGAAAGACTGTGTGTGTGTGTGTGTGTGTGTGTGTGTGTGTGTGTGTGTGTGTGTGTGTGTGTGTGGTGTTTGGGGGGGTGAGGAAGGAAAGCTAGAACAGCTTGCCGCATTGTCAAGGACACATCAAGGGGAGATTGAGAGAGGGAGAAAAAGAGAGGAGGAGGAGAGCCAACAAGAGAGGCTGTGGAAGAGGATGAGGAGGAAGGGAAGAATGGAGGGATGGAGGAGAAAGGGAGGGAGAGAGTGAGGGATGGACTAATGGAAGGAGGATACAGCTCGCTACGATTACTCAGCATAAGGTCACCTGTTTCTCTCTCTCTCTGCCTCGCCTTGGCCTGAACCCTGTTGAGCGTCATATTGCTACATAACTCTTCGGCGACGCTGGGAGCAACATATGACTCCCTGCAGCAAGCACATTGGACCAGGATGAACACACACACACACACACACACACACACACAGATAGTCACCGATCTTGGCCAACCACAGCATACAAATTGCTGTTCCCCCTCCCCAACAGCCAATCAGTAAAAAAAAAAGAAAAAAAAAAGAAGAAGCTCTGCTCCAAACCTAGCACACTGGAGAAATGACATCACCTGTTGCTGGGCAGAAACCTGTTAGCGACAGGAAGCCTAGGACCTGATATCCTGTTCACCATGGAAACTGAATCACTTAGGGGTGAGGCTGAAGGGGAGAGGAGGGTGAGGATGGAGATGAGAGAGAGGAAAGTAAACTTGGAGCCAAAATTCATAGATTTTACTGTTTTTAAACTATTTTGCTGGATAGTGAAAGTTTGTCTAGTAGGTTTTGGTTTTTTTTGGGAGTGATTTTTTGTGCTGATTTTGCATTTGTGTAGCAGTGTGAGTGATAAACTACTACCTGCTAAACAGCGCTATATGGAATTTTATTTACACTTTTTGAATGAAAGTGAACCTGGAACCATTCAAATGGCCACTGATTCACAGAAGTTTTATTTAAAACAGCATGAGGGCGACAGATGTGTTTTGTTTTTATTACTCCTGGTATGTGAATTTCACTTTAAGTGATTTTTTTTTTTTTAACAGAAAGATCTCAAGATCTCAACCTTTCTTATTTTCACCCCTCTTTTTCTCCCTCCGTCTCCATCTCTCAGGTCTCAGTGGGGACCCGGCAGACATGGAGCGTCGGTACCAAACGTTCGGCCAAAACTTTATCCCCCCGAAGAAGGCCAAGACTTTCCTGGAGCTTGTGTGGGAGGCCTTACAGGACGTCACTCTCATCATCTTGGAGGCTGCTGCCATCATCTCCCTCGGCCTCTCTTTCTACCAGCCTCCCGGAAAGGAGAGCGAATGTAAGGAGAGGGGCTGATGGGGGAAGGGAGGATGGTTTTGGGAGGGTCAGAGGAAGGCGGGCAGTAAGATCAAATGTTTTAGGGGCAAAGCTGGATGTGAAAAACAGTGAAACTGATAGATGGAGAGAGGTTCATTTTAAAATGTAGTGTATCAGTAACATGAGTAGAGAAGAGTCATAAATCCAAATCCAATCCTGCTGATGAAGACTATTTAAGATACTGTTAAAAAAGCTAGCAAGTGGACCTTGAGTTAAGATAATTTGGTCGAACTACCATTTCCAAGAATTAACTTTCACTCTCGATCCACACTCATAAAATCAGACTCTGTAATGTCAGTCACAGAGCAGTATCTATTAAAGTTTGCTAATGTTAGCCTCCGTAAGTGGTCATACCAGACCTAAGCTGTGTCTCAATTCGGATACTTCCATTAGTACACATGCAGTACACTGTGTACACTATGTACTGACTTGTATAGTGCCTTCATTTTGACAGGGTAGTGTTGTCTCAAATCGAACACGGCTGTCGTGCACTTACCGGAAATGACGATCGCAACATTTGACCACTTCTTCTTCTTCTTCTTTATAATGGCGGATTGCAGCTGGCCGGAGCATTATTGCCAAGATTTTACCATGATTGCCGCACGCCAAAATATCTGCTGGCTCCTTTGCTCACTTGACTTCAATTAGATTTGATTAAAAATGAATAAAAATGAACGTGCTTTTACTTTTAGCCGTAACAATTACAATCGCGGCCCCGCCATTTTCACACGTTGGTGGTCCCTCCCCTTCAGCTACGTAGCCAAGATGGCGACCGTTGAGGGTGAGAAGTGTGCAGCGTTCCACACTCAACTTTCTGACCGTTATGAGTACACCATCCAGGTACTCATAGTGCTCTGCATTTTGCCATACTCAGTGTGAACGCACTTAAGCACCCAAAATAGCAAGTGTAAGTATGGAAGTACGCAAATTGAGACTCAACACATTTTCATTTGTAAGAGGGAGAATATTTTATCGCTTTTTTTTAAGTTACATAGTCTCGCTTTTAAGATTCATGGGTAAGTAAAGTGTGAAAAATGCAGCAGGAAGAAGTTCGAGGGAGTTACACATCAAATTATTTGCTATCTCCCTTTGAAGTGTTCCTGTAGCACACCTCAGTGCAGAGAGAAGTTTTATCAAAGCATATGATTCTTATGCTGAATTCACACTTAAATGCTGCGGCAGTATCTGGCACAGATGTATTCAAATAAAATGTATTGTCAAATGAAATTTACAAATCAAAGTACTCCCATCAAAACATTCTTTTTTGTGTGATTATTGTCTTAGAAAGCAGACTGTTCTGTAGATGGTGTTAATTAATCAACATATTATACTTTGTTCCTGTTCATTTTCTTGTTGTTTGGGTAAATCAGAAAGATCCGCTATTTAATGATCCAATCACCTCTATTGGATTGATGGTTAAAAGATGAAAATGCACAAAATAAACAGCACACTAATACGATAATCAAAAGCCAAAGAGGCAAAAAGTGAAAGGGATCTGCAAATTGTTGCCATTAGCTTTCTGGGTCTATTTACCACAGTAAGAGGTCATGATAGAGAGGAAGTGGGCTCAGTGAACACAAGGAGGAAATATCGGACACTGTGGTTCTGTCTGAAACCTCACAGTGCGCCCTAGATAGCAGCAGCACATGCAAACTATTCTCACTTTAATTTTGTCATATGTACGTACTGTATGACATGAACCTTTTTTTTATTTGTGAATGGTAGTAAATCACTTGCTTTGCCCCGGGGCCACTTTTGCAAAATGACAGGAGGCCAGGGGCCAGTTAATAAACAAACATTAATAATATTTATTAGATATCTTGCGGTGCTACCAGACGGGAAAGCCACACTGAAGCTAGCATGTGTTGACTCGTGATGGTGCCTGATATTAGCAATCTTGCATACAGCAATTGTCATTTGGCAAATTAAACACAGAAGTTTGGTGTGAGGTGGCGAAATAAAGGCAAAGTCATATGTCCATTTTTCATTGAATTGCCTGTTTTCATTGTCAACCTTTCATCGTTTGCTGTCCTCACTCATCTTTGGCAAGAGGCAAATCCAGTCGCAGCAGCCCCGTGCAGGCACATGGGAGAAGATTGCCCTCAGGAATTTCTGCCACAAACTCCTCCCAAATTCCTTCCATGCACCTCACACAGCTCAGATGTACTGTGAACTTTTCGCAGATATCAAATGTCACCACTTGCACTGCACACATTTAATAGCCAAGGGACATTACTGAACATTTACTAATGGGTATAAACAAAACATTCCCAGTGTGGATCAATTTATTTTCATTGTGAATTAAAAAATGCTCGCCAGATTTGACCCACGGGCTGTAAGTTGAGTATCACTTTGGTAAGTCATATGATGATAAAGACTAACTCTAGTTTATTTACATTTGGATCATACATTGTCCATTTAGTTTTGCTTTCCATCTTACATTTGATAACTTATGGGAAAGAAAGTGAACCTATCCAAACTAGCCATACCACCAACCAGCTGGTACACCAGGCAGCAGGTTAAATACTATGATCTAGCTGTGTACTTCACAAAATATCCAACCAACCATCCCTCCGTTCCCCTCTCTCCAGCATGTGGGGATTTGTCAGGGGCTGCAGAGGATGAAGGCGAAGGTGACACCGGCTGGATTGAGGGTGCGGCCATCCTGCTGTCTGTCGTGTGTGTCGTCCTGGTGACGGCGTTTAATGACTGGTCCAAAGAGAAACAGTTCCGAGGTCTACAGAGTCGGATCGAGCAAGAACAGAAGTTCACTGTTGTGCGGAAAGGAAATGTCATCCAGATCCCTGTGGCTGACATGGTGGTGGGGGACATGGCGCAGGTCAAATATGGTAAGGAGACCATCACAAATGCTCATTGTATAAAAGAGCAACAACTTACAAATATTTCCACTATTGATGAATCAATTTAGATTTTTCAGATGGAATGATTAATTGTACAACCTATAGAATATCTCAAAAAATAACAAATGCTCATCACAAGCTACGAGAAGCAAAACTGATTAAGCAAAACTATTAAAATTGCGTACTTTGAAAAACTCAAAAGAAAGCAAATAAATACTGATAATCACGAGTAATGTTTGCATAAGTATTTCAACAAATGTCTCATACAGAAACTCTGCCAACTTTAATTAAATTTCTTTTTTGAAAACCCTCATCTGAGTACTGTTTTCACCACTGAATAAAAATGGTAAATCTGGGTTAAGTCTGTATTTGTAGAACAAAAAAGATTTCAATTTACTTTAAACAGGAAATTGTAAAGTTCCTGTCTGGCCTTCTCTGGCTCTTATCAGTGATTCAAAAAAGTATAACAATATTGCAATGTCCCAAACTTGTCCTTAAAGAAATTGTTTGACATTTTGGGAAATAGGCTTATTTGCTTTCTTGCTGAGAGTTAGATGAGAAGGTCGATACCCATTTCTGTATGCTAAATACTAGATCCAGCAGGCAATTAGCTTAGCTTAGCATAAAGACTGGAAGCAGGGGAAAATAGCTAGCCTGACTCCGTCCAAAGATAAAGTTAGTGTCACGAACTTTGACACAGGACCAGCGGACTCAAATGCACGACTCATGAGACCAGAGATTTTAAGTTCCACAGCAGTTTTACTGAAGTATTTCAATAATCAAACAAAAAGCGCTCACAACGAGGATAATCAAAGTACAACAAAAACACTCACGAAGAGGATAATAAAAGTACAACAAAAAACACTCATGAAGAGGATAATCAAAAAGTACAACAAAAAACACTCATGAAGAGGATAATCAAAAAGTACAACAAAAAACACTCATGAAGAGGATAATCAAAAAGTACAACAAAAAACACTCACGAAGAGGATAAACATGAACACAAAATAAACCTGACAAAGAGGGCATTTGCTGGCACGCTTGGATTGGGGGTCTGTTGACGAGCAAAAACAAGACGAACTGGCACAGGACAAGGGGAGACGCAGACTATAAATACATGAGGTAGGGGAGAACAGGTGAACACAATCAGGGGCGGGGTAGACAATCACACTGGCGGGAAAATCACACAAAGGGAGGAAGTCAGGGTCTGAAACGAGAGGAAAGAGTTACTACACAATAAAACAGGACATGACAAACTTAACAAAGTTGACGAGACACAACAGTTAGCCTACCAGCCCCTCTGAATCTTACCAATGAACAATGTATAGCAAATTTTCTTATCCGTGCACAAACAGAAATGTAAAAATGACAAGTTTTACAGGGAATTACGTGCTAAAACTACAACTGTAGTTGTAATTTCTGTTAATTGATAAAATGTACAGGTGTTGATAGGTGGATTATTTACCTTTGGACAGAGCTGTTTCCCTCTGCTTCTTGTCCCACAATGTTGACTATTCCTGCTATACTTGTACTGCTTATCGCTGTAACATGTAGTGGTATGTATTACCTAATATGTCCACAAGAGATACTGATACATAAACATCCTTGTTAGGCACCCATGCATTGACATGTCCCTAACAAAAAAAAGGGACATGAACTACAAGGTGAATCAAACACTGATCTGTGCACGTCTGTGTTCAGGGGACCTGCTGCCAGCTGATGGTATCTTGGTCCAAGGCAACGACCTGAAGATAGATGAGAGCTCTCTTACAGGAGAGTCTGACCACGTACGCAAGTCTGTGGATAAGGACCCCATGCTGCTCTCAGGTTTGAGTTCACATCTTTGATTTTTACTCTCCGCTATGTTGGTACTACTTGGAGGATATCATATGCTTCTCATGGCATGGACATATTTTTGTGAACACAATAACTCAAGACTAAAATATTCTTGATACATCATATATAGACCACAGGTCACCCCTGTAGAGATTATCTGATTACATCCTGGAGTAACTGTCTTTGGGTGGACAAAATAACAGAAACACCTGACAAATCATAAACTCAACGGTAACTGTTTAGGCTGCATTTTGTCCAATTCCTGTGTCTACAAGGGGTGGATAAAGTAACAAGATATAATGCTACATCGCAACATCACAAACTACATTACTATATCTTATATACATTTTATTGTCAGGTGTTAATGCTAATGCTAACAAATGAATGCAATACATATCTCAATCCATAGCCTTACTGGCATAATTGGTCATGCCCTACAAATATTTGCATATAAGAAAACTGCCAATCAATCATAGAAAAAATGTAAATGTTTACTGAGTTTAGTTGGTTGCTAGTGAAAACTTTCTGATGTGGGTGGGGCTCTGTTGGGGACTTTATGTTTTTAAATCCTCAATACGGTCCTGTCTTGAGCTGTATTGAATGGTAACAAAAAGAATAATTGTTTTATCTTGGTTAAGTGATAAGTTGCTCAGATGTTACTGTTCATTGCAGTAGTAGATACCCGTAGAGTATGGATAGAGAAGAGATAAGTATAGTGATATAGGTATTCAAATTAAAGCAAACTTTATCGGAAGATCTAAGAACCACAGAACCACAATATTTTCCAATGTGCTATTGTGTTCATGGTTCAAACTATTTAAAGTTAAACCCTGTTTGAAAAATGTCCCTTACTCTAATCAGTCTTTTTTTTCCTAATGAGAAATACACAGATACTTATCACACGACTCTGCAGTTCCCCTCAGCTGTACATGTTTCAGCTCATTGATTTCGCAACTTTTCTGTTTTGGTTCAGTGCCACTGCTCTCATCAACCTCACTTCCCACCGCAGCAACCTGCTGTTTGTTTAGTGAAATAGCTCTGGTAAACCTGCCTAGCACCAAACAGCAAGCAGACACAGTTAGCGACTAGCTGATGAACAAAGTGCTCATAAACTCATAAAGTGGCCAGAACCACAACTCCAAATGAATGCTAAAGTTGCTCCGTGTCTGCCTGGATCAAACAGAGGTTTGACTTTTCAAAGTATGTTCAATATTATATGGTGACCTATTAACTTTCAGACAATCAGGTTTGGATTCCTTTTCTGCCAAAATTACCTAACTACTTATTGTCTGGCCCACTTGCCAGAACTATGCTTTTGGGACACTCCAAAGGCAGGGTCAAGCAAAGGGCTTTATTTTTTTAAAGTTTGCTTTTTCCTCTGCTTTTATGATGATGTACCGTGTTGAGCTGACCTCTCGGCACTTCTTCCCAGCCAAGTGGCGAGAGCAGCTCAGGTCATCTATCATATGTTATGCATTAAGAAAACATTTAGAAAGAACCTTACAAAAAATTGCAAGATCGCTAGTGGTTGGTTAAAATCTGTGACTGTTTCTTAATTGAATCTAAACCAGTAATCTGTTTGGATGTTAAGGTACCCATGTGATGGAGGGCTCGGGCAGGATGCTGGTGACAGCTGTGGGTGTCAACTCGCAGACGGGCATCATCTTCACCCTGCTGGGTGCTGGAGAGATGGAGGAAGATGGGAAGGAGAAGAAAGGTAAGTGGAAGAGAGGAACCAGTAGAGAAAAACTAAATTTACAGAAATGGTATTTTGACTGAAATGAGAACAAAACAGAGATATTTTTGTTTAAGATAAACTGCAGCTTTTTAGCAGTTTTATCTGCCCATATAGCACGATGAACAGACTTAATACTTAGTGATACATCAGAAGCACAAATGGTTTTGTTCTTTAATTGTTCTTGTAAAGAGATGCTAACAAAACCCAGGAAAAAAGGCAGTCTCTCTCATACATCTCCACCATGATTACTTAAAATTTCTCTCGAGTCAGTTAACATGTACTCACACACGGATGGATTACTGAACGAGCATATTGGGCACTGGCCCAGGGGCTCATGGGGTCAGGGGCACCTGGGCGAGAGCCTCTGTTTGAAATTAATATTTCTTGTTTGAAAGTCAATCAAATGCAAACCGACTGCAAAGACACGCAAAACAACCACAAAGATACACAAAGCGACCATAAAGACAAGCAAAATGACCACAAAGAAATGCAAAACAACCAGGAAGAGACTCAAAAAACCACAGACACGCAAAATAATCACAAAGACATGCAAAGCAACCATAAAGACACGCAAAACAACCACAAAGACACACAAAATGACTACAAAGAAACTCAAAACAACCACAAAGAGATGTAAAACGTCTACAAAAAGACTACAGAAAAGCAAAACAACCCCACAGATACACAAAACAACCACAAAGAAATGCAAGATGACCACAAAGAGACAAAAAATAACCACAAAGAGAAGAAAAAGTATCACAAAGAAATGCAAGATGATCACAAAGAGACAAAAAATAACCACAAAGAGAAGAAAAAGTATCACAAAGAAATGCAAGACGACCACAAAGGCACTCAAAAAAACACAAAGAAATTCAAAACAACTACAAAGAGATGCAAAATGACTATGAGACTCGAAATGACCACAGTCTCAAAACGACCCACAAAGAAACACAAAATTACCTCAAAGAGACCACAAAGAGATACAAAACAACTACAAAGAGACGAAAAGCGACTAAAACAACTGCAAATAAACACAAGATGACCACACAGAGGCACAAAATGACCACAAAGAGACTCACAACGACCGCAGGAGACACAAAACGACTACAGAGAGATGCAAAACAATCAAAAAGAGAGGGGGGCTTTTACATGTCTGTGCCCAGGGGCCCATTGTCTCATAATCCATCCATGCGCACACAGAGTTAGTTGGGTGCCTAACTGATTTCAGATAAGAGCTTCAACAGGAAACACACCAGTTTAACCTCATCGATAATTTAGCCCACATCCTCTCCATTCCTCTCTCCACTCCCTGTTTCTGTTTCCCCCTTACCGTCTCACGTTCTCTCTGCCTATCCACCTTTCTTTATTTCTCTCACTTGTTTACCCCACTCCTGTGCCCTCTTTCACTTTCCTATCTTTCCCTTTGCTCTCCCCTGTTCCTCCTACCCTGCCTTAATCTGAGAGAGAGAGGCTGCAGATTGAATCAATTATTGAAAGAGCAGGGGAGAGCGAGGGAACTGGAGAGATTCAGAGAAGACTGTTGGTTGGTCAATGCATGAAGCATTAGTCTATGCTCAAATTTGTTTTGGAAGGGCCCTGCAGTCAAAGCAGAGCTGCAGACAACAACAGAGGCTACACATACTTTCAGAAGCACTTAAGGTTAATATCATTACCAGTACACTCATCCATGCCTCCACCACTGCAGTTCTCACTTCTGCATGGGAATGTGTGGAGTGTTGTTGGCATCATGAAAAGGAGAAAACCTCTGTGGCATCCTGGAATGCAGAAATGGACAGCAACAAATTATCTGTTGATGCTTATTTTATGAAAAAATGCTCTTATTGCTTGTTGTCCTCATTCTGTTTGCAAAGTGTTAGTTGCGCACTAGGATGTATTGCACTCAGTGCAGCAGCGTCTGTGGGCTGGATCATTCAGACAGTCATTTACTGGAGCTAATACATTATTCATAAGACTTCTACAAATGCCATAACTTGTTAGTTTTTCCTCATGCAATGTGAGTTTGCTATGGGGCTGTTTACTTTTTTCTTTGATCTGTCTCTCATTTTGAGATCGAGTTTATATTCAATTCCTTTTTTTCATTCTATATAGTCTTCTACAGACATTCTACTGGTACAGTCCTGCGTACAAACACATTTACTACTTGAGTTTTTTATTCTTCCCTTTTTGCTCTCTTTTGTTTTCCCCTTTTTGCCAAAACCTTCCTTCCTTACACATTCCCCAAACAGAGGACAGTACTCAGTTGCTCATCCCTGCAGATGCCAGTTACAGCACAGTCACCAATGGTATGTGAGCATAAAGTTGTCTGCCCTGTCCCGCTCCTTTCCTCAGCCAATGAATGGACCCCAGTACACGGTGCTGTGAAAGTGACAGTGACCTATGATGGACTTACAAATATAAAAATGTCTCTCAGTCTTTTGACCCAGTGTATGCAGATGTGTGTACCTTTATCACTCTTCCCTTGAGTATTGTTTCTTTGTGATTTTTCATTTCTGAAAGTGTCTTTGGCTGTCCTAAGATCAGAAATATGAACTGTTGGTGACTATGAATATGCACACATGCGAACGCTACTTATTCATAACTGTTTGTCTTTCTGTTCCTGTATCTTTGTATGTATCTCTGTCTAACTCGCCCTCCCTTTCTCTCAGGAAAACAACCCGATGGAGCTGTGGAGAACAATCAGAACAAAGGTAAGAGCTCATGACGTGTGTGTGTGTGTGTGTGTGTGTGTGTGTGTGTGTGTGTGTGTGCATGTATAAAGTTTGATTTGTAAGTGAGACGAGCTTACTTCATCTGCAGGTGCAGTGTTTAAGAGAGTGCATATGTTTTGTGTGTGTGCATGCATGTTTCAGCCAAGAAGCAGGACGGGGGTGTTGCCATGGAGATGCAACCCCTGAAGAGTGCAGAAGGAGGGGAGGTAGAGGACAGAGAGAAGAAGAAGACTAGCGTTCCCAAGAAAGAGAAGAGCGTGTTGCAGGGCAAGCTCACCAAACTGGCTGTTCAGATTGGCAAAGCAGGTAAAAAACTGTTTCACACTCTCTGAGCAGTCGTTTAGGAACTTTCTACACTAGATTCTGCAGCTGTCAGTCCCACAGAGCTTTTGTGGCAATGACGTACAGTGAAGTTCTTTCCGAATACGAGAAATGAATTGTGGGAGTTGTGTGAAACTTTGCACGTAAGGTGCGAAGAGTCATAGTTAGTTATGTTTTATTACCGCTCAATAGCAGACACACGTGTAAAAGACGATATTCTCAATTGCTATAAACTGTGAGGGAATGTGATCACACAGGTGAAGGAGTGAAGTCAATGATGAAGCACTGTGTGGTTCATTCACTGGAATACATCACTTCAGGCCTAAAATAAAATCAGAGATATCAAATAAAAACTGAATGAGTGACATACTGATAAAATGAATCTTTGAATCTCCCCACAGGTTTGGTGATGTCGGCCATCACCGTCATCATTCTGGTGCTGTACTTTGTCATCAACACGTTTGTCGTTGAAGGTCTGTGTGTATACAACTTCCCAACAGACACACACACTATCTCAGAATGCACACTTTTCACTTCCAGGCACATTTGACTCATGTCGGTCTTTTCCCGTTGAGTTCAGTGTTTCCCACTCTGCTGACTCACTCTTTAAAGTGAAGTATTTGTTTGGCCTTAATGTGTTGCAGGTCGCACATGGTTGACAGAGTGCACTCCGGTCTACGTCCAGTACTTTGTCAAGTTCTTCATCATTGGAGTCACTGTGTTGGTGGTGGCTGTCCCAGAGGGCTTACCTCTCGCTGTCACCATCTCTCTGGCTTACTCTGTCAAGGTAGACCCACCCATTCAGTCCAATGAGTGCTCAGCAAATGGAAATGTTGGAGCTGTTGGCATTTTAACCAATGTAACATTGTGCACAGAGACCACATTGGAAACAACTAGGTGAAGGAGTGAATACTGCAGAAGGACATTTAAAAGCGAACCTATTTTTGCCACCCTCACTTTCTCAGTCTCAGTTTGATTTCCTCTTCAGTTATTACCATGCATTCACAGTAATAAGCTTTATTAGCAGCAGTGAGAGCTCTATGGCTTCACCTCTACATACAAGGCTCCATGCTCTGAAGGTTGTTGGGGCTGTATGCGGCCTGAGAGGAAAAGCTGCAGACACTACTCAGAGCTTTAAAGGCCCCTTTCTCCTGCTTTTTTGCATGTTTTTCAGGTTAAAAAAAAAGAAATTAAATTAAAAGGACAATTTAGCAAAAACACTTGTTCGCTTTCTTGCCAAGAGTTAGATGAGAAGATTGATACCTCTCTTATGTCTGTCCATTGAATATGCAGCTAACACCTGAAGCATGTTACCTTAGCTTAGCATAAAGACTTGAAACAGGAGGAAACAGCTTGTCTAGCTCAAAATCCACCTACCAGCAGGTTTAAAACTCAGAAATGAACTCTATCTATCTTGTTTGTTTAACCTGTAGAAAAACCTAAGTGTAAAATCTAAAATTCATGGTTTTGAGGTGGGTTTATGTGCCAGACTATTTTTTGGCCAGGCGCAGTGACTGTCTAGTCTACTGTCTAGTGTGAGGAAGTCACAAATTTATAGTCTTTTTTTTTTTTGTACAAATGGGATATATAGCGTGTTAATCAGTGAGGTGAATTTTGTTACCTTTGGACAGAGCCAGGCTAGCTGTTTCCAGTCTGTATGTTAAGCTAAAGATATAAAGATGGTGCATATAACCATCAAGTTATATGCACTGCAGTATTTCCTTAAAAAATATCTTGAGTGAAAAAAAGTATTTTATTTGCCCCTGAATATTAATTTAAACGAACAGTTACTGAATTCTCCCTGCCTCCCTCTCTCCTTCCTTCCATCAATCCATTTCTCTCTGCCTCTGTCCTTCTGCCTTCCCTCTATCCATCATCATTCACTCACCCCTCTGCTCTCCATCACTATCTCATATGTAGAAAATGATGAAGGACAACAACCTTGTGCGCCACCTGGATGCGTGCGAGACAATGGGCAACGCCACGGCCATCTGCTCCGACAAGACCGGCACCCTCACCACCAACCGCATGACTGTGGTGCAGACTTTCTTAGGTGAGTTAAAAGAAAAACTACGTGAATAATAGTAAAATAAAATATGGTATGTCTTTATTGATCGTTTGTGCTGCCTGTAATCCACCATAATGAAAACACAATGTAATGCTAAGATTGAATAAATGTTGAGAAAAGGGGTTGCATGAAATTCATCAGTTTCAAAAACATCCTTACTGCTTTGGAAGGGTCATAAGGTGAATCAGATGTCATGTGGCCCAATTTTTACTTTACTATGATTAGATTAGTGGTTCGCAAAGTGAGTGCAGTGGCACATGGACTATTTATATTATTTGATTCACGATGGAGGCAACAGAGATGAGATGGACATAGCATGTAGGCTGAATGTACAGAGATTATAATTGATATGTATTAAAGTTAGATTGTTGTTGCTCAGGTGATGTGCACCACCGTGTGGTCCCGGACCCTGGACAGATCAGCCCCCGGACGCTGGATCTATTAGTCAATGCTATCGCTATCAACAGCGCCTACACCTCCAAGATCTTAGTGAGTCATGCACAGACAGAGATGCCATTGTTTTGCAGAAAGTCATTTTCTGGCTTTATTCTCTTTTTTTTTTTTTGCAGACCCTTGACTAGTCCTTAGTTAATGTTAGTCAGTGTTCATGCCTTTGTTTTAATGTCACCCTTTTTCGTTCTCTTGCCTCATCCATCTCGTCTCCTTCTCTGTCTTCCTCCCTGACTCCCTCACTGCCCTCTCTAATCTACCGCCCCAACTCGCTTCAATGTTATTCTTTATCAGCCGCCTGATGTGGAGGGGGGTCTGGCTAAGCAGGTGGGCAACAAGACAGAGTGTGGCCTGCTGGGATTTGTATTAGACCTACAGCAGGACTACACCCCTGTCAGAGAGCAGATCCCCGAGGAGAGACTGTACAAGGTAAGAAACCATGCACCACATCCACCTTCAAGTTATTTATAGTTTCTTTATAGTGCTATAAAAGTTACCTCCTGCAGCTTTAACAGTAGGCTCCATCACAGTTTTGATAGCATCGTCAATAGACTATCAGTTGTTTTGATTGCTATTGTTTGCCCTATGAGTCTTTATTTATATACAAATTCATATGTGCATGTGTAAGGTGGACTGACAGTAAAATACATTTGACCCCCTCACACTGTGTTAGATGTTAGATTCTCAACCTTGAGGTCAGGACCCCAAAAACATAAATTCCTTTGCCGCACTTCGACTTTGTGCTGACTTCTACCCAGTTCACCATAGATCAGAATTGTAAAGGGTCTTTAGTTAAGCTTAATGCCTCAACACTAAAATAAAAAGTTTATTTTTCACTACAGAAAGGTGTCACATAAAGCTTTACGTTGTTATACACAGTGACACGTGGTCTCTCAACGTAATTATCTCTTGTTAAGTAGGTCTAAGAATGGACTCCATGTTCTAAAAAACAGGTCTTAACACCCTCAGACTCAAATCATCTCTTATTCATAGCTGGCTATGTTGAATATAAGTTACAAACACTTGATAATGGTGTAGCTGGTTCCCATTGCTTTACAGTGACTCTACATCCTGCGAGCATGACCAGACAACATCATATTCAGGGAAATCTGTACCGCCAATTTTCCACCTCAAGACCTGGTAACATTTCAGGGAAAATGCCGGTACGGCTGTGGTGTGAATGAAAGCAGTGACATTGCAGGGACAAGCATGTGAAGGGTTACGTCCATCTGATGAAAGACAGCTTTCACGTGGAGCGAGCAAACCAATCACAAGACTCCGCTGATGACATATTTGAATCCGTGACTTGTTTATGGTTGCCTTGCCAATGCTTTCACGGGTGATTTGATAACTGAATATTAAATACATTGCAAGAACATTGCCACCGGACAAAAACAGCTCCTCCCCCGCCATGTTCCTGAAAATAACAAGAGACGCCTTCTGCCGCGTACATGTACATCTGGCCTTGCCCCATCTTCTTCTTCTTCTTCTTCTGTTGAGTTTTATGGCGGTTGGCATCCATAAGTGTTGCATTGCCACCATCTGCTGGACTGTCCCTTGCCCCATCTATCCCGGCATTGCCATGGCATTTGTGAAAAGGCGCAAGACGTAAATGTTCCTGAATGTAGCTGCATGTGTGAACAGTGAAAATCACTAGCGGTTTCTGAAAGGTTATCCCAGTAATTTACCGGGAACTATGTGTGAAAGAGGCTTTACATTGATGCAGGTGTTAATCCTCAGGTACACCATACAACACACTCAGAGCTGTGTTTCTAGTCAGAGATGTCTGCCTGCCTCTAATTTTACTCTCCTGAATCATACATCTCTCTCTTTCAGGTGTATACGTTCAATTCAGTGCGTAAATCCATGAGTACGGTGATCAAGCTGCCTGACGGCTCCTTCCGCCTCTACAGCAAAGGAGCCTCTGAGATCTTGCTGAAGAAGTGAGTGGCGGAGGAGGATGAGGGAGGTGGAGGTGGTCTGGGGTGACATTAGATCATGTGGATAGAGAGAGGCAGAAATAGTTCAGAGGGGACTGGGTTAAAAGGTTTGAATGTAAGAGACAAAAGATGTTGTACTCATGAGTCTTTTTTGTCCTTCGTCTCTCTCCAGATGTAGCTGCATCCTAGATGCCAATGGAGAACTGCGCAGTTTCCGCCCACGTGACAGAGATGAGATGGTCAAACAGGTGAGACTTGATGACTTAAAGCTCCGATGTGCAGAATAGTATTTTCAATATCTCGCTCCCCTTACGTCCTGTTGGCTCTCAACTGTCACTGTCTAATAAAGGCAAAGATGCCCCCGCCAAAAAAACTTAAGTAATAGTTCGTCATTTTGGGAAGTACACTAATTTGCTTTCTTGCTGAGAGTTAGAGGAAAAGATTGATACCACTCTCATGTCTGTACGCTAAATATGAAGCTACAGCCAGGAGACATGTTAACATGTTAATTAGTGAACTTTAAACCTGCAATAACTGATTTTTCTTTTGGTCACTTGGGGGCAGCAGAAACAACACAACACTGACATTTTACGTTGATATGTTGAACTCGCTAGTGGTGAAAAATATCGATTACGGCCATTTTTGGAACTTTGGACAGAGCCAGGCTAGCTGTTTCCCCCTGCTTCCAGTCTTTATGCTAAGCTAAGCTAACCTCCTGCTGGCTTTAGCGTCACGTTTACAGTAGGGCACAGAGAGTGGTATCAATTTTCTCATCTAACTCTTGGCAAGAAAGCGAGTAAGCATATACTTACAACATATCGAACTATCCCTTTAAAAAATGTTTTTTCGATAGCATTGTTTTAATGGCTGTAGAACCTGAGATCATGTTTTAGTCTAATGTGTTCCTTTCTATTTAGTGTTCGTGCTGTTTGACCTTATTTTGTGTACAGGTGCCTCATGTTTCATGTAATAATCGTTCATTGAGACTTAAGCATTGATGATAACGTCACTTTTCTGAGATAAGCTATGACAAGTAAGCCAAAAACAAGGTAATGTTGTGTATTTCCTAAGGCCATCACATCTGTTTTATTATTATTATTATTATTATTATTATTATTATTTTATTTTTATCAAGTAATAACTGTCAGATAAATGTAGTGGAGAAGAAAATACAATATTTCCTTCTGAGATGTAGTGGGGTAGCAGTATAAAGTAGCATAAAATGGAAAGTACAAGTACCTTAGAATACTTGAGTAAATGTACTTAGTTACTTTCCACCACTGAACAAGATGCTGTAGACAAAGTTATTACATCCTGAAACTGTCAAGATAACCACAACATTCACCCATGAAGATCTACTGTATCGCTGTACCGCTCTGGTCTGCTCTGTACTCTCTTAGACAACTGCTTTGCTGACTCAGTCTGCTTATACCTAAATATCCACCAGCAGAAATATCTTTCACACGTTATAGATGAGCAGCCACAGTTGCAATCACACTAAACACCATAAACATTACTGAACAGAATGTGAGCGAAGACTGTGGCGTCAGCATTGGCAGACTTATATACAATCCAAATCTGTTGTACATAAAAGTGCTTTGCTGGATCAGTCTAGTTGTAACTAAAATATTTAGCAGCAAAACACATGTATTTGTTCCACATACAGTATATTAGATTAGCCCATGCAGGCTGAATGAGCATTGTTTTGATGACTGACAAGCTGACTGACCTAAATTTGTCTCATGATGAGCACAGCTTGTGCCGTAAGAAATATAACTCTCCTCCTTACACAACTTTATTCCATCTCAGTTGTTCAATTTGCATTGAAGCAGCTTTATGTCACCTCTTCTTTGCATCATATTGTTGTCCTTCTGCTGTCAGCAGTAGGCTGGGGGTCTCTTCCCTACAGCTGTGTCAGAAAGCATTCCCACAAAGGTACTCAAAAGGTCATCAGACATAAACTTCAAACTGGATGCAAGCAATTTAATCCAGTTTTTATACGTCAGATATTGGAATGTAAATTACATTTTTGTAGACAGTATGTTAAGCAGTCTGTTGTGTGATGGGTGGTGAGATTTTGTGGCCCTCTTCCTGACCATAGCTGTCATGATGATTGATTTATAGGTGATTGAGCCAATGGCATGTGAGGGGCTGAGGACCATCTGCATTGCATACCGTGACCTGCCGTCCAATCCGGAGCCAGACTGGGAAAACGAGGCAGAAATAGTGACAGAGTTGACCTGCATCACTGTGGTTGGGATAGAGGACCCTGTGCGGCCTGAGGTATGGTACTGTGGAGTGTGTGTGTGTGTGTGTGTGTGTGTGTGTGTGTGTGTGTGTGTGTGTCTTTGGTTTTGATTTCAGCTTGTGCTGTGAGTTTGTGCGATCGATAAGGGACTGGCATTGCAAATTAGCTTAGGCTATAAATGCTGTGGTGTGTGGCATTGGTTTATGCTACATACTTGTCCCTACACAAATAAACATTAAATAAATAAAATAATATATGATTATAACCTGTATTTTACTCGGCATTGTGTTTTTGTGTGTCCCTCTAAGGTGCCTGATGCCATCCGTAAGTGTCAGCGTGCAGGCATCACGGTGCGGATGGTGACTGGTGATAACATTAACACAGCCAGGGCCATTGCTGCTAAATGTGGCATCATCCACCCTGGGGATGACTTTATCTGTCTAGAGGGCAAAGACTTCAACCGACGAATCAGGAACGAGAAAGGAGAGGTGAGTTGGGGTCTTAAGTGCATGGAAAACTTACATTTTATTAGTATTTTATTCAATGGAAGTTTTCTATTGAACCATTTGTCAGATAAGAACATAACTTCGTACATACTGTATAACAAACTCGTCGTTCAACCAGAAGAACTCATCAGAAATGACGGCCATTTTACTAAAAAGTGAAGCCCTGGAAGTTGTATTCAGACTTCAGTAAAAGTACCAGTACAACAATGTACTAAACATACATTACAAGTAAAAGTCCTGCATTTAAAATTTGACTCAAGAAAAAGTACATAAGTATTAACAGCTAAATGTACTTGTTTAACAAAAACATATATGACATTATTGAATTGTTAATGCTGCTAGTCATAACAGTTCTGATACACAGATTTGTATTTTCATTTTTTGGACTTTTCTCAAATATTTGCTTTTTTTGAGAAATATTGAATCATATTTTTTTATTACAGGTCACAAGCCAATTGAATCCGTAACAATGTCTTGTATTTTATAATTTACTACAGTCAAATAAATGTAGTGAAATAAAAAGTACAATAATTCCCACTGAAATGTAGCTGAGTAGAAGTATAAAGTACCTCAAAATTATACTTAGACACAGTATTTGAGTAAATCTACTCAGTTACTTTACACCACTGTTACACTTTCAACTGTTTTGATAACTACAAAAATAAATTAATTATACTTAATTTCCAGGTATGTTCAAGCAAAATGTCCCAGTTAAAGGAATATTAACAGTTTGGTTTAAAGTCTCAGATTTATGTCTGATGTCTGGAGGTTCCCATCCTAGATCATCACTGATATGGCTAAATCCACTGTAGCAAGTGCACACTATTAAAGCCAACATTTGTTCAGGCATTGCTTTCATCTCTGCTCACTGCTTAATGGGATGGATGGCTGCTGATTAGTCACGTGGTTCTGCTTTTCTATGGAGTGTGACATTAAATGTACACTCTGCTGCGTGTAAATTATCATTATGTAAGAGTGCGGTGTGGTTAAATTGATGGCAAGAGAGCCGATTTCACAGTGCGTCTTTGATGCTTTATCCTCCATCACACCTGTGTACAGTTAAAGCTGCCTAACACTCTGGATCAACAGTGACATCTAGTGAAAGAGGAGAATAGGTGATTCATCATCTGACTCGTCTCCCCTTTTTCTCTCCGTCTGACTGACAGATCGAACAGGAACGCATTGACAAAATCTGGCCCAAACTCCGTGTGTTGGCTCGATCCTCGCCAACCGACAAACACACACTGGTTAAAGGTGAGTCTCAGGTTTATTAACCCAAACACATGCACACACACACACTTAGACCCTTTTTCCTTCGTATTTGTGTCCAGGCATCATCGACAGCACCGTCATAGAACAGAGGCAGGTTGTTGCAGTAACAGGAGATGGAACCAATGACGGACCAGCTTTGAAGAAGGCTGATGTGGGCTTTGCCATGGTAACCTGACGTATTATTTACCATTAATGTTTATTTGGTGTTAAAACCCTTCTGTAGTTACATGTGTTGTAGTAATCACATAAAAGGAATTTTAATCTTCCTATAACTAAGAAATTCATAAGTATATTAAAAAACTATGAATATATTGTAATTAATTTGGAATAAAACTTTTTTTTTTGCATAGAGTGCATTTGACTTTGGCCACAGCTCTTACTCACGCCAGGTGTTAGAACTTGGAGGCAGGACAACATGATATTGAGACAGTAGCACTTATCAAATTATCCAAAATAATTTGGATGCTTGAATGAATCACGCCACGAGTCTCTGTCTCAATCTGTGTCAGGGTATTGCGGGGACGGACGTGGCTAAAGAGGCGTCTGACATCATCCTGACTGATGACAACTTCAGCAGCATTGTCAAGGCGGTGATGTGGGGACGAAATGTCTACGATAGCATCTCCAAGTTCCTGCAGTTCCAGCTCACCGTCAACGTAGTGGCTGTCATAGTGGCCTTCACTGGGGCCTGCATCACTCAGGTAGACAGATTTATTAATAAACATACACACTGACACACATGCATTTCTGCACACAAATAATGGACACATAGATGTCACTTCTGTACTCATCACTCACTCTATATCTGTTAAGATAAAGCAAATGCTGAAATGCTTTTTATGCATTTTTACACCAAGCTAATATAAGCAGAGAGGTCCTAGAAACATTTACATATGTTTGATATGCGAGGAATATTACACACTTGCACATGTATGTATATATGCATTATTATTAATAATATGCTTTGCAATATATTTGTATTGAAAGAGAGTCAAATACATAAAGAGCAATACCTGAAAGAATACATTTGCCCCTTTTTTCTCTGCCGTTTTTCACCCTCTGAATTAATCTCCTCCCCACCCTCAACACTATGACAGAACAGACACATATTTATATCTTATAGGATCCCTGTCCTGATCTAAACATCATGGTCTCAAATATTAATCAGCAAACATGGAAAAGAAAAAGGGACAAGACCATAAGCAACTTGAAGATGTCACTGTGATCGATTAATCTCTTAATCAAGAGAATAATCAGCGGAAATAAAACTTACAAACATATTTCCAACTCTGGCTATAAAACAAGGCCTCTAAGAAATACATCAGGTAGGTCGTTGCAGTATCAGTAACATTTTTCCTGTAATTCCGGGATATTGGGAATTTGTTGGCAGAATGGCTGCAAATTCACTACCGCTGGCAGCTACATCAAAATAACATCCAGTATTAACACTAATACAATCAATTCAGCTAATTTTAAAGGAGCTGTACACTGTTTCACTTGCTAACCAACTGCTACAAATACATAACACAACAAAAGTAGCTCATTTAGGCTGTTTATCTGGTGTGGCTACAAGGTTAACACGAGGGCTAACCACCTTGGAATAATGCGTGAACACTGCCAAGTTGGAACAAGGGGTCCTGTTCTTCCCGTTTTGCCTGAATGCAGCATCAGCCTCACCTAAGTGGAGCCTACCATCCACTCAGGTTACCATGGCGTGAGCTGGATCGATGCAGACTTACAAAGAATACAATCACCGAGGTCTGGGTTAGGGAACGCAAGACTCATCTGAACATGGTTCGTGACACAGGCCTCTGGCTGCAAATCTCTCTGCAGGACTCTCCTCTGAAGGCGGTGCAGATGCTGTGGGTGAATCTGATCATGGACACGTTTGCTTCTCTGGCCCTGGCCACTGAGCCCCCCACTGAGGCCCTGTTGCTACGGAAACCCTATGGCCGGAACAACCCGCTCATCTCACTGACCATGATGAAGAACATCCTGGGCCATGGAGTGTACCAGCTGATCATCATCTTCACCCTGCTGTTCATAGGTGCACACACACACACACACACACACGCACACACACACACACAAACACACACCCACTTTAGCAGCTACAGTGTTACAGTGTATTTGTCCTGCAGCAGTTCAAACAGATCAAACTCCTTCCTTTACCCTCCAGGCGAGCGCATGTTTAACATCGACAGCGGCCGCAATGCTCCGCTCCACTCCCCTCCCTCTGAGCACTACACCATCATCTTCAACACTTTCGTCCTCATGCAACTTTTCAACGAGATCAACGCACGCAAGATCCACGGAGAGAGGAACGTCTTTGACGGCATATTCGCCAACCCCATCTTCTGCTCCATCGTCCTGGGGACCTTCGCTGTGCAGGTAAGGTTAACCCTTAAATGCCCTTTGATGGTTTTCTCTACTGTTGTTCTTAAATTTTGGCATTTTGCCTTCATTCAATAGCGATACCCCCCTGAGTTGTGGTATCTTGTTGTGAATTAGTTGTACTTAATTTTTTCAGGTGGTGACAAAATGGCTCTTGGCGTGTTTATGGTGTTTTTATGTAGTTTAATCAACAGAATGATAAATGCTTACCCCTGTAATAATGTTTTATCAGTCGATGGTAAAGGTACTGTAATATTGCTCACAATTTATTTTTACCCAAACTGAATATTGCCATAGTAAACTAACTTTTTGTAATTTTAATCTGTCCGTATGAAACATTTAACGTTATTCCACTGCATATTGTACATATTATACTGTATAAACAGTGACCAGATAGGTAAATCCAGGGTGATACTGATAACAATGATTCAACAAAGCAACATTTAAGCATAATAACAGTTGTGGACATTGACAAACTTCACTGCAACCTCTGCCCAAAGTCCAGACTGAAGTGTATAAAAAATACTTTTTTGTGTTTGAATACATCAGCTGTGGTTTGTAGAAAACCAGAAGAAGAAGTGGTGGAGGAGAAATTATTCTCAGGTTTTAGACATAGGGATTAAATAAAATATATATTTTATTTCACTTTAACGGAGACAAATCTATGCCGATTGTTGAAAATGTTAATTCTACTGCACTTTACTGGTTGGGACTACTCTGAGGAGACAAGGGCAGAGAAAGAAGATTGTGACCAGGTGTTTGTGGTTGTTGTGCGACTGTATTGCATTTCCACAAGCACAAATGTTTTCTACAGATGGGTGCTGTGTTTTGGTGATGGTCTTGGTCGCCTTCTTAGATCGTAAAAGTATAGAAAATGAATGTGATCATTTTCAGGCATTGACGGCTTGTTAAATGCCACATTGCCTTTCGCCATGTAACCTGATTCTGCCCCATAATACAAGTCCAGATTTAAGATTTGAAACTCGACCAACCACAGGAGGACTGTTTGTTGAATCGACTCACAGTGACTGCAGAGGAGATGCACTGAGCAGGGGAACTGCGAGTACACAAAAACACAGAGAAGCAAACAAAGGCAGAGTGAGAGATGAAGAGAGAGGAAGAGGGATATTTTCCAAAGCTCTTCAGTTCTCGATGATACTCTGGGGAGAAACAAGAGAAGAGAGAGAGTGATTTGGAGTGTGAAAGCGACGAAGAGGCAGATCAGAGGGATTTGGAAAAGAAGAGATGAGAGCAAGAGCTGAAGACTGGAGGCAGCTTGAGAGAGGTGAAAGAGAGAGATAAGTATGAAAGATGGATCCCTCCTCCCTGCAGAAAGATATTATTACTGTACGTGAGACCCTGTATCGTACTCCCAGTGAGATTTATGACTGTGCAGTTTGGTGTCAAGATGATAGTGTCACTCTGATAAGCCTTGTTCCTGATGTAAATGATCATGTTGCTATTTAAAATATGGGGGGGCTGTGGTCCAGGTTTAAAGATGCAGACTGGAAACGAGCCGCAGGGCTGCCTTGATTATGTTGGAAGCATGACTAATACCCGCACTACTTCTATAAATTCACTTAATGTGTCATTTTTACACAGAGATATGAGCTGGAGCGGAATGATTGTTATGATTAATCTAAATTCACTTTCAGGTATTACAGTAACACCACACTATAATACAATTTGTGCTGTATTTCCTTTTAAATAGATGAAATCGGTATGAGAAATGGTTTTTCGAGAATGGTCCTAAACTTTGCCTTATGAGTCTAAAAGTTCTTAGTAAAACGTAGGACTTAGAAGCTCCGTATAAAGAAGCTAAAGGTAACTTCCAACAAAGTCTACATGTGATTCTTTGCACTCCTCTCATCTAACTCTCAGCAATAAAGCGAATAAGCGTATTTCCCAAAATCCCACAGAATTATTCTTAATTGAAAGAATAAGAGCAAAATGACCCCATACTTTTGAATTTAGACGCATTTAAGACCAATCTTTTACTCTGAGCAGCTTTTTACATACCGGCCCAGAGAACATAATAATCATAATGTCCTCCTACAATGTTCCAGGAAGGTTTCCATGACCTGATGTTAGCCAAGTCAAAGTGTGAAAGGACGGTTTATGATCTTAATAGCCTTAACGGGTTAGCTATACCTCATGAATAATTAAATACAATGCTCAAACACAAAATGTCTGCATGTCTTATTACACATGTTGGTTTTATTGTTATAAGCAGGGTTTACAGTGATAATGCCTACTTGTATAGATTGTATTGATAGAGCTGTTGACTGTTGACACATCCTGGTGTTATTGTTGGTTTTTTTATAGTACAGACTGGTGGGTGCAGCAGAGATAAATGGTTGCTCCCTCGACACTGTGTTTGTATGTGTGACAATGATGATGCCCCTCCCTGTGTTTGTGCTGCAGATCGTGATTGTGCAGTGGGGAGGGAAGCCCTTCAGCTGCGCCCCTCTCAACATGGAGCAGTGGCTCTGGTGTCTGTTCGTGGGAGTTGGAGAGCTGCTTTGGGGGCAGGTAAGCAGCTCTTCAGCCTGCTGAGTCAAACCACACTGATCAAGTGTAGGCTGGCAGGCCTGGTTTACCTAGAGTTTTATCAGAGGTGAGGCGAAGGAAACGTTTTCACACTGACTTAGATAACACCTCTTGATCTATTCTGTTCTGTCCGGAAACAGTTGAAACAATCTCGTGTTATCCGATCCATCGTGAGTGTAAGAGGGTTCAGTATAACGACACACTAGTCCCTTCTGGTCAAATGACATCGTAACATGCCTGGCTTCCAGGTGATCGCCACGGTGCCGACAGAGCGGCTGCCATGCCTGAAGGAGGCGGGGCTGGGCCTGGAGCCCGGGGAGGAGGAAGGGGAGGAGATGGCAGAGGATGAGGAGGAGATCGACTGCGCCGAGAGAGAGCTGCGCCGCGGACAGATCCTCTGGTTCAGAGGCCTCAACCGCATCCAAACCCAGGTACTGTTCGACCGGACCACCAAAACAAACTGTAACCGAACCTCTTTCACAGGAACACACACACAGATACTCAGACAGCACAAAAGCTCAGTCAGAAGCTTCACGTGGTCATGACACACAAGCAGTTTGTTTAAGGTGAATTACAGACAGATGGGGAATGCGCCAAAACAAGTATGATGAAAGAAGACAATATTATGTATCACAAAGAACATAGGAATCTGAATATGAATGCCTAATCTTTGCACTTTTTTAACCAAGTGCTTTATGATAAAATGCAAATTATTTTGGGGGGATATTGATCCTGAATTGTGTAATAACGCTGCCTAAATAAACTGCCAGTATCATGGCCTTTACACACTAACATAAGAGACTTTTGGAAAGAAAGAAAGAACTCTTTATTGACTCTTCTTTGACAGACATAGAGTTTTAGTAAAGTTTAAACACCGTCTGGTTTGTTCTTACTCTTCAAAAGTCAGTCTTTCTCTCATCCCGTCAGTGCTGTTTTTCTGACTTGTGCCAAACATAATGATTCCAGTTTCTTCTCTCCAACGCAGCTAACTTTTCTGTCCTGATGAAATGGCTTTCTCTAACTTGGAAGTGGTATTTTATAAACCATCACGAGAGAGGATAAATGCAGGAATCGTGTGTGTGTGTGGCTGCAGCGGCACTTGTGTGTTAACACATTGTGTCCAGGGTAATGCTACGTAGACAGGCTGTTGACTTGCTTGATTGCTTTAATTGATTGATTCTCGCACTGCTTTGTGTGTGAATGGACATTAAGACAGCAAAACAGCGTCAGCCTGAACAACAATCGGCTAACAGCCTCCTAAACAGTGTTAGAGAGCCAGTCCAGACTCTCTGCTTAAGTGCCTGTCTTTGCGTAAAGTGGTCAGTTTTTCATTAAGAGAAGGTTTGGTCTGAGTGTGCAGACAACAAATACACATGCAAGCACACACACAACCTCATACACACATACAGTCGTCATTTATTATTCTTTTCTTTACTATTCAGTAATATCCTGAAAGCAGCTGTGATGCGTATCACTGATGCACATTTGCCATGAAAGGGAATTAAAATGCAGTTTCTATCATTTTTGCTGTGACAGGAAATCTTTTAAAGGGACCACACACACACACACACAAACGCACTCACGCTCAGACCGGCCTCTCCTGCCCTCATTGAGTGCTGCTGTTTTGTCTCTGTCCTGCAGATGGAGGTAGTGAGCACATTCAAGCGAAGCGGTTCGTTTCAGGGAGCGGTGAGACGGCGCTCCTCCGTGCTCAGTCAGCTCCACGACGTAAACACTATCTCTACCCCCTCTCACGTAGCTCTCTCCACCGCAACAGCCAATACCAGCCCAGCCCCCGGGAGTGAGTCCGCCGAACGCATGTACACACATAAACACACACACACGTATACCTGCATACACACTTGCAACTACTTTCTCTCTCTCACACTCATTCGTAGACACAAACACACACACTGCTGCACGGCACGTGGACTGCAGTATTTTTACTCTCAATGGTTGTGTCCCCCCGGCTCGCTCGCTGCTCGTGTGTGTGCAATGTCTCCTATTCTTTTCTCTTATTCTCCCTTTCAAACAGCACCCAGTCCCGACCGGCTGTGTATTTCTGGTCTGATCTGGTCTGGTCCCAATCCAGTCCCGGTCCCAGTCCAGAGTCTGTTTTGTTGTTGAATGTTGGTGGGTGCGGGAGGCGGCTCGCTGTTCTCTCTCTGTCTGAGGCGTCCTGACAGAAATGGAGCAGCATTGTTTCCAAAGACAGAAAGTGACTCATGTTTAAAAGAACGAACAGAAGAAATTTAAGTAACGGACACAGTTTGATTTACTCCGACAAGGCAAGGACGCCGCATCCTGCAGTTCAGAGAGCAAATGGCAGCTCCTCCTGCACCATGTGTTATTTCCTGTCTGTGAATGAGGTCAAGCGTGGTTACTATGATTGACCCCTGCTGTAAACATCTCTCATGTAAAGGAGTGGTGTCATTTGTTTTCTCTAAAAACCAAGAGAATCTAGTGCTGCTGTAACAATTATGTGACTCCTATTATACTGTAGAAAATGCTACGATTAGATTTCACTGCCATAGGATTCATACTCACCACCAAATGGCTTTCATATTTCTCTAAACTGTAAACCTTCGAGTATAAAAGCCCCCTAACACACTGCTGTTTCCAAGACTAAAGTAAAAAAAGAGTTCCTTCTTCCTCTATCACTCTTGCTTTTTTTCTCCTTCTTGTGCTCCTTTCACTTTTGTCCAGTGCTGCAATTGTTGTCAACTGGTTATTTCTGTAACAGTATTTCCAGCTCCGATGTCACAAGTTTGGCCCCCCTGATGTCTCCAAAAAGTCCTGATTTTTCTCTCTCTGTCCAGTCTGTTTTTTCCCCCTCTCTCTCCATCACAGTTCTCTCCTCTTTCTTCTATATTTACGAGCTATTACAGGTTCCCTGTTTGCAGAAATATTCTGTGAAATGTGTTCTTATTGTCCTCCATAAGTAGAGTTGTTCTTTTGTAGAGGTATTTAGATTTCACCAGATCTAAATACAGGCTCTTGTGTAGCATACTGATAAGATTTCTTTAGTAGGTTTCTCTTCATTTTTTTCTCTTTTTTCGTGTCTTACTTTGTCCTTTACCTCATCCCTTTTTGTCATCCTCCCATCTCCTCAGTAGAGTAGCGTCCACCCCTCATGTTTTCTCTTGATTTCTTTGTATGTCAGTTCCGCGTGTCTGTTTGCAAGTGTGTTTACGTGCTGACATTATCCGAGAGCCGTAGTTTGACTTCTGTGTGTTTCTCTGTCGGTGTGTGCGTGTGCACCTGTGCTTGTATGCTTGTGTATGAGTGTGTGTGCCTGCGTGCATGCGTGTGGTTGTGCTGTCTCTTCATTTGATTGTCCTCATCCGTCTTCTCAGTTGCTTCTCCTTACCTTCCTTGCTCCCTTCCGTTCATCCTTCCCTCCTTCCATTCCACACTGCCTTCCTTCCCACTTGCTCCATCACCTGTAGGTGTAGATACAGAGAGGCCCAAGTTGGTGCTGCTGACACCTCATTGTTGTGATCATCCTGCACAGACACTAGTAGTTACCTGGGCTTTCCTTAAGTACTTTGGAAACACATCCTTCTCTCCATCACTTTACAACATCAATATAATATGCAATAAAATGTATTATATTATTATTCAGAGTTGGACTTTGCTGCAACATTGGCTGCCTGATAGAAACGACAGGTAACATGAGAAAGGTGTGGAAGGAGGGATGTAAAGTCAAAGTATGGAACTAGGGTTCAGGTCCCACCACTGCCAGCTCATTGCTTGCTTTTTCAATTCTTTTCCCTTAATTCGAAGAACTTATTGTGTCCAAATCAGTAACTCAACAGCAGTATGACATATACTTGCATTCTGAAGTCATCCTCTTGTGGTTCAATTCCTGATGAGACACCAAATGGATTTGGACAAGGAGAGAATGTGAAGGAGCAAGCATTTACTTTGAGTTTAATGTGACCCAGGTTTGCTCCTCTGAATCACTTCATGTTGTGTGGAGGCAGTCAAATAAATAAAAGGTACAATTGTTCCCGTTTGCATTAGCGTTCAGGATGGGGTTTACGCAAATAGCAGATCATGTCAAATAAACTACTAGCCACAGAAAACTATATCAGACTTGATCATACTTAAAGGTCTGGTAATGTTCTTTACTTTTCTTATTGTCAACAAATCCCATGAAAAGACCAAAACCAAAAATGAATGTATTCTACTAACAAGTATTGTGTGTTTATTTAAAACCTGATATATCTTATTCCTCTCTGTCATAGAGGACTAAACTATTAACAGGGCTACGAGTCTACAGCTATGCTAGCAGATCTGTGAGGCTGTACTTAGACACAACAGTGCTTTGAGCTGAATGCTAATGCTAGCATGCTCACAGTGACAATGCTAACACGCAGATGTTTAGCAGGTTTAATGTGGTCACCATCTTAGTTTAGCATGTTAGCATGCATTGACTGACCAACATTGACATGCTTAGAGCCACGCCGCTAGCTTGGCTAAAAAAACACATCCGTGAGCCACACTGTTGCACTGGGTGACATGTTCCTTCATTACCATGAACACACACACTGTAGTTTATTTGGACTCAATCCCACACACACTGAAATACTCACTAGAGCACCAAATGTGGATTCATCTGCCGGTGAAAATAGTCCCCAACAAATGCACTATTTCCTCCTGTTTGATTAACGTGCTAAAAACTACAGCGCTCCGCTGTTTTGGAACATTATTCAACCTTTTTCTTTTTACATTTATGACCCATTTTTAAAGATTTACGTCTTGAGACCTATTAACACGTTGGTTTTGGTCTTTTCACAGGATTTGGTGACAATACCACAAATACAGAATATCGCCAGCCTTAACCTTTAAGTGCTTTCCTATGATTGCCCAAATGAGTCTGATGATATGGTCTGATATGGGAATCCCCAAGCAACAAACAGACACTACAAACGATTGCCTATGTGTTATCCCCCTTCACTGCTGCTCGTCAACAGTTAGCTTCAGGGTCATTACTTTATTCCACTACCCAGAGTTCTTTGCAAAGCAGACCCACCCCTCAGACTTGGCACTGTGCCCCGTTGCAGTATGATGTGCGTAAGTTCTGACGTCGACACCTTCACCTCCCTGACTTTTACAGCCAAATCTATCATCTCTGGGTAAGAAGAAAAGAGTCCAGGGCTATCGTAAAGAAACATTTAAAATATTAAACAGAGATATCAAAATGATATAAGTAGATGTCTCTGTTTCATGCTTTCATCCACCTGAGCTGTGCTGGACCTTAGTGATCCCTCTGGATCTTTAGAACCGATCTATGGATCCAGTTTGTTTTCATTTCAGACTGGGCTAGGTTCATCTACCTGCAATTAAAGTTGAGAAAAGAGATGAATAACTTTGGTAAGGAAAGATAAGGGGGAATAGGATGTATAAGCCGAATCTCAAATCCATCTTCAGCTCCTCAATTCTTTGCTAAAGTTCTCTAATATTCAAACAGGTTTCAGCCTCCAGCCCTCAGTTTTTGCTGAGTAGGAGACATGAAGAGAATATGCATTGAATTGAGGAAGGTGTTGCTGAGGTGTTGCCATGGATTAGAGCTCATCACATATCAAAGGGTGGGGTGCTGCTCAGAGTCGGGCCACACGGTGGGAAATGGGAGCCATTAACCAGTCATGTACCTTACAGCTTCTCCCTGTATTTATGTTGCAGTTTCTTCTCATCAGCAGTTGTTTTGCACACAGCAGCCTCTCTACCTTCCAGCACCTATTTCCTTCTCGTACTTTAACCATCATCGTTTTTCCATCAAGCACTGCTGAAAGAGCCGGCAGGGAGAGAGGGAGAGAGAAAGGAAGTGGGTGAGAGAAATAAGTAACACAGCAGTGCCCTGGCCTCCAGGCCTCTCTGGTCACACTGTGGGCGTTATATACTCGAAAGTTTACTCTTTTCATGGAGACAAAATGAAAACAAACCAAGCGCTGACGAAGTGAGAAAGTAACATTCTGAAACCTTCTCAGTGTGCATGAGGTGTTTTTCTACTGTCTGACAGGCTCTTTGGAAAAACAGATAAGCACTGAACCTACTGCTTGACCGTCTGTCTGTCTGTACGTCTGTCTGTCAGTCTATCATATATGCCAGAGTCATATATAGAGACTCCTCCTAGTTTGGCCAACTGCAGTACTGATCTCCATTCAGCTGCCTGACCATCCACCTCTCATAATCACAGTTTGGACTCTGGTCGGTGTTGCAGTTGTCTCTGTTTATCTCATTTGGCCAAACTGTCTCTATGTAGGGCTCTGCCTGCCTGTGCCTGTCAGTATATTTGCACTGAACTGTCTCTGTTTCTTTTGAGCTCATGCTGCTTCTTTTCCTCTGTTTGGGCTTGGGGGAAGGGTGCATGGACCAACTGCCATGGCAAAGGAATGTGTTTACGCACGCATACACCATAGACTGCATAATGCACCTTGAAGTACACTCATAGACCTCACTCTGATGTGTGTGTGTGAGAGAGAGAGAGAGAGAGAGACAGAAAGAGAGTGTACGTGGCAAAGATCTGATTCAGCATGACCTGGCTGCCTCTCTGTGTGTGACAGGGCTGACGCCCGAGCTTCGCTCTGGCCTTTGAACCAATCACCTTCTGTTTCTAGTATTCTAACCAATCACATACTGTTCTAACCTGCTGATTCTCTGTGATGTCATCTTTCTGTTTTGCAAGACTTGTTCTTTTTCTATCCTGCAGCAACTTCATCATCAGCATCATCATAATTTCAATCACTCTGCTCTCATCTGTCTTTCACTGCTGCATGGCTGCAGTACATTTTGCACATGTGCATGTGTGTGTGTGTGTGTGTGTGTGCGTGCATAGAGATGCTGACAGACTAGCTCACTGTCTGGCTGTCAGTGTGTTTGAGTGTATGAACCAGATCTCTTTAACAAACAGCACCCATGATTGACAACTGTCCGATGCATGCAGAAGTCAACCTCCAAGCTGCACGATGTGGAAACAACTCAACTGTTGGTTCACTCAGTTACACTGCTGCTGCATGCACACGTATGTGTGTGTGTATACGCGTGTGCGTGTGGTCACTGCTATAGGTTCTTGCCAATTTCTTATTTTATTGTACATTAAACTAACACACTCACCATTCCTGCTTCTTCTCCATCTGTGCCTAACAACCACCCTCATCTGTGTGTGTGCATGCATGTGATCCAGTGAGCTGAGGTACGAGTGTTTTCTCCACACATGCTGTATCACCCCCCTGACACACACACACAAACACACACACACACACACACACACACACACACACACACACACACACACACACACACACACACACACACACATGCCATGTGTGTCTGATGTGAAGCATCTGCAGCTTCTGTGGTCTTTGTGATGGTGGCTACCGAATGCTCTCGTCTTGTGAGGTCTGACTGGTGTGTGAGAACTGACAAAAACACTTTAATTTGTTTTATTTCACTTTTGTCTGTTGGAGACACCCAGGATCAGGTGGACGGTCTGTTGATATTGAATTCAGTCAAGATATTTGTGTTACCAAGGTTACAGTAATATAATTACAAAGTTTGAGTCATACACTCCTGTACTGTAACTGTACAAAATAAGTGAGGACAAATCCAGTTTCCTTCCTGATATTAAATTTGGTGATTGTTCAGACAGGACAGCGTCTTAGCATGAGTCTGGAACTAAGTCATTTATTATTTATGACTTACATACATTTTTTATTTTAAAGTTTTTAATAATTTATTTTACCAAATAAATTTAGGTCAAACCTTGTCCAAAGTTGCCTAAACATGACCACTTGATAACCTTCTCACATGACAATCCTTATGATGAGGAGTAAACTCTTCACGTTATGTGTTTCAGAACTTTCCCTCTTTGGCATTTAGATTTGCCAGTTACTTACTAACCCTAACCCTAACCCAGTTTGACTTTTGCTTTCATGCCGAGAGTTTTATGTTAGCCGGTTAGCTAAGATTTAGCATAAAGACTGGAAGCAGGAGGAAACGGCTAGTCTGGCTTTGTCCAAAGGTAACACACTCCACCTACCAACACCTCTATTGGTCTTGTTATGCTCGCTCAGCATCTTGTCTGGCTATCTCACAGCTAACCAATCTCTGCGTGAAGTGGGTATGGGTGAAATGTCAGTCTGTTTTGGAAATTTGCAAAAGGTGTCGGACACATAAACGTCTGTAAAACCTCAACTTGTCATTTTTACCCTTCAATTTTTGTACAGATTAAACAAATGAGATGTAACGTGTTAATTAGTCAGTATAACGGGTGCTGGTACGTGGATTTTGTTACTTTCGAATAGAGCCAGGCTAGCTGTTTCCCCCTGTGTCCAGTCTTTATGCTAAGCTAAGCTAACCGGCTGGTGGTTGTAGCTTCATATTTAGCGCACAGACAAGAGAGTGGCATCAATCTTCTCATCTAACTCTCGGCAAAAACGCATATTTCCCAAATGTCAAAATATTCCTTTAACTTGTGTTTCAAAAGGCTGTTGCGCTTTGGCCCCGCCCATTATGGTTTAATCCAGCCAATAAGATTATTTTCATCTTCCAGAGCAGCTTTGAGTCAAAGAAATGTTTATAGAAAATAAACCGAAAACACCAATGTGACCATTAGAAGTTATCTTGTATAAACTTTGAATGCAGCCACCTGGCCCTGAGTGTCCGTCTGTCTGTCCGTCTGTCTGTTTGTGTTTCACTCTGTTTGTCTGCTGGAGGACACAAGTCTGTCTGTCTCTGGGTTTCCCTTTTCTCTTTTTTACCTTTTTTATGTCTGACTTTCTCCTCTCTCTTTCTTGTGGTCTCTCCCTCGTCTTCCTTCCTTTCGGCAGATGCGAGTGGTGAAAGCATTCCGTAGTTCACTGTACGAGGGCCGGGAGAAACCGGAATCCCGCAACTCCATCCACAACTTCATGGCCCACCCGGAGTTCCTCATCAACGACCTCATCCACAACATCCCGCTGATCGACGACACTGACGTGGACGACGAATCAGAGCTCAGCAGATACCAGCACCTGCACCCGGCCCTCCGCAAGCCTCCACCCCCTCCCACCCAGCCCCAGCCCCCGGCCCGCACCCGCCCTACCCGCCCCTACCGCCAGTACAGCCTCCCGGTGACCCCGTGCAACCGAAACAACAACAATAACAGCAGCAGCAGCAGCATCAGTTCAACAGTCACCCACGGCAACAAAAACAGCACCAACGCAGTTACCCCCAGCAACCGGAGCCCCCATCACCACCACCGCCACCAACACCACCATAACCATCATGGCAGGGACAGGCCGGTGAAACCCTCTGCCCCTCACCTGGCCCATCTCTACTGCGTGGAGACCTCCTTATAACTGAGCTGAACGTGGGTCGGAGGTAGAGGAGAAGGGGAATGGAGTCTTGGAGAGGGGGAGGAAAGGGGAGCGGAAGAGAGGGCTGAGGACACACACATGACATTTTCATTCAATCTCCCTTACAGCAAGCTAACAGGAGGGAGCGAAGGACGAGGGAGGTACAGGAGGGAGTGGACAATGGCCGGAGACTTCTGCTCGCAACTCCCTGAGAACATTGCGACTTTCCCTCCCTTTGCCCTTGCTCCAGCTCTCTCAGTCTGACCCCCTGACACCACCAACCCCGCCTCCACCCTCCACCCTCCAACCCACCGCCCCGTCTGTCGCCCTCCCTGAAGAACCCGCCCACCCCACCCTGCCTGACCTCATGCACAGTCGTCACACACACACGCACAGGTCTGCTCTCGCTGTGTTGTCCTGAGCGACGGTGGGTTGGGGAGGGAGGGGGACGGACGGACATCCACAAAAACGACACATCCCTCAACGCTTCAACAGAACAGGGCCATGTCAGGGCCAGAGGCTGACTCACTCTGTTTCTATTGGTGTTCATCATCAGTGTTGTTGTCATTACCCACCTACTTACCTGCCATGGCACCATAGTCACCACCTCCATCGTTTATCTGGCTACAGTCTACAGCCACTTTTAAGTCACTACTTTGCTTGCGATATAAGTACAACGCTTTGTTAAAGCTTTAACTAGACTTCAGTCAACTCCATCCTCTGATTAATTTATTTCTCAACATAATGGTGCTCATTCATTTCTTTCTTTTACGTTGGTTTATTTCTTTCGTTTCTCTCTCTCTGAAATTTTTACATTTTTACGTTTTCTTTTCTTTCATTCCTCTCTCTCTTTCCGTGTGTGTATGTGTATTGTCTTGTCTCTTCTGAAAAAAACTAACAAAAACGTAACAAAAACAGAAATTGCAAACAAAGATACTGTTCATTTAAACCTAATAGTAAATAGAATGGCTGCAAAAAACAACTAAAGGAGGGGGGAAATACATATATGTATATGTATATATAATTTGAATGTTTGGGAAGTGGCAACACAGAACTCTTCATGTTCATCACTGTTCTTTCTCCAGCCCAACCTGCCCAAACCTTGAATGCCGCCCCATGAGTCAACATGACCTGTTATCTGTAATACTGCCCACCCTGCTATGAGATGATACAGTGTGTGGGATCTCACATTAATTGTGATGTATCCATGTATCCATACATTAGCCCCCTACAGGACTAACTTCATTTACGGCCTCCTGCCATGTTGATAAACTGATGAGTATGTATGGGTAATATCTCTGGACATCACCCATGGGTGACTTCCTCTTCCAGTCTCTTAATTTCTGTTACATCTGTTACATGTTCCATTATCTTCTCTCTTGCTGTTCCTCAGTCCATTTTGTTGTTACCTTTGCTCACTTAGTCTCGTCTCGTCCCTTCTGGTCTTTCGTCAGTGGGCATGTGTGTGTGTCAGCTTTTTTTTTTTTTTTTGGGAAAAAAAGCTGAATGCTTGTGAAGCATTAACCCTTTAAATGCCATCAAACACACAATGCACAGGCGATGGCCCTTTAAGACTAACGTGTACTCACTTCAGACCCGCTCCTGCTCACGTGCCATTGGGTCGTCTCCATCATGTACCAGTGCCCTCTCCATGACTATTGTGGACAAAGAGATTGTTTCATTTAATCTGTTGGATGTTCGATCCAATCATTTTTACAGAGAAGGAAAAAAAATCACTAATGTTGAAAAGCAACCAACCACTCGAGCAATCAGGCCAATGTCCAATGTCAGTGTTCAGTTTTAGCTTTAGGCCCAAAGCCCGCTCAGATCTATCAGGTACGACCAATGAGAGCTTATGTGTCATGTCTTTGTGTCAAATACTGTGCATTCCCCATCATCATGATGTACTATTAGTTGATTGGGATACCTTAAAGGAACCATTTGACATGCTGGAAAATGTGCTTATTCTCTTTCATGCTGAAAGTTACATGACAAGTTCGATACCACTTTCATGTCTGTATGCTAAATATGAGGCTACAGCCAGCAGCAGGTTAGCTTAGCTTAGCTTAGCTTAGCGTAAAGACTGGAAACGGGGATACAGCTAGGCATCACACACTTATAAACTAAAAGTGGGATTATTGTGGCATTGGATTGGGCTGCAGGAAGCTGTTCAGTCCTTTTGTGTGGAGTTTCAGTCAGCACCATCAGACCTGCAGCAAACACTGTCACCACTGCCAGCTACAGTAGCTAGGAAGCTCATCATCTTACAATGGCTTGGCCAGGCACAGTCACTTCCTGGAGTCTTGTCATAATGGTTTTTGTGTGGATCAAACAAGAGATATAACATGTTGATTGGTGAGCTTTAGAGGTGTTGGTAGATGGATTTTGGTACTTTCGGACAGAGCCAGGCTAGCTCTTTCACCCCTGTGTTTCCAGTATTTATTCTAAGCTAAGCTAACCAGCTACTGGCTTCAGATTCACATTGAATGGAGTGGCATCAATCTTCTCATTTAACTCTTGGCATGCAAGACAGCGAGTAAGCGTATTTCCCAAAATGTTGAACTAGTGCTTTAAGACATATCATGTTGAAGCTGTCCAATGTAAAAGGACATATCACACTGCGTGAGCACACCCCAACAAAAGAAAAAGAAGAAAATAAAAATCACAGAAAACATTTGGATAGCCGCCCATGTGACGACGGGTGCAGCGCTCGTGACATCACATTCCACTTTGACCTCGCCGTATTCCACCTCAACATTCCATGGAACATACATTCCAAACCACCGCATCACATTCCAGACTGGGTGTGAGAGTGCTCTCCTGTATCCCATGTTGCACTAGGTGTGGGTGAACCGCTGACTTCATGTTGCGTGACTGCAAAGCAAATCTGGAACCCCACCCCACCCCACCCCTTCTCTCTCCCTCCCTTCCCTTCCCCCTCCCCTCAGTTATCCCCTCTTGACTTCCCTGAGTTATCAACTGGTCCCACCACCAGAGAAAGGCAAGGGCAGACAATATGCAACAGACTGCCACGTCAACACTTGTACCCAGACGGAGGATTAGAAATAGTCTAACAGAGATGATAACACACGCAGACACAGCAAGAGAACATCTGTCCTGCTGGTTCTGTTTGAGGATGCACGCAGGGCTCTCTGGGAACACCCTTACCTGTACAGAACTCTGTCTTCTTGAATGCTCATCATCATCGCTACCACCCTGACCTGACCTGTCGGAGCAGGCGGGTGGTGACATTGTATTGGTCTGTCTGTTTTGAAGCATGCATTTGGTATCATTAATGTCACTCTTTATGTGTTGGTAAATCATTTAGGCTACTGTCACTACTGTGTGCTATGATCTCTCCACATCTGCTCTCTTCCTCTCTCTCTCTCTCACACACACACACACACACACACACACACACACACACACACACACACACACACACTCATGTCCTGTTCAAGTCTAACCTATTCTAATTCAGCACCTCTTAGCACAGCTTTATCAATGCTTTCTGCGGTATACAAAACCACACAGACACACACGCATACATACACACCGAACAACAGGCAGATAATCTACAGTGGTGTAAATTTGACTGTCCAGTTCCAGCCATCTCTGTCCATCCGTCCAGCCACGTTACATCATGATGTTGTGAGACAGTTTCACAGAAGGCAAACCACAATGTGAAAAAGAATATATTATATTTATCAAAATTATAAATTGTACAACTGCACCACTACTGTACAGATCGCCCAAATGTGCACATGTGCATCTTTGATTTACAGGTACTATGTTCCTGGTTTTTTTTTTTTGGTTTTTTAGTTTTGATGTTACTTTCTTTTAATCCTATTGCTTTTTGTAAAGAGAGGAACAACAAAATGGAAGCGCTTGTATATTATTATTATTATTATTATTATTATTATTATTATTATTTTTGATTTTCTCCACCGGTGCTCCAACTGATGGAAAAAGACAGTTGCACATTCTCCTGAGCATATTCTGAGGGCTGTGTTTTCTGTCCACTGAACAGCCCCTGAAGTGTGCAGAGGTGTGGAGATGCTTATAGTCTCTTAAGACCAGAGACACCACTCTGTAAATAGAGAACCGGAGATACAAATGTACCTCATTATGATCTAAAGGACTGGACAAAGTGGGGACCCAGGGAGGATGGAGAACTGGAGGGTGATGCAGAGCTAGAGACTGCAGAAGTGCAATGCATCCATGCATTGTTTAGGCTGCCCTTTTAGATCTGCTACAAGTATTTACTGCCATGTTACGATGGGAAGAAATTAAGGTTTTACATTATTCATTATACATACAGTTGTAAATATTGTGTGTGGAATGGTCCCCCTTCTTGCACAATGCAGTGCTGTTCTGCAGACAGAAAATGCAGCCTTAACTGTGCTGAAATGAAAAAAGACCAAAAAAAAAAGAAACAAAAAACCATAAAGACTATTGAATATATTAAAGAGTTACCTGCCTGTTATTTAAGCGAATAAATATCTATATATGAGAAAGAACACACCTGTATACTGTAGACTAAATCTGTATGGAAATCTAAGAGAATTTAATGGGAATTAAGTCCAACACCTTTTGTCTGTATGAAAGAAAAAAATACATCAAAGTATTCTACAATAATAACTTTGACAAAGTCTGTGTGGTCATGTGTTGTTTGTTCACAATGATGCAAGACTGTACTTTTTTAAATCTCTGAAAAAGTGAGAAGGGTCCAACTGCGGTCCTCCCTCCTGAAGCCCCTAGTTCTGTGAGCAAATGGAGTTTGAGCATGAGTAGTAGGTTTCTGTTGTATGAAGTAGGCTACTAACCTTTCACTTACTTCACCTTAGTGATCCACAATCTGTTTCTGAACAAATTAGAGGAGAGAAATAAGCAATCCAGTTGCTAAATCTTCACTCGTATTAGATCTACAAGGCCTAATTTAAAAGTCTGCACTGCTGGCGGTTGCCACTGCTTTCTTGGCTGTGCTTCAAGCTTGTGGGGGACACCGAAGCAAAGCAGCAAAGCCCCCCAATGACTACACATGTAAGTAACGTTAGTCTAATCCATAGACTGTATATAAAGATGGATGACACATGTCCACTTCCTCCTACTATACAAAACTGAAGCCAAAATACCCCGGATACGGGAGCTGGCATCTTGTGCTGGTGATGTAATTTGGAGCCAGAGTCTGCGCAGTAGGTCCCGCCTATACACCTGCCTGAACCAATCGCAAGCACACTCACAGTTGTCAATCATGATGTCTCACCCCCTTTTTATAGCATCAAATAACTAATTAAAACCAGACTGATCAGAAAAATGCACAACACAAACATCAGCGTGATAAGAACTACCTAAAATGACAGAAACCATCTTTATTTGACGTGTACTTTGACTTTTCAGTTTGGCCCATGTCCCATCCGCTAACATGGAGGAGGCGGGGTTTATGACCTGTACTGCAGCCAGCCACCAGGGGGCGATCCAGATGTTTTGGCTTCACTTTTGGGGAGCTGTCATGTCGTCCATCTTTATATACAGTCTATGGTTTAATCCTACTTGTATGTTTTACAACTCTGATGATGATAACGCTAGCATATTAACTTACTACTATAATTTCCCATAGGGGTTAGCGAGTTAGCTAACATTAGCTTGTAGTTTACTGCATACAGCCTGTGTTAGCTCATAGCTAATAGGCTAGCAGTCGGATCTGTAAATGCATTTTCAACAACAAAGCATTTATTGTGAATACAACTATGAATACATTATCAGCATTATTGTAAGACATGAAAGTAGTATTAGACAAACGTTACTTACATGTGTAGTCGAGACGGTCAGTAATGTAATGGAAGTTTGTGGAGCTTCAGAGCTCATACTTATCCTGTATCCTCATGCTATATATTAATGTTATAATGATATGAATACATGGATATGTTTTTATGAATCAGTATTTTAATAACTAATATAGATGTATTTTAATATTGGTAATCTATATTACCATATATATAGTCTTCATATATTTGTAATTAGATTTCTAATATATAGTTTTCATATAATTACATTTTGTGAATTATGACCTGGCAATTGACTTCTGAAACATCCTCTGACCAGCGGGGGGCAATAATACCTGCATGAGAGAGGTCTGAAAACAACAGGCCATCTACAGCACACCAGACCCGCTCAAAGAACCTGACCATATTTAGTCCACTTGAAGGACGATGTCTGATGCATGAACCGTACTCCTGCAAATGTGAGTTTGTTCATTCATGAAAAAGACATACCAGTATCTAATAGTGAAAATCCCTGTGGGCCAAACCAATACACCTGCTGTGGTGAAGCTGCAGGGCCAAATGTCTTTCTCCAGCAGACAGTAGGACTCGTCAAACAGGCATAATGACCATTAACAAGGCTGCGTTCCATTCAGGTGTGCCACTTCCAGGCTGGCTTGACGTTACATCTGTGTTCTACAGACAGTAACAGTTGTCATTTGTAAATACTGTTTCTGTTTTGGATTCTGCACAGAGATAGATGTTTGAGGTAACTAGATCCAGTTTTTCCTTGTTGGTTTTTTAAGGATCTCTGTGTTTTGACAAAAGTATACACAGGGACATTTTGCTAACCCAATTAGGAGATGGAGAACTACTCATTAGTTTGAAACCAAATATATAATAGATTTCTGCAATATTATTATAAACCCTTATTGGGGTAATCACCCCCCCACACCTATATATTTCCGAATGTAATCTGATTTTTATTTTTGTGGTGTAAAAATGAATAAAAGCACAAATACTGCGTTTATTAGAGATAGACTACATCATACAGACATGAAATCACAAATACTGTTTGCTTGCAGCAAGTCATAAAATTAATTAGCATTCAGATTAAATTTACTTTTCTTTAGAATGCAGAAATGGCGACAGAAGTGAAACATGTTTGAGGTCTAAAGCCTTTAAAGCTAAAGGTTATTAAGTATAAATCATTAAAATAAAATAAGCACTTGAATAGAGTATATGCTTTAAATACACAATTTTCTTGGGGGGGAGGGGGGCATCTTCCCCTATGTCACTCCTCATTTGGAAACGAAAACGTATCATTAGTTATTCGTTCCACCCGTGCTTTTCCTGATGTGAAAACGTCCATTGTGTTAATAAAACTCAATGCTTGACCAGGCCTCTGTTCATTCCTCCTTACCTCAAAGTGTGGTAACCAGGCTCTATCAAAACATCTGTTTCTCCAAATACACCATAAACATCATCCCGATATCCTTAAATGGACATGGCTTCAGATCGGTGTGTGTGCAGCATCACTTTTAAAAGGTCTACTGTTATTCGTTCGTTGTTGGTGGCTGGATAAACCTGACATATTGGTTATTTTCTTTGGTGAGATGACCTGTGTCACCTCCACTTGCAGAGACCTACCAGTAGGCGACGTCTCTGCAAGGCACTGTAGTGACTTTAACCAGTTTTCTAAACCCTTTTTAAACCACATACCCATCATTATGCTAAACGCAGACTTGGGAGTGCATGTATTTCCACTACAGACATTTTGACTTGTCATAGTAGGAAATAAACAAGTGTTCTGGTGTATTCAAGTGTCCCAGTAAGCCAGCACGCTCACTAATACCAGGACCATGAAACAGCTAAACGGAATTCAGCCATCATTCATTGGATTTAAACCTGCACTGTTCCTACTGTGACATGGGATGCAGCTATTATTCATTTATTACTTTACCTTTTGACATTTTAAAATATCTGCAATAAGAAGCGTCTATTGGTTTCCAGTGATTAATCTGAGCCACAATGTCTATCAAGTTACTTTATTAGATACCATATACACGTGATCAGATATGCCTGTAGTTTTTGGCACTAAAAAACTGAATTAATAATTAGTAAATGTATGTCCAAGTTGTAACTACACCCTGTCAACTGTTTGCTACTAAAGTGTCATAATACATCTAAGTGTTTATATTTTTGTGTAAGGTGGTCCCAATGAGAAGGATGCAGAGCTCCCTACCTGGACCTGGTGTTGTGAATCATTTCTACACCCATAAGACAAAAAAATTTCCTAAAAAGCATTCCACGTAAATAATGCTGGAGGTGAACTCTGCAGTCCCTTCTAAGCCCTGAACATGACTTGTTTCAGCAAAATGTGCACTGTACATGTCCAATTTATCATTAAATACTGTAGTGCTGCATTTAAACCGTTACATATGGCCCATGGTCAGCGGACCCCTGCAGCTTAAAATGCACTTTGAAACTCAGTATTTAAACAAATGTGCCAAAGATGCTGCTAAATTAAGAGGCGATATAATTCCTTGAAAGTTGAAGTGTTTGTCTTGCTGTCAAAGTAAATCATGTCTCTAGGTTATTAACTCAATCGTGCAACAGTATGAAGATCTAAACATCTGCACCAGCTATGCCTATATTCAAACGTAGCCTAGTTTGAACGCAATTTCTAACTTAGGTTGGAGTTTACGCGCTAACATTTTAAGGGTTGCACCAGCTGAAATAGTTCCAATGTAGGCAGAAGTTACACCTTAAATCTTACACCTAGCCCTTAGTAGGCGTAAAGTCCTCCATAAAATAACAGTTGGCATGGCGCATCGTTTTGAAAGGTGGGTGAACTTGGGTGGATGAGGAGTGAATTATACCATCAAGCAAAATATATAGGGTTAGATGACTTTCTAATTAACTAATTTAACAGTTTGCTAGTATAGGCCATCACTGTGTTTGTTACAATTTCATCTGCCCAGTAATAGGTAGTTATATTCCTGTGTTGTAGCTGATGGTTTCACTGCTCGATGTCACTGTTATTTTGCACTAGCTGTAGATTAAGGTTGTATTTATCACCTAGTCTTAGTGCTTTGTCCTAGTTGCCGTACCTTTTTGTTGTTTGGTGATTAACGTTAGCTATTTGTAGCTGTTTACTTCTCCTAGTGCGTAGCAGTGTTCAAAGACAATTGGGCACGAGAGACAACGTGGTAATATTACTGACCACAGGAAGTGAAAACGTTATTTTCTGCAACAGTATTTTGGTGAGTGTGGACTTTAAGCCAGAGTAGCTAAGATGAACCTTACGTCTCTGCATTGCAACCAATCAACACAGTTTTAGTATCAAACTAACTAGTTTCAATGCATCGGTGTGCACCCTAACTTAAGAGAGAACATGCGTATAGCTGGTGCAACAGGCTGATTGTGTTAACTTGTCTTCCAAACATCAGAGGTGACAAAAACAAGCTACGCGATAAACATTCAGAAGGCGTCGTCTACAACCTACTTTCCAAAATTTTTATTTGGTACGCTACATGTGACTGAAGTTATTTCAAAAGGGGATTTCCATTTGAATTCACGATTCTCATGTTATTCCAATGACTTTCACCGTCCCATGAAACTAAACGTCCAGTGCAGGATAAACACCGACACTGCATTCAAGCCGTCAGCAGATAGCTACTCAGCGGTTTACTGTTCCTAATAAACTTAACATTCTCAGCATAAACGTTTGGCAGCTTTTGACGTGTCACGATCGTGACTTCTTCGCTAACCTTTAAAGATTGTTGTTTTGAGCAGGTTTTAGCCCGTGAACTTCAAGTCCAACACCTACAGTTTGGCTGTCAATTTGACAAAACACATTAACATAGGTTTTTACATTTTTTATGCATTTGTCCAAGCAACAAGTGTTTATTTCACTGCTGCATAAAAATCAACTTGCAGACTCAGAATCTTCTTAAATGAACTATTCAGTCACAGTGAAGTGTGCTCAGATTTGTTTTTTTTTAACAAAGCTGCATTATCATGGTGTTCAGATGAAACACATTGGGCTTGTGCAACTGCAGAGGGCTGCAAACATCTCTGCTCTCATTTTCCAAGAGACAATCATGTTTTTTTAAAAGAACAATATCAATCCTGTGTCTCAGCTCCATGTGCACATTTAAGATTGCACTAATATTTAACCTTTCTACCAGTTTTAGTATCAGTGACCCTTAACTTTAAGTCCACCTATTGGCCTTTTACAAGTAGTATGTAAACATATAATAAATGGGTTATAACACACTATAATGTAGTGGTAAGAAGATATGTGTTTATTCATGTATTTGCAGGAATTCATCCTGCTTAAATGGAGGCCAATGTATAAACAGATAACAGTAGAACTTCTGTACATTAATAAACACTTTAAAATGTCCTTATATCAGCTTACAACTATATTTTAGTGTTGCAAGCCATTTATTAGCACCGTCCAAGGAGACTTGAAAACAGAATGTGCTCTCAACCTCATTAAAACAATGACATCACAACTATAGTTAATTATAAAAAAGACCATGATATCCACTGTGATGTTTTCTTATTTCAAACAAGTTGGAGGTCTGTGCACTTGACCGGGTTTTCCACGGACAGGTGGTTAGTTGCACTGAACCATGCCATGAACCGCTGTGAGCAGTAGAGCCATGCTGGCATAGTGCGTTCTCCCACTGCACCACACAGCAAGGTAAAGCTGTTTACCTTGATCACGTGTTTGAGGTGTGCTGGGCACAAAGCACAGCAAGAGTCTGTCGCCTTACTGCAGCTCTTCATCTAAAAGCTCACTGCGGCTGTTTCTCTGGACTGTTCCTCCCTGCAATATTTCAAATTGATCAGCTGACCAAATAGCCTAGAATGTGTCCATACTGGTTGATTAGACCTGACCAACACATTGCATTTCCTGTAACTTCTTCACAATAAAAGTACACCAGTGGAGAGCTTTTTATGTGAAGCAGCAACAGGAAACAGTAAAACAAGGCAGATATCTGAAAGTCTGAACAGAACATAGTGAGGCTGGCCTTTCAGAAATTGAGCTTTCTCTCGTCACAGCTGCACAGCTAAGACGGGAGGTTCAGACCATCACAGGCTGGCCACTTTCAGCCCTGCTGTGGTTCTGCTTGGTAGCAGGGCTACAGGATAAATATCCCCTGATGTGAGGCAGTGGTGGAAACGCATCATTAAGGCTTGGCACAGTGCAGCTAAAGGAGACTGCCACAGGCCCATAAAAAACCCCCATGTGATTTGAACTGTAATAAAAAATGTTTTAAAAAGCTTTGATCAATGATGGCTGTAATATGAGTAGGCCTATCTTTGATTTGAAGTAAACGGGCTAAAACTTGGGCAGGATGATTAATCCCTGTGGGCCCTCTCACACTGCGTGCTTTGTACTTCCATCAAATGAGCTCTTGGTCGTTTCTTTTGACAACCTTTACCAGACTTGACCCAAATGTTGAGGAAAAGTAAGACCTTTATCGGCAGAGAGCTTGCTGTTTAGAAAGAGAAAAAGAGATGCATTAATATCAACAGTACAGAACAAGACACAGCAGATATGTGTAACTTAGACATAACGAAAATATGATTTATTTGTCCAACAAGGTCATTTACCTCAAACAAGACGTATTCAAAGTTATATACACATTTACATTTTGTTACACTTGATCAAAACTGGCAATGTCACCACTTGAGCAAATCATTTGTATTTAATTAACACATTCCAATATGTGAATATATACACAAGACATAATTATGAGACTATTAAGCCTCTGGTAGCACTACTCCAAGTAATGGAGCAGCTGTAGTCAGCCCGCCAAAAGTGCTGGATGAGCTACGCTAACAAAAGATCTACTGCTACAGGTGTTGTGGAGTATTGGTAAAATATAAATCACCGTATACCATTTGTTACCGATACTACCTTAAAAAAAATACCAGGCCGCGTTGGCAGCTGCTTGTCCAGCCTCTTCACCTTCCACCAGCAGAATCCACTTTAGCATAAAGAAAAATAGGTGCCGCTAAATGAAAGTATTCTTTTGTACAATGGTGCTGGTTCACAAAGAGATCAATTCTTACTAAAAGAAATCATATACAGACTTATATTTTTCATTGGAGTTCTGCATTTCCAATTTGTCAGCCAATTCAAAATCACTCTTTGTGGACCTTCACCCTTATCTTAACATCTTAGCATTCAGGATACTTTGATTTAACCCTTAGTTACATGTTTAACTAAAATCACGTAATTTCCTATAACAATCCATAAAAGAAATTATAAAAGTACTCCAAATAAATCCACTAACTGGGAACAGAAACTGTATAAAAATAGAAGTACTAAGGTTGCTGCTCAACACCTCAAGCCTGTGAAACAACAAAAAAAACAAAAAAACAAAAAAAAGGTCTTTTCTTGTCTGATCCTTACCATGGAGTCAAGCAGGTAAAGGTGTTCAGAAAGCCACTCATCCCGCATGGTGGATCAACCATTACCTAGAAGAAACTGTCAACAAGGTTTAGCAGTAACGTGTACTCAATCCATCATCACACAAAAACACATGCACATTCAGCAGTTCTCAGGTAATCTTAACTAATTCAACAGCGTTCATCCAGCCTCAAGTTCAGTACACCGAGTCATATCAAGTTCAGTCTCAATATCTGAAAAGAGAGTAGTACTTGACCCTACATTTTGAGAGATGTGCTTGCACTCTCTGCACACTTGGTGCAGAACTCCACAGAGACGTGGTTCTTGTCCACATGCAGACACACGCCTCCAGATGTCTCTTTCTCCTCCACTTTCACACGCTTCCTGGGTAAGGCGTAGTCGTGGTCGTTTGAGTCGGGGCCCTGGAAAAGCGAGGAAGATAATATCATCCCATTCACACCGCTCAGCCTGGACAAGAGCTGTGCTAACATGCTCTCATTGGCCAGCACAGCCCTCAGGTACCTGGTCTCATCTGCCAACTCTTCCACTCTCTTGGTCAGCTGAGAGTTTTCCTGTTTGAGCAGGTTGTTTTCTGTTGACAGGATGCCAACTTTCTTCTCCAAGGTGTTGACATATTCTTTCTTCTTGAGACGATTCAATCTGGCAGCAATGGCATTTTTGTTGCTCACGTGGCTTGAATGGTTTTGCCTGTTCTTCAAGGCAGACAACAGTCTCTCTGGAGATGAGGCTGTTGAAGCTTCAATCCCAGAATCTTGATCCTTGGAACTGCACACACCAAGATCACCCAACTCAATATCGAAAAGCGGGGAGACAGTATCTCTTTCAAGTGTCCATTGTAAGTCTTCAATTCCAAACAGGTCCTCTAGCTCTATTCCAGTGGTGTCAACATCGTCAGCTGGGAACCCCTTAGATGGGAGATCTTCGTCAGTTTCCACTGTATCTACCACTTCAACCTCCAGAGGCTGCACCTCTGTGTTGTTCATGGTGCGGCCTCTTCTTCTGGTGATCATTGTAGTTTGACAGTGGGTCCGCAAGGACGCTGTCCAGAAGATATCTTGTGATTCCTCACCTGTGGAGACAAAGAAAATGTACTATAAGTGTGTAATCCTGCAGCAATTAAAGCTGAATCTAAATCTGTGCAACCTATGCAAAACCTTCCGCCTCTCTCTCTGCTGCCTCCACTAAGCCCCTCCCACCAAACCCACAACTTCGACCGGCAGCAGAAGGAGTCGGTTCCCCTGTAAAACCGTATCCCTTCTAGGGCTCGCTCTCCACGGCGTGAGCCTCACCGAGACCTCTGCCCCTCCCACCGCGACTTGTTTTCTCAAAGACGCCTCTCCAACGCTTTGCAGCCGCAGTGCAGGTCTGCTCTCAGACCACTTGAATTACAATATGCTGCACGGTTAATATGGCATTTTTGCCCAATGACGCCAAAAGAAAACTGCCTACCCCAACTTTAATAGATTAATTTATCAAAGGAATATTGATTTGACACTTATTTTAGTCAGTGTAGCACAGTACAAGCTGTTACTTTAGACAGATCTATAGCCTAGTATGTACTGAGTAATATCAGCATTTTCGAATAGCTCTGTTGAACAGGTTAACCTATTAGCTAGGCACGGTTAGTCATTCAGGCATGTAAAGTTAGATAACAATCAAGTGTTTTCAATTCAGGCACTACGCTATGCAAAATCCCTCTGACTTACAGATCAAATCCTTTAGACCGTGTCAACGACATAACAGTTTGCTCCTGACATCCTCCATTTTCCTACAGGCGCAGAAATAGCTGCGGTGTGTTGGCTAAACGTATTACCAACGTAACTGACTTACTGAGCTAAGCCCAATAGCATTAGCACTATTACACAATGCTGTCCGAAGATGGCTACATAATTCATCCCATCACACATATACCTCAGTATACATAATTTCCCCACTGTTGCAATACTTTGCAGTTAGTTAGTGTATTCGACAAAGGAGAAATGTTATTCGTAACGTTAAGCGTATGTTGCTAACATTTGGTTGCTAACAAGGCCTTGGTTGTCCTAGCACCCAGCTAACGTTAGTTGAATGTGGCTAACTTAAATTAAGTCACCCTACTGGATATACCGATGCATTAAAACAAAACAAAACAAAAAAAAACCCATCTACCCAAAGTTACATTGTCCATCTTGTTTAGCCATTTAACGCGCAGTTTCCGTTAGATGCTGCTAACACAGCTACGGTAAACTAAAGCCATGAGGCGTTATCCAGCAGAACTCAGGAATGACGCAGCATCTTTTAACGCCTCTTTTTCGACCAACAACTTACCGTCCTGTTGGAAAATAAAAAGAAAAAAGTAATAAACTACTGGAACTGAGTCCTTCGATGAAACGGTGCTGGTTACTCAACGGTTCCTCAACCGCTGACAGCTGGAACATAAAACGGACAATAGTGGCGCGGTCTAACGACTTAAAGACTGAACCAACCGCGACCTGCGGAGACACCTCTTCTTCTTTACGTTTACTGGCGGATCGCAAACCAACTTTAAAGGTGCATACCGCCACCTACTGTATCGGAGTGAGCAGATTCATGGCGTTATATATTCTATGTACAGATTGGTCTTTAAAAAAAAAAGTTATATATATACATACATATATATATACATACATACATACATACATATATATATATATATATGACATACATACATTACACATATATATACACACATACATATATACAGAGAGAGACATATGATACATTATTACATATATATGAGCAAAGACATATGGAGAGGAGAGAGAGGTCAAAGAGAGATAAGAGAAAGAGGAGGAAAGAGAGAGATGAGGAGAGAGAGAGGAGAGGAATATATATACATACATTAAGCATATATATATATACATACATATATATATATATATATATATACACATATATACACACATATATATATACATACATATATATACACATATATACATACATATACATATATATATACATACATATATATATATATATATATATACATACACACATACATATACAAATTACACCCTATTTCCTAATCCTACCTGTATTATATAACCTATCAACCCTCTTCTGATTTCCTTGAAGTCCTGTTCTGTGCTCAGTAGTGATTTAAACTCCATTCCTGTCCTATCTTATGAACTGTATATCTTAATTTCTCCCTCTCTGAATTATATTTGCTACAATGCATGATAATGTGTTCTACATCCTCCAACTCGTTACACCACTGGCACAGATTGGATTGACTTTTCCCCATAATACATAACGTGGAGTGTAAACCTGCATGCCCTAATCTTTGCGAAGACACTTCCGGACAAATTATTCAAAATAAAAGCCTTACTTAAATTTGCTCAGTGGACATGAACTACACTTCAATATGGCGCAGTCACACAACCTCAGTCAGAAGTAAATAAACACCTCTCTGACAGTCTCAAAAGACAATTAAAAGCTTAATACAAAAATGTTATTTTAAAGTATTACTTGTCACATGCCCATTGTGTTGCATTGCATTATAATACAGACATTTCTATTTTTCATGTCACTGTGTAAATGTGGTGAGAATTGTATTTTTTAATTTGTGTTCTGTCATTTAACTTCTTTGTCCTAATGCTGCTAAGTTGGCTGTGTCTCCCTTTAAAGAGATATAGCGATAAACAGAAAGGTTAAACATATTTTTAGTGTTTTAAGTTATTTTACCATTCACAGAACCTCTTTAATTGTGGATCCATTATACATTCATGCTTAAATTGGCAAAGTAGCAGGCAGTAACAGAACAAACATAATAGGTTTCCTTCACGAGGTAAGTAGACACTGCTTTCAGTCTGAACACCCTCGTAAACACAGCGCCTGCTCATTGTGCAATTAGCCAAGATGCTGCAATTCAGCTCCATAAAAATTACACTCTAAAACACAAGCCTAAATTCCTTCAGTAGAAAAAGGTTTTATTAAACATAAGTGCACAAAAGAAAATGTATTACACAAAACCAATTTGTGCTTACAACAATTTCCCCTTTGTGAGGGTTTTCAACTGAAGACCAAAACCTTTTTAGGGGCTGACAACTGTATTAACAGTACAAGTTAACTTGCATGACAGGTGTAAGAAAAAACAACTCACACTCATAATGAATTAACCATATTCCAACTCTACCTCACATTCTTCCCTTACCATGTGCAGTATACGTTTTATAGGATGTTAAATGTCTGCACTTGTTCCACTTTTGTCTTAGCCACCTATTAATAATATTGTAGACACAGCATACAAGATGAAGGCTTTTACAAATGCTTTACATTAGGGCTGCAACTAACAATTATTTTCAAAATCAATTCGTCATTTTTTTGATTCACTGATTGTTTTGTCTATAAAATGTCAGAAACGTGTGAAAAAACTTGGGTTTTGGACTGTTGGTTGGATAAAACAAGTACTCTGAAGATGTCACCTTGGGCTCTGGAAAATTATAATGGCACATTTGATTAATAGAGAAATTAATCTGCATTAATTTGTAATAAAAATAATTATTAGTTGCAATCCCAAATGACATAAAACAGTGAAAAGCAGCAAATTCTCCCATTTAAGAAGCGGGAACCAGTGAATGTTTGGCATACCTTGCCTGATAAATGACTTTTACATCTTTTGACAATCGATAAATCAACTACTTTATGCATTTGTTTTATCCTGCAACAAACTCTGTTCAGTGTTGAAGTTGACCTATTTTGAATTTTTTATTTATTTTTTCTGAGCGTCCAAACAACAGAGAACACATATTTCAATGCATTACAACTCAAAAGAGTTGCAGTCCAGATTTCAGCTTGTTAACATCACTGTGGTTCCAAAGAAGGCCATCAGCTGTTCTCACTGGTGCAGAGGCTCCTGGGACGTTGTGTGTTGTGTTGCTCTCAAAGTCCACCGGCTGGTCAAAGACAGTCATTGTTGAGTAGTTTTCCACCATGAGGCATGAAGGGTCATCTGACTGTCCAGGGACTTTACCAAGAGGATAGTTCTTCCACAAAACTTTATCAGTGCACACCTGCCATGGAGAACCTCTGAGCAACTGTGCTTTTTCAGCCTGAACGTCTGCCCACTTGTGCTCCTGGGAGGACTCGCTCCTCTCCGAGTCAGCCGTGGAACGCCAGGGATGGCCGCGGTACCTTGAATGCTGCAGCTTCTCATGCAAACTCTCCAGTGTGTATATGGGCTGATGTTTCTGTTCCGGACAAGTATCAAACTCTGAGAGTGCGGTCTGTGTGTAGATGGAGCAGAGCTGCAGCAGCCTCTGTCGGGTTTCCAGAGGGAGAGGATGCTCCATGTCATCCAGGATTAACTGGAGCAAGTGAGGCGTGCTGATACAGGGAGCATCCATGCATGCTGACAGTAGCTGCTGCCACCTCAGCTGGATGCGGTTTACAAAAATCCTGTCCTTCATTCTCGCCTTCTTCTGTACCTTTGTTTCAAAATGGTATTCAAATTTGTTGCTGTTACAAAGGATGACTTCTGAAATCCAAGCAGAAATGTAGAAAGCCCTGTGATTATTCTGCTCTTTGGCGAGCAGCTTCAGTTCAACAAAGAGCTTTTCCAGAAGGAGGTGAATAAAGGATGGTGAGTTGAGCATCTTCAGGAGGGGCAGCCAAAAACGCAGGAAGGTTTGAGGGAGTCTGGGTTCAGAGGGACTGGCACTGTCAGAAGTGTCACAACCTAATGTTTCCAGTTGTTCAACAGTAGGAACTAGAAATCCATCTTCCAACAACACATCAACCAGCAGATCACTTGACTCCAAAGCAAACTGCTTGATCTCACCTAGCAACCAGCTCATGTCTGCAAAGGGGGCTGGCGACAAGCTCTTCTCTTTCTCTTCAGGAGGCCCATCCAGAGTCTGGAATTGCTCCTTTTCAAAAGATATCAGGAGCTCCCGTGCATTCTTGTAGGCCTCCATTTCTTTTTGCCTTGCAATGAGCTCATCATCTTGGCGTTTCAGGTCCATCTCTTCATCCTCCACATCCGACTGCGATTCCCAGTCCTCATTAGGCCCTCCTCCCAACTGCCTGGACCAGTACTCCTGCTGGAGCCACTCCAGAACCACCTTACATCCCTTTCTACACCATTTCAAGGTAGGGAGCTTCCGATGTGTGAAATCATGCCTCAGATTCACAACCCACTCTGGGATGTTCAAGTTCCCAGCCAGCCGCCTCAGTGGACGGGCTATTCTCCCCTGTTGTCGCTCAGTGATCAAATTGACAAACCTCACCAGAGCCGCGCCATAAAGCAGGACCAGATCATCTCCGTCCAGCTGTCCAGACCGGTCCAGCACCTGGCACCTCACCAGGTCCGCTGTGCAGTCCACCGCCACGGGACTGCTGTTGGCATACCTGCCCCTCCACGCGGATATCCTCTGCAGTGCATACCTCTGTAAGGCGGAATCCTTCGAGTAAAGATACTCCAGAACCTGATCCCACTCAGCCTTGTTGACCCATGCTACCACATGGCGTTTTTTGTCGGAGCTCTTTTTCTTCATTTTTATAGCGGAAGAGGCGAACGGTAGACTTCCGTTAACACCGTGTACACATAACGCTCGTATACGCCGATAAACTGCTGTCTTCTTCCCCTCTTTAATCTGTAACTAAAGTACCTTTATATTGCAGGGTGACAGTATTTAGAGGTATCGATTGTATCGCATCCCGGAAATAACGTGCTTACTATTTCTTCTTCTTCTTCTTCTTTTACGGCGGGTTGAAACCGTTACTCATAAGACGCATACCGCCACCTAATGTACCGGAGTATGTAGTATGAGATATTGTCCCTGGATTACTTTACCTCGTTAGGTAAATACAGTAGTTATTAAATGATATTATTAATAATAATTAAAGAAAACCAAACCAACAACCTCACTTCAGTATGCTCTTTACTCCTGCTCCTGTTAGCCCAAATCTTTTCATTTCTTCCATCGTGTCTTTCTTTCTCTCTGAGATACAGTTTCTGGTACCTGACAATGTTCAGAAAGACCGGTTGGATGCTTCCCTGTAATGTTCAGATTACTGTGTCCTATCCTTAATCTAGTATCATTATGAACTCCTCTTTTCTGTTTCCTCCCCTGTTTTTCACAATACCTTTATCCACTCTATTTTGAGACTAGGTCATTCCAAATTAAATGGCACGTGTAATAGGAAGATAATAGGAAAGCATCCAACTGGTTACTACAGTATCTATCGCTAGTTCCAAACTGTCAATATTTATAATCTGATCACATTAAACAACCCTACATTCATATGTTAGAATTTATGTTTACAACTATTACCAGCACCACCACAGACTCCATTGTTCAGTGGGTCTAGGTTCCAAAAGGCACAATCTAGAAGATGTATTCTTCGATCTCCAGGCCTCATCACTCTCATCGCTGAAGAGTGCTTTAAGTGTGGATATAGCACATGATTTCGATGATTACACCTGGGATATGGTGCATTTGATCGTATATTTTCCATATCTGGAAATCATCTGTTACTCCCCCTGTTAGTTACAGTACTGGGTATGAGATTTATTTCGACCAATTAGAAACTCATGAAGAGAGTTATAAAAAAACATTATCAGCTATTACCACTATGCTTTTTGTTCAAACCTTTTTCTAAGTGCCCACTTGTAACTATAATCTATCTATCTATGGTATCTACTTGTCAAAAACCCCATTACTTTCTCACAGTCTAAAAAGGAAATGTATTCACTCACAAATGTATGCACTTATTTTATAGTATGTTTCGCTTTTGTTTCACCCTATCAAAGATGCTAAGACATCACAGGATATCACGCAGTTTCAAACTGACGTGACATAAATGATATGTAGTAGGACCGTCTTTTTTTCAAAAGTCAAGTTCGTACAAATTAGAAGAACACATAACTACCACCCCAACTCCCTCACTTGGGTGGGAAGCTAGCAGACAAGTCCTTAGATTTGTTGTTGTTGTAGAGTAAGCAGCTGCTTTTTAAAAAGTCTGCAAACTACGGTGTAGAACCCAAAATACTTTCACATACTGCTTCTCAGATGCTTCAGTGTCGTGATCATCCAATCAGCATGGCTTTGCTCCCTAGTGTCCTCCATTTTTATTTGTTAGCTTAGTTTACTTGATAGGTGAAGTGCTGGACCACAAACGACTTAAAACGGTCTGTTGCGCTTGTACACTGTCATTATAGTTCCAATATTCAATTTTTCCCCCCACATTCGAACGAAAATTTGAATTTCAAATAAAAAGTGACAGCCCTCATATGCAGTAACACAGCAATTGTACTTATATCTGATTCTGAGTCAGACTTGGGACAAACCTGGAGACAAATATCAAACCTTTAAAAAAATCTTTATGACAAGGCTGGATCTGACTGGATCTGAAGACTTTAGATAAGAATATTTACATATCACACACTGTATGATTTTATCTGCTGACTGTCACTACCAGCTGAGCTGACCCAGACTGGAACAGACCCAGTCCAGCTTGGTCAGATCAGCTGTCATGCCCAAATTATATTCATAATCAGCTCAACAGTCGTAATGTGTGTCCCCCACCTTAAGAGAAACAAGGTCCTACATTTGACAACTGGTTCGTTAAAAACTTGACTGTACAACGACTTACTGCTAAACAATACATCTATATATGCAGGAATTTTATTTTTAAGATTTTCTTTATTTTATATTATTTTATTTCTATTTTTTTTATTATTGATATTTTAAATCCATCCATTCACCCATCAGGGCTAACACACATTCACACTCACATCCACACCTACGGGCAATTTATAGTAGCCAATTAACCTAAACTGCACGTCTTTGGACTTGTGGGAGGAAACCGGAGCACCCGGGGGAAACCCACAAAGGCATGGGGAGAACATACAAACTCCACACAGAGAGGCACCAGCCGGTAGGCAGGTTCTTCCTGTGAGGTGACAGTGCTAACCACTGTACCACCGTGCCCTCCTGACATTACATAATTTTTTTGGTTTTGTTTTGTTTTAATCTGTCATGTTATAGATCTTTTTCACAGTCTACATTTTGGCTTGTCATGCTATGACAAGTAAAACTGTCTGCTGTGAAAGGGTCTATTGACTGACAATGGGTGAGGGAGGGAAAGTCAGTCTGCGTCTGTTGGAAATGAACTTCTTATACTTCTGTTTCATCAACAACAGACGGCGGCTGGCTCTTTTCCAGGCTAAAGTCCTTTTTGGTTTCTTTGGGAGCTTCTCAGAGGCTTCAGCCTCCTGCAGGAGTTTGAGGGTCGGTGCATCAGGGAGGGACTCGGGGAGGCTTCGGGGAGGCTGATAGTCCTCTCTCTCAGCCTTGAGCTCAGTGGAAAGCTCAAGGTTGAGTGAGAGCTGAACGCTGAGCTGACTTTTCAGCTCCTCCAGTTCTCTACACAAAAACGTCTCCTTCTCAAAGGCGTTTTTCTGCAGGATATTGTTCTCCTCCGCCATCTTCTGATGGAGGGCGACCTGCTCAGCCCTCAAGTTCTGGATCAGATGAAGGTCCTCCGACAGCCGGTCTGCGTAAGCCTTTCTTTCATTGTCAAGCTCACGCTGAAGGGTATCAACCTGCTGTCTGACAGTGAGGACATCAGATTCATACCTTAGGCTGACCTCTTGGTGTGACATTTTGATCCGCTCCAGTTCTTCTTGGAGAAGCTTGTTATTTCTCCTCTCCACCTCAAGCTCAGCTGTAAACTTCTCCTGGATGATTATATGTGCCACCTGCAGCTCCTCGTAATCTTTTTGAAGGAGTTTCTTCTCCTTCCTCTTGATACTGTTCCTGACCAGAGTGGCCATAGCTGTGGTGCTGATAGTTTCTGGATCACAGTACTTTTCCAGCCTCTCTAGGTCTTTTGTTGTTTCTTTTCCCCTGTTGATGTACATTTCTTTCAGGGTTTTCTGGTTTTTTAGCTGTTCTTTCATCTTCTCCAGCTCTCTGCTAAGTTGGATTGTCCTGTTTCTTTCAGAGATAAATTTGGCCCTCTCTCTACCCAACAGGTCATTAAGCTCCTCAACTTCTTGACGAAGCGCATCGCACTCTGTCAAGTCGTCCTGCGGAGTCCTTTCTGTGACCTGCTGTCCAAAGGTCCTCTTGATTCCTCTTGAGTTCCTCGCTTGCTGCATTTTCTTTGGCTGGTAGAATCAGTCTCAAAGTAATGCTGTAGTTTGTCTCTGATGAACAGATGTCGTCTGTGTCAGTGGTCTACCTGGTCTGTTATCTCTTGAACTTTTCTCTCTCTCACAGTTGTGGCACTTGTTGAAAGGTTTGAAATGATCTGACTTTGTGAACAGCTGCTGCCTTATATAAAGACCTGCTGATGCTACAATTATGATTTCACGCATAAATTGGAATTATTCCTTTGATGAAGCTGGAAGGCTGCGTTCTATTTGGCTTTAATCTTTAGAGTTCCACTGTTCCATTTCTTCTTTGTCTTTTTTTTCTGCGTGTTTACATTCAGAATCGCAATCTGTGATTCAAATGTCAACAAAATGGCTGCCCCACTAACAACATTCAAAACAGGTTTAAAACCTGCTATTAGTCCCAGACCCATTGATAGGTCTAACACAGCACAGCACAGCACGTAATCATGATTACGTGCTGTGCTCCATGTAATCATGGAGTGTAATAAGTAACAAGAGAGGCAACATATGCAAGATCTCAGGAAGGCTGGGATTCAGAATCGTAATATAAAAACATTAATGAACATGTCAAGTGGGTGCGGCAGTAAAATTGTCTTTGATTTTATCAAACAAACAGGATTAATGGGTAGAATTCAATCTGTGGTCCACACTCCGAAGCAGAAGGTGGCGGTAATGCACCCAAAGCGCTGGTCGACGACATCCGCTTATAAAACGCACGAAGAAGAAGAAGTTTGGAAAATGGCGGGTACGTCGAAAGAAAAACATCTTGGGCGACATGTTTATGCTGCATTGCAGGTAAAAGAAGTTAAAGTAATGGGGAAATAACTTTACATTAATATATACAGTGCGCACTTTTCAGAAGTTTAGGTAGGCCCTAATGTTGCTTATTCTCGTAAATACTGCTACGTGTATTTTCGTCTGCTCCCTAACTTTACGTCTCTACGAGATTCGCTCACAGAGCATTACCTACGAACTTTAGGGTTGAAATCACAACGATGTTTTAAACCTGTTCTCCACCCGCGGGTTATATCCGAAGGTATTTCTGTGAACCTGCGGGTGTCTACTAATCCAGCATTTCCACAGACATGACAGGCTGGGACAGTGAGCAGCACAGTCTGTGGACATGTGCTATATATATATTTTATCGTGTCTATCAACCCGTTACAAAGCTGATCCCTTCTTCAGAGAGACACTGTCACCATATGAAATCCATCATAGGGGAAGATTTGTTTCAAACAGCCAGTAAAAAGAAGTTTGGTTCTTGACATAAGTGTAATCCATTATTCAGTTGGAGATTTCTCCAGATATTTCTATTGATTTTTCCTTACTATATTACGGAGACTCAGAGTGGCCATAGAGAGAAAAATATATATATATATATCGAGGCCACGGTTTACTACATCGAGCGCTCGAAATGCTGTTGCGTGCGCACAATTTATTCCCATGTTTTGATTAATTCGTGCGCACGTCTTAATCCAAGTATACCCACTGTGCGTAAAGACGCACACAACTCATTCAACAACACCGTTAGCTATCCCTTAAGTACAAAAAAGACTTGTATGCGTAACGGGGCACACATACGAGTTTGCCGAAAAACCTCAGTCCGTTTTCTGACAACTTGCCAGACACTCATAGCTTATTCCAACCCTCTGCCCTGAAGGCACATTAGGGCCAGTTTAAAACAGTGCAAATATTAGAGTCAAGGTCAAAGGTTAATGCATGAACATGATTAATTTAGAATGTTAGAGAGCAAACCCATAGACAACGGAGTTACTGAATGTTTTAGAAAAAAGAAAAGCATAAATAAACAGCTGGCACATAGATCTTTTATTAAATTTAGGGGATAGCAAACGGTGTTGTTGAATGAGTTGTGTGCGTCTTTACGCACGGTGGGTATACAGATTCATATAGATTAAGCCGTGCGCACGAATTAACCAAAACTTGGTAACGAATTAATCAAAACGTGAGAATGAATTTGTGCGCACGCAACAGCATTTCGAGGGCTCGATGTAATAAAACGTGGCCTCGATGTGTATTTTTTTCTCTCTATGGCCACTCCGGGGCTCCGTACTATATAGAGGTATGCTGTTTGTGTTTAATTTAAAGCAAAAACAATATTGCCAAATATTTTTGTATAATTTTGGCAAAATGTACAGTGGCCTTGAGAGCTCAACGCAACTTAAGAAAACGCATGCACAGCATTTAGAAAACATGCTGCACAGTGAGAAAACAACCGCTGCAAGTAGCGTGGAGTAGTAGTTCCAGGGGACACTTAAAAGTGATGCACACGACTGGGACACGCTTGTTGTACCAGCAAAGAAACTTAGATTTATGCTCATTTTCCAGCACCACTTACGGATAGCCGACTTTAATAACTGCACGAGTCTCAAACCATGGCAGCAACAAGCGTGTCTCAGCCATGTGCATCACCTTTTAGTGTCCCCTGGAAACTGTTTCCGTTGTCGTCTGTGCTACTTAAAAAAGTAAATATAGACAGTGCAGGCAGTGCGGTTGCACTGGGGTGGGGGGGCCCATAGAGAGAGTGGGCCCTCAGACATTGTGGAAATACGCCTGTGTTCAAAGAAGAACTCCTCATCAAATTAAATATGGTGCCTATATATGCCCTCAAAAAGGCAAACCCATCTCCGTCATGGTTTTCTTTCATTTTTCGGTTAAATAGTCAGTAGCAATCTATAACAAAATTAGCCTAAGTAACTCATTCGACTGTACAATCCAACACACACACACAGGCTGGTGTGTGTGCTTCACAACTAGTAACTAGCGTGCACTAGGGCCCATCACAATAGCTTGCCCTGGGGCCCTTTATAAGTACCTTTCGCCACTGCTTGCAGCATTTCTGTATTTGGTTGTGTTCTCACTTTGTAGCCTTTTTTCTAAATGCTGCTTATGTGTTGTCAAATTGATGATGTTTCCTTAAGTTGCAGTGTGCAGAGCTCTCAGGGCCAACGTAAAAAAATCATATTGAGAAAAGAAAAAATGTAATGCATCAGTACATCCAAAACATCCAGTACACTACCTTAACCAAAACCTTAATGACTCTTAATATATATCGAATGGGGTAGGGTCTGCATCTTTTGTTGTTTTTTTGCAATAAAAAGAGTAAGGTCGTGTATAAAATCATCTGTAAAATTGAATAGCCTGTCTATATTTTGTCTTTGTTGAGGCGGCGTCGTGTCCCTTGGTAGAAGGTCTGTACCTACAGGAAGCGGACAGCATGCTGCAGCTGCTGTGTGCTCCCTCTCAGCACCGCACCGACATACTGGCATGGATCTGCAGCAGGTAGATACAAGCTACACAGAACATCGCCCCTCTTCTCATCTATCAGAAATAATTTGAACATAAATATATTTCCCTATGGCCTGTCTTGACCTTTCACTTTACAGTATCAACCCAAACTTTGCCAACTCCAAGGCGATGTCAATGAGATCCAAAGACCCAGATGTTTTGACTAAAGGTAAAACATCGTTGTCTTTCAAAGGTACATGGTTAACAGTCTGGCATGTCTTTTTGTAGACACCAGCCAAATAATCTCAGTGAGAGTGCACATGCTCAGAGTAGTTGATATTTATATCTCTTTTGTCTTACACTACTGTGGTGTTTTTTATACAAACAGAGATGGCTGTGCTTGGGCAGGAGCTGATGCTGTGCAAAGCAGATGACCTGGACCTCATCAGGGTGAGAGGAGGTTGCATAAAATTAGTGTAGATGTAATCGATTTACAGATATACATGCATTGTCTCAATAAACAGAAAATGTCCTGTTTTGTCTTTATAATGTGTCAAACTATTTATCCAGGGTAATGCGAGTCCCCACAGGCAGCTTCAGTTCCTGGAGCAGCTTTTAGCTCTAGTCCCTGGCTGCAAAAAGTCTGCTGGCCACAGAATGGATGCAGAGATGCTACTGAACGAGCTCTACGCTGCTGAGAGTCTGCCGCACCTTACACAAATACTCAAACCCACGCTCGACCCCTGGCCTGCACACATCAAGTATGTATGCTGTCTTTGATCATCCTTTTACATACGTATCATATCCCTTCCCTGTTTTTAATCTGCTGCTTGTTGTCACTCTTTTTTTTTAAAATGTACTCCCAAAAAGAGACCGATTCATAGCAGTTTGGTGGATTCTCATGTATTGCATCCTTTCCTGTTGCATCAGTGTCTTTATTATATTTGTCTCTTCTCCTCCAACCTCTCTTACTGCTTTTCCTTAACTCACAGGGCATTACGCGAGGGCACCAAGTCATCTAATAAGCCAAGTGGAGAAGATGCTGCGGATGTTGCCACCCTTCTACAGCAGACTCAGTCAGCGCTGGAGCAGCTAAAGTCAGAGGTACAGTGTTCATGTGGCCGGTGATGCATGCAGTATTATAGAAGCTTCAATTGAAACAGCGTGTCCGTGCTAAATTACTACCACGAGAATTAAAAATATTTCTCCAAGCCATTTTTCTAAATGTACTTTGGAAATACAGACCCCATAGATTTGGCTGGTCATGGTGGTAATGAGTGCTATCTGTTTGCTGTATTCTCCAGTGTGAGTTCCTGAACAATGAGGCGCAGAGTCCTGCCGTCTTCTCTCCAAGCTCACTGCGTGTAGCGGCGTGTGACCTCCAGCAGCTGATGGCTACTTTCAGCCACGTTTACGAAACAGACTTGAGAGCGTATTGCAGCAGAGATCCCCTCAGCTTCAGCACAGAGAGCGACGTCTTCCAGAGAACACACCAACTACTGCTGGCCTGCATCACGGTGCTCACACATATAGTAGAAAATAGAAAATGGGTGCCGATATACACACACAAAAATCTGTCTCAGCTCAAGCCCGACCTGCAGAAACAAGTCATACTGTCACTTGTTCCTGTCTTGTTTCTCAGGAGTTGGAGATGCTAAATGAAGTATCAGAGGCTTCTGTGTCCATGAATGAGGATGTAAACCAGCTCCAAACACAGCCTTGCTACTGGAGCCGAGGAGAGAAGCGCACGTTACGTAAGCGAATGCTCTCTTTCATGTGCACGCTCACACATGCAGTTTGTTGCACATTGTTAAATATTTGTTTCCTGCGTTTGTTTGTTTTTTCCCCCAGCGGACAAATTGGAGGAACTTACCAGGCAAATTAGAGACTTTCTTCTCCCCTCTTCATTCCTGACGGCATCCCTTGCAACATGCAGCGCACAGACACCGGCAACAAAATTCAAACCATCAGGGTGAATGTTGATTGACTGCTGAAGTGACTCAAAATAATGCGAGGAGAGTCTGAACTATGGTTGTGTCAGAGAAAACTAACAGTTTGATGGGAGTCATGCACAACCTGTTTATGACTGACGTCAGTAGAACTGAGGTGCTCGACAGGCTTGGTGTAATCATTCACATCTTAACACTGCCATCAATGTATTTCATGTAATTAACATGAATTGCTCTGCAGTAATGAGCAGGAGGGATGGTTTCAGTGGGTGTCTGGTCTGTTGGGATAATAATTGTCTAATCAGAATTCAACATTCCTCCTTTTTGTTTATCACCCTCACTTGTATTGTTCTTTTGCAGTACTCAGTAGGCACGTGCACATTGTATTGCTGAATAAAGGTAATGTTTTAAACTGCAGTTGTAATCCGAACAGGTCTCATTTATTGTTCCTTTTCTCTGATTTTGTGAGTATCTTTTAGGGCTGCAACGATTAGTCAATCGGCAGAAATTGTCACCAATTCCAATAAGTGATCCATCGTTTATTTAAAAAAAAAAAAAAGCTAAATGTTCGCTGGCTCATGCTTTGCCCATGTGAGGATGCGCTGCTTCCCTGGACGGATAAAACAAGCAGTTTGCATTACATCACATCAGGTTTCACAGAACACTAAACAGTTTTGGACAAAAAAAGTGTCTCCTGCATGTAACATCTATCCCTGCTATTCTGACTGGTTCATTGGAGTAACAACAGGCAGTGGGCTATGCTTTTATATTTAATGTTACGTTATTACATACAAGTATGTACATTGTTCAACACCCTATCATCACATAACATCTCTGGTGTCAAACGGAGTCCAATAAAGTGGCAGTAGTCAAAAGCTGTCCTTCCATACGGACTGCAGGCTTTAAAGGACAATGTTTCAAGGTGTTGACATGCCAGCTGATCCTGTCCTCCTCCACAGGGACACGATGTTGTGATAGTCCTGCCGCCTAAACGCCTCAGTCAGAAGCCTTTGCTGGCCAACCACTCCTTCAGCTCCTTATCGAAGTGACCTTTGACCTTCAGGGTCATGGTGACCTCATTGACCTGTGTGGGTAGCTCTCTCCCCGTCACCTCCTGCAGGTACTGCTTCACGTCCTTCTCCAGAGCCCAAATGTCCCCCTCCACTTTCCGTACGAGCGTCGTCCTGCGGCTGCCGTGGGTCAGGTCGGTGTAAACCGGGATGTTGTGCATGCGGGAGCGGCGGATCATGTACGGCAGAGGCGGCGGTGACTCTGCCGGAGGGGTCCAGCCAGACGGGGTGGGACCGGCGTGTTTAGGCGGAGCGGGGACGCGTGACGGTGGGATGAGCCGCTCTACGAACTTGTATTCCTCCGTGGACTCTAATATGACCGTCTTTCTTTCTTCTGGCGCAGGGTTACAAACAAACCTGGGCCCCGCTGTCCGGCTGTGCAGGCTGAAGGACCCTCGCAGCGCCCTGCGGAGCATGGTGGACTGGAGGGTGAAGCAGGCCGCCATGTTGTGTAGCAGTGAGAAGGAGCCGCCTTCTTCTTCTTCTGTGGAGTTTATTGGCGGTTGGCAAACCAGCTTAGAGGTGCTTTACCGCCACCAACTGGACTGGAGTGTGGAACAAGAGATTAAGCAGAAAAAACCCCACCTAGATTCTTTTAGCTAAATCTGTGTCTTTTATAAACTTTATAACGTTGTTTTCCCCAAGAGACCTGACAATGAAAAGTCAGAGTGATTTGTCTTCAGTCCTCAGTGACTGAAACAGATGACTCCTCTCGATATTGTATTTCCTACAATGAAGTATTACATGTTTGACTGTTTCTGGTTGGCTACAGTATGTGCATTTCCCGGTTGGGTGCTTGCCTATTTTATATAATGCATGATTGAGACCTGTGTGACCTGTTCTCTTTCTTCCCTTCGTTTCCAGCCCTCCGTCCTCCCAGCACCAACACGTCTTTGTATATTATATAGATGTCTTCCAGTTTCCTTATCATCCCAATGCTCCTGCCAAACTGATTGTGTATATCTCCTAATGAATGTCTTAGCTTCAGCTTTGCTTAGTGGGACTTGTAGGTCTACATGCTGGATTCGGAGTGTTTGTTTGGCCAGAATATCCACCTGCTCATTTCCCTCCACACCAACATGAGCAGGAACCCAAAGGAAGCGAGTAGATATGCCCTTAATTCCCATCCTGTACATTATAAGGAACATTTCATTGAGAATATCCGTTCTAAATGATGATCTGCCTTCTCCTCTATCCACTGCAGGGCCAATAATATTGCCAATAGCTCTGTGGTATATACTGATAAATGGTCTGATACTCTTTTCTTAATATATGACTCACTCACCGGAATATATACTGCTGCACCTGCAGCCCTGTATCAGGATCTTTGGAGCCATCTGTGAATAAAAACACTGAGTCTGAAAAATGTTGCTCAAAATAGTTCTGGACTATGCTCCATACTGGAAGTTGCTCTGACTTGTCCTTCAGTTCTTGCTGTATGTTGAGGTCTACACTAGGTAAGGAGAATAACCAGGGACGAATGGAAGAGATTGAGACTGTGGGGCTGTACTGTAACTGATGTAAGCCTATGTTTCCTGCCTTTGCATCCTCAATCCACCCAAAACTTGTAAAATTTGGTTCATTATATTCCCAGCAGTCAGTTAATATCCTCTTGGCAGGATGAGTATCGCATTGCCCCTGGAGATTAATCCAATATGCCAGCATTAACTTAACTCTTCTGATCCTTAATGGCATTTCTCCCATTTCTACCTGCATCGCTGATACTGGAGATGTTTTGAATGAGCCACTACAGATTCTCAAGGCCTGAGCTTGTAATACATCTAACTTCTTGAGGTTTGACTCTGCTGCTGACATGTAAGCTACACACCCATAGTCAAAGACAGATCTCCTGAGTGCCCAGTATATACTTTTTAGAGACTTGCTCCCCACTCCTGTCCTGACAAACAATGAAGTATATTGATGACCTTTTTACATTTGTTCTTAACTTTATCCAAATGAACATTCCATGTGAGCTTTTCGTCAAACCAAACCCAAAGAAATCTAATAGCTTTTACTTGCTCAAGAGGTTGTTCATACAGTTTTAAGGAAATGGGTGCAGTTTTATGCCGTCTAGAGAAACAAATTACTTGCGTTTTTGCTACAAATAGCTTGAATCCCCATTTACTTGCCCATTCTTCCACTTCAGCTATTGCAACTTGCATTTTCTTATGGACATAAGATACATTGCGGCCTCTTATCCACAGAGCCCCGTCATCCGCGTAAAAAGATTTTCCTGCGCCTTGTTCAAACTGAGAGAAGATGTCATTTATCATTATGTTGAATAACAATGGACTACATACACTACCCTGCAGAGTTCCATTCTCCACCGTATATTCACTGAAGTATTCTGCACCTGCTCTTACTTGTATTTTCCTGTAAAATAAGAAGTCCATAACCCAATTATATGCTCTACCGCCAATTCCCAATGACTGCAATTTAATAAGTAGCCCTTCTTTCCAGAGCATGTCATATGCCTTTTCCACATCAAAGAAGACAGCCATCACTACTTCCTTGTTAGCCTGTGCCTTCCTGATGTCTGATTCTAAGCACAATACAGAATCCATTGTATTCTGACCCCTACGAAACCCACATTGATAGTGGGACAAAAGGACTTTACTTTCTAGGAAATACATTAATCTCTCTGTGACCATATGTTCCATGGTTTTACATAAATGGGAAGTTAAGGCAATAGGTCTGTATCTAGAAGGATCTGAGGGGTCTTTTCCTGGTTTTTGAACAGGCACTATTCTTGCTTGTTTCCACCCTGAAGGAAGTTGGCCAGTATCTTCCCCATCTTTCCCAGGAGTGGTCTGCCAGGCACAAGTAAGTGCTCTTCTCAGCTCAAACATATTGAAAGGCAGGTCTAACGGATCTCCTGACATCTCCCTTTTCTCTAATATTTTGGGGTTCTTCATTAAGATCCTGTTTCTACACTGCCTGGCCTCCTCTGTCAGATTATCCCCCCCCCATTCTTCTGATCATGCCACAGACCCCTCACAGCTGTACCTCTCTTCCAATACTACTACAATATTGCCTCCAAAATGTGCGCTTTTGTGTTACTTACTGTTCTCCTCACTATTGCCTGGGCTCTTTTTTATACTGGATCAAAGCATCCTGAGAATTCAGTTTTTTTGAGTTCCCTAAATGCCTTATTCCTGGATTTTATAGCTTTGTTATAGTTGCTATTCCACCAGGGTGCACTCTTGGTGTGTCTAGCTCCTGTAGTCTTAGGGATTGTGTGCTTAGCGGACTGAATTATTTCATTAACTAGTTCACCGTTTAAAATGTTTACATCCATCTGGTTCTCCTCTTGTAATTTCATACATCTGAAATCTCCACACCATATTACACTGTCTTTCAATGGTCCCCTAACATCCTCTAGTAAATCTTGACTTAGCTTCCCACATGGATTATAAAAGTTAATTATATCTATATAACCTCTGTCAGTCCATACCTTAATCACATTTGATTCATGATCTGTGCTTACATGTACAACCTTATGACCCATTCCCTTCTGATTGAATGTTGCAACTCCTCCACCTTTGCCCGATTCCCTGTCTCTTCTAACTGCAGCATATCCCTTTTTATAATAAAATTCAGCTGTGGTTTCAACCATGTCTCCTGTATATAAATTACATTAGGTTTCTCTCCTAAATTATCAATATACTTCTTAAATTCTTGGCCATTTGCATCTCACATTCCACTGAAGTAGAATTTACACCATCAAGAGGATCCAGCCCATGTCTGAGTGGATTGTATATCTTCATCAAGAATTTCTTTAACTGTTTCCCAGTGCAGTCCTTTCACATCAAGATACTTCTCCGCTGATTTGACAATTATTTTGATCCTTTCATTCCAGCTCTTCGACTGTGCCGAACAGTTGACTGTCTCTGCCATAAATAGGACAAAATCATTCTTCCTCACTATCAGAGTGTCCTTTAGTTTATCGCATCATTCACATTTCCCTGTGTCTTTGTTCCTAGTGTCATTTTGTCTTGACACCTGCATGTCTCCTAAAACCTTCTTTACTGCCTCTGCATAGCTGATTCCCTGGGCAACCTTGACTCGCTGCACCTCTGCCACTCTCTTACTAACCTCACACCCACGGTAAGATGAACTATGTTCCCCTCCACAATTGCAACATTTCAGCTTTGCCACCTCTGCACATTTGCCATACTCATGGTCTCCACCACATGTACCACACCTTTGCTTTCCCTTGCACACCGCCGCCACATGTCCAAATCTCTGACACTTGAAACATCTGAGTGGTGGGGGAACATACAGCCTCACATCATAACACATACATCCAATGATCTTTTCCGGAAGCCCTTGTGATCAGAACCGAGAGATTATCACATTTAATCCCATTTCTGTTTGCTTTTAACCGTTTGACCTCACTTACTTTTGCATGTTTTTTATTTTATATATTATTTATATTCATACGATCTTTTTCACGGCAGACATTTAACAAGCTCACTACCGATATGTTTTCCTGGCCCCATTAGAACAAAGTGTTACAGGAGTACTCTAAAATTTACATTATTAAAATTAGGACTAAGTATTTAACATTTCTGCCTCCAACAAAAGCATTTTAAAACAATTAATATCTATCCATGTAATGAATTAATTCACCAGAAGTTTTGTGTTGAAGATGTATTTGCACGTTTTGTAAAGCTTTTTTTTGTGTGCAGAGAATCTGTTTTGGAACAAATTGCACTTAGGATTGTGCTCAAAATAACTCAAAAATGTTGACTTTCCTATATAGTGACATTGATTTTATTGTTTTAAACAAATGTAGATTTTATCAATCTCAAAAAATCTGTAAAACATCTAGGAGAACAGCGGCCTCTGCTGGACAATGTAAATAAAATAAAAAATACATGAAATAATTGTTGAAGGTACTACATACATTTTTACATACAAGTTTAACCACTTGTCTTTTTATTTTTTTTATTTTTTACATATTATACATATTAAAACAGGATTTTGCTTTATTAAATGTACTCCTTTGAATGTGGAACTGTCAAGATAATTGTCTTGTTTATAATAATATAGTAGGGCTTACACTTTGACCAAACAACACATGTTCAAAACAAGTCAGGAAGAGTTTAGATCTGCACGGGACTCCAATGAAAAAGCCCAAACCTATTGCCTTATGAATGGCATAAGTAATGAAGGAAGTAAGTGCTTCTAAATCAAAGTTGTGGACTGTATTCTTATTATTCAAATATTATGTCAAACAACATTTTTTGAGTGTTTCTGTAAGTAGTCACATGTAGAAGAGACAAAAGACCTTTACATGATTCACTCCAGGAAGAAACAGGAACCCTAAAAACATGAACATATTATTGAGAAAGTGAAGTGAAAGTGAGAAGTTGCACTGAAAACTACATAGTGGGAGGGGTCTTTTTAATTACTGGAGGAGTTACTGGAGGAGGTTACTGGAGGAGTTGCCTGACTTGTTAGTCCTGTCTACTCCCTCAACTTTCACTGTGACTAGCACAACAGAGAGCTCTGAAACAAGTCTCAGCACACATTCATCACATCAACAGCAGAATTAGAGTTTCCTGGAAGCTGCTGTGGAGTTATCAGAGAGGAGAATGGACGCAGAGCACAGACGGCATGGAGAGGACATAGAGGTAAGCAACACTGACTGACAAGCCTGTCCCTTTACTATTCTGCTCTGTTGTGTTCTCTACAACCAGGCTGCCAACCAACCCAAAAACCTATTGAGGGCCATGAATAGATCAATGCAAAACATTATCCCAGTTCCCTTAATCTTTAATAACTTTACACTGTACATGTATATGTCTCTTCATAGATTAATTTCATTTACATGTATTAAGGATTTAATTGTAAATTGTTGGCAGTTAGATAATACCAGAGGAATAATAAAAAGTTGATTCAGAAATTGCTGAAAGCACAGATGTTTCCTTTCGAAGTTCATTGTTGTTCATCCCAAGTGTTCCTCGTGTCTTCCTACTACTGTACATAGCACTGACTTGTTTTACTTTGATAGATAGAAACGACTTAAAACTGTATACCACATTGTTATTGTAACATTATGCAGATTGTAAACAGACACGCATGACAAGTCCTGTATGTGAATGTAAACATCAGATGCACACCTCTAAAGCTGGTGGAGATCATTTACATCATTTCCTTTGGTTATCACACCACAGTATAAAGTAAAATGTCTTCTTTCTAAAATGTGTTTACATACATATGTATATATATATATATATATATATATATATATATATATACGGTATATATATATATATAAAATGGCCCATGGCAACCACATTGGGTCCCACTGGTGCTCTAAAACAGCGTACTTTTATGGTCTGTAACCCCTTAAAACAAAGCGGCATCTATTAACGAGACCCCATAATTGGTTGCATAGTATGTCTACCAGTGGGCACCGGTTCAACCGAAGAGTGATTTCTTTCCCTTGTTTTATTTGAATAATTGTAAAAGGCTAGAAACACCTAGAATTACCCAGTGATTTCCAATAAAGGAGGAAAGTCTCACTGCCCCTCAGATTTGACTTGTGACCCCTTGCGTGGGTCCGGACCTCCTGATTGGGAACCACTGCTCTAGTGTCCATTTGGAGGAACCCTGTGTGAAATCATTGTTAGCTGTTAGCTGTGCGTAGAGATGAATGAAAGCTTTGTGACTTTGTGAGAGAGTTGCACCCAGGTGTGACGTCTCGTCTACCTGTGCTACAGGACTGGGCAAAGCCCTGAGAGAAAGCACTCACCACTGATGTGGTGTAAACAAACAAAACTTCCTCTCAGTGGTGCAGAGGGAGATGAAGGTAAGGGCATTGTGACCAGGGTGTTTATTCCTACCCAGAACAACAGTTTACCTGTCCTCAGGTGTGTGTCTGACACCATCAGGTCACTCTCTCTGCACATGAATGAATCACTTCATGTGACAAATGGTCAGGTTTCTAGAGTTGTAGGAAGACAACGCCCCACAGCATATTGTCTTGTTGCCTCTCATTTCCCAGGTGAGTCATCACCTGTCACTCTGCCACTCCCATTTCTCCTCATACAGCCACACCTGAGTACATAGAGTACATAGTAACGACATACATAACACCTCTGTGTTTGGAATAAACCACGTGATGTGTGGACTTGGACACAGAGCAATCAGGCCTGTGAGAGAGAACAAAAGAAGAACACTGTTCCTTAGGAGAACCCCAAATCATGTTATCCTTTATTGTCAAAGGTGGATCTGTATGTATGCAACAGCGATATAGCATCTGTGTGGACCCCCCTCCACCCTCTGCACTTGCAGGCCCTGACAGCCCCCTCTGGAAAAGTGCATTGCCGCATCAACATAAATCACTACACCACCAAGAAGACTGCGGCTCAGAGCATGCTGGATGTTGCCTTGCTGATGGCCAACTCGTCCCAGCTGAAGACCGTTCTCTATGTGGGGCCTCAGAACCAGTTCTACATCCCCCTCATTGTCCTGCTGTCTCTGTCCATCACGTTACAGGTCATGGTGGGGCTGCTGCTCGTCTTTATTGACAAGTGACTCAGACTTTGTTCTCTTTGTTCTCTCTCTTCCTCCTTCTCCATCTTGATCCATGTCATAACTATCTCAATCTTCTCATCTGACTCGGCAAGAAAGTGAATAAGTATATTTCCTAATATGTCAAACAGTTCCTTTAACACTTTATTTCAGTTTAGTCCACCCACACTTCCTCACATACTGCCAATTTAGTTTGGGCTGACAATTTTTCCACTAACTTTATTAACATCCTTTCATTACAAACATGATTTGTCAGACTTACAGATCAAACAACTCCACTCTTCTGTGATTAGAATGTTCTTACTATTTGTAATATAAATACATATTTAACATTTATTTTTATCTACAGCAGTGTTTGGTACCTACAAAATTTAATTACTTTTCTTTTAGTCTCATCAGCACAATCTTTTTTGGTCATCTGTAACTAAACTAAACTACTAAACTAAACTTCCCTCCTAAGTCCAACATCAGAGTTTATTTAAATAAAAAAGGTCTCTGGCTCTTGTGCAAAGCTCCAAATCTTTTTCCTCCCCCTCTTTATGTCTTTCTTGCTCATCAGCTTTTTACTCAGCTAATTTAGTTTTTGCTGTCGTGCAATTCTGTGCCAGCAGTGAAGTATGACCTGAATGATGTCAGGAAACATGCCAAGTTGAACACGATGAACAACGTAGCGACAGTCTTAGTCTTCTTCACCGTCCTCGTCAACATCTTCATCACGGCGCTTGGATTCGAGGGATATACTGTCAGGTCGGCCATTACAGAACACACACATACAGTAGGCTCTCTTACTGTTGTAAACTCTTGTGACCTTGTTCTTGTTTTTCTTCCCAGGTCATCAGTGTCACCTGTGGTGTCAATACCACAGCCTCAGTTGCCCCCCCTGCCCACCGGCTTTAACATGACAGGTGACAGTTAGACCCACCTATGGACCTCAATAAGACACTTCCTTGTACATCTATCTCAAAGCCTTGAAATCTGAAGGGTTGTGGCAGGAAGATAACTTCCGTATCAGCTCCCAAAGATTCAGCAGCTGGAACAAACCTTTCATTCCTGACTGGATTTGCTGGATCTACCATCACGTTTGTGCGGAGAGGCTTTTTGTGGATCCAGGCTGAGACCCAGATAACCAAAGGATCCCCAAGTAAGACCTCATCCTCAGTGACCATCGACCACCACCTCAACCTCAGTGTGAATACATTACCACTGCCTCATCACATGCCAGTGTACTGACCCCTGACCTTTGCAGTGTTGAGCTAGTGCAGTTTTTTTAAAGCTTCTATCTTGTAAATATAACAGCTTTATATTGTTTCTGTTCAAATAAACTTGTTTACAGTTTTGTTACTAAATAAATGAATTGTGTCAGTAGAGGATTTGTAAATTTGGAAACACGTCTCTTATTCTGTTTAACTCTTATTTTCACCTCATATTAACATTTTTGCATCCTGTAGGAATTCCGTCCTCTCAAATGTCATGAGTTACAGAAAGTTCAAACACACTATTGCAATGTCTTAGGAGCGGGAGACCTGATTTCTTTCTTTAACTTTTTTATTAACACATATAGACATCAGCCTTTGGTTTCTGATTGGACATGACGTGGAGGGCAGCTACATGACATCATCATATATGTCTCCCAAATAAGACCAAATCACATACAGTACATACATGTATGAGAACAGCTGCATAAAAGAAATCAAAATAGACAACATTCTGCATAGCTGGAAAACGTAGTGCAACATTTATGCAAGAAAGCAGAGAAATTAAAAGAGAGTGCGAGAATTATTCTTTATTTTTTGTCAACAAAATCCCATGAAAAGACCAAAACCATGACCAGATTAAGCATGTTAGTCTACGTCTCAATACTTTGTCACAACTGTCACTGGAAAATATATAGTTTTTTTTTTTACCCAAACAGGAGGAAATAGTGCATGTTTTGGGGGACTATTTCGCTCATTGGTGTGTTTTTAATAGTTTTTATGGCTCAGAGGAAGAAGAGATATCAGGCTTTAGATACAGACTATAATGTGTCTGGTTTTGGTCATTTGATGGGATTTGGTGACACTAAGAAATAATAAAAAATAAAAAAAACCCTGACATCCTAACAATAAATCAGATCATTGAATCGCAGAAGGATTTTCTTCACTGTTCATCACATGGCAGTAGGCGTAGTAGAGGACAGCTGCTAACACGGCTATCAGCAGCAGCAGCCTGATCACCCTCCACATGCCGCCTCCAGACTTTCTGACCGGTTCCCTGGATTGTACTGCGCTGTGATTGGCTGTTCTGTTAGTGACCTGGATAGGGGGCCTGAAGCACGGGGGGTGAGAGGAGATTTAGACCAGGTGATGAACTCATTTGCTCAAACACACCACTAGTTTATTCTGCAGCACTCACTCTTTATCGTGGTCTGATTGCTCGTCTTCATATGTCTCGACGTTGCCTCTTCGTTTCAGCCTGGATGGAGAAACACATTGCACTTAAATTTCAATCTACCAATGTAATCAAAGGCATTTATACAAAGTAACCATCACTGCTGTCAAGTAATTATGAGACCAACGTGCAGTATATTAAGGTACATGTACTTTACTTGAGTATTTTGGTTTTATGCTACTTTCCTGTCCACCACATTTCAGAGGGAAATTTGGTAAATGTACTCCACTGCATTTATCTGACACTTAGTAGTTACTAGTTATTTTGCAGGAAAAGAAAATTTGCAAGGGCATCTTTACAAGGCATCTTTTAATGTATCTCTCTTTGTCTCTCTCTGCTGTAGTCTCTCTCCCTCTGTCTGTCTAAATAAGCAGTGCTGCACATTTTGCACCTGCTTTTTCCAGATGTTAGATTTCAGACAGTTTTGTCTGCCGCAGTGGTCAGTCTGCAGTGATATATTTGTGTAATTTCCATTATCTCCTCCCATATGTTGCACCTCTAAACAGAAATGCCTTAAAGGGTCATTCTGGTATTTTAAAACCTGGGTTCTATTTTTACATATTTTGGGGTCTAAATAACTAATAGGTACAAATTGTTGTGGAATTGGTCCAGTAGATCGCCTCAGCTGCGAGACTGGCTGCAGTGACTGCAGTGTAATCCTTTGGGGCAACTGTGCCCATCAAAGTGCGTCCACTAAAAGGGCTTGTTTTTGCCACTGACAGGCTCAGATTGTTGTTCTAAGGCTACATCCACATTACTACGTTTTTGTTTTAAAATGAAAACGATCTCCACACACACGAGTGTTTTATCACCGGTTCAGAAATAATCTCCGTCCATAATACACGCCTGAAAACGCAAATCACGTGACCATTCACGTGTACTGGGCATGCACGTGCCGGTGTAAACAGGAAGCAGATTGTCTGTTCTGCGGCTGGTTGCTTAGTTGCAGAAAATACTACCAAGAACAGCGATGGAGAAAAGTAAGAGCAGAGATTTCTCTGCTTGGACCGACGACCAGGTGGAACTGTTACTGAAAGGAAGTGTTGTAATTTGGAATTCATGTTGAATTAACTGCTGGTGGTCAAGGCTGATGTTGTTTGTTTTTGGCTGGGAAGGGGTCACGTGATACGGGCGTGACGAATCAGGGAAGGACACGTCGTGGCTGATTAGACCTAGTCAGGAAGTGAACGTGGGTGTCTGTGTCATCGTTTTAAAACGTCTCCGTTTTCGCCCGTCCTCACTAAAACACAGTCCGGAGTTTTCAAACTAAAACGGGGTCAGCAGCGTTTTAAAAGGTCTCCGTTTTAGGGGTTATAAAACGCCGGAGTAGTGTGGACGCTAGGTGTGAACGTAGCAAAAGTTATGCGTTTTAACACAAAAACGTAGTAGTGTGGATGTAGCTTCAGTCTCAGACAACATTATGGAAAGGATACCTACAGAGACAGACCTTTTTGTTAAACCAGAAACAGAAGTCGTCTTCCTGCAGCAACTCACCTCTCGCGAGATTTCAGAGCGAGACTTCTGTTTCTGGTTAAACAAAAAGGATTTAATATACTTTAATATACATATTTCATGAGACCAAACTTGCAATGTTCAGCGGTGGTGCTTTTCTATAAAAGGGGCTACAGATCCTTAGTGAATCCCTCCATTAGTCTTGAGATAATTCTAGCAAAGCAACCTGCCTTTTCTTATTCTCTCTTGTTTCAAACTACATGCACCCGTTTTTTAATATTCCTCTATTCTTGCTGATGATACTGTACTTTTACTCATCTTACTTGAGTAAAAGTACGGAAGTGTTGGAACTAGGACACAAATACACAAAGGGTAGAAGGTGGGTGGGTTAATACGACAGGTTAATCAGGGCATGATCTTGCAACATAGTCAACATAGTTTATATGCCTTATAAGGCTTGCTTTTTCCGTGGGCGTGTGTGTGTGTGTACTCACGTGTCCCCATGAACCTCATGTCTCACCTGTGAAAATGAAAGCAGGATCATTTGTGAGATTATTTACAAACACAGAGCAGAAGAACTACAAACACAGAGGGATAAGCAGACTTTCAGGACTCACCGGACTGTGGTACGTGATGTAGGTGATTTCCTCCACTGTAAAGAAAAACAAAACACAATAGCACACTTTAGACATCTCTGATACAAACATGTATTGACTCTACTGTGTGTTAATCTTTAAAAATATGATAAGATGAGGTTAGACAAGAAAAAGCTGCCAGTGTTGAAGTTTTGGGTTCACATTTACATTTACGCCTTCAGTTATAATAAAGTCAGATATACAACAATGTGTTTTGTAAGGTCAGCTCTTCTGTTGTGTGTGATGTGTGATGCTTCAGAGCAGGCAGCGTGAGACTTCAATATTCAACAATATGGCTGATACAATAAGGACGATTCGGGGTTAGAGTAAATATTAATCTTAATCCAGCAGACACCATTAACAGCAAGGTAATCACAGAGCTTCAGCATTGTTTTTAAGAATGGACACAAAATAGTAAGAGTAAGTAAATAATCTTGGCTGCAGGTAAGAAAACTATAACAAGAAAATGTATACAGCCTGAACCACCTATATTACAAGACTTTATTGAAATTATAAAGGATATTTATGTAATTGACCTTTTGTTTAACGCTGCAAGTACCCAGATTTCAGTCATACTGGGATAAATGAATACAATACTTCCGTGCCACTAAACCTGGCTATTTTACTTTATTTATATATTTATATAGATCCTTTCAAGCAAATCAAATGCAATTTGCTTTACAGGCGATTGACCAAACGTTAATGTTAAACGTTAAAAATGAATTTAGAGACTAATGCACACCAATGCAACACAAAAAAATCATAATAAAAGATCAAACAAGCAATAAAACTAACATTAAAAATAAATATACAATAGTAACATGTTAACAAAATAAAATACAATAAAGAAAGACATTGCCACATGCAAACATGCTGCAAACCAGCAGGCCGGAGAGCATCCTACCCTCCTCTCTGTAGAAGGTCTTATCAGGAGAGGGCTTCGCTGCAGCGCTCTGCATGGCCTCCTCAAGCTTCTTCTCATACAGCTTTCGAGTAGATTCTACATTCACACAAGCACATTAACAGGGCTTCAATATCCCGACCACAGCATCACAAAGAACATACAAATCATGACTTGTTCACATGATCGGAGGGTATGAAAATCTCTGTGGGTTAGGGGTTTTATTCTATTTGATTTGTCTTGTTAAGGTGCAATACCTTCTAAAATAAAGGATAAAAACAGATTATTACTCAGGATATTGAAAAGGAAAGTCCAACTAGTAGAGCAAATAAAAACATGATGATCATTACTTAATATGTGCTGTTTATTAACTGCTTTATTTTACTTTTCTTGCTTACAATTATTTTATCGCCACGATTACAGTTCTCACTCTTTTACTTAGCTTGCAACTGTTCAAACACGCTGAAGTTATGAGCCCAGTAATCAATAAACATAATTAATAAAATAATTAATGTGTGCGTTTGTCTTACCGAGTATGGGTCCATGTTTGATGCCATACTCAGCAAGCAAGTGGCCGATCTCCTCATCGCTTTTCTCACTCAAAGACATCTGCAGACAGACAGACAGACAGACAGATAGATAGATAGATAGATAGATAGATAGATAGATAGATAGATAGATAGATAGATAGATAGATAGATAGATATCATGAAGAGGAAGAACAGGGAGGAGGAACGTGGAAAACGTCAAAGAAAAAAGCTTTGGGCAAAAACTGCGGTGTCCGGCTGACAGTAAAGGCAACATTAGAAAGTCAAAGTACATAATTCGACGCTAAACCCAATTTTTTGTTACATGTTACAACACTTAACATAAGAAACTCGCCTGCACGGCAGAGCAGAAGTGAAACAGACTTCGCGGCTTTTTTTTTTCAATCTCGCGCGAGCAATAAACGCAAGCGATTCAAAAAAAAAAAAAAGAAAGGACAAAAAGGAAATGATTTGCTGGTTTAAAAGTTGAAATGAAATTATTTCACTTACCTTTTGAAAAAGACAGACGAGTAAAAGCGGTTGAAAGTGAAAATGTGACTGAAGGCAGGAGGAGGCTGGAGCAGAAAAGTGGGAGTAACATCTGGATCTGCACGGCGGAACTGGGCACGCCTACGGATTGTACTATAACCTACACTCAATGAGTTAAAGACAGTTGGCCCATAAAGATGCTAACTTTATTGAAGTAATGTGGTATCCCAGTATCTGCACAAGAATATATATGGTTTTAATTTAATACCGTCACGAAAAAGTAGAAAAAGAACTGTTGCAAGAACGGATTATGAGACAATGGGCCCCTGGGCACTGACATGTAAAAGGCCCCCCACCCCTACTGTATAGGAGCAACACACCCAGAATGAAATATATGTTGTTAGTAGTCTTTTTGCGTCTCTTTGTCACATCACTTTTTGGTGTCATTTTGGGTGTCTTTGAAGTCATTTTGTATCTTTTTGTGGTTATTTTGCATCTCTGTAGCTATTTGGCATCTATTTGTAGTCATTTTGTCACAAATTTCCCTCAAATAAATACAAAACTCCCATTCAATAATCCATTCATGATACAGGTGCACATAATCAAAGGAATGATGGCTGACTTCCATTTAGCTGCTTCAGATTCAGGGACCTTGTTTTGTTCATGCTGGGACTCTTGAACACAACAGAGCCTTCGTTAAAGTTATTGCTGTTCCTACTGTGACAAGTGAAAAAGGCCTGCAGGACAGCAATTCATCTGATGTACAGTTCATGTTTAAGACAGATATTTAAACTTTTTTTTAAATTTATGAATGTATTTATGTGAAACATTTTAGGATTGATGTTTGATGTATTTGAAATGCTGTGATTCATTTACAGAGATTGGTTTTTTTAAATGAAAAACACCAAAAACATGAGATGAGACATTACATTGAAGCACTACATGAACAAAAAGATCATCTACATTTATGATCATCTACGCTGCCTTCAAGACCTGTTTTTGACTTGTATATTTATGTACGCCTGTTCTTTTCCTTGCATTATCCTTGATGGCTATTTTGAGTGTGTACAAACCAAATAAAGCTGGAAAAACTAATAATAGCCTGCTTGTACAATAAGTACAACTTCTAAAACAAATAATGATAATGATAAAGATCCCCATCCACTGACAATTTAACATACAATCTCAAATTACTGTTGGTATTCTTCTTAAAATGTAGTTTTTACTACATATGGTTTCTTCCTGAGGCTGTTTGAGCATAATTTAATTAACACACACCTCTTGGGTTCATCAAGCTGGTCTCAGTTATATTATTTAAACAAATGGTTTCATTAAAAAAACGTTAGGCTCTGTTATGTTATGAAGATATTATGCAAGACCTTCAGTCAGATTCCCTCTCCTGCAGTGACCTCTGGAGGCAGAAAGTGAGTCAGGCCTAATAAGGAGTTAGAGTTCTCCAGGAAGGGCGTTGGCTGCAGACTCCAGTAACGTACACATTTTCCACTCGCTGGGAACTTCTGGATATCCACTACCATTAACTATCCACTATCCACTAACATTACCTCCATGCTTACTCTTATTGCTGAGAACAATAACCTTCATAGATAAAAATGGATAGATAAAAAATAGATAAAAACACAGACAAATTCACTTTTTAAGGCTCATTATTAACAGTATAGAGCACCACAGTCACACTATGAGACCCTGACTATCAATGAATTTTCATTAAATCTGTTTTGTATTTGTCATGATTTAGAGTCTTAATTTATCCATTCATTCAATGAGAACCAGACAAAGTTTAAAGACAAATGAAACAGCCATTAGATTGACAGAAAAATACTTAGACAACTTTATTGTGTATCAAAATACTGTCTTACAAATACTTTTAAAGCCTTTTTTATTTAGGACAAGATTCATTTTTTTTGTTTGGAAAGATAGATTAGGCACAAAGCGAGCTGGAAGGATAAAGAGAGGGGGGGGTGGGTGGTGGCTGAAGGGGGTGAGATACAAACACTGAGCAGAAAAAGCATCATCTGTTCTCTTTTGTTTTTGGTCGTCGTGTTTTCAGGACGTGACGAACCACAACATCATCCTCAGCCCTTCTGTCCAGCACAACTTTAGAAACTTCCCTTTTTAATTTATATGGAAAAAAAAAAAAAGTTCCATGCTCCAAGGTGAACCATCACAAACACACCACATGTCGCATCGATGTTATTCTGAATCAGAGGCTTTCTGTATCCTAAGAGTTGCACAACCTGATGAACATGCAGAGCACATGTTGGTGTCACACACTAAAAAACACACAAAGCGTGTTGTTTCCCAGCAGCGGCGGCTGTGTCGAGAAAGCACGTGTGAGACAAACCACAAGTAAGCTACTGTGAAATGCGTCTTCTCCTCCCCGTTCACACACGTCGTCCTATCTTCAATCTTATGTAATTACTTCCCTACTCTAATCCGTATTACGGCTTTAAGAACAGCAGTGCCTAAAACTGGATCACACTAGCAGCAGGTAAAACGACTGGGTTAGTTAAAGAGTATCATGAACACCACATGCTGGAGTGGACTGGGCCAGTGCTGAGCATTGGTTGTTGTAACAGACAAGCCATTCATCGCACTTTTACATGGACAATTAAAAGGTCTCACACCAAAGAGCTCTTTTACACATTCTTACACATAAACCCAAAGGTCAGGAAAGCACATTATGTCCGACACTCTTTGGTTCAAGTCCTGTGATTGTTCATATAAATGCGCGTATAAAACTGAAACCATTATTTATGTATGTAAGAGTAGCTCCTCCAGTGTAAACAGTAACCTTCCATCCAAATGCTGAGCCCAAAATCTACTGCTGCTACACTACGCTATGCTAGCCTATCACTCTACACCAGTTCAGACTAAATGTCCACTTGTGTCCTGAAAATGTAAAAAGCCTAAGGCACAATTGAATGCTGGCTTACAGTAATAAAAAGGTGCATCTTTCTCCTCCCTAAATGTACTGAATGATGTGGTTATAGCAGAAGAATAAAACAGGAAATTGAGCAAATGGAATATTTCTGTGTCCATGTGTTCATCTGTGGAGATTCTGGACTGGGTTTACGGTGAAGATGCTGGTTTTTAAAATATTCACTTGTGGAGAAACACAGAAATCTGGCTGAGGGTGAACACTGACGTGAGACTTTGCTTTCTAGTTGGTTAAATTGTTACAAAATAAGATGCAAAAAAAAAAGAAGCCAGAAATCTTAATTTGTGACATGGGAGGGACTTGGAGCTGTAAACAATGATCGGTTTGACTCTAGATAGAATTTCAGTTGTTTTAAACAGTGGTATAAGTTTCAGATTGTGGAGCTGGGGGGGTTTAGACAGTGATGTGGTAGGGGCTGCCGGGGATGTGCTCATCTCCCCACTTGACCACCAGGATGTACTCTCCCTTCTCTTTGAGCTGGTAGCTGACGTTGTACAAGCGGTTGCCCAAATGTTTCACTAGGATCTCCTCACAGGGAACCTTGGGACCATCCACACCAACCAGGAGCATGTTACGACCTGTGGACAGAGATGGACCAGGTGAGTATCTACATCAGTATACTCTTATTAGCTTAGTATACCGACCGTAACTTGGCAGTATATTTGTGCCTCACTTCTTAGCATGCGATGGGACATTGTGAGCACAGAAAAGGATTTTTTGCAAGCACATAGATTATATTTTGCACGAGTGAGAGCATCAAATTACTCTTTGCATGATAAAGATTAATTTGATGCTCTCACTCGTGCAGTTTTACTCATTGGCTTTCTCTAAGAAACACCTGTGGCTGTGGTGTGCCTACTAACCATTCTCCCAGCGTGTCCCTACTCCCCTGATAATCCTTCTAGCAATCGGATTGGAGACATAATCAGAATGACCTACTCCAATTTTCAGAAATAAATAAATAAAAGTGAACGGAGCCAATAAGCTACGTCAGCTTCCTCCATTTTGAACTCTCTGGTCCCTCAAAGGTCAGCACTATCATTATTTGAAATGCTGGTGAGTTCAGGCATAAACGCTCTGTCAAGTTGAACGAGCGTGAAGGCAAACTAAAAATGGAGCACAAAATCGATTTTGGTTTGCTCCGATTAAAATTATTCTTTGTGTCATAATTTCTCTACAAATTCTAACTTATATACGTTAAAAAAAATCTTTTTCTGGGCTCTAAATGTCACATAGCATTCAGCGCTCAGGATTGAGACAAATATTATTCCATACATTTAAAGTGTTTGCCCCAGACACATTTCTTGAAAAAAACAAAAAAACAATCTTATTAACATCACAATCATACACACCTGCTTTGCTACAGTCAACACTGAAGCTGTTCTTCTGACCGATGAAGCCCTTGGTCAGGCCCAGGCCCTTGGCCACGACCTTGCTGGCATCTGACTGGGTGGGAGCAGCCTGCTGAGAACAGCTGATGGCGCGGGTCACGGGGTCAACCATGACAGAAGAGGTTTCGTGCATACTGTGGCTGGACACGAGCTTGGAACCTGGAAAACGGGGAAGAGAGTGCAAGTGAATCTTGGAGGTAGTTACACTCAGTTTTTAATCTTTTTTTACATTTTGTTTGCCTGAAAAACAAAGACCCTCCTCACCAGTGATCTTGGCCTTGAAGGGGCTTCCGACGATGTGGTAAGGGCCGCCGTATTTGATGGAGATGAGATAGCTGCCAGGAGCCATTGGGGTGTATGTGACCCTGTAGCCCTCGGGGCACTCCACACAGTCCATCTTCACCTTGGAGGGCCCGTCGATGGTCACAGCCAAAGCGCCAGGGCCTGCTTTGCTCGTGTTCACAACAAATTCACATGCAGTTCCTGGAGGCAAACGAGACAGAACAGGGAGGATTGAGGTGACAATGCGGATAAATGTTTAGTAGAACAGGGAAAGAGGCTGTTAAGCTATGTTAAGTGTAGAGAGGCAGTGTGTTATTACCTGTGGTGCCTCCCTCCAGTCCTGCTCCGTAGGCGGACACCATCCCAGGGTCTCCAGCCTGGCCTGTCTCTCCAACGCGGATCTTAAACGGACTACCAGGGATGTGACTTCCGTTGAACTTCACATCAATTAGATAGAGGCCGTTCTCTCTGGGGATGAACCGGACTGCGTACTTATCTAGACAAACAGAGACGACGGGAAAGGTAAGGCACATGGAAACGTGTTCTCATGCCCAGCGACACTTTCAAAATGGGACATAATTTCGGTGTGAGCAGTCTGTGTTTAGATGAGTGTGGATGCCATCCCTGTGATTACCTTGGTCAATCTCAGTGACGCAACATTCCTCCAGAGCTCCAGATGGGCTGTGGACCTTTGCATCAATCACACCCTTTGCCCCGTTCAGGCTGACGGCAAATGACGCTGGCTGGTTCACCTTCAAACCCGACTCCTGCTCGACAACACATACTCACACACTCAACACTGGATCACCATTATTTAACACCAACCAAATAACTGTCCAACTTCCCCCCTGCTGACCACGACAACAAGCAAACTGTTACTCAGTACTGTCTACTTAATAGTGTCATGATAACCACAGTGTCATATTCAGTTAACTTATGCTACCATTTACCTTACCTGGAGGTCGCTAACAAGGCTAAAGAGGAGGGCTGTGCAGTGAAAAGGCAGAGAAAGCAGGTATTTGTGTAAACTGAAGAGAACAGAGAAAGAAAAGTGACATATTTTTTGTGAGAATGAGCCAGAGTGCAAGTTTGATGGTTTATCTGTGAGGATATGTATGTGTGTGAGTATGGGTCTGCATGCAGATGAAGATGCATATTAATGTATGAAAGTCAGTGTTGTATGGAAGCCCATTTCCACCAGAAAAAGATAAAAAATAGGTGAAAAGTTCTGCAAGATAAAAATAAAAATCCCCATGAGAAGTTACATTTTTGATTATAAGATAATAATTATCTCAGAATTTATTCTGATCCTGCAGAACTTTTCATCTATTTTGTTCTTTTTTCTGTCAGAAATGGGCTTCCACAGTATTGTATATACCTGTGGGAGTGTGTACCGAGACAGAGGAAAAAACAGCCCATGTCAGACCTCTTTAACCCTTTAGCGCCCCGTGTCACTTTTAGAGGTGGGAGGCTGTTGGGAGCCTTTAGAATGAGGCACGAGAAACACACACAGTCCTCTAGTAACCCAGAAGCCCTTGCACCACCCAACAATGCAGCAGCAGCTGCTGATCCTGTGCCTGTACCTCTGAACTCTCATCTTATGCATCTCTAACCATCTTGGCCTGCTAAAATATTGACTGCTCTGCTATATATTTAACTTAAAACTAACCATTACTTGACTTGACTTGTAAAATTGTTAAATATGACTCATCTGCCTTTGCTACAGACTCCACACAAACAAAGTCCTCATGAGCGGAAAATATTTGTCTGTTGTATAAAACCAAACCGTCTCTTGTATTGTACAAATGTTCATGATATTCTTCAATCTGATATAGCACAAAAAGTAAAACTAAGAGCTGCTGCTGCTGCAGTGTAGGCAGTGTCCTGTGGCCTGGTGTGTGTGCACACGGATGTGTGTGTGTCTCAGAGCCTCACCTGAAGACTGGCAACAGTGAGACGACGGGCGTCGTCTGACGGTGAGGCCACAGGGACGATGAAGGGGCTGTCAGGGATGTGCTCGTCGTTGAAACGGATCGACACCTCGTAGTCTCCTACAGGAGAATGGATTTCCAGTCAGAAAGTCACTCAAAGACCACTCAGCTTCAAAGACAAACAGTGACAGGCCTCCACAACACACATATATAGATTCAATTTCTTCATAAAAAAAAACAACATTTATGCCATAAAAGGACAAGAGTAAAACTATATGGAGTGGAACAAAACAAAAAACTGTATTGGACGTGTAAAACTTTTATCTGCAGCTTAATTCTCATCCAGTCATAAACCTTTGCCTGTCTCTTCTCTCACCAGGCTCCTGCACGATGTAGGACACTCCACTGGAGCCGTCCTTGCGGTCCTCAAAAGCGATTTCGGCCTTGCTCGGCCCCTCCACAGCAATACTGAGACCTCCGGCTCCAGCCTCCCTCGTCCAGATACTGAACTCGGCTACACACAACACAGGGGCCAAAACAGAGTCAGGTACACTGTGTAAAATTACATATCAAATGACACACACACACACACACACACACTAATAATCCAGCCACCACACCAACCTGGTATTCCAGCCTCTGCTCTCTCCAGGCCCGGCCCTCCAGCACGAACCTTATGAGACCCGCCCTCTCCGAGTGGGCCGACAGTAAACTGGAACGGGCTGCCAGGCACATGCACGCCGTTGTATTTCACACACACGGTGTGCACACCCGTCTCGGTGGGGACGAAGCGAATGCAGTAGGTGTTGTTCTCTCCCTCCATAATGTCAGCCTTGTGAACCTGGCCAGACGGGCTGGTCACCTGAGCCGTCATGTCCGCTATGCTGATCTCTGCAGAGACAGGCAGACAGATGGTTGAATCTTTGAAAACACACATGCATGAAGTGAGACTGTGCAACTTTTATATGATAAAAGAATGTAAAGTATCCCTTTATTCATGAGATTGTCTGGAGGAGGTCAGTTGCTTTAAAGGAACAGATCGACATTTTGGGAACACTTTCGAGCTGAGTTAGATGAGAAGATTAATACCACTCGCACACGCACAGTAAATATGATGCTAGATCCAGCACCTCTACAGCTATTTAAAGCAAATTCTTTTTTTTTTTTTTCTTTTTTTTTACACAGATGTGTGTATGCAATGTGTATCTGTAACATGCTAAAATGTGGTGTTACAGTAGGACAAGTGGAGAGTCATGAAGTCAGTAAACCGACTCAGTTACAAAGCAGTATCTCTCTAAATGTGTGCTAACATTAGCCACTTTGAGCTACTGGTCCTACCAGAACAAGTGTATTGAACTGAGCAAGGGTGTGTTTGCTTATGAATTAAACTTCTCATTTTGTGAGAGGAAGAATGAGTTATTTACTTTTTTCAGAAGTTACATGGTCCCACACTAAAAAAAGTCTCTAATTCAAGAACACCAAGGTTTTCCAAACAGTGAAAAAGTGATTTCTGACAGTGATTTCCCACCAACTGTGTCATAATGTGGAGTTTGATTTCTACCATGACCACAGAGATTTATTTCCTGTTTTAGTCACCTGGGATCTTGAGGCTGAGGTCGCACTGGCTGCCGACGTTGGCGACTGATGCTGCTCTCCTCTTCCTGGTGATGCTCTCCTTCATCCTGCCCTCCCCTGTTACCTTCACTGTGAATGCACTCCCTACACACACACACAATGAGTTTAGTAATTCAGAACACTGATGAACATTGCTCTGTAATCCCTGGCTGTTTTAAGGTAAGCACCTGGCACATGCTGGTCAGCGAACTTGATGTTGATGATGTAATTTCCTGGTTCAGTGGGGCAGTAGGTGACCTTACAGGTGCCGTCCTCCTGGTCCTCAGTGTTGATGTCCACTTTACTGGGCCCCTCAATTGACAGGCTCAGGCCTCCATAGCCTGTATGGAAGAAACAAGAGGGAGTGGTTATAAATATTAAATCTGGATGACTGAACTAACACATGCAGAAATACTTTCATCAAGCATATACCTGCATCACGAGTGTCGATGATGAACTCAGCAGGCTCAAAGGTCCTGGCCTCGCTCAGGCCCTGGCCACTCACACGCACGCGGCTAGCATCACCGATCTCTGATTGGTTGATCATAACAGCAATGGGGCTGCTAGGAATATGGCGACCGTTCTTCTTGATGTTTACCAGATGCTCTCCAATCTCCTTAGGAACAAATGAGATGCCTGTGACAGACACGTAGAAAAGGTTAAAAAGATTACAACAGCTAAGACTCATCTTTTCAGTCTCCTTACATCAGACACACACTTACCAACATGTCCGTTACGCAGCATCTTCAGCAGGCAGGGCTCCTCGCGGCCCGAGGGCGTGGTGAGGGAGGCGGTTAGCTGGCTGAGGTCGAGCTCTCCAATGTCCAGTGGGATATCTGCGGCTGAGCCCACCTTCAGATGGGACATCCTCATGGAGTCATCACCTGAAGACACAGCAGCGACAGGCCAGTTAGGGTGCACATTGATGACATAAACACACTCGGAGGAGAGAATGTAGGGGAGTGGTTCCCAAACTTTGATTGCATTTTTAAACTTTGAGTTAAACTTTGGTCTGACTGCCAGAGTTTTTATACACAAATGGCACAACCCTCTCCGGCTATGCTGACAGTAAACTCACAAGCAAGATAGACTCCTTCATCTTTTCATGACTGAGGTGTTTGCTTGGTGAGCACCATCGTTTGGCTTTATGAATACATCTCGACAGGCTCACGTCAGAGCACTCGTGTTTGTTCAGTCAGATGCGAATGGCCTTTAATGGTGGCCTTCATATTTCCAGGTAATAATTGAGGATTTGAGAATAGATGATGTTACCAGTAATTCTAGCAGAGAAGGGGCTGCCGGGGATGTGCTTGTCATTGTATTTAACCAGTATGCTGTAGTCTCCCGGCAGGACGGGCAGGTAGGACACAGTGCAGGTCCCGTCCTGGTTGTCCAGACAGCTGATGTCTGCCTTGGATGGACCCTCAATAGCCAGAGACAGACCACCTACAAGGACATGATATGAACATTTGTGTGATTATGTTTGTCCCTGTGAATCTCCGTGGATGCAACACATCTCTGCACAAGCTGTTGCATACAGTCAGGTGTATACTGCCATGTGACTGCTACGAACCCTCTCCAGCGTCTTTAGTGTTAACAGTGAAGACGGCAGGCTTGTTGACAGTCCCATGGATGAGGCCAGGGCCATAGGCACTAACATTGCCACTGTTCATGTAGTCCACATAGAACTGTAAGGGACTTCCTGTGAATGACAACAAGAGAGGAAGAAGAAGAGAATGAGAGAACAACATTTTCATGCACCTTAGAGGTTACAAAAACACTTCAGAGGTAAGTTGTACCAGGGATATGGATGCCGTCGTATTTGATGTCCATCTCATGCAGGCCGGCCTCGGTGGGAGCATACTTGACTGTAACAGTGCCGTCCTTGTTGTCTGTGATGTCAGGCTTGGCCACCTTGCCCGATGGCATTCGGACCTCACCTGCAGCAGAGGACAGAAATATGGAGTGAGGAACACGCAACACACAAGTCATCCCCAAAGAGTGTGGTGCAGACGTGTTCATGTTACCTGTGATCTCTCCCTTCTGGATGGTGAACGGGATGACCAGGTCAAATGGTCTCAGCCCTGCCACATCCAGACCATTCATTCCCATTGGCCTGTCTGTTGCCTGGGAGACAGAGGGCAGAGGTCAGCGGTGATGGGTGTGGTTACAGTAACAGTATACGTCACAGATGCAATCAACACAGCGCAGGAAAGAAGGGTAAAAGCTTCCAAACACCAACAAACAACAATGGGTTGAGACAATCATGAGATGAAGTGATTGACGATGGAGATGACAATGGTGATCATGGTCAGGATGATGACACCGACACAAACTGCGAGAGAGAGAATGAGATGAGGACAAACACACTGGTAGGTCAAGGGAGAATGAAGAAGCTCAGTTAGCCATTTTGTAAAATGTGGAGCAGCTGACATGCCCACATTGATGATTCTCAAAATGGCTGCTTTTGTCTCCTAAGTGAGTTGACATGGAGCACTGCTGAACAGATGGGCTGCACAATGACTTATGGAACATATTTAATTCCCAAATTGCAAAGGAAATAGTTCCTATATTGCTGAATAAAAACTGTGTGCACGTGTTTTGGAACTGAAGAGAAGAAGAATATTCATGCGTCTTTTGGATATTGTGCAGCTCTGTTGCACTGCCCATGTGTTTAGGGAATCCTGTATATGAGGTGGAGGGAGTGAAATGAGAGGAAAAAGCCCCCTCAGACATGAAACACCTGCAATGAGAGACAGCTGATGCAGGCTGATGAAGAGAGGCCATGTATGGTGATGTAGGTGAGATAAAAGGGAGAATAGAGGAAGTTGAACAAAAATTGAGTTGAGATGGACGAGAGAGGCTGGAGGCAGAGGTTTTAGGTACCCAGGGCTGTTGAGCGTAGTACTGGGGCATTTGGCTCTGCTGCATGAGCTGGTCTGATGGAGCTCCTTCCAGCGCCTGAGGGGGGGTGGGAGGGGGTGGTTTAGGGGATGGAGAGGGATTGGAGGGGAATAAAACAGTAGTCAGGGTGATTTAGAAAATGTCTGGCGCCACCAGGACCCAATCATGAAGCTTCTGTAGGGAGAAACAAGATGCAGCATCTCTCACACACCAAACAGAGGTAAGTGTGTGTTGGTTGCTCTGTTTGTTATCCTAGCATATCCAAAATCCTGCAATTGCTGGTTGAATGACAATCCTCATAAAAGCCCTGCATCCCAAGCCAACATCAGTCTGGTTTTAAAGAAAATCACAGAAAAATCTCAGCTGTTACTCTAGTCTTGAATGATGTTATTATTGTTAAGTTAGGCTTATACAATTAGAAACACTGTGCTTTTATCATCTGTTGGCCTGGGCAGGAAAGCCTGTTATTGGCTGTTTATCAGACTGACATCAGTGTGCGGAAAGAAGGAAAGGACAAATCTGAATTCCTGCTGATATAAGGGTGTGCAGCAGGGATCCATTCTGGGCCCAGTCCTGTTCACCAGAGCTGTAGACTTGAGACTTGATTCAGACTGAGCTTCCACAGCTTAGGATCTATGATCTTAGCTGCTGGACTTGCCCTCAAAGACAATTTTATATAAATGAGGTGGTCTCCTCTGTGTCGGAGTGTAAAATTCATCCTGTTTTATTCTGGCGTTGCTGATTCTGTCCACTGATCCACTGAGAAATTACAACTGGCCTTTAATGCACTTCAAAATGACAAAATCTCTCTCTCTCTCTCTCTCTCTCCCCTTCTGTTGCTTTCTGCAGGTATTTCTGCCTCCGGAGCTGTAGAGTCTGGGGCTGTGGTTGCTGCCGCCTGCTGCCCCCATGCTCCTGCTCTGCACCCGCTGCTGCCATTACTGTTGTTGCTCTTATTATTAGTATTACTATTATAATGTTGCTCTTAGTGTTGTTTCTGTTGGTGTTAACATCAATGCCATTACCACAGCTATTGCTTTACATCCCTATGTGGAACTGTATTGTGCTGCTGTATGTTCTCTTTCCTCCTGCTCTCTCTCTCCCGCTCCCCCCCTCCCCCTTCAACCCAACCGGTCGAGGCAGATGACCGCCCACCTTGAGCCTGGTTCTGCTCGAGGTTTCTACCTGTTAAAAGGGAGTTTTTCCTTGCCACTGTCGCATAGTGCTTGCTCATGGTGGGAACTGTTGGGTCTCTGTAAATATAAAGAGTCGGTCTAGACTTGCTCTATTCGAAAAAGTGCCCTGAGATAACTTTGTTATGATATGGCGCTATATAAATAAACTGAATTGAATTGAAAATGTACTTATTCTTCATAAATTAGCAATTCATGCTATTCACCAGTTAATAATATGCATATCTGCCCTCCGTCTGGGCTTAATATTGAGAGGAAAGAGTCAAAACACTCCTATGTAACAACAAGACCATTCTTAATACTCGTTCTCTGCCTGCCTGTGATTGCTCTGACTGAGCCTGCACCTTGTTTATTACTAGTTTGTCTGTTTTATTCATCAACTCGGCCTCTTCTTGTTATTTTGTTACTACCAACTATCAGCAGGGCATTGCAGTAACAGAGCATGTATGCTCAGCCAACCTACCCTGTATAAATAAAGGTTAAAATGCACATCACTCACCGTGACTTGGAAGGGACTGTTAGGGATGTGCTCCCCTCCGAAACGGACGCAGATGACATACTCGCCAGGCTGTGGCGCCGTGTAGAAGATGTCGAACGTGCCGTCCTCGTTTTCGACAACGTCCACATCGAGCTCCGCCCCCTCGGGCGTGCACACACTGCACGTCACCTTGCCTTTCCCAGCAGCCTTGGCGTCCACTGTGATGACTGTCTGTTCGCCAATCTGGATAGTTGGCCCGACACCGGCGCCTTAAGAATTCAGAAGGGGTCAGTGGTGAGATGTAATTTGTTGTAATTGTTTATTTTAGAGACACAAACAGGCACACACTTCCTTTCTCACACACACAACATTCAGCATGCACATTCCATAACCATGAGACCAGGTTAAAGTTGGATGAGATGTAGTCATGTTACGTCCATCTACTGTATGTTGTTACCAGCGACTCATATGTTATTATAATAGGGTTTCCATGTAGAACTGAAAGCTAGATTAGCCAAAGTGCCATTCCACCATGCCATCTTACTTACTCTGTTAGTCCATTAGTCTGTCCAATAAAAAATGTGAGAGGGAAACTTAGACAAAACAGTTATAAGAGAGGAAGTGGGAGGAAAAAAAAAGGTATGAGAGAGAGAGAGCGAGAGAGAGAGCGAGAGAATGGGATATCCAGTTGAAAGCTGGTGCCACTACGCTCCATGCTGACAGAAAAGAAGGAAAAAGGTAGAGTAGTTCCTTCACATTACAAAGTTGTTCAGTAGGCTTACCTAAACCGTGACCGCCGATTGAGACTGATAAAAGGAACGGTGAGAAGCAGGGGAGCGAGAGAAAAAAAACAGTGACAAATAAAAGACAGTCAGGTGGGGGTGGGGGTGATGGGAGGCGATAACTGTGCTCCAAACACTTGGATGAAAACAAACGGTGATGGTGGAGTGTGAAGCGGGGGTGGGGGGGGTGTGTGTGTGTGTGTGTGTGTGTGTGTGTGTGTGTGTATGTGTGTGCAGCAGGGACTTGGGTGAGGGGGAGTGTAACTGAGGAGCACAGCGTGAGGAACACAACATAACAATGCATGGAAAATGAGATATGAGCAGCAGGAACCGAGTGAGATGAAATCCTAAATGTCTAAATCAGTATTTCTCACAACTGATTCATCCTCTGGGAGATTACGGTTTGTGATTACTGTGAATCACATCATAGCTTGTAAATAAAATTCATTTTCAGCTCAACATCTGTTTATTTTAATGGAAAAGTTTGACATTTTAAGAAACACACTTATTCACTCTCTTGATGAGAGTTAGATGAGAACATTGATATCACTCATGTTAAATGTGAAGCTACAGCCTGCAGCCGCTTAGCTTAGCTTAGCTTAGCATAAAGACTGGAAGTGGAAACAGCTAGCCTGGCTCTGTCCAAAGGTAACTAAATCTGCATATCAGTAGCTCTAAAGCTCACTGATTAACACATTATATCTGGTTTGTTTAATCCATACAAAAATAAAGTATGTTTTTACACTTACACAAGTTGTGGTTTTCGTACGGATTAAATAAACATGATATAATGGCTAGCTGTTTCCCCTTGCTTTATGCTAAGCTAAGCTAAGCATCTCCTGGCTCCAGCTTCATATTGAGAGGTCGATCGATCTTCTCATGTAACTGGGTGCATATCCTAATATGTCAAACTAACATTTGAAAATTGGTTAAAAGTGGATGAAACATAAATAACACAAACACTGTGTAGTTTAATGATGCCTTATTTTGTTAATTACTTTGAGGGATAACTCAGCAGCTCATTTGTGTTTTCTATTATAACACAGGAACCACAGCAGGAAGCAACAACATGAAAAACCTGGGTGTATAACAGTCATTATCACGCAGAATGACTGAATTACTCCAATAGTACATAGAGGACAGAAGAGAAAATGACCAACAATACAATGGATTCTGAGTCAAACTAATTATATAAAAGTCAGAATATTGCTACCTATTCAAGGTGAAAACAAAATGTAATGTCATTTTTCAAATATCCCCACTGTATGAGAACAAAAGTACGTACAGTGGCCTAACTGTCCTGCACATACCTGTGACAGTGCACTTGCTGGCGTCTCCAGAGGGCAGGGCCCTGATACGGTAGGGTGAGTATGGGATCTCATCCCCTCCATACTTAATGAGGATGGTGTATCTGCCAGTCATGTCCGGCACATAGGACACCAGATAGGTCCCGTCATGGTTGTCACGAATGTTGGCCTTCTTAGGCTTCCCCTCTGGGTCCTTTGAGGGGGGGGGGGGAGGAGGGGGTAAAGTTATCAAAAAAAACAGCTACCAAAATAATTTTTATTTTTATTATGTGCATCACATGTGAGCACTCACAGTGATCTGCACAGCCAGCAGTCCCTCGCCTGCGTCTTTGGCATCAATGGTGAACTCGACGGGCAGAGAAGCCGGCACCCCAGTGGTGTTGAGGCCGGGTCCGCTGGCACGCACCTTACTGGCATCATGGGTGGGGAGCACCTTCACCTTGTAGGGGCTTACAGAGGGAGAGAGGAGAGGCTGCATGAACACAAACTGTAGGTGGAACAAATAGAAAATGTTGATTGTACATCGAATGTGTGCGTGTTGAAGTGCTTTTGTGCGTTACCTGCGTGGGATCTCCTCATCAGCATACAATACATTGATGGAATATGGTCCCTCTCTGGTGGGAACATAGTTGACTGTGTGAGTCTGGTCACCATTATCCACCACTTCCACGGGCTCCACCACACCTACAAGTTAAATACTAAGTTTTAAAAGTGTTTAAATTCTTACTTATGATTCTTTGGGACTATCACAAACCACAGGCTTTAATCATGAATAGAGAACACACTTACCTTTGGGTCCTTGTACGCGGACCTGCAGTGGGGCCACTCCAGCTTTGGAGGCGTCCACTGTGAATGCCTGAGGAATGTTGGCCCTGACGTTGTTGCCCAAGCCTGGACCCTGGCACTTCACCTTGGTACTGTCCACTGTGTCACTGACTGGCACCGAGAATGGACTACCTGCACAGACAAAAGTTAGAAAAATGTATTCCATGTACTTTATCATAAAACCATCCACTTTTTCCTCCCATGTTTCTCATTCTCTCATCGTGCTCATCTATCTGAACTGCCTTAGAGATAATCTAACAGAAGTACATTCACAGTATCCCTGTCCGCTTTTTAAAATATTTAAATTCTTAATAAATACATCATAGAATACGTTAATCATTTTTTTTTCTAGCTGTGACAGTTAAGTACCTTTAATGGGCTGTCCTCCGTAGGTGACGTTGAGGTTGTATGTGCCAGGCTCGTATGGGATGTACTCCACACTGCAGCTGCCATCCTTGTTATCAGTGCAGGACATTTTGGCCTCTGACGGACCCTCCATTGCCAGACCAAGACCCCCAGTACCTGCTCCTCTGCAGGGGGAAGACGGTGGACATTAAAAATACAAGCAGGAAACACTTCAGTGATATTTGCCTTTTCCAGCTTAAACTCTTCCAAGTAAATGTTTTTCGTCTCACTTACCGGGTTTCCACCGTGAACTTGTTGGGCTTGTTGGTGATACCGCCTTTGAGGCCAGGACCATGCACGCGAACACGAGCTGGATCACAGCCCTCAGTGACGGCAACACGGAATGGACTCTTTGGCACTGGAGAGCCCTCATAGCAAACCTCCACGCTGTGTGGGCCTGAAGCATACACAATATAAGGACAGCTTCAAACTCATGTATTGGAGAATCCAATAACAAACATACAAATTCTGCACACACTGCTACATTTGAACTCACCCTCCTCATAGGGAGTGTACTCTACACTGTAGGTTCCATCTCCGAGGTCGGTGATCAAGGCGTCCGTACGGCTGCCAGACGGGTTGCTGATGAGGGTTTTGATGTGGTCACCTCCGGTCTGTGTGAGAGCACGAGCATCCACAGTGAAGTCTGTGGTTGCCTCGCGGAAAACACCTAAAAACACAGGACAGGGACAACGTTTGCAAGCTTGTACAGGCTACATTTAGGGATGCACCAGTCCGATTCAGATACGGAGTACCAATCCAATTCAAGTGATCTCTTTTTCCCCCCAAATTTAAAATCTGTACACACTATGTGGAACTCATTGGTATCATTTTCATGTCAGGTAAAATGAAGTCAGGGATTGCTGTGGCACAGCAGCTTCCTGTGACTGGATAAATGTAAGTGACACTGTATTTTACAATGACACTGACAAAGAAACTATATTTTAATGTTGATCAGTCACATCTGGCTGATACCCGGTCTGCTTTATAAGGTCAGAATCGGCCCTGATACCAATCTGGCAGATCGAGTCGGTCATTCAAAGGGAAGTAGGATGCAAATTAAAAAATAGCACATGGGGGTACTTAACACAATGCAAACAATTTCAATCTAGAACATAAAAAATGTGTTTACAGCATATATGCAGGAAAATAAAGCATCATCTTTGCCTCAGAACATTGAAAAATAAATATATAAAATGTTGCGACTAAAACGCATAACAACAAATGTGTGAACATAAAACCACCTCTAAAGTATTTCGGTCTTCTGCAGCAGGTTAATTTACCTTTGCCCTCCACTCCTGGTCCAAACACACGGACTCCACTGGCGTCGACCGCAGGCTCCACGTTGAGCCGAGCAGGAAAGTTGGGCACATCCTGGCCACCGTAGCGGATGGTGAGAGTGTACGAGCCGGGGTAGAGAGGGATGTAGGTGATGGTGTAGGTCCCGTCTCCGTTGTCCTGGATGTGAACCTCGGCCTCAGTGCCGCTGTCTGAGATGATCTCGATGGTCAGCTCAGCCGGGCCGGCATTGGTACAGTCCACAATGAACTCCCCTTTCTCCCCGACCTTGGCGCGCTCTAAGCCTGGGCCAGAGCAGCGTACCTGAGAGGAATTTAATTTACATGTTATACATTATATTCATATTCTATTAATTGTATAGATGTGCAACAATTCGGTCTCTCAGTAACTGTGGCTGACCTTGGAAGGATCTGAGGCAGGATAAGCTGTGGGACTGAAGGGTGATCCAGGGATCGGCGCTCCATCATAGGTCAGTTCAACCTGGTATGGCCCGGCCTCCCGGGGGATGAACTTCACCTGGCTGGTCTCTGGGCTCAGCCCTGGCTCAACCTGAACAAGAAATATGAGCAGGATTTTACCAATTTTAAAAACATACAAACAGCATGTATGCATCATACGTTGGAGATGCAAGATTTTGCTCAGGACCACATACGGTTTCAACATGGACATTCAGCTTCTAAAGATTTTTTTTCACAAGAAAATAAATCCAAATCGTGCGCCATACCTTGCTTGCCACTGGCTTCCCTGATGGTCCAGTCACCTTGGCGGCGACTTTGCCCTGACCGCCAGCACCCTTTGATTTGACAGTCACTTCCTGGTCTTTGCCTACAGTCATCTCTACAATGACACACAGAGCAAAGAGAGCGCTGTTGAGCTGAACACAGACTGACACTGCTGATCCGGTTGGAAAAAGACTATTTCAGATATTCCATTATGTGTGTATTATATGTGTTTCAAATGGACAACCATGAAAAGAAAAAAAATGATGAAAAGACGTGATAAAAATATAATTTTTTTAACTTGCCAATTCAAACTATGAGATAGTAGGTCAAATTTTTTACTTAGTACATCAAAATCATGACGTATAACGTCAAAATTTTGACTTAGCCAAAATTCTGAAACACCATCTCAAAATTATGACTTATTATCTTATAATTCCGACTTAGAATCGTACAATTTTAACTCAGTAGGTCATAATTTTAACCAACTCATCTCTCAATATTCCATAATTATTATTATTATTATTATTATTATTATACATCATGCGTACATTTTCATCCATTTTTTTTTTTCCTGGCAGAAATGGGCTTCCATACGAACAAGAGAAATGCTGTTCAGTTCTGGTTATTTACTGTATGTAAAACACATAATGATGCTATATAGGGGGTGAAATCAAGGTGCGCAGGTACAAAAGACAAAAGCGATGACAGGAAAGTTATCACGTACTGTCTCCCAGGCCCTTGACGTTGATCTTGCTGAGGTCCAGTGTGGGGGCCACACCAACATTGAAGGGGCTCTTGGGAATGTTATCTCCACCATAGGTCACAGCAACTCCCAGAGGACCCTGGGGCAGGAAGGGGAGGAGTGACATGTATGTGATCACACAAAGGATTATGTAGGAAAGTGTGGGCAGAATAATGTTGCCTTGACTTATAAGAACCAAGATAAAACAAAACAACAGCTGGTAAATCTGGCCTGTTCTGACTAACCTAGCATAAACACAAATTAATACACTTTAATCCTCAAAACACTTTATTACTTTTTTGACGAGCATTTAGCTAACTAGACTTTTTATCTATGGATACCATGAAAAAACATGGGGAAATGGGACATTTTGGGAAATACACTCTCATGTCTGTTCATTAACCAAGAAGCTGGAGGTGGGAGGTGATTAGCTTAATTTAGCATAAAGACTGGAAGCAGGGGGAAACAGCTAGCCAAGTAAAGAAAATGCTTACCAACATCTCTTAAGCTTAATAATTAACACTTTATCTGATTTGTTTAAACTGTACACAATCCAAAATGAAAAAACGAAAAGCTGTAGTTTTATAAGCAACCAGTAGAGACTTCAGGAAGGCTGCTGGGCGCCAAGAGCTGGTTACAGCGCGAAACTCCCCGCAAAACCATTTCTGTTTGTGAACGGCTTAAACAAACGAGACAGAACATGTACATTTGTGAGCTTTAGAGGCGTTTGTTGGAGGAATTTTTACCTTTGGACTGAGCCAGGCTAGCTGATTCTCCCTGTTTTGCAGTTTTTATGCTAAGCTAAGCCAACTGTCTCCTAGCTCTAGCTTCACACTTAGCACAAGGACATATCAATTTTTTCATCCAACTCTGGGCAATAAAGCAAATAAGCGTTCCTTAAATATGCGTGTAGATAGATTTATGGAGGAGACTGTAATAATCAGAGGGTGGCTAGAGAGACTGGATGCGTCTACGTATCGAAACGTGCATCTGCATGTTTATACATGTGCGTGCTTCTCTCATCTTACCTGCTGCACAGGTGTGTATTTCACAGTGTGTGTGTTGTCATGGTTGTTGATGATTTCAAAGTCCTTGACGGCCTCTCCTTTGATTGGGGCGCTGAAGTTGCAGTCCAGGTTGGCCTTTCCTGCTCCTTTAGTGCTCACAGTGAAATGAGTGGGCTTGTTTAATTCAACACCTGAGAGAGAAAGAGGATTAAGATAAGATAAGATAAGATAAGCCTTTATTGTCCCACAGCGGGGAAATTTGAAATTTGAAATCTGAGTTAATGTGAGTCTGGACTAAAATAACTTAATTATTCACAGCATTTTCATATTATTTTCCTTTTCTCAAACTCCAGCAGTTTATAAACACTTTTATATTTACTTTTAAGCATCCAATGCACGTTAAGTCATTCAGGAAAATTCTCTGTCTCACAGGAAATAAGTCGGAGTTTTTTTGTTCCATTTCGGTTTGATTGCAATAAATAGAAAAACTGAGTAGTTGGCATGAGCTGTGATCACCACCATAGCTTAACAGACAATGGAAAGAGGAAGTTGCAGATTTAAACATGGAGATAAATAAAAAAAAAAAAAGGAAATATTTCACTACTAAATAGGCTAGGTGTTCTTACCACTGCGGCTGAGTCCTGGTCCCTCTGCCTTGACTTTGCTGGCATCATGAGAAGGATCCACTTTGATCCTGATGGGTGTCATTGGAATAGCCTAAACAACAAACAGAGGCAATACATTTTAACACACAGAATACACTCAATCCTACACTCTCATTGCTCTCATTGCTCTCATTCATGCGACAAACAATGCATGACTCAAACTCACCTGGTCAGCAAACAGGACCATGATGGTGTAGCTGCCTGCTCCAGGAGGAGTGTATTTGACAGTGAAAGTATCGTTGTCGTTCCTAATTATGTCAAAGTCAATGTCGGCCTCTGCGGGTCCCACCACTCCGGGGGCACACTTGATACCTATACTGATGTCACCTGAGGACAGGAGGCAAAAGTCATCATGACACACTAATGACTTCAACTGATGCTCCGCAGCCATTTTGCCTCTGTTGTCTTAATTCAACTAATGAGTTAAGGGGAGAAAACAAAAATAAACACACCCTATGAAGAAAAAAATGTAGTTCTAAGATTTGGAATTTAAAGCTGCATTAATTCATTTTTTGGCCACTTGTTGGAAGAAGAACCAGCTAAAACACAACAGTGATGTATTATCATCTTATAAAGTTGTTAAGGCGAATTTAGTAGCAAACAATTGCCTATTTACACATCCACAAGACACAGAGCAACATTAGCATTCGTCTCGAGTCATATTTCTGGCCACCTGGTGAATAAGAGCTCAATACTCACTCTACTTTCAACTCCGTTTACTCTCCACCAGCTCCTGATGGAAATATTTGGCTTATTAGCTGCTAAATATTCCACTTTCTGCCAGCCAGTCACTAACTTTGTCCATCTGTCATGGTGGTGCTGGGCATGTAGTGTACAATGTGTTTATAAGTTTTTTTTTTGTTAAAACAGCTGCCTGAATTTGCGTTCCGGAAAACCAAAACAATGAGCTGAAAGACGCTAAAATGCTCTGTAAAGCTGAAGAGATCTGCAGAGTTGGGTGATAATTATTTGTGGTTTACTGCAGCTTTAAATACTTGCTGCAGATCTCCCGTCAAAGCTACTTATATGGTTTATAAAACATCAATTATGCAGTGGTAGAAAATCCTGTGCTGTGATTTTGTGTGAAAGGGTGCAGTTTTATGTTGCTTTACCTTGACCAGCCTCTGCGCAGTCAACAGTGAAGTATGTCGGCTCGAAGGCCTTGAGGCCGGTCTTGGCCACCCCAGGTCCTGACACCTTCACCTTGTTTGGATGACAGCCCGCTCCGATGTTCATCTGTGGTCAAAAGCACAACAGCTAAAGAGACTTTTCTGTGATCAGATGTCCTTTGTGTAAACTCCAGGAAACACTGTGCATGTGTACTCACCCTGAACGGGCTGTCAGGGATGTTGACTCCTCCCCAGGAGACCATGGCAGTGTGTTTTACAGGTTTACGTGGGGTGTAAGTACAGGCGTATGTGCCGTTGCCATTATCCTTAACCTGCACATCCACAGGAGCACCTTCGCCATCCTGTGCAGGTGTGGAAAACCAAAGAGTTGAATAAGACAATACTATCAAAGTTGTGTAAAACATGAAGACCGAGGTGTTTGAAGGGCTGAAACAGGGCCAGGTGATCATGCAGTACATTTCAGGTCATATGCTGAAACACACACAGCCCTACCTGAGCTGCAATCTTCAGAGGAGCTTTTCCTCCTTGCTTGGCATCGACTGTGAACTCAGTGGGCTTTCCAACAGCCAAACCACTGCTCTGAAGGCCTGGCCCAAACGCCTTAACCTGGAATGAACACATTCATGACAAAAATGATTTCAACATTACAAGAAATAACTGATGTCAGTTTTAACAACACGTGTCCCTGGGTGTGTGCATACCTTGTCAGGGTAGAAGTCTTTGCCTGGTGGGTTGACAATCTCAGCCATGAAGGGAGAGTGTTGGATGTCTTCGCTGTTGCAGAGCACATGCACGGCATACTCCCCAGCCTCTGTGGGCCAGTAGCGCACGTCACAGGATCCATCGCCCTTGTCATCACATTCGATCTTGGCCTGAGATGGACCTTCCACAGAGAAACCTTAACAGGGAAAAAAAAACAAACACAGCAAGCTTAGAAGAGTGGTAAGAGGTAAAACCTTTCCTGTGTGCATTATCTCTGTTGTCTCTCTGGCTTACTTACCCAGTGTACCGACGTTGTCTCCAACAGCCTCCACCACAAAGTCAGCAGATTTGCCAACAACGCCGCCATCCAGCCCTGGACCCCAGGCCCTCACCTTCTGCTGGCCGGCCTCAGCGCCGATCTTGACCTCAATGGGACTAAACGGATTAGAGACCGATCAGTCACAATGACCAAGTCAGCATAGTTCAAGTGTAGTATTTGTGTGTACTGTCTGTGTGAGTGTGTGTACCTGCGGGGGATGTGCTGTCCTCCCCAGGTGATGGTGATGGTGTATGTTCCAGGTGTGGTGGGGTAATAATCAAATCCGTACACACCATCTCCGAGATCTTTCCTTTTACATGGCTCCTCAAGACCCTCTGTAAACAGTGATGCACGTTAGTGTCACTTTTTTTTAACCAAAAATAATGTATGTATTATTGTACGTATTATTTGCGAGGCATCATAACTATATTATAAGCAAACTGGGAGTGCAGGATCATTTCAACCAGTATGATACTGAACACAGCCTTCAAAGGTTTTGAGGCTTAAACCAACATTAATTGAGTCTTTGGCCACCTGGGGGCAACGCAACAAGCTTTAAACACAACATATTATCACCTTTATTAAAGTGATAAAGGGTTTTTTGGGGGAGTTTTTTTCTCATCTGAACTGAGAAAAGCCCTTTGAAGCAAATTTGTGATTTTGGGCTATATTAAAAAATTGACTTCATTTGACTATAAAATTGTTATGGCCGGTTTTATCAACAGTGATTTTCTAGCTAGATTTGATGAATTTTAAAACCCTTTTAGTGACTTTTTTTTCTTCAAAAAAGAACCTTGGTAGTCAGTACTGACGATGATAGCAGCTTGAATAATAATAAAGCTAGTAAGAGTCTGTTAAGCTTAGTTTGACTTCATTTTGTAAAAATGTTTTCAAGTTATCAAACTTTTTATCTTTTATGGACATATACGGAAATTAGCGCATGATGGCTCCTTGCAACCTCTAGTAACTTTCTGAACAGGCTAAAGCTGCTTTCCATTATTATTTACATATGAAGCAGAAATGGGGAAAAATTAGCGTTCATTAGGATGTCCAGTATTCATTCTCCTGAAAAAAATCTGGTCCTTTAGCTGCTAAATGCTCCACTATGTTCACCAGCTAGTAGCTAACATTGTCTGCAGTTTGGTGCTGGGCAGGTAGCATATGATAGATTTTTAAAACCAAACCACGAGCTGAAGACATTAAAATGCTCTGAGGGGAACTGCAGAACTGGCTGATTGCTCTCTGTGGGTTCGTCACTACAAGCCATTGTTGATATAAAAATATTGATTAGTGCAGCCTTAATGGGACAGTATTAACTCTAGTGTACTTTTCTATCTGAGGATTGTGCTCACAAGTTAATCAATGCTTTAAATTAGTTTACAATCTTCTTGCAGCAGACCTCTACTAAAGTGACATGTTACCGTAGAGGAAGTTGATAAATCAACTGGCAATAGTAAAAACAACTCACTGGGCCCCTTGATGGAGACTTTGAGCTCTCCGGTGCCGGCTCCTTTGGTGTAAACCTTAAAGTCTGCAGTCTCCTTCACCCTCAGGCCCTTTGGCTGCAGACCACGACCCTTGGCTTTGCAGAGGCTGGGGTTACATGCTGTGGAGACACACACACACACACACAATGAAAGAGACTTCAATATTACCACATGTGAGTTCAGCGGTGGTTTCAGTGGGGAGAAGAGGAATGAGGTGCGGGGTGAAACCAAAACTATTTCCATCCATCTCGATGAAGGGTTGCTGGAAAGCTCTCGGTGCTTTTTCAATTGTCCTTTCCCGCCTTCCTCCTACTCTGCACACTCCCCCCGTGCTTCTTATCCAACTATGTTATCCGCAGAGTGAATTCATAGACCACAGTAAAGGAAATGAGCTTTTATCCTCACACAGGAAGTGGAGTATCCTCCATATCTCCTCATTAAAAGTGTATAAAATAGGAGCTGCTGAGTCACAGTTGGAAACCCCACAGGAACAGAGGCTACTGAAAGGGGCTCAATATATTTTCCAGGGAGCAGGCTACTTGGCACTCTAAAAAGAAGCATCCATTAGTATTTCAACATATTAAAATATTTTTTGATGTCTGGTATACTTGGCAGAAAAACACACTATAACAAATGATAATTCATTAAAAATAGAGAAACATTCCTGTCATATAACACATTGGTGGTTAAAATAGTTTTTGGCCTGATGATTAGATTCAGGTTATCACACTTGAAGTAAGCCCCTATAGTGTCTAAAGGCCTTTAATTCACATGTCAATGTTTTTTCAAACAGTTGTTTTTGTCACGAGTACGTTCACACAGAAAGTGAATATTACGCGACGAAAAAGCGTCATAATTTTTTTTCTGGATCGAGGCTGATTTTTCTGAGCTTTTGCATGGCGAATAAAGGCATCAACCAATCACGTTGTGCGGAATGGACGTCACATCACAACTCCAGACCTGTTGATTGTTTGTGTTTCTCATCACCCTGTATTATATGACAAAGCACACAAAAATTATAAAGACAATAAACTCCGCCGGATGCAGGACAGTCAGGAGATTAGTTTACTTTTGGAGGTAGTAGAGTAAATATTCGTAGGCGAGTATTTCGCATTTTCGTGTCGTTTATTCGTTACGTGCCCAGTGTGTAAAGGCCTTAATAAAGCACTTTTTATAAAGAGCTTATAGGTTAAAACAAATGGCTTTATTAATGGTTAATAGATTATTTACTAATAGATGCTTTATAGATCAGCTATAAGCCATTTATAAGAAAAACTTCTGGGTTTCCAAATCGTGAAAAATTCCTTTGACCAATTGGACCCTTTGAACACTTAAGTCTAGAAAAGAGTTGCAGATGATGCGGACCAAAATCCCTTTATTAACTACTACTGTGTGATTCAAACAATGCTGGTCATGCAACGGTGTCATTGTGTAAACTTAAGAGCACAAGAGAGCTGGAAGCAATGAGGCATCCATTTCCTGAGCACACACAAGGTGCAGCTTAATGGTAATATTCTTCCATGGAAATCTGAGAATATGTTTGTGGATTTGTTAGTAGAGTGTTTCCTCATGGATATATTGATTGAGTCATTTTGAGTTTAGAGCTTTACAGGCAGATGACACACACCACACATATAAAGCAAGTCCACAGAGGGAAATTAATCACAAGTAAAGACATGCAATTACACACACACACACACAGTGGGTACCCAAGAGAGATCCCAGGAAACAGGAAATGACGGCAGAAGGAAGAGGCTGTTCCAGAGAGAGGACAGATACCAGCAGGCCGCTATCGAAGAGAAGAAGGCAAGGAGGGAGGGGAAGAGAGAGGGGAGAGGACACCATCCAGTACAGTGGCAGGAAAAGACAGCAAAGCATTAAACACAACTGAGGAAAAAAAAAAAAAAAAAATATATATATATATATGGTTTAAAAAATGGTTGTCTCTTGTTGCCTTTAAGATTGACAGTGGATTTTGTTATAGCTGATAATTCATTAGACATTTTGGACTTCCATTCATGTAATTTTGGTGATTAAATGGATAAACAGGGTTCTCAGTGATGCTGTAATAGGACTAATGCTGCCAAGTAATCAAATCTGTAACTCTTACCCTCTCCCACGGTGACCGTGAAGGGACTCTTGCTGATCTGACCCCCGGCAAAGGTGACGTAGATGGTGTGCGCTCCCTCCATGGTGGGTTTGTAGGTGCAGCGGTAGCTACTGTTGCCCTTGTCCTCGATGGTGCAAGTCACCGTGTTCTTCTTGCCAGCAGGGTCCATGATCATCACCTCCACCTCGCCAACACCAGCACCTTACAGAAACAGGAGGGAGATGATGGGATACAAGAACAGGAAAAAGCAAGTATACATGAGTTAAGACACACCATGCAGACTTTCTAAGCTGACGTCTGTGTTATTATTACCTGCTGTGTAGACGTCGAAGTAGGTGGACTTGTTGGCGATGTTTCCTGAGGGCTCAAGGCCTGGGCCCTGGGCCGTGGCCTTACTGGAGTCTCCCTGAGCCATGCCGATCTCCACCTCGAAGGGGCTCTTAGAGATGTGCTGCCCTGCAAACAACACGGTCACCTACAAAGCAGAAAGGCGATTGTGAATGTTGTGTCTGGAACCCTCAGGTTACAGGGTGTCTGCAGGCCTTGAAAAGTCTGGAAAGCATTAAAGTTTCCTAAAATCTTCCGTTGGGCAGTAATGTTAGTTATAAACTGATTTTTTATCCGATCAGGGAGACATTTACACTTATAAACTAAAAGTGGGATTGTTGTGAAAGTGGATTGTGCTGCAGGAGGCTGTATTAGTCAGCACCATCAGGCCATATCGTCCCAACTGGTTTTCAAATCAGACTTTCATACTTCGGCTGGGGGGATCGTGAAACTGCGGTATCAAAAAAGTCTTAAATTAAACTTGGTTTGAAACCCCGCTCTTAATTGACTAAAAGAGAAGGCCTACACCATGGACATGTGCTGTAGCATCACTATCAGGAATGATCAAAACAATGTGTGCAGTGATCACTTACAGGCAATCTGCACAATAGGTTATATTTAATTACGATGCTCTGATGTTTTGAGCTTTGGCAGAGTATTAATTGAATGATATTTATGTGTAAACGTCATCTCACTGACTCCCCCGAAGAGAAAGGGAGAAACTGAAAGTGTGAGAGAGGGAACAGATTTTTTTTTTTAAGATCGTTTTTTGGCATTTTTTCCATTGAATTTTTGTAAAAGTACTTGTTATGCCAAATGGCATCGTGTCAAATATGTCATAGAATTATACGATATGATGCATTAATTTGTGAGCAGGTGATCGAAGTGGAGCAAAAACTTTGATCATATAAAAAGGCATTTCTGTCTGTAATCAAGTCTTAAAAACCTTATTTTGCAGTGCAGTGAGAATATCTCAACCCGTTTTTAATTTAAATGTTTGAAAAATTTGGATCTTAAGAACATATGTAACACCATCAAAATGACATCACTTTAATCCCAATATGCCAGACACATGCTTCAAATGTAAAGATGTTAAAGGAACATCTTGTGGAATTGCTTGTGGAAATGTAATGTGATCAAAAGTTTTTAGAAGGAGGTTCTTGACGTGGTTATCCAGATAACAAATCTGAGGATCCTTTGTTTGCCAAAGTTGTACATCCTGGGTATTTATTCATATGATTTTATCACTAAGAAGACTGACTGTGTGCTAATAGACTTGTGTTTCTTACAAGCTAAGAGAGAAATAGCTATAGGATGGAAAAATGTGAACAAACCAAGTATGAATCAATATATTAAGGATCTTTCAATGTGTTGCTATGGAAATACTACCATACATTACTAAGGAAAGCTGGGAAAATATCTGGGATCTTTATGGAGTTTTTGAAACTAAATGTTGGTATTGATCAACAAAGCCAAGGACTGGGGTGGGGGCAGGGCAAGATTATCTGTTTTAATTACCATGTTTTGTTTTGTTTTTTATTTACTTGCCTATTCATTGGATGTTATATTGTATTTGCTGCCAAGACTGACCATTTTATTAATATGTAATTGTTTGTTATAATTGAAAACCCCAATAAAAAATATTGTTAAAAGAAAATGTTTGACAAATGAGCGTATATGATAGCTATGTCTCGAAGCAAGGCAGTGTAAGGTAGGTTGGCACTACAATTATGAAAAAGTTGATTCAGAAAATTCTTGAAACAAGTTCATTTGCGTTGAAAACGGATTGAAATATTCCTAAAAAAACAATGCATTAAATGTGTGTCTTATATGACAATTAAACTGCAAAATATGCAAAGTGACTAGCAACTCCAGCTGTCAGATAAATGTAGTGGAGTAAAAAGTACAATGTTTCCCTCTGATATGTAGTGGAGTAGAAATTTAAAGTAGCATAAAATGGAAATACTCAAGTAAAGTACAAGTATGTCAAAGTAAATATACTCCAAATGTTTCCACCACTGACTTCCAGCCTCCCTGGCCACATGAGTCCTATCACAGTCATGCAAGATTAAAAACAACTCTTAGCTCACCTTGTGCATGCCGGTGACTTTAGGGATGTAGAAGACAGAGTAGGTGCGGTTCTTATCATTGTTGGCTGTCACTTTAGCCTGGAGGAGATTTTTTTTAAAAGTTAACAAAACAAAGTATGCCATGATGAGAAAAAGGTTATAAGACAGCATCTCACAAAAAATCACCAGTGTCTCACCTCCTCTCGGTGTCCTGCAGGGTCCTCCACGTAAACCAGCACCTCTCCCATTCCTGCACTGATGGTCTCCACGGTGAACACAGCCTTCTTCATCACAACATTGCCAACAGGCTCGACACCTTCAGAGAGGAGAGTTGGGACACTACGTTAAAAAATGTCCTCTGCATATATCATGTAGGACCCTGGACTGACACAGAAAGGGCTGTAGGTACATACTCAACGCATGCTATTTAACATCTATGGCACATTTGAACCAGAATCCAGAACAATCTACAGTCAATAGAAGAGCTTAAACTCTTTCTTAGTGCCTGAGTCCAACCTCTTGGACTAACTCACAGGTTCTGGATCCATGGCTGTAAAAATGTAAATCCTCCCTGATCTAAACTGATCCAGCTGCTCAGCTCAATACAACTGCATTTGTTTCCTTGTTGAAGTCTAGCTGCAGGTGTGTGTGTGTGTGTGTGTGTGTGTGTGTGTGTGTGTGTGTGTGTGTGTGTGTGTATGCATGCATACCTGGCCCATAGGCGCGGGCCTTCTTGGGGTTGAGTTTGGGTCGTAGAGGTGCACCAGGCTTCAGTTTAGCCTTGGGGAACTGGGACAGGTAGGTCATGACTGAATGTTCGTCCACATTGGGGTCAACAATCTCTTCAGGGGTTATCACCTAGGAGACCAAGACAACAAGGAAAATGTTTTCCAAATGAAAGGGCAGTTTTTTCCTTGTTAGCATATTTTCTAATGAAAGAAGGGAGGCTGCAGATGTACAGCCTGAAGTAGTGCTCGAGTAGTTGCCATGGAGACTTTTACCCACAAAAATAGCAACTGGAGTAGTGTTGTGATTTTGTGATCAAAACCACATACCAACCTCTTCCTCTGCCTAAAAAGTACCTGAGACAAACTCACACGCAACCCAGCAGGCACCCAGTCATACAGACACGGTTACTGTCTGATGTTACAACCCACAAAGACAACAGGGGAACAGACAAAGCCAGTTTCTTAGCAGAAGCAGAGATGAAGACGGAAACAGCAGTGACCACAGAGCCAACTGTCAGCACGCTATGCTGTGCCAGCTGCCAGCTGCCAGCACTGTGCCAATCATGCCAACACAACATTGTCAGTCACCAGAGCGACCCAACCCAAGCACCAGCACAGTAAAACCACATTTGGTGAATTCAGTTTAAAATCTCCCAGTTAAATATTGAACTTTTCATTCTGGACAATCACTAAAATTGTTTGGGTTAAGGCTGAGTTGGTTCTCTACATGATGTCCAAGTGAATGTCCCACCAGACTTGGCATTGTTGCAGTATGTTAGGTTCTGCCCCATATATGCAGGAGGCAACTCGTCAACCTATGCATTTCTCAAGTCAGCCCTCTAGTATTAAAGAATGACATAGAACATCACCAGCTTAATCCTTTAATTACGTTTTTCTTTGTTTATCCTCGTCTAGTCAGGTAAAACTGAAGGTTAAGTTAACACAAGGTTAGTACCATGGACTGTATATATAGATGGATGAAGTGAAGCCAAAACATATCGATTGCCCCCTGGTGGCTGGCTGCAGTATAGGTCATAAACCCCACCTCCTCCATGTTAGCGGATGGGACATGGGCCAAACTGAAAAGTCAAAGTATACGTCAAATACATTTTTCCCAAAGATGGTTCTTATCACGCTGATGTTAATTCAAGTGTTAATTTTTCTGATAAGTTTGGTTTTAATTAGTTATTTGATGCTATAAAAATGGGGTGTCACGTCATGATGGACAACTGTGAGAGTGCTCGCGACTGGTTCAGGCGGGTGTATAGACGGGACCTCGACACCCCGGCTCCACCGCGGATCACTACTGCGCAGACTCTGGCTCTAAATGACGTCACCAGCGCAAGAAGGCAGCGCCCAAATCTGGGGTATTTTGGCTTCATTTTGTACAATGGGAGGAAGTGAAGACGCATCGTCCATCTTTATATACAGTCTATGGTTAGTACAAACACCTGGCCCAAGTATAAAACATTAGAATAAAGCAGGTTAAAGCGGTTCTATGTACCTTTTGCTGAACAGCGGCAACTGTGGTAACAAGCGGCAGTTAATGTTACATGCTAAACTGTGGCGTAGCAGTGAAGGCCCGCTATATGCGGTACAAAGCAAAGTCATGCGATTTGTTCGCTTCACCGTAACAGTAGCATAGATAGAGAAGAGAGATAAAGTCAGCAAACTGACTCAGTAATGTCAGTTACACAACAATATATATCTAAAGTTTGCAAACACAAGCTAATGTTAGCCATCATATGCTTTTGGTCATACAAGACCAAGTAAGGCTGTAGAAACATTCCTCAGTGCGTTTGCTTATGAATTAAACGTTTAATTTGTGAGAGAAAGAATGTTATTTCTTATTTCAAAAGAAGCTTATTGGTCCATTGTAATGGTATTTATTTTACCTGCGGGATGCCCAGCCAGTCGTCAGCTTGCTGCATGGCCTCACGGGCGTTGTCCACTGGTTTGGTCTGATCCCACTGGTCCCAGTCAGGACACAGACCTGCAGGACAGAAAGGAGGTGAATTGGATTTACTACAGGAAGCAGTAGAAACATATCATGACAATATAATAAGGTCGTAATGACAATATGAAATAATTTAAAACACATATATTTGTAAACTCTAAAAATCACAGTGTTACATTTTGTCTTGCTAAGTGAATGCATGAGAGGGAGCATCAAGAACTAAGCTGAAAAATGTGGTTGTTATCAAAAGGCGTGTCAGGGAGTGAAATGCTTTCAGTATAAAATAGTATTAACAGTATTTCTGCTGGATTAAGGGACATTTAAGTATGCATGAACTTCACTACACAAAGAAACTAAGAGCTTCTTGTGTTTAAGCCAATCTGTCTGATTAAGGCTGACACATTGACTCCAAAGCTACAGTCTTGACGACATCAAGCAGATAAAGGGAGAATGCCAAACATGCCTAATCTTCATTTGAAGGTGAATCTGCAGCAGTAATTAAGTGTGGGGTCAAACATCTGTCTCTGTGGCTCATCAAGACGTCTGCCCTTGACTTCATCCATTGGATGTTATGGTGTTCCTTCATTATCACACAAGCATATCCTGGCAAAGTGTGTCAGCAAGTTTTTAATGTACTTGTTCATAACTGACCCTCAACTCTGAGGGTTGTTGTTTTTGGACACTGTTGGAAATCTTTTGCTGGAGGAAAATAAAAGCTTTTGAGTCCTTATCTCCAGCTCAAGGCTGCTGGTGATCCACAGGAATGCCAACTATCTTGAGCATGTAAACAGAAACCTCACTTTCCTTCACCTACATCCCTCCTCCGCTTTATGTCCTCCTCTCTCCCCACTTTCCTAAGTTAACAGGACCATAATGGAAAGGTTCAGTACTCCCCCTCCTCCCCACTCTGTTCAGCTCATCATCACCCCTGCCCTCAGTTTTAACTCTCGCACAGATGAGAATTACACACCTGTGCTTTCCCTGACCTGACCTCAGATCTGCAGCTGTCAATCACTGTTGTATGCAGACAGTTATGATGCTAAAAGATACACTAATATATCTAATAATACTGTATAAAACTGAGATATTTGAATAGTATTACTTTAAAAAGCTATGGCCCAGTCTTTCAGGTGACCCTGACTGAGCTCTTATCCTCCAGAGATATACTGTATGTTTCTTACACTTAGCACATGGCTGGTGTTAATTTCAGACCTTTTCTGTGGGGGAAACACATGCACACCACACACACCCACACATTCTAGTCCTTCACCTCCACTGACCCCTGTCACCACCCTCCGCACATACACACAAATTCCTCTCCAAGACACAGGAACACAAAGATGTTCCCACACACACACACACACACACACACACACACACACACCTGGAGCACAGCTGTCGACCAGGGCACCCAGGGCCCGGCCGGTCTGCCAGTCCCGGTGGAAGTTGGTGATAGGAAGCTCGGGCAATTTGTTCTGGATCCATCCCAGCAGCCTCTGCTTGGGTGTCTTCTGCTTGCCGTCATCTCCCTCCTCATCCTCATCCCACATGGGCATGGAGATGGAGTAGTGAAGGATCAAGGTCCATATCAGACCCAGGATCAGCTTCAGGTTCCCATCCACGATGGCTTTAGAATCTGGAGTCAAGAGGAAGAGAAAGGGGGCAGATTTAAAGTCATGTTACCATGCTTAAACATTCATGCAAACCTGAAAAACTGGCAACCAAAACATAGAGAACAGACAGATCCTTGTTACTTGGAAGTGTTTTAGTACAAAAAAAAAAGAAAAAAAAAAAAAAAAAAAAAGAAAGGAGGCTGATTTTGCATTGAAGGTCATTTGAAAATTAAATGATAAAGATTATTTTAAGATGCAGCCTTCAAAATAATATCAGGTCAAAGTGACCATAGACAATGTAGAGAAAAAACTGCAGGAGACAGTTGACTAGAAGAAGGACTCAGGCTCTTTATTGATCATGGATCTTCTACCTAAACCTCAGTGTTTCACAAACACTGAACTCTGCTTCAAATGCCAAATTTCCCTCAGGAGTGTCTCTGCTATCTGCTATCTAATGTACGTCTTTAAGGGGGAGTGGAATGCATACCTAGAAATCATCGACCGTGGTCTGGTCTGGGAAGAGACAGCGGTAGTTTATGTTGACTTCCTGTGTGGTACTTTACAACCTTTTGTGCAGATTTCAATCTGGCTTCAGATCATCACATCACAGCACTGAGACTGCACGGATAAACATTAAATAACACTCATCTGAACACTGATTCAGGTAAATCAGTTCTGGTGCTGCTTGGTCTCAGTGTGTTTGTGATACTGTTGACAGACTGGAAATATGGGTTGGATTATCTGGTTGAGTCCTCAGTTGGTTCAATATCTCAGAGGCCGGGGATGTGGTGCTGTTGCCATTGGTGATCATAAATCTGACCGGGTCTGCAGGACGTGTGGAGTCCCCCAGGGTACAATTCAGGCTGTACAGGCTCCCACTAGGCCGAACCACACACAAAATTGTTTATCATAGCTACGCAGACGACACCCTGATTTACTTATCTCTCTCATCAAATGACAATGACTCACTGCAATGCAATTCAATTTCCTAAAATTAAATAAAGACAAGAGAGAAGTCAGTATATTTGGTAGCATGGAAGAAAGTTCTCGCGTAGCTCGATTCCAGATCTATAATGACAAAAGCTCAAGTTAGAAAACTTGGAGTTCAGATCTGAGCTTCAGCAGCACATAAAAGGCAAAAACTAAATCAGCTTTTTATCACCTCAAACAAATAGCATGCTTTTGATTGATTAATTGATTCTTTACTGCACTTTTATTTCCTTTCCTGAATTTGGGGCAACTTATTACTGCACTGTAATTACACTGTAACTGTATGATCTATTATTTTTGTCTTTTACTTCTATTTTATTCATCTCAAATTCTATTTTAATTCATTCACTTTCCTTTTGTTGTTAAATGTTGTTCTAAAGCATTTTTGCAATGTATAAAGCACGTTGAATTGCCTCTGTTTTAGAAAGCTGCTATACAAATAAACCTGCCTTTAGTGTCTCAAACTAGTACATATTCATGAAAGGAGTAAAACTTTTTTCCATCTGAGGCCAGTCTAGGTAATCAGACGAAAGACGAAATTATCAAGGAAGGAGTATCATGATGAGTGTAGAGGGAATTTTCCGGATGAATCATATTACAAGTTATATAAATGTTCACATGGGGACATCTGAGCAGAAATATGAACAGCTTTATTACCAAAGGTAATACATGCATGTGCCACCTGTTACTTTAAAAACAGCCTCATCAAAAACATTGATATTTTCTATATTAACATGAATTGTGTTGCTTTGGATAATTCTTTATAGATTTAAACTCCTTCACTTACACAACACACGCTCCGCTGCAAGCAGAGGAGAAAGTGATGCAACCAGAAGCTAGCAGGGGCATGAGGAAGATAACCACACACACACACACACCACCCAACATAAACACTACAGCGCGCACACACATGTTGCACAAGAGGCAGTTGATCAGGAGGGATGATTGCTCAGGTCCAGCATTGAAGAAAGGGTGAGCAGTGCGTTTGTGTGTCTCCTAGCTGATGGTGATTGAAACAGAGTTGAGGAGGAGGGGTAAAAGTTCTGGATTTGAGGCTAGGTGCTGATGGTCATCGAGGGTGTCCGTACAAGGCCTGATAGGATTTAGGCTCTGAGAAGGGGAAGTTTTGGGTCTGTTAATAGGGACGTGTGTGAATCCCACATCTGATAGCAGCTGTGTCCAGTTGGCAGTTTCTCTGTGATTTTAGACTTTTCAACACTCTGATAAGGGCTGCAGAAAGCATGAAAACATGAGAACATGAGGCTGAAAAAACAAACAGCTTTAGGCTATGCTGATTCCAGTGCTGGTCACATCACTGTCAACTCATGTTATTGTTGTCTAGACTGGAATAATTGTTGGTAGCAGCAGATCAACCTCAACAACAATGAGGGCTTGGATTTTTTTCATAGACGTTTTTGCATAAGAGTGCTGGGGCTGCAGTTGGGGGCTGGGGCTACTGGAAAGGCTGAATATTTAAGGCCTGCAGTAGGAGTGTCTGAAAGCCAAGAGAGCTACAGCAAGAGTTTGAAGACAGGGTCGGGATGGATGGAGGGGGTGGGGGTGGAATTTCATGCATGATGAAGATGAGGAGCAGAGCGGCAAGCCAGTCAGGGAATCACTGTTCCAGTCTGTTAGGACATGAAAAAAAGCAAATATGATGCACAGAAACACAAGCATGCTTTACATGAAGTTCTTTGCCTACATGCAGAACTACAACTGGGACATTTCAGTTGGCTGCCCGTCTGAATTCGTGTTCCAACTGAGAGATGTCAACCCTGGGATACATGACATGTCAGCTGCTCCCAGAGGAAAAATACACCCCGCTTGGTGATAAAGCGGAGCAGGGTCAGACAAAAGGCCTGTTTGGATGACCCATCACCATGGGAACTTTGAGTGAGCTGGATCGTTATAGCAACCAAGGGGCAACTCAGTCTGCTTAGGAATAATAGGAAAGAAGAAGAAGCAAGAGAAATGAGAGACAGGAAAGAGTGATTGTAAAGGAGAGACGGAGAGCAGCAGAGAGAGGGGAACAAGAGAGAGAAATGTTGCCTGAAGACAGAGATAAAACTGACAGCTATAAATTGTCATCTGTACTGATTGGAGGGTGTGAATGGTGCGTGCATGGGTACCACAGGTTGATGCTTGCAGAAGGAATGTAAATCAGCTAAGGTAGGGGTGTGTCACATAGCAGCCTGTCAGCCACCACAGCACAAACACTAAAACAGGACCACAACATTTACCAGAACAAGAGCAGAAACAGCCACAGAGTGTGTTCAACTAACGATTGTTTTAAATTCTGATAGTTTTTTCTGTTAATTGAATAATCATTTGTCTATAAAAAGTCAAAAGTCGTGAAAAACTTGCATCATAAGTTCTAATTTTCGACCAATACCCTGCCTCTGCCCATACAATATACTGTAACCAGAGCGTTTTTTTGGATATTCACAAAGGTCATTAACAGTTAAAGCTGTCCAGTACGGAGCATCATCTAAGGTTTGGACAGCAGTTAGGACATAAATTCCCTCACATTTTCTGATGTGTGTATACGTGTTGCTCTTTGATTCATCCCTCTCACACACAAAGCCACTAAACATGCAAGGAATCTGCCAGCATTCCCGGCAGACCACAGCGCACCAGGCCTGACGGAGCCCATATACGGACACAGACTGCCGCAGACGCCCCCTCTGCTGACTCATAACCCCCCCCCCCTCCCCCTTGTATGAGTGTGTGTGTGAGTGTGAGTGTGAGTGTGAGTGTGAGAGAGAGAGAGAGAGAGAGAGAGAGTCAACAGAGTGCGGAGGCTACCGTATGGAGAGCGTACATGTCTGTGGTTGATGCTCCTTTTGCCCCCAAAACTCCCATGACTCAATCTGTTTGGCTCGTTGCTGCAGCCCTCCACCCCCCAAGTGACATCGCTATGACATCATAGCAACCCCTGACCCACAGCCTGACCTGATCCCAGCATCTCTGGGAGGGAGAGGGAGGGGAAGAGAGCGACAGCACTCTGCACAATATTCAGGTTGTACTGCAACATCTGGAGCAGATTAGTCCAGAGATCTAAGGCGCAGTAACAGCACAGCAGGTCTAGATAGTCCTGAGTCCCATCACCCCCATTGCTCATAGTATTCTTATATTTATTCATATATGATACATAATAGAATATAAAAAACAATCACAGGACTGTCAGGGGACATATCTATCTACCAATACATAACTCATAGCAAGTCGTGTACTTTCAGGAAGATTGCACATCATTTCATTCAATAAAAAAAACAAGGTTGCTAGCATCCCTCTCCCTCCCCTAGATGCTAACATAGCTTGGTTGCTAACGGGACAATAAGCTTAGTTTATTCAAAAGATAACTAACTCATAACTGTCTGCAATACATGCATCTTTTGTGGGGCAGTTTACACTCTAACAGAGGAAATCAAATAAAACTGAATAATGCAACACAGCTAATAAGCTACGATAGCTTCCTCCATTGTGGACTCTCCGGCTCTCCGTTCCTTCAGGAGGTCAGCATCAAGACAGCTTGCTATTGGTCAATGGCGTGAGTTTGCGTGTCAGAGTTCGCCAAAGTTGAACTTCACACCGATTTACTTCACACCTGTGTGCCAAACCACTGATTGAGCCAATTCCACTGAAATTAACCGATTTCACTAGAAAATGTGGCCGCTTATGCTTGTGCTTTAGTGTATATATTCTAGAACTAGACTGATAAATGGCCCAGGCAGATATATTCGCTTTTTGCAAATATATCTGTGTATGTGTTGCCACTAAGTAACAAGAAATTACAGTGCGGAAATGCAAAAATAGATTTGAAGTGATTTAGAAACATTAGTTTGTCCACTAGAGAGCCTATTTTTCCAACTGTAATGTGTCCTGCTCAGTACACAAATTTAGGGGATCATTATCAAAAACGTTTGTTTATGCTATGCATTTAAAATTACTATTGGCCGGTGTATCATTATCAGACTCAACCTCAAAATTCACATATCAGTTGGGCTGTGTATATTCTAATAAAAATGTGTAACTGTATCCTGACACGTTACCAAAAATATATTTTGATGGCTTATATTAAAACAATAGCAAGAATAATTACAATTTGTACATTTTCATTTCAGTAATTGGAATAAATGACACTACATTAAGTCTTGGATTAAACTGTATTACTGATTACAACTGTGGTGAGCTAACTAGCAATTGGGATGGAGTTCATATTAATGTAGGCTACTCAGCCATTATCATTCTCCCAGCACTCTCCGCACAACATTTGTCTTAAGCCTGTTATGTATAATGTACAGCACTGAGTGGGACTACATGCATATTGAATAAGTTTGCTTTTCCAACTTCAAGACATTAAGACAGTCAAAGTGTGCTAGGTCTAGCAGAACAATCGTGCACACACACACACACACAAATATAGTAGCCTGTACATTATCTGCTTTTGTATTATGTCCCTATAATACAAACTGAAGATGAACTATAGGACATGAAACCCAAATGTGAAAAAACCCCAAAAATATTTGCTTTACAACTGTGACATGAATTCAGATTGTAGACTCAAACATCCAAAAGCTGAAAATCATTGACCTGGAGCTCTCCCTTCTTTCCCTCCCTCTAACTCCATGCAACAAGCCACACTGGAGCTACTACACTTCCTCCTCTTCCTTTCTACTGCTTCCAGTCATCCTCCCTCCCTCCCTCCGCTCTCCTTCTCTGCACTCCCTCCACTGGAAAAAAGTTCCTCCTGGTTTTTTAGCCTTAAAAGGGCAGAAGCAAACTGGATCTTGGCAGCCTCCCATTCCCTGGGCTCTGGTTACAGACGGAGGGAGGAGGGAGGACAGGACAGGGGAAGGGAAGGGAGTCGGAGGGGGTGGAGGGCCAAAAAAGAAAAGGGGGGTGGCAGGGAAAAGTGCTGTGTGGGACATTTTTAAAGCCCACACTGACAACAGCACCCACTGAGGATGGGCTGAGAAATGTTCATTTGAGTGAGGAGACCAGATAGGCTGAGGGGAAAGTGAAGTTTGTAGGGGATAGGCAAAGAAAGAAAAATTAAAAACATGAGGAGAACAGGGAGTGGCAAGTAGGGACAGGCTAAGACAGAGGCTGAAGAGGTGAGAGGAGGACACGGGCACCGCATAAAATGATGAACGAGGAGGTTTAATAAATACCATGCGGCTTTAATCAACTTTGTTTCCTGGAAACATCTGAGAACTACGATCAACCATAAGAGCAGCAGTTTGGGTTTCCAAGTAATTGATAGTTCTTCTTGGCCTGGCAAAAATGATTCAGGTCTGGAAAAGTAGATCCCCTCCAGACGTGTTTCTGGCATGGGAACCCAGGCTGCGTCTGTTTGTAGGTAAAATCTTGTAAAAACATAATGACAGTGAGCAAAGCACACAACAAGAACTCAAACTATCATTGTCCAGCACAGTTTTCTGAACATTTTATGTATATAAAAAAAAGAATGTCGTCACGTTACAGGATACAGTGTCATTGCAGTTTATTTGCAAGGGACCAGTTTATTTAAATATCTCACTCAACAACTGCAGATTTTTTGTGAGTTAGTTAAAGAATATGTCTGCTTGTTCAGTCTGAACATGAGGCATGGGGTGCTGAGGCATGTTTCCAACTCTGATGTAATGCAATAGCCTGAATACCACTGTACTGAACAGGAATGCACACTCTGCTAATCCTCAGTATCCACTTGACCAGTCCCCCTTTCGCCTGTGCAGACAGGAAGTTATGCTAATGATACTGAGCTGGCAGGAAGTGATCCATTTTGACCTAACTCTCCGTTATCTCACTCTCTGGCCAACATTCCTCTGCCCGGCCCCACCACAGTGACTCTCTCACTTTTATCTTGTTTCTGAAAATGTAAGATTACATGTGATGCTGTATGACATCTCTAACACAAGCAGGCTCTCAGTATACAGACTGTTTCCCAGTGGATCTATAGAGTACTGATGCTGAGTTGTAATTACTCAGGAACATTTAGTTTAAACCTGCATTAACTGATGGCGAAGCAAACAAGCTGTAAACACATCTGACATATTATCACCTTGTAAAGTTGATATGGCAAACTTGTTAGCAAACAGTGGCTTCTTTACACATCCAGCAGACACAAAGCAACATTAGCATTCATTTGGAGTCATGTTTCTAGCGACTTGATGAAAGTAAGTCCAATGTCTATGCTCCGTTTTGGTCTCCTGAGGGAAATATCTGGCTATTTAGATAATAAATGCTCCACTATGCTCACCAGCTAGTCTATAACTGTGTCTGTCTGCTGTTTGGTGTAGAGCAGGTAGTGTACAGTGGGTGTTAAAATCTCTTTTGCTGAAAACAGCTGCCTGCTGCTGCTGGAAACAACACTGATAAGAGCAATGAGAGTGAACTAAAACAGTACATTTGTGGGCCGTGAAGCCAAAACAATGAGTCAAAAGACGCCAGAGCTGAGGGGAACTGGGTTTGTCATCACGACACTTTTGATCCATTGTTAATATAAAATGTTGATTGTAGCAGCTTTAATTTCAGCTTGCTATGAATTGGGGTTTGGTGATATAACCATATATACAGTGAGACTATTGAAATGTATCAACTATAAGAGATCATGCCATACCATTTATACCAAGCTCTGTCTCTTTATCATCCCTGGATTTATTTGGTCATTGCAAACAATGTTGTGAATTACTGACCAGGATTGCTTTACAGCAATATTAAATTTACAAGATTTTTGTGTCAATGTGATGAAGTGACTGTCAGGTATTTCGTTCATTCACCATTACATAGACTGTGCCGAACAAGCCAAACAGTGAAGTGTGGATGGACCTGGGATCTGCCTTTAGAGTATGACTCATAAGGTGCTTTCAAATAGCGAGTGGTTAGCAGCAGCCTTCCTCTCTTAAGCTACAACCCGCTGTATTTAGCTGTCTGAAGAGATTGTACCAGGTGGATAGCAGCAGCCTGTGGTGTACAGGCTGGCAGCGTCGGCGTTGCGCCCTGCTGCTGCCGATTCAAAATACAGAACAGCAACGGTGCCGCATTTTGAATCTGTGTGTTAGAATGTGGTTCCTCCATTTTTAAACTAAAACATTAAAAATCGTGTCCACGTGCAGAGAGGGAAGTCAGTCACACACACTCATCATGTCAGGTATCCTTGCCTGCTCTGTCTACCTGTCCAAATCTAACAAGCCAATGTAAAGTCAATGCAGGTAGACACAGTCACAGTGAATCAGAGTCATTCCCACCCCACCCTACGCACACTATCACAATTGCAACACACCAAGTTAGCCTGCAGGTAAAACCTCACTGTAAGGAGAAAAAAAAAAAAGTGTATTCGAGGAATTGCTCAGTAGTCCGATTATCCACAGCTGAGCCAACCATCTGACACTGTTGAGCACTCCCACAGCCAGGACACCTGGCAAGATAATTCTTCATCACTTAAAGCTACAAATTCTTCCTCTTACAAACAAAGAGTTGAATTAATAAGCAATTAAACACACCCTTGCTCACTTCAATACACTCAGGGGTTTTGTTGCTACAGCCTTACTTGGTCTGGTAAATGTTGGCAAACCTCAGGTAGATTTTTCTGCGCTCCTGATACACTGAGTTGGATACACTCAGTGCTACTGCTACACTACTTTTTAGCATGTCACATTTCAATACACAGGGTGTCTTTACTTCTTGTTTTACTGCACTGGAATGAAAATCTGTGACATGCTAAAAAAAAAAAAAAATAGTCTAGCCATAGCACAAGTTTATAGGTTATAGCAATATCTATAGTCTGCTAACATTAGCCACCATTAGCTACCGGTCAAACTAGACCGAGACTGAAATGGATGCTGCAAGGGTGTGTTTTATTGCTTAGAATTACATTTTTCAATTATAAGAGGCAGATTAAAAAAAGTTACATAGATAACTTCTGCTATAAGCACGTTTGTCAACATTTATCAGTAATATAGATCATATTTCATTACTATGTAACAATTGTAAGAGGAGACGACAGGCGGGTTGTTGCCACACAGGCGTCTGTCTCAACCTGCATGTTTCTGCTCCCAGGCAAAGACAGGAGAGCAGCCAGGTACATTTCACATCCCACCTGTGTGGATGTCTTGAAGGGTTTGGCACCACCGCTGACATCTTACTATTTCGACAAACTCCACACAGGCTCAGCCAAGCACAGATAAAAAAGTGTTTTAAAATCTGGGCTGGGCTGCTGACAAAGACTGAACGTGTACACATTATTAAATTAACAAAGCAGTCACCAAGTCTCAATCTGCCTAACAGCTAGTGTGTGTCAAAGCTTCATCGCATACACACAAACAGGGTGATGCCAAGTGAAATGATCGAGCTTGTTCAAACATGTGTGTGATGAGCATAATGGAATATGCACATAAGCTGTCTCTTCACATACCCAACAAGAAAGTCCTCACAGAACTAAAGATTTAAAGATTAACTAAGATAAAGTTAACATTTCCTATAATCACTGCAAACTAAATATACATACCCATGCAAGTCAGAGAGTTTACAGAGTAGTACCTTGACAGTATGAGACATAATGGAGAGCCTGAGCCTGAGTCAGCGTCTCTCCCATCATTCACTCCACTGCCTGCTAGATGGCAGCCTTGCCACTCTTAAACTGAATACATTTCCTCTGGATTTATTGGTAATCATGTGTCTGCTGCCACTGGTGCCAGATCATGAGGGGTTTTGTCAAAACTGCAGAAAGAGAGATTACCTGTTGGGTTGAAACCCCATTACAGTGAACACTACACTGCAGTCTGTGCTGGGAGAGTGCCACTGTGGCAGAGCCAAGTTTATTAACTGTTGAGCTTCTGACACAGCCTGCTGAAGGATCCAACATGGTAACAACAGTGGGTCCATTTCAAGCGATAACCCTCATCTGAGTGATGCTCATGACACATGTGAGGCCACAGTGACTCAAGCCACACATAATGATAAAAACAAGAGTTTGGCAAGTGTGGCATTAAGTGGCCTTCCTGTTACAGCAGCTCTGTAGTTCAGCTTAGGGCTGAAACAATTAGCTGATTAATCAATTAGTCAATAGACAGTCAAATTAATCGCCAGCTATTTTGATATTCAATAAATCATTTAAAACGGTAGTTTCACATTTTGGTAAACTTGTTTATTTGCCAAGAGTTAGATGAGGAGATTGACACCACTCTCACGTCTGTGCAGTAAATATAAAGCCAGGAGATGGTTAGCTTAGCTTAGCTTAGCATAAAGACTGGAAACAGAGGGAAACAGCTAGCCTGGCTCTCTCTGAAGGTACCTACCAGCATCTCTAAAGCTCACTGATCCAACACGTTATATCTCATTTGTTTCATCCGTACAAAAACTTAAGTGTAAAACAGACAGAAGTTGTGGTTTTACTGGGGGTATGTGGGGGACTATTTCTTGGCTGGATGCAGTAACTTCCAGCGCCTGGCACATAACCACCCGTAAAACCACAACTCTATATCATTGTAAACTGAGTAACTTTGGGTTTTGGGCTGTTGATCAGGTAAAAATTGCGATTTGAAGAGGTCACCTCTTTGACTGGCTACTTTTTACTCTTTCCAGACATTTTATCGTTTAAATGACTAATCCATTATTGATTAATGACTGTTATTTGCAGCCCTAGTCCAGTTCCACACTCCACTACTGTGGCCTTGATTGCTTTTTGGGTGGAGCAAATCACCAGCTTGTCTAAAGTAACTCATGATGACAGTGTTACAAGTGGGCGCTGTTGCGAATCAATACATGTCCATTTTTAGCAAGCAAGTGAAAGAAAGATGAGTGAAATGAGAAATGAAAGAGGTGTGGACACCAAGATTTAGCAAAAAATAGACAGTCATCAATTAGGAAATTGACTCAAAGAAAATGTTGTGAAAATAAAGTTTGAGTTTAAAGTAAACTGGAGAAAGAAAAGAGAGAGACAGCAAGAGGTCCAGACCAAAGAACGAGGGAGGGAGCGACTTCGTGCATCATGCTGAGCAGTTTTGTAATTTGTGGTGAGGGTTGCTGGCTGGGTGTGCCCACTTTCTGCAATGAAAGGAGGAAGTAAAGAGGAGAGCGGGCTCCTCTCTCATCTTCAGATTAAGTGACTCAAGAAGAGCAGCTCGGATGAGGGTGAGTCAGCAGGAAGGACAGACAGAGCTAACCAGGATGGCTCATCTGTGCCTGGTACTGAACCCTGAATACCAGAAGAGCACCGTTTAATCACCAGCATCAAGATCAGAAAAATGCAGGGAAAAGGAATCTCCTTTAGGAATGAGTGAGAGTTCTGTGTCCGAAAAATGAACCTCCTAAAATAGAAAAGAAAACATTTCTGGGGCACACTGCATGTGAACTTGGGACTCTTACAAGTCTGTCTGCATAGATGGTATCTTATATTGCCAGCCACAGCCTTTGATATACCCAATGTCTACTGGTGATGTGATCTGTCCACAGAAGCTCCGCCTCTTCCTGTCTGCTAAGATGAAGTTTGGGGGTACTACAGTATTTGACGTGAGGTTCAAACAGCACTATCACCTCACCTGCTGGTTGCAGCAGGAAGCAGTAACATGTGTGTGGAGCCATGAAGTGAGCCAGACGTCCCCCCCAGCAGGGGATGACAGGGACTTGCTCATGACTCAGTCACACAAACCTCTTCCTTTCCTTCCAACCGCAGACTCTGCTGTCTGTCTTAACTCCAGGTGTGGGAGGGTGAAACACCTCATAGGATTAGTCATTCTTATGCAACTCATATATAAACTATGGATTGATTTAACAAGGAGATTAAATTTGGGATCAAGTCCATTAAGGACCCTTGAGCCTCTTAACACAAGATGGCTATATTCTCCTATATCAGCATAAAATGACTCGGTTGCAGTCTGAAAAACAACAGCATAATCACCCGTGTTGTGAACAGGCAGGCAGCTGCATGTAGGCAAAGCCCATTAAACCCAGTTTTATGTCACCAAGCGTGAGCCAAGTCCTGTCTGATGCTGTGGAGACCCAGCCCCAGCCCACTGCATGACATGAGCACAAACAATAGCCCTGTGTGTCTCTCTCTCTCTCTCTGTCTGTCTGTCTGAGTGTATGTGTGTGTGTGCAGCTCTCCTATCCTACTAGGCCTGAATTACATCCCGGCCCACAGAGTTTGGCTCGGACCGGCCCAGCCCAGCTCAAGCAGCAGGGGAACACAGAAATCCTGGGGCCCCTCTGCACAGTCAGACCCCCTCCTCCCAAAACAACCCGCATTAAATCTGGACAGCCGGAGACAAAAGCACTGCGCCCCTGGACACCAGGGAAACGCCTGCTTTCTCACTGAAAACACACTCGGTGATGTTGCCAACACTGGCAACTTTCCTGTGCACTTATTTAACACTTGTTCACCGGAGAAGTGTGTTTTCAACACTCTTTCTTTACAAGGTGACAGTTTTTTCTCTACTGGGCAGCAACATGCTCAACTTTATTCGACCCTGTAGGCATGCACAACACACATGCACTGTTCTTTTAAACTCTAACCATCTATTTGTCCAATTTATTTGTTTCTTAGCACCACTAATTTCTTCAAGAACACCAAACAGCAACTTAGCAGAGAGGAGAGGCCACCTGAATGAAGGTGGAGATGTGTTAGAGGATAGTTACCAAACCAAAGAAGGGCACAAACTGGCACTCATTCATTACTCAGCGTCGTTTTTGCGGTTTGCAGACACTTATCTGACTCACCTATGGACACCAGCTTGATGTTCTCCTTGTCCAGGAACTCCAGAGCCACCGACACGTTCTCCAGCTGCATCTGGCGGAAGGTGGGCCTCTGGTTGTACTTTCTGAACATCTTCTTCTGGGACAGGACCTCCAGGAGCCCGATGAGCCGCAGCCCGTCGCTGAGGTCCGTCTGCAAGTTGCCGATCCTCTTGTTGACGCATTTCAGGTGCTCGTTACACCAGCGGGTGAAGGTGTTCTGCTGGATCTTCTTCCACGGCGCATCCTCGGCCAGGTCCTTCTCCGTGGCGGGCATTTCTGCGTCCTTGTCCGTGGAGAGAGCGTTGGGAGCGGGCGCGGCGCTCTGGTGGAGCCGGGGGTGTGAACCACTCATTTTTATGGTCTCCGCTGTCTCTCGGTTCGCTGCCTTTTTTTCTGGGTGGAGTCTGCTCAACTTTGCGTGGCCGCTCCCTCCTTCTCTCTCTCACTTTGTAGCTTGTCTCTGTGTGAGAGAAAAGGGAAAGAAAGAAAGGAGTGAACATGAGAGAGTGACTTATAGCCCGGAGGTAGAGATTTTGCAAAGAAAGTAGGCGGTTATGGCAGAAAAGGGAGTCATTTCTGGATGAATCTGATGGCACAATGAGGCAGCTGCAGGGCAATGACACACTTTTTCATGTCTCCCAATTTAAGAATAAACGGACTCACGTTTGAACTCAATCGTAAAAGATGGCAGCCATTAGTTTAAGACTAACTAAAGCTGTGGGAGAGAAACATCAGAGGGAAAAGTACAGTCAACATAATCCTCAACTCATTTTCCAATAAATAACATGACAGTAAAAGTGTCCAGATATACGGCATAGGTCTAATAAATCCAACTTTATTGATATTTGAAATAGAAATACTAATTAGAGAAAACCTCTTTTTTTTTTGCTCCCAACTGACCTCAATAGTTAAAGTGTGTTTTAGGATTTTCTCTATTTGTCTAACTCATTCTACGCCTTGGTTTCTCCCTGATTGTTTGGGGACAGTCTCATCCCTCCTCTTCCTTCATCCCATCATTTGTCACAGTGACGCTGTGGCCGTTGGAAGAAGAGGGTGTTGTTACAGAAACAGATGCACAGAGATGAAGGCCCCATGCACGTTCAGGGTCCCCGTGAGTGTATGAGCTCATCTAATGTTCATGGGTCCCAGGCGGCAGTGAAATAAATATTTGAGAAATCCAGAGGGATACGAGCATCAGTGAATCCTCCTAAGGTCACAGAGTTATGTTTGTTTGTGTCTGTTGCTGGTCTGCATGCAGCTTTGTTCAACTTTCTTCTTTCTGTGCAGTTGTTCAAGTCTGCAGGCATGGACAGTGTGCTTATTTGTGCTTATATATTCTCAGAGTACCTAAATTTCTGCCTTCATCTGTGTGCATGTGTGTGTGTGTTTGTGTGATGTCACTGTGTGTGCAGACTTATCTTTAAAGAGTACAGTGCAGATCAGACACTGAGTGTCTAGACACCAGCCTTACCCACCTCCTCTGTTTGTCTTCACTGTACTGACCAAACAGCCGAATGAGATCACACACCAAGTACACACTAAGAAAGTACGTTTTTTTTGGGGTTGTCACATAATACGGAGTGTCACAGCACAGAAAGGAGATAAAGATTAGATGATTTGGTAAATATCATAATCCAGACATCTTGCACATGTCAAGAAAGCCCCTGGGAAACATATTGTAATAAAATTATTAAAGGGGCCAATTTTACACGTTGTCCAGTTTATCAGTTATGGGGAGCAGAACTCACCCTGTGAAAACAGTTGTATAAAGTCTTCTGTGGCTCTGGAGGGACCTTTCTAAAGTCTGAAGGTGTGCTTTCACCTCGTGTCATTTGACTGCTGGGCTGTCTGTGTTTATTTGCCCCGAACAGCCAATGTACACACTGGAGAAACATTAGCAGCAGGGCACAACTTCGTCGCGGCAGCTCCCGGCTACCTATGATCCTACCAACCTGTACGCCACAGGATGCTGCCATCCACCTGGTATAACCTCATCACGCAGCAAAAAGAGCGGGTTGTATAGTGAAATAGAGGAAATGGTTAGCAATATGACACGATTAATATAGCAGGTTTTGCTAACTAGTATCATTAATGTTGTTTACTGTCCCCAAGTGAATAATCAGACTTTGAAGCTGATGCTGATACAGTTTCTTATCCTTGATCTGTCTGTTGAAGAGGTGAATCATTCAGGGAACTCAGATACAGTAAAATCAGCTCCTCTGTCGTTTCCCTTGTAGTTTCTGTGGTTGCCATAGTCACACGATGGCAGCAAAAAGTTGAACCATCATAAACTCTGAAGGCAAAGAGCTGTGCGAGTTCACCAGAATGGCCTCCGCCCTCCTGCTCCTTGCTGCTGCGTTATGAACATGAGAGCATTTAACAGGCTGGTCTACTGGCAGATGAGTTGAGCTGCATTATGGGAATTGTAGGATTGAACATTTTTTAAGCTCAACTCATACTAGGGACTAGAAGTCAGGATATTTCGACCTCTTCTGCTTCCATTTTGACCATTGTTTTTTTTAAATCTCTTAATTGTAAGTCCCACAACTTTTGTGAAAGTGCAATACTAAATCACTGAGTGCCCCTTTAACATGATTAACTGAGTTCATTAAATTTGCAAAAATCAACAAAACACACACATTAATGTCTTTTGGTTCATTTTCTTTCAGTGAGTAACAGAACAGCAGTGGCTGTAGAGATGGAGGGAGAGATGTGACTCTGCAGCTTTTTTGACTAAATAAGGAGCTCAGTGCCAGGAGCCACAGCGGCCAGGACACATCAAGAATGCTTTGCCTTTGTGTGTGTGCGTGTGTGTGTGTGTGTGTGTGTGTGTGTGTTGTGTGTGTGTGTGTGTGTTGTGTGTGTGTGTGCGTGTGTGTGCGTGTGTGTGTGTTGTGTGTGTCTGGTCAAGGGAGAATCTGAAGAATGCCCCTCACCCCCATAACAACCCTGGAGCCCCCAGCCTTAATAACACCCCAATAAAAGAGCCCTATTAGTGATACACACACACACAGACACACACACACACACACACACACACACACACACACACACACACACACACACACACACACACACTGGGCCATTTAAAACAATAGAACAATAGATTTAGATAGTTTTAAGCAGCTCTGGTCCCTGTAGGTGCATAATCTGCTCCATTTCACAACTTTCATTACACATAAACCTGTCACAACAGTTTACAGGCTTTGGCCATAATTAAAATATAAAACTTATGACGACAGTGGACACTGATTGTGTCAGAACAGGAAAGCAGGGCAGATTAACAGCAGCAGAACTGAATTAAGGGAGAAGTGAGGCACAGAAAACACAGAGTGCATGGATAAACTGAGACAGAAAAGTTTTTTAAGGGCTCATCCATGGGTTCAAGTCATACAGAGAGCTCAGTTAAATGTTGCCTGGAAGCAAGTGAGAGCTGAGAAAACTGGGGAAATATTCACTGCGCAGTGGCCTATTGTTTCAAAGGAATTTGCCAAATAAACAGGAGACAAAACACGGGGCGGGGACAGAAAGACACATTAAAATGTCTCAGGACCCGAAGATCAAACTGACCTCTCTGCTTGTCATTTGGCTCCCTCTAGTGATCGTTTGTGGTACGACAATTTTCCCTTTTCTTGTCTTTGAACTGGCTCCTCTGCTACTTTTTCTCTCTTCACTGTTTTGGAAATCACACTCTTCTCATGACCTCTTGGCACCTTCGATTTTCTAAATTTATCCTCTGTAATTTGGACTCCTTCTGGACATGATCCTGTGTGTACCTAAACTGTCAATCTCTCTATGAAGATGAAAATGCCAAAAATAGTAATTGTATATACATAATAATAGTAATAGTAATTATAGTAATATAATATTATAGTAATAATAGTAATCATTATATATGCAGGGAAATAATAAAAGTCAGTGCAGGAAAGTAACTGAGTACATTTCCTCAAGTACTGTATTTCAGTATAGTTTTGTGGTACTTTACTTGAGTTTTTTCATTTACACTTCTTTGTACTTCTACTCCACTACATTTCTGTAGAAGGAGCTTATAAAAGATGATGCTTATATTTTGGGGCTTTACCATTAAAAAAGTTCCTATAGAAGTGGCTGCACATGGTGGGAACTGTTGGGTCTCTGTAAATATAAAGAGTCGGTCTAGACCTGCTCTATTCGAAAAAGTGCCCTGAGATAACTTTGTTATGATATGGCGCTATATAAATAAAAAAATAAAAATAAAAATAAATAAAAAAATTACAACATGAAGTAATACATTTTGCTGATAAAACTTCTGTACCGAATGCAGGACTTTTACTTGTAGAGGAGTATTTTTAGACTGTGGTATTTCAACTTTTACGTAATTAAAGGATTTCTTCCATCACTGATAAAAATACACTAAAGCACATGAAGAAGATCACCTAACAATATAATATAATATAATATAATATAATATAATATAAAAGTAGGTTTTCAAATAAACAGAGCTGTTCAGGAAAGCTGAAGAGGGAACAGTCAGTAAGTTAGCCATTGAGGACCTCAGGTTACGAACAGGTACATATGGGATGTAAATCTCCCCACCTTCAAATCCCCGTTAAAAATTCACCTTTTTAAACTGGCTTTTAATGTGTGATCATGTTGTGTCTAGAGCCTGATTATATGTTGTGTCTTAGTGTTTAATGTTGTTTTATTGTGTCTTAGTGCTTAATGTAGTTTTTAGAGCTTGACTTTATACTGACATCTATTTTATCTTGTACAGCGTCTTTGAGCACTTGTAAAAGCGCTTGATAAATAAAATGTATTATTATTATTATTATTATTATTAACGGTCGCTAATGTAAGATGGGGAAAAAACAAGTGAAAAAAACACCGGCATTTGCCGCTGTAACGGCAGCGACAAATGCCGGTATTGAAAGAAGACCTCTGTGTTATTAAGGTTTTGGGAAACTGAGCCAAATCCAAGGGTGAGCTGAGGAACAGCCCTAAATCTAGCTTACACGTTAGGCCTTTAGCCAAAGCTATCAACGAGTGCAACAGCAGAATAAGCTTCATTTCCTGGATCACAAGAACTACAAGAAACCCCAAAGGGTGGAGCGCAAAGTTAAGTGTTTCTGTGTCAGGTAAGAATGGAGCAATGAGAAAATAAGAGAGATAAAAAGCTTATTTTAAGAGCAAAAACAGCGATGCTGTGTGATGATCATTAGATAAACTGCTGAGAGCCTGTGGTGTACATTAGATATAAGATTAGACACAGAGTAGTTTAGATTTAATTAATTGTTGAGATGAATGTGGGATCTCCTCCCAGTGATATTACTATAATTACTCAACCAGCCTGCGGCCGCATGCTGAGCTGAGCAGAACCCACCAAAGGAAGTTGGAGGAACGCTGCACACAACGCCGCTAACCACATGACACATGCACATAGAGTGGTGCGAAGAGAGAGCAAGTCAGATGCACAGATTACAGTAAAGTTATGGCTTTCCCCTTAATGTCGCGTGTGTGTGTGTGTTTTGGTGGCACTTGTTGGGTGAAAGTAGGCCAAGAAGTGTCAAATAAGGACAGGTTTGGTCTACATGTTTACATCTCTATGCCAGCACCCTCTTCCTTTTCTCTTTATCATCGAGGTGTTTTGAAACCAAGACGCTGCAATAAGTCATCTACAGAGTCTATAAACATCCAAAGCCAACAATCTGACAACCCACATTTTTCTCAGCTGTGTTTTAGATGAAGAGTGTACAGGAACGTTATGACCTCAGTATGAAATCACCTTACATTCACTTTCACGATGAAAGAGGCTCATTCCAGTCTTTAAGTCTCATCACCAAAGACATTTAAAAGACAGGAGAAACATCCCTGCTTCAACTTGAGACAGTTTTTCTGGTTGATAACAGTAATAAAACTCATATTATTAGATTCACTTGCAATGATTGGTCCAATCATATGAACACCAATTACTACATCAGCAGTCCCATTCAGAGTTTGCCAGGCAGCCACATGTCCTGTTTGTACTGTGTCATAAATAGAAAACATAGATCATTGTTGGTTAAAGAAATATCTAATTCTATGAGGACCAAGTAGTTTCTTGTGTGTTTGCTGTTTAAAAGTGGTAAATCATTTCTGCGGGTATTCCCGCCCCAAAAAGCAACATTATACCCAACTTCAGCTCCTTGATTGATTCATCAGAAACATGTCATATAGTGTAAAAAGTAAAATGTTTCTCAGTGGGAGGATGTGAGGGTGTAAAAGTCTCTGTTCCTTCTCTATATAAAGCAGAGCGTTAACAATGAAATCAAGTTAAGCCCCTGTCATCTTTTTTTGAGTGAAGAGCTGCAATTAAATGTGTTCACACGCCCTGAACTCCTGAGCTCTTGCGGTGTGAGACCCGCTCCCGGCGGCGGAGGGCGCAAGCGGCCACCACTCGGTCCCCCGGTAAAAAAAAACAAAAAACCCTCCAGTGCAGTCAGTGTCCGTGTATTACCTTATTTGGTGTGGAGCCCCTAATTGTAACACCAAAGAGATGCTTCAGTCCGCTGCAGTGCACGCGGAAGGGCGTGCTCGTGCGCGATAGCCCATAAACAAACTGTATGAAGGAATGAAGTGAGATTGATGGATGAGCTCCAGCGCCATGCATCCAGGTTTACATCATCTGCCGTGCCGTGACGTCCTGACTGAGCACCGCGGTGTCAGACTGTCCCACTAATTGCACCGAAATATGTATGACCGCAACAAAGCCATAAACCGACCGTGTAACGGCAGCGGCAAAGCGGCAGAGGCATTAGAAAAGTTAGTGGCGCGTGAGGCGTGGCGCACCGTAACGCAGCAGCAGCCCACCCGGTGAGAGCAGCAGACTCTCCGGTACACCGCTGGCCTCCCCGCTCTCCAAACAGACTCACTGAGCTGTCACACATGATCAAACGTGACAGAAAACTGAAACCTGGACCGCAATCACACCGACCCAACTTATACCAAGATTCTAGTCAACGAACCATCTGAAAGAAAATCTCCCACAGTGACAGTCAAGCAACATCTCTCACACCAACACGTCCACAGCGGGACCAAACTTACATGTGTGCCGGAGCCTGTGATCTTCAAGTGTGCGTGTGCCCCGTGTCTCTCCGGTCCGCTCAGCCAGTCAGTGCGCGCCGCAGCCTGCAGTTACTTCAGTCACAGAGGGTGTTGTTGTTGTGTGCGTGTATGTGCGTGTGTGTGTGTGTATGTGTGTGTGTGCTGCACCGAGGTCCTGGACCTCCCTCCCCACGCGCAGTCCCGGTGGGGGGAAATGGGTGTATTGGTTGTACTGGTGGAGTTAAGGAAAGAAAGAGATAGTTCCTCCGCTCTTTTGCTCTTTTCTACCTCTGCGTGTCCTCGCTCTCTCTCTCTCTCTCTCTCGCTGTCCTCCACCGGGAGAGCCTTAATTGGTAAACGGGTTCAGCATAAGAGGTGCTGGGGGTGTTACTCTCTCTCTGCCTCTTTTTCTTTCTTTTTTTTTTTTTAACAAGGGCTGACGTCATGACCGCGCCTTCGGGATTTTAAAGGTATGATGTGACCGGCCCGTGCAGTGCCCTTATTTCCCCCATCTTCTTTTTATTTAACCCCTGTGTGTGTGTGTGTGTGTGTGTGTGGACAGATGCTCGTCTTCCCTCGCTCCCTTTGTCTTTCCGTGTGTGTGTGTGTGTGTGTGCGTGCGCGTGTTTGTGTGTGTGAGAGAGAGAGCTATAACTAACTAGATATAGACTTAGTGACCATAAACTCGCTATTGAACCTGGTGGCCATTAGAGAGAGAATGGCTAGAAAGAAAAGAGAAAGCTTCTATCCATTGTGGAACAGGAGAAGTTGAGACAAAATTCGACGAAATTCATTTTCTCACAAGTTGTCCAAAACACAAAGAACTTCAAACAGAAAATCCCAGACTTTCTCACCTTCCAACAGACAGACCAAAACCCTCAAACCCTGAAGACAGTAGAACTGGCAGGAGCTCCTGCATCTCACAAAGCAAGACATATTTCAATGTAAGATCCTTTTTTTCTTTTCTTTTATTTCATTGTGTTATTTACTATTTATATTCTATTGTTTATATGTTACTTTTTGCTTTGGCAACATGTTTGATCCAAAACGTCATGCAAATAAAGCCAGTTCAATTGAAATTGAAATAGAGAGAGGTGGGGAGGTAGGTCCCCACATCTCTCTGCACCCTCTGTCCTCTCTTTCCTGTTATCTGTTATTGTTCAGACAGACTGGTGAACATGGGGAGCTGTTTCTCTCTGTCAAACCCTGCTCTGACTCAACACTGGGGTGGGAGGTGTGTGTGTGTGTGTGTGTGTGTGTGTGTGTGTGCTCCAGCTGAACATTGGCTCAGGAAACAGGAATGTTCGGCCTCTGCTGTGCCCTCTACTTACAGTTCATCAGTTTGGTGGGAGGATGGAGGGAGGAGAGGAGAGGAGGAGGAGGAGGTTAAAGTGAGAGTGGAGGAGAATAGAGATTACAGATTGAAGAAGACATTAGGAAAATCTTATAAATATCCACATTATAATATTTCTTAATGAACCTTTAATGTGATTCATAGAAACCTAATAACCTCATGGGAATAGTTTGACATTTTGGAAAACAGCTTTCTTGCCGAGAGTTAGATGAGACTCAATAAACTCCTTAATAAAATTTAAAGGTGCTAGTAGGCAGGTGTTTTACCTTTGTACAGAGCCAGGCTAGCTGTTTCCCCCTGTTTCCAGGCTTTCTGCTAAGCTAAGCTAATCACCTGCTGGTTTTAGTGTCATATTTAAAGGTACTGTATGTAACTTGGTCACCAAAAACAACGAATTTCTGAAAACTACACACAGCACATTTAAGTACAAACATGAGCGTAACATCAATCTTCTCATCCAACTCTGGAAAACAAAGCAAATAAGTTTATAAATCTGTTAGTTTCAAGCTGTTGTAAACATGTCAGGCAGCTAGCCAGCGGCGGCTCGGGGAAGTCACTGCACCCGGCCAAGAAATAGTCCCGCGCATAACTTCCCATAAAACCACAACTTGTTTTTTTTGTTTTTTTTGTACAGACTTAACAAACAAGATATAATGTGTTGAGACTTTCTTCCCAAGAAGAACGGCAAGTGCCCCCAAAACAATATATGTTTACATATTTTTAAAGTGATTGTGTTGTGCCCTTAAACGGGGGAAAAGTAACGGGAGAAAGATGAAGAGACCAACACACGCAGCTCTTGTCTTCACTCGTCTGTATTGAGTGAGGGAGAGGAGTGCGATCCCCCTACTGGAGCCCCGAGGCATTACCAACAGATCGACAAATAATTAACCCACACAGACAAGGACATTCCTCTTTTTACATTACTGGCTGCATCACTAATACACATATATACCGCCTGTCACAACAGCGCCCTCTAGTGGCTGTAGTGATTCTGATGAGAGCAAAGTAGGAAGTCAGGTGACGTTATTTTAGAGCAACACAGTCTAATGTAGTGGAGATGACTTTGCTACTGTAGATGTGTCTTACTGAAAAGTTTCTTTAACTTTCTTAACGTTGTCTTCGCCGGTCTTTACCGTCGAACAGAGCCAGGCTAACTGTTTCCCCCTGTTTACAGTCTTTATGCTAAGCTAAGCTAACCGGCTGCTGGCTGTAGCTTTCCTAAAATGTTTAGTTATTCCTTTAATGTCTCTCTAGTCTCCTTGAAAATGTCAGAAGGAGAGAGAGAGGGAATGAAGAAAGGAGAAAAGATGGTGAGAAGGTTTAACAGACAGACAGAATGAAAGAGGGAAGAGAGGAGGAAGAGGAGGAGGAGGAGGAGAAAGAGAGGGGAGCAGGTGATGGATCTTTGTGAAAACACTATAAAACTTGTAGTTATCAACTCGTCCCTTTAACCCCGATTCATTTTTCTACAAAGAGGCAAGCCATGAAGTTATATCTGTGTGTGTGTGTGTGTGTGTGTGTGTGTGTGTGAATCAGTGAGTATTAATAAGAGCCAGATGTCTGCCTTTGTGGTTGCGAGCTCGTCCAGTCGGTCAGTGACATCATCTGTATGCAGCTTGTTGAAGTTACGTCACCAGAGGCTCATTTGTTGGGGTAAACACTCACACACACACACACACACTCACACACACACACACTCACACTCGTTTTTATGTAATTGAGCGGAAGACAGATAAAGCGAACAAATAAACATTATAATGTGACAAATTCCATGCACACCACTGTGCTCTGCAGCAGCCACACAGCATTCACGCACATTGTCATGTGGATGTGAAGACGGCAACGTACACCACCTACTCTCTTGTCTATCAGAATTTAAGTGTTAGATGTCCCAAAACTTATTCCAGCTAAATGCAAATCAGTCAGAAATCCATCAACACTCTGCAGAAGAGTCCTGGCTCCCTCTGAGAAATATTCTCCGTCCATAATACACGCCTGAAAATGCAAATCGTGACCATTCACGTGTACTGGGCATGCACGTGCCGGTGTAAACAGGAAGCAGGTCATCTACTCTGCGGCTGGTTGCTTAGTTGCAGAAAATACTACCAAGAACAGCGATGGAGAAAAGTAAGAGCAGAGATTTCTCTGCTTGGACCGACTGGAAGTGTTGTAATTTGTAATTAATGTTGAATTAACTGCTGGTAGTCAAGCCTGATGTTGTTTGTTTTTGGCTGGGAAGGGGTCACGTGATACGGGCGTGACGAATCAGGGAAGGACACATCGTGACTGATTAGACCTAGTCAGGAAGTGAACATGGGTGTCTGTGTCATCGTTTTAAAACGTCTCCGTTTTCGCCCGTCCTCACTAAAACACAGTCCAGAGTTTTCAAACTAACACAGGGCCAGCAGCGTTTTAACGCTGGAGTAGTGTGGACGCTAGGTGTAAATGTAGCAAAAGTTATGTGTTTCAAAACAAAAATGTAGTAGTGTGGATGGAGCCTTAGAAGAAGAGTACATGCATCTCCCAAAGTAGTACCTAAGAGCAAGTGCACGTGCATGCCATTGAGAGCTTCTTTACGTTGTGATGAAGATGATGCTGAACACACTCGCATATGTAATTTTCTGTAAGCCGTGCTGTATATTATAAATACACAAAGCGTAAACAATACAAATACATTAAAGTATTACGTTTAATGTACAGTAAACAGTATACAGCTTTCAGTTTACTGCATTTTATGATTCATGTTACTGGGTGGCAAACAACACATGCACCATAAATTAAAACAAAAGAGAAAATATTTCAGTCAGAATAGATGATTATGTTAGAAAAGAAGAGGAAGAGGAGGGCGGTGATGACAGAAACTGACAGATCAATTGCACAAATCAATTGTTGAATGTGTTGTGTGTGTGTTTCATTTTATTGTCTTATTTTCTAATTTAAACATTATCACTCATTACTTAACCTTTAAACATAAACATATGGATATGGCTTAAAGCAAACCAAACTTGCAATCATGAGTAATCATACTGCCTCATCTCTGGCACTGCCCTTACATACTCATTGTTTTTATATATCTGTTGCTTCTGTGTGTATTTATGTATTGTACTGTTTTGTAGTACTTGATGCATAGTGCTGATGACTATATAGATGAAAATGAGCTCATTAGCTAACACCAGCACATTTACACTGATGTTAAAACTGAAATGTTGATGAATGTGTATTATCCCTGGTAAATTAATAAATAAGTAAATAAATTTCACTTTCACTTGTCACATCAGGGTTCATGTCAAAAGTATGGACTTGAACGAACAAAACCAATAAAAACATAAATAAAACATGTTGTTAGTGGGTAGGTTATACATCAGTGACGTTCCACAGGAGAAGTTATCATTGACAAATACATTAATAAACACTTTAAAATGTCCATATCTGTTTGCAACTATATTATATTGTGTTAATGACCATGTATTGTTTATATACTGCTTATAGATGAAATGTTACCATTACTTCCATATATCTGTAACTCCCAACACCACATCTGTTACAACTGTTCACACGAACTGGATCCAAAAGCACGACTCTGACAAAAGGTGTCAAAACAACGAAAAGAGTCTTTACTAAAGAAAGGTTCAATAAACAAAAATCCACTCCAAAGAGGGAAAAAGCACTCACGGCTAGAACAAACAAAACAATGACCTGACCAAAAACACGGATACTTGACAAGACAGTAGAAAATACACGCTGGTTCTCTGACATCACAACGAGACGAACTGGCAAAGGATAAAGGGAGACAGACTATAAATACACAAGGTAATGGGGAACAGGTGGAAACAATCAGGGCGGGGAAGACAATCAGACCGGCGGAAGACACACAAGGGCAGGAAGTCAAAACACCTGAAACGAGAGGGATACTTGAATGTCAAAATAAAACAGGAAATGTCAAGACAACTTAACTAAATAAACTTCAACATTGCGTGGCATAACAACATCAGGGTTGCTATCAGTGAAATTTATGCTTGTTACAGCTCATATGATTTATTTAGCAGTGACTAATGAACTGAGTGCAAAGCTAAAATAATGTGTGGTCCCAGGATATTTCCCATTTTCAAGATTTGACAGAGGATGCCTACACTCTGCATTAAACAGCTGAACAGCAAACAATGACTTATGGTATACTTACGGTACAAAGGATAGGAGTCCTCCCCTGGTCGGCTCGGATGCAGTGATCCTAACAGGCCACGTCACATGACTGGAGAGGCGTGCCTGTGAAGTCCTGCTTCTATGTCGTACGTGCTCCGCCCTCTAACGGACTTCGCTATTGGTTCATCCCCTCGAGGCTCCGCCTCGGCACCTGAGTCAAAGTTCATGCACTCACCATCCAATCAGGAGGTAGTCCCCTTCCCTACAAAACCCCAGTACGCGCATTGCTCGTTTCCCTTTTTCAACTCAGCAACCTGTGGTCTAGTTCAGCGAAAAATTGTCACCATCCGGTGTCGCGTCTAGTAGGAATTTTGCGCTTGAATATGGCCAGCAAGCCTTGTGTGCCTCACTGATGTCAATGGCGGACCAGCACGGTCAGAGGCATCAGAGTGAGGCCGGCACCTGCCTCGACTATCTCACGCTCCCCCCGGAGGAGCATGAGCGTCAGGCACGGTTTGCCGAGGCTGGTCGCTCCCTCCACGCTGGCCGGCGCTGACGGTGCAGAGGGTGGCGGCTTGGCGTAGGGCGTAGACCGCCTTGACAGAACCATGACTTTTCTGGTTTAGCAAGGCGGCTAATAGTGTGTTTGTGTCTCTGGCGTGCGAGTCACCGCCGCTCCGATCGGCACACTACCCGATCATATATTATAACCGTTTCTGAATGTTTTCTTACTCGCACTGTACATTCTTGTAGCACTTCACATTCTGAAACACAGCTTGTTCAGATGTTAGCGCTGTTAGCCATGACTTTCTGGTATTAGCACGGCGGCTAATAGTGTGTTTGTGTCTTTGGCTTGCGAGTCGCCGCCGCTCCGATCGGCACACTACCCGAGCAGGACGTGTGTTGGACAGCAGCGCCGCTGTTATATTATAACCGCGTCTCTGAATGTTTTCTTACCTGCACTGTACATTCTGTTGGTCTCTTGAGGTCTTCTGCTAGCACTTCACATTCTGAAACACAGATTGGTTCAGGTGTTGGCGCTGTTGGCCGTGATCTTCAGCCATTAGCAGGACGGCTAATACGTTGTTTGTGTCGCTGCCGTTCTGATCGGCACATCACCCAGGAGGGAGTGTGCCGGAGAACGGCGGCGCTTATATCCGAGCATCCGCGGCTGACGCCTCCTCGACCCATGGTGGCGAGCAGCTGTCATCGCGGGTGCATAAACTTCACACAGTGGTTTCACCACGGCTTCACAAGCGGCCTCAAGTAAGCCGCGAAACTCCAGTAGCATGGCTTGCGCGGCTAGCGGTGCTGGCTGCTGCCATTTCTGGCTCTGACCCCAGAGGCCGTCAGAGGTGAGTGCAGTCGTTCATGAACCGCACGCTATATGGCGGTCATAACACTGCAGCAGCAGAGTGCGGTGCCAGAGGAGTCATCCCTCAGGTGAGTACTGTTTCACCTGGTGAGCTCTACGGTCCACAGCGGAGCTCGGTGCTTCACTTGGCCTTGATGTTCATTTTGCCCTGTCGTCCTCAGCAATCGGTTCGCCGGGGGACGAAGAGAGGGAGGCAGCGACTTTGTTTGGGGTTCCCGCGGGTTCATAGCGGTCTCAAGTTCAGCTGCGTAACTCCGCTAGCATGGTTAGTGCGGCTAGCGGTGCTAGTCGCTGCCATTTGGCTCTGACCCCGCTGCATTGACTGATGAGGGCGTAATGGTGTATGGTCTCTGAGAGATTTTCTTCCAGCTCTTCCCTGCCTGTGGCACTGCCCGGGTCAGAGGTTAGCGCGGCTAGCCGTGAGTTCACAACCATTAGCAAGCAGGCTAATAAGTTGTTTATGGGTCACTGGTTTGCTAGTCGCCGTCGATTTCTTCGGCAGACTACCCGGGCAGGGCGTAGGCCAGAGATCGACGCCACGCATGTGGTAGCGCCGGCGGGTGATGGAGTTTCAACCCACGGTGGTGAAACGGCGTCATCAGCGGTGCAGGGTATTCACACGTCGGGGGTCCCGCGGGTTCATATGCGGTCTCAAGTAGAGCCGCGTAACTCCGCGAGCATGGTTAGCGCAGCTAGCGGTGCTAGTCGCAGCCATTTTGGCTTTGACCCCTCTGCTTTGACCGATGACATCAGAGGTGAGCGCCGTGTGCAGTCAGGTAGGAACCAGACGCAGAATGGCGGTCGTAACGTTGCGGCAGCAGAGTACGAGGCTGACGTTCCTCATGTGAGTACTGTCTCTTTGTTAGAAGGAGCCAGTGAACATCATGACCCACGGCGAAGTGCAGTGGCTTCGTCCGGTCTTGATGTGGATGGTTCGCCGTCGCTCTCGGCGGTCGGTTCGCCAGTGGAGGGTGCACGAGAGGCAGCTATTTCGTTGTTAGCTTTAGTTGCGTCACGGCCCTTTCTGGCAGGGCCCCCTGTCCGTCCTTCCCCAAGGTGGGAGGGTCGGTGCGGGTGGGCCCGTTCTACTACTTCTCGCCGAGCCCGTTGCACTCCCGCTCACGGACCTTTACTCTATGTGGGTGCGGCTGTGCAGTCCTCTCTCTGCATGGATGGACAGAACTCTGCGGAGGGGTTACGCGTTGCAGTTTTGCCGCACACCCCCGGCGTTCGGCGGCATCTTGCGAACATCGCTTGCCAACCCAGCAGAGACGGCGGTATTAAGGGACGCAGTAGCCGCGCTTCTTCGGAAGGGGGCAGTTACCATGGTTCCCGATTCAGAAGCACGGAGCGGGTTTTTCTCCCCGTATTTTCTGGTACCCAAGAAGTCGGGGGGGCTGCGGCCGATTTTGGATCTGCGCAAGTTGAACAGGTTCATTGCGCGCAGGCCTTTTCGCATGTTGACGGTCAGGCAGCTTATGGAATGCATTCGGCCAGGCGACTGGATGACATCCTTAGATCTGACCGACGCATACTTCCATGTCCCCATCCTACAGCGTCACAGGAAGTACCTGCGCTTCGCAATGGAGGGTCAGTGTTATCAGTTCGGTCGTCTTCCGTTCGGATACTCCGTCTCCCCGCGCACATTCTCCAAGTGTGTGGAGATGGCGTTGGTACCGCTCAGAAAAAAGGGGGTGAGAATCCTGAATTACATAAACGATTGGCTGATTCTCGCCGCCTCCAGACAGGAGGCCGAGGCCCATACAGCGCTAGTCATTCAGCACATCACGCAGTTGGGCTTCGCTGTCAACCCCAGCAAGAGTCTTCTGCGGCCGAGTCAGCAGGCAGCGTATCTGGGGCTTATACTCGACTCCCGCGCCATGACGGCACGGCTGTGACAGCAATTTTGCAACTGGCCCGCCGAGTGAGGGGCTTGGCGCTAGTCCCAGCGGGCAGTGTCATGTCGCTCCTCGGTATGATGTCGGCAGCCCATCCGGTAATGCGTCTGGGCCTGTTGCACATGAGGAACCTGCAGCGCTGGTTTCTTCGACTTCGGTTGCACCTACGTCGCGACAACTGCCGCGAGCTTCATGTCCCGGGGGTGGCACGGAGGGATGTCATATTCTGGGACTCGCCCGCTCGTCTTCGCCAGGGGGTTCGACTGGGGGTGCGTCTCTCATTACGTGCAGGTGTTTACAGACGCCTCTCTGGCAGGTTGGGGCGGGACCTTCAACCAGGCCAGTGTGGGGGGCATGTGGCAGGACTCCTCCCGGCACATCAACTTGCTGGAGCTAACGGCAGTACAGAAGGTGCTGCACCACTTCGCCCCTCAGCTCAGGGGGAAGAATGTCATGATACGGTCAGACAATACCACGGCTGTGGCCTACCTGAACAGGCAAGGGGGGGTTCGATCACCAGCACTACACAGACTTGCGGTGTCGATTTTGACCTGGGCGGATCGCCACTTATCGTCCCTGAGGGCTCGCTACGTTCCGGCTTCTCTCAACACGGGGGGGGGGGGTCCGTTGGGGGAGGAGTGGAGCCTCTCCTCGGAGATGGCAGCTCTGGTCTGGCAGCGGTTCGGACTACCGGTGGCCGACCTTTTTTGCGGCCAGAGAGAACGCTCTGTGTCCGTTATGGTTCTCTCTGAGGCCGACGGACGCTCCCCCACTGGGGGTGGATGCTTTGGCTCATCCACATTGGCCTCACGGTCTGCTGTATGCTTTCCCGCCATTGAGGCTGATGATGCAGTTGCTCCACAGGATCCAGATGCAGCACTTGGTCGTGATAGTAGTGGCGCCGGACAGTCCCGGGGCCAGGTGGTTTCCGGCTCTGGTCCAGCTAGTGGAGGCAGGCCCGTGGCCGGTGCCAGATCGACCCACGGCTCTCTTCTGGCAGGCAGGGGGCTCCATCCTCTCGCGCCCGGTTCTGGGTCACCGGCTCTTGGTCTGGAGATTGAGAGGGTGAGATTGGAAGGCTTGGGCCTTCCGGCCGCCGTTGTCTCTACGATTCAACATGCTCGTGCTCCGTCCACTACAAAACTCTACGCATCACGATGGCGGCTGTTCACAGGTTGGTGCGAGGCCAGGGACCTCAGGCCCAGCTCTTGTTCCCTGCAGGACGTTTTGGGTTTCCTGCAGGGGTTGTTTGACAGCGGTCGTGCGGCGGCCACTGTAGCTGTCTTTGCGGCAGCTATTACAGCTGGCCACGAGGGGTTCGGTCGCTTCACAGCCCGGAGTCACCCTTTAGTTAAACGCTTCTTACGGGGGGCTCGTCGGTTGCGGCCCCCTGTTCGACGCCTGGTTCCCCAGTGGGACCTTCAGACGGTTTTGGACAGCCTGGCAGGCCCACCGTTCGAGCCATTGGAGCAGGCAGATTTGGAGGCCCTGTCAATCAAGACGGCGCTCCTGCTAGCCTTGACCTCGGCAAAGAGAGCAGGAGACCTGGGGGCCTTGTCTGTGCATGCTGATTGCATGTCAGTCAGTGATGACGGGGAGACGCTAGAGCTGCGTCCGAACCCGTCTTTTCGGCCGAAGGTCATTACCGCCTCTTTCAGGTCTAGGGTTGTTCGCTTGAGAGCTTTCTTTCCCCCGCCGCACGCGTCGGCGGATGAGAAACGGCTTCATACGTTGTGCCCGGTGCGCGCAGTCTGCATCTATGTTGAGCGCACTGCGGGTTTTCGGCGATCTGATCAGTTGTTTGTCTGCTATGGTAGTCGGGCTCAGGGGGCTCCACTGTCTTCGCAGCGACTAGCCCATTGGATTTGCGCGGCTATCCGGGGGGCCTATGAGGCGATGAGGCGCGTCCCCCCGGTGGGGCTAAGGGCACATTCTACGAGGAGCATCGCTGCTTCAGTGGCCCTTTTCAGGGGTGTGTCGGTGGCTGACATCTGCTTGGCCGCCTCCTGGTCTTCGGCTTCTACTTGTGTGCAGTCCTATCTAGGGATGTGACTGCTGGCTCTGTGTCACATGCTGTGTTGGGTGCACAGGTGACGGAACCTTCAGCTACTCTAGATGGAGGTTCAGCGTGACATGCCTGATCAGCGGCTGTCATCGCAGCCTGGCACAAGTCTCCCCGGTGGGTGGCACTCGACCGGGGGACTACTGTGTACAGGGATAGTGGCTCTTAGTGGGTTCGGCCCAGCTGGGAGTACATCTCATCCCTACGGCCTTCGCCTCGGTTTTAACCAATAGCGAAGCCCGTTAGAGGGCGGAGCACGTACGACATAGAAATAAAGGTTACCTGGTGTAACCCCAGTTCTATGAGTACGTGCGAGGCCCTCTAACTACCAACCCAGCTGGACCTGGTGGCGGTTGCTGAGTTTTCAAGGGAAACGAGCAATGCGCGTACTGGGGTTTTGTAGGGAAGGGGACTACCTCCTGATTGGATGGTGAGTGCATGAACTTTGACTCAGGTGCCGAGGCGGAGCCTCGAGGGGATGAACCAATAGCAAAGCCCGTTAGAGGGCCTCGCACGTACTCATAGAACTGGGGTTACACCAGGTAACCTTTATATTTAAAATTTGACTTAAGTCAAAGTAAACAGGTATTAGTAGTTTAAAAAACTCAGGAGTCATGTGTAGGGTAATAGTCATGTGTAGGGTAATAGTCATAGTCAAAGTCATACATCAACTCAGTATAATGTATAATTTTCTTGCGGGTTTACAAGAATATGAATTAATATATAATAAGAAAGTCATGATTTGTTATGTTCCATATAGCACCTGATTGACAGTTAATCAGGAATAATCCAAGACTTAATCATTACAAGTAAATACAAGTAAATACATGCAAGTCTGTTCTCGCATAATTTATCATTCATCTACTACTGTATATGGTCTCTTATTCCTTGTTGTCCACTGGTAACTTCTAAAAAACATGACTGTACCTCCACTGAAAAGCAAGCATGAGATCTCAGAGCAAGACAACGTGAATGTCTGATCCGATTGCTTTCAGAATGTGATAAAAGCAAAGCTAAAGGACTTCTGTGGTGGAGACGGAAAGCTGATAGTCAAGAGCTGAACATGATAATGAGAGGAAGAAAGAACTGCACACAGGGAAAGTATGTGATAAAGAGCTATAGAGGGCTAAAGAGCAATAACAGAGATTTAGCTTTGATGAGAACTGGCTACTGAGTTGTAAAGCAAACCAAACCAAGAGAAAGACAGTCCTATTATAGTTGATACAAAAACACTATTGTCAGGATCCTAAGGACTCATGTGGACTTGTGTGTTTTTTGGGGTTTTGTGTTTCCTGTTTTATTTTGTAATCCCTGTTCTTGTTTTCTTGTGTATTTTTTACTTCCTGTCTTTGTTCTTTCCCGCCTGTTTTGATTGTTTTCACCTGTCTTGTCATGCACCTGTTTCTGTTTCCCTCGTTGTCTCCTCCCTTATATATACCCTTATATATTCCCTTTGTTCTGTTGAGTCATTGATGTTTGTTTCGTTGATGTGTGTTTCCTGCGTTCTGTTCCATGAGTTGTGATGCGTCTAGTGATTCCCTGCGTGTCAGTTCCTGTGGTTTTTTCCGTGAGTTTCTTTCTGCATTAATAAATCTCTGGACCTCTTCCGCGTCCCTGCCTACGACTGTCTGCATTTGGGTCCTCTCCCTGCTGCTGAGATTGCAAATCGTAACAACTATGGAGTAAGCTGCCGAGCTGGTCACTGGGACTATTTCAAACCCCCTCAGGCACTTTTATGGAACAATAATCCAGTTTTAATTGGAGATAAATGGAATATGTGAATACATATGAATTCCCAGCAAATTAATATGTAAATACAAGTGAAGAAGAGAAGACATGATGGACTAAGGGTGTAACAATGCCACTCTAAGTATTTTATAAATTACTGAGTACCTTTTTAATAATTACAAGGTACAGTGATGTTGTTACTGGGTAACAAGACAGGAAAAATAGGGCAACACTGCAATGAAATTAGTTACTTAGAAAAAAAAGTTTTTAAATATGGAGCACTTTATTTATTAATATGGTATACATTATTGTACATTAGACGAAGCCTGGGAATAAGGGTAAAATACTGGGCAACAGTGCTGTAGTTTTGGGATCCAATGTAAGATCCATCTGTGATGTGAGAGAAAAACTTAGGCTAGCTTTTATGTCCTGTCATATCATCAGATGATGAGCGGCAAAACACACACACACACACACGCATATATTCACTTACAAATAAACTTAATTGATGTTTCTTGGATGACATAAGGAATAGTGTGCCGTGCCATTTACCACTCACAAATGACTTTATATGTGTTTTTACCAATGTTTTAAACAGCATGCATGAGGTTCCGGCAGAGGTAATGTTACCTTTTAATGACAGTACACTGCAGTGTAAGTCCAGGCTATGCAGGCTGTAAAATAAAGTGGCCCTCCAGTAACTAGTAATTAATACCAGTAGAGTCCTGTTGGAATGTTCCTTCATTCTACATATATTTTGGACTTTGTTTGATTTGTTGTTTTTGAAGTGCTAAACAAGCAGCCCAAGTCCTCAAAATTGTCCATCTTGGGCTCAACCACTGTAGTTAAGAACTCTGACTTCTCCTCCTTGAAGGGAGATTATTTTCACTTTTGCAACAGATACTGCCCTCAGAGACACATCTGATGCTGATGCTTAAATAATGGAGCCTGTTCTGATGTGCAAAGATGTAAAAGGGCAAAAAAAAGACAGAAAGAAAGAAAGCAGTTAAAAGTCAGGAAGTCGGGGCCCAGCTGACAGCCTCATAACAAAGCTCCTCTCTGTTAGCCAGTTAAGAAGCTAAAGTGGTAAATTGTTTAACTGGAAGTGATGGAAGAGACTGTCTAAAATGGTCCTCATGGTCTCCTTCACACACACACACGATTTAGCTAAATTTAAACATACATTCTGATACATGCTGCCAATATGACAGCACACGAACACGAGGTCTGAGCACTTATTAGACCCATAAACAGCACATTAAATCCCACTTGCAGGTAATTAAACAAATACGTCTCTTGACTCGCATTCCTTGCTCTCTCATCCCCCCATCTGACTTGCGCTCAAAGGCGCTCACACATGCACATAAAAGAGGCTCCCATATGACAAAGTGGAGTAAATGTGGAAAAGTGTTACTCATTAAAAGGAATGGAGTCCATATTTAGACATGTGAAATATGGAGTGGCTTTTATGACCAGCTGAGGCAGACAATTCAGTAACACAGAAACAGCGCTTAAAAAAAAAAGAGCACTGTGACAGTGAGCCAGCATATAATGGTGATGTGACAGTAACTCTTAACTCTCAGAGCTTGGTACCACTTTCGAGTAAGGCGTCCCTTTATACAAGATTATTATACAAGAAATTGTAACCAGTAACTTCATTAATGGTTTTTAAATCCTCTAGTAATGCTATATAAGCCATTAATAAAAACAACTTTTGGGTTGCCAGGTTGTGAAAAATTAAATGGACTGTCTGACAAATGATCTGGACCACTGGAACACCTTATTAACTTATTAACATTTGCCTACAACTGCAGACTTAGCAGATAAAAAAAATTCTCTATAACTTCAGACTTGATGGCTTATTAGAAAGTGAAAAACCTACACTAAAAAGTATTTATCAGTGGATTACCAACATTTATAACTAACTCCTAACCCTAACCTGCCAATGGAATTTACACATCCTGGCAAGCCAAAAATTGTTCCTATTAATAACTTATAACTGATCTATAAGGGCCTGTGTCCACGTAGCCTTATTTTCTGATTGATCGTAGCTTTTTTTCTTGTTCCCTATGAGAAGTGGGCGCCTAGAGAAGAAACGCTGCACCCAACGCCTTTTTTTCTGCTTTGAATGCTTCTGCTTGAAAATCTCTGAACTTTTCAGAAAGTCGCTGGTGGCGTCACCGGTGCTTTTTTCAGGCAACCAATAGATGGGACGGGACTCGTCACCCTGGTAACCAAGAAGATGGAGGAGAAGCCTGTTCTGTCTATCCAGAGTTGAATGATATGACAGATGGCGACCGTTGAGGGTGAGAAGTGTGCAGCGTTCCACACTCAACTTTCTGACCGTTATGAGTACACCATCCGAGTAGTGCTCTGCATTTTGCCATATTTGTCAGTGTGAATGCGCTTAAGCACCCAAAATAGCAAGTTTAAGTATGGAAGTATGGAAGTACGCAAATTGAGACACAGCACTAGCCTGTGTCCAGGAGACTGTTAGGCAGAGTTAGCTTGCTTTGGAGGGCTGGACGCTGGAACACAATGTTGAACCTTCTCTATGTCGTCAATGAAACACCAGTTATTGAGAGGGTGCCCACCTGAAGATTCTCACTGTGGGCCTAATGATGGGTCAAAACATTAACATGTGTAGGCCTCCTGGGCTTCCATAGTAATAGTCTCAGTGGAGATGAACTGAGCAGTAAAACCTCGATGCAATCTTCTGCACTAGCAACAAGACGGCAAACACAGCCAGACTACTACAGAACAAGATCTCATTGTCATTACAGTATAAACCATCACTTAAAAACCTCCTGCACCTGCACATACACTCCTTCAACACACTTAATATGTGGTATCAACTTTTGCCACAAGCACAGTAAACTGTACTGCGAGGATTAGAGGTTATAAAACACAGTGAGGGCTGAGCAGAGTAATCACACTGACTCACCGAGCAGCAGACTCTGATGTCTGCCGCAGGATGAGTCACAGACATGCAGGACGTCAGAACTTCAGGAATAATGAGATGTCTGCAAGTGTATTGTGTGTGTGTGGTGGAAAATGTGTTAATATCTCTTGCAGGGGTTTCCTTCTGGGAAAACCCTCTGCATGTACTGTACATATGTTTGTGTGTGTGTGTGTCTTTTGGTGGAAAGTATGTGTCTGTTTTCTTTCTGTGTGTTCCCACACTGAGAGGTAATCAGGCTAAACGTTATGTGGTAGTCTGTTACCCTAACCAGCCTGGAGATGATGCCCAGCACCTGTGTAAATATACTGTAAAAAGGAAAAATTGCTCTTTGGTTGAACTGCTCAACTCAAGTGCACGTAAAGGCCACAACCTGTGATTAGGGGTCAAACATAGACTTTGTTTTATTTCAAGGAGTCTTTGACACTAGTAGCACGATGGTGCCATGTTTGTTTGCAATGTGCCAGCAATGGCAGGAAGGAAGAAGACTGCTAGCATGTAAACTACTGATGTAAACAATGCAGGATTTATTAAAGGTGCCCCAAACAAAAGTTACATATTGTTCAGTAATTCTTACCAAAATTCACTGTGTGTATTCTAACAAATGTGTTGAAACCTGAAAGCCTACACTGTTTACTAGAGGTGTGGGGAAAAAACTATTCTTAGATGCATCGCAATTCTCTTTTGAACGACTATGTCTCGATGCAGAAAACTCAATAATCGGAAATTTTAAACTCAATTCACGACGTTTTGATTGCCTGTAACAATTTTGTGAGATTGGGCTGTAGTATAAAGAGTCGGTCTTATAAAGAGTCGGTCTAGACCTGCTCTATTCGAAAAAGTGCCCTGAGATAACTTTGTTATGATATGGCGCTATATAAATAAAACTGAATTGAATTGAATTGAATAGTAGTACGCTCATTGCGGCTGAACCAATTGGATGGTGAAACGTAATGGATGTAAAACATGTGCTTTGTGTTTACGTTCTAAGCTAGGTTACTGGGGCTGCTGAGGACAACCGAGCATGGCTACAATCCGAGTAAATCTCGGAAGGCTGTCTGCCACGCTGGTGGTTAAGTGTTTGTACCAAAATAGTCATGTGTTGCAGCCAGAGTCCGCCAGCATATTTTCTCTGCTAGCTTTGTGATAACTACTTCAATGTACAACAACGGACTTGTGGTTCTTCTTCTACTACTTGTGTTTCAAAACTCTCTCGCCGTACTCAAAGGCACCACCTGGTGGTCGAAGCCGTACAATGCATCCACAAACATTAATACGTCACAAAAGAGTTAACAGAAGGAAATACGTGAGTCAAAAGTTTAATTTCGGACACTGATCAAGACGCATCAAGATGCATTGATAATCGTTTTATAATCACAATGTAGCCCGCTGAATCGTAATCAAATCGAATCGTGAGGTGCCTAGAGATTCACACCCCTACTGTTTACATCCATATTTACTTGCTTGCTTCACTTCTTCTTCTTCACTGCTTTTGCTACTTACATTTACGCTTACATTTGTTGGCATGTTACTACCACCCCATGTTGATCAGAGGAATAGCATGACACCATTGCATGTGAAGCGCGTTGCATGTGCGTCCTTGTGCACTCGCACAATACAATCAAAATGGGGGCCCGCTTGTAAAAAACATTGTGTCATAGCGCTACTGGTGCTCAAACCCAAGAAACTCTACAGGGTACATTTAAAATATTCTAAAACAGTTTTACAAATGTTCTATGATGAAGGAAATGCATTCAGCACACCTCAAAGATACAAACAATGTGTTCTGGTGAGAAACACTGAATGTAAAAATAACTTCCTTTGTTTAAAAGAAAAATCCACAGGGTACCTTTAATTTATGGTGCCTTACTGTATAAACATAGTTGTATGCATGATATGATAAAAATCATTATCTAAGTTGAGTTACTCAAAAAATGCAGATACATACACTTACATAACTTTTCAATATTGATTGATTTAGAAGTCAAAAAAAAAAAAAAGGAGTGCTTCTTTAGCCTGCACTGAGAATAGATCAAACAGTAGTTTGAGGTTGGTTGTCAAAGTAAATAAAACTTCTGATTGTCTAAACCTTTTGGCAATCCCTGCGTAGTCCTAAGTGGCAAACCCCACCCGTGTACAGTGTGTAAATTCAACAAACACTTTGAATCAGGTCTAGTTTGGACAGGGAGGTGAGGAGTGAAGATAGATGGACTGCTGGACCTACTTTGGTAACTCTGCTCTAATGTCCAGCTCTCTCTTTCTCTTTTCACTCCCTCTCTGCCCATATTAAGAAAATCACTCAGATTGCAGGAGAACAGAGCTGACAAATTGAGAGAGAGAGAAACCTGGACCTATTCCCAGATCTTCAGTTCCTGTTGGGTAATGAGTACATGGGGCTGAGGCAGGATGAGTGTGTGTGTTCATGTAATCAGCATATGCACACTTTTGTGAGTGAGTTACAGTAAAAGTAGAATAGCTGTTCGTGAGAAGGCCAGTCTATCACTAAACTGTTGTGTGTGTGTGCATTCCAAGTGGATATTGAAATTAGACAGGGGTGTGCAGCATCAGGACAACACATTCACAGTCTTTAAAAGGAGACCTGACTGAGCTGAATGAATCAGACTACAGGAATCTAGTGCTAGTAGCTACTGGCAACTGCACAGTCCTCCATCATCACTAAGATACCTACTGGAAAGTGATGTAAGTCCAGCTCTGAGGAGGGTGGTCTCTCTCCGACTGAATCCCCTCTGAAGATTTTTCTATATTCTGCTCTATAAAGGCTCTTAATCCCCCCCATCCATCTGTTAATATAGGTTGGGGACATTTAACAACCTGGGAATGCACATGCACGAGTACATTTAAACACTCTGACGCCCGTCTCCATCTACAAACACAGCCTTTTAAGGTAAGCTCTCCCTTCCTTTCTCACTGCCCCTCTGTCTGTCTTTGCCTCCTCTCACTAGCTCTGTTTCTGTCTCTGTCAGCCTGTCTGTACATCCCCCACCCCCAAACCTCCTCCTCCACCACCACCACCCCCTCATTGTGTTTCTACCCTTCTTATTTTTTTCTATTTCTCTGGCTCTTTACCCAAGCAAGCACTGCTGCGTTCCCTCATGACCAGCGGGCCTCTCTTGGGTCTTCTACTCTCTTGAACTCATCTAAACAGAGAGGAGGCTTGAGAACGGCGGCGAACAGGCCAAACAGACCAAGTGAGGAAAAGAGCAAAGCAAACAAACAGAGGCTTGCAGCGACGCAGAGAGATGGACTCGAGTCAGGGTGCAAAATGGTGTTGTGGGGCTGGTTTTTTGCAGGGTGAGAATAAGCTCTCATTAGACTGGATTCTGGGGCAAGATCACATTTCTTAAATTTGGGTCAGGGGCTGAAAAAGATGAAGAATCCCTAACTGTAGTTTGGTGGCTTCTGCGTGTGTGTGTGTGTGTGTGTGTGTGTGTGTGTGTGTGTGCGTGCGCGTGTGTGTGTGTATGTGTGTGGTATAGAGATGTGATGGAGAGATGGGCTCCAGTAGTTTTGTCCATATAAGGGGGGAGGAATGTGGAGAGAGCAGCTATGAATGACTGATCTCCCTCTCACCCTCCCTCCCTCTATCTGCCCCCCCTAAGTCTTCCAGATTTCTGTTGTTGCTTTCAAATGTACAAAAATTGCAAATGTCTGTTAAATGTGCTTATACACAAATACACACACATATATGCACAGGGTCATACTTTTATTAACACACACACACACACACAAACACTCTTCTCCGTGCATCTTGCAGTAACACACACTCACACACACAAGGAATGCATCATTTTCAAATCGTTCATCTGGGGTGACATCATTATTTGTTTCCTTTAACATCTGTTTCCAGTGAATCCAGTCCAGATGCAGGTGAAGAGGACGGCTGTCACCTTATATTTCATCATGTGATCATGATGTGAAATACACACAAGCACAGACACACACACACACACACAGCAGATAGGTAACATAGGTGGGATGTGTTCATGAGTGTGTGTACGGTACCTGTGTTTTTCTGCAGCGGTGATGTAATGGACATGATTCACACAGTGTCACCTGGATGAGGAAGAGGAGCCTTTCTCTCTCTCTCACACACACACAAATACACTTAGACACACACAGTCATTCACACGTAACTGACAAGTCAGTGAGCCAGTAGGGTCATGATGATGTCATTGGGATCAGACTCTGAAACACTATGCTGTCTGACCCAGAGGTGTGTGTGTGTGTGTGTGTGTGTGTGTGTGTGTGTGTGTGTGTGTGTGTGTGTGTGTGTGTTGTGGGGGTTGAAATCAGAAACCATTTAAAGAAAGCCTGGTTTCCGGTTGACCCCTCGTGATTTGTCTCTTTGGCTCGACACCTCACCCCTCTCCTTCCTTATCTAAGCATCCCCTCTGCTCCTTCTGCTTTCTTCTAGGGCTGCAAAATTATTTTCATTATTGATTATTATTAATCTGCAGATTGTTTTCACGATAAATCATTTAGTCTAGGAAATGTCAAAAAATTGTGAAAAATGCTTATCACAGTCTCCCAGATCCCAAAGTGACATCTTCAGTGTGCTTCCTTTGTCCAACTAACAGTCCAAAACCCAAAGACTCTTCATTTACTGTCATAAATGACAAAGAAAAGCAGAAATCCTCACATTTAAGAAGCTGGAACCAGGAAATGTTTGACGATTAACAGAATTGTTGGCAATACATTTTCTTTCAATTGACTAATCGTTGCAGCTCTGCTCTCTTCAGTCATCTTCTCAGCCATGCTAGTAGCCTGACGCTATGGATGCCGATGTTGGTCTGTCGGTTAGTAGTTGGTCCACCACTTTGGCCCAAACTAAAATATCTCAACAACTATTGGATGGATTGCCATGAACTCACATTCAAGGTCCCCAGAGGATGAATCCTACTGGTGATGCTCTGACTTTTCCTCTATAGCGACACCATGAGGTTCACATCTGTGGTTTTGAGTGAAATTTCACCAGCTGTTGGATGGATTGCTATGAAAGACATTCAGACATTCACGTTCCCCTCATGAATTGTAATAACTTTGGTGACCACTAACCTTTTTCTCTAGCGCCATCATCAGGTCAAAAGTTCAGTTTGTAAAATGCTTTGATTTATGACCAAATACCTGCAAGACTAATGCCTGAGCTGTACTTGCATGCTAACACACTAACATGTTGATTTTTTGTATAGAAATTTGTTTGTTCCTGTTGCCATAAAATATCGCCTGTCTCTTTTGTTTTCTTTTCTTAACCCTGATTCAGTCCTCACCATCGAGAACTTGGTGCTCCTTTAATGCAGCTTCTATTGTGTTTTTATGTAAATGTGTTTTAATGTGTCCTGTCCAGGTATAATATGTTGCGTTTTAATGTGCCCTTTTTAATAGCAGATTTCTGCACATGCAAGACAATAAAGTATTTTAAATTCTAAACTAAGACGGTGGTAAACTACCTTTACAGAATTACATTGTTATTGAAAATGTTTAGCTTTTTAGATTAACAATCAGTACTATGGTTGACTTATTTCCTGTGAGGCCCTATATAACCTATATTTAAATACTCACTCTCTCTCTCTCTCTCTCTCTCTCTCTCTCTCTCTCTCTCTCTCACACACACACATACACACACACACATCAGGATTCAGCCAGACTGATGGGAAGGCTGCTCTCGCATGAACTGCATGACATCATATGATCTCATTACTGAAGCAGTTGAGCCTGACACACAGACCTGCAGAGACACGACCTGCAGGGAGAGACACACACACGGAGACAGACTAATCAAAGTTCCGCAGTATTACGTGATACATAACTTTATATATAATTTTTTATACGTTGTAGTTGATTTAGTACTTTTATCTGTACTGTCTTTTATTTCCCCTGGATTCTATTTAATGTCTTTTGTTTTTGTCCTATTGCTTTGGCAACACGTGAATGTACTCATATCAATATAATAAAATTGAAATTGGGAATGGGAGGTACAGTAGACACTTCTCAGAAGAATGCAGGAAACATGGTTGGGTACTAAGATAAGCTCCCTATCTTCAGTTTACTTCTAAATTTATAAGAAAGCACGCCAAGGCAGATTTTTCACTAGAAGTCTTTTTCTGGTTATGTTTATATTTACTATAGCTCCATGATGGTGGCTGAGAGGCCACTATAGGGGTGATGTGATGTGCAAGAACCTCAGTGCATAGAGAGAAAATCCCCAGAACAAGTGATGAGGGAGATGGTAAGAAGAATGAGTCAGATCCTTTGTTTTCCTTGGCCTTGGTCTCCTTGTCAACACTTTCACTTCCTGATTAACAGTATGGGCACCGAATGCCCACTCAGCGAAAATTCCCCTCTGTTGCACAATCTGACACACAGTGCAGCTGTGTGCCATCCTTCATCCTCCAGATACTCTCTCGTGCCTTGTTGATCATCTAATTCTGTGCTTCTCCTGCTTTAAGTATTGCAAAATGATGCACAACATCATACAAATCAGTGAGAGACTCACAGCATGCACATGCTCACACTTGCTGTCTCTTTGTGACACTCTGTCATTCAGAGCTGTCTGACTGAGAGTTCAGGCCTGGACTTGTGGCAGACTTAAAAGTTAAGGCCTTTCATTATTCTATAGTTTTTCTTATTGCCAACAAATCCCATGAAAAGACCACCTTCTGTACCTCAGGCCCATTGGTTCCCACTGAAGATATACATCTTTAAAAGCAGCCTACAAATAAAGCTTCCTAAAACAGCTGCTCACTGTAGTTTTTATCAGTCAAACAGGAGCATTTGTTGGGGACTATTTTTAGTGGTGGATGAATCCACATTTGGTGTATTTGGGGCAGCAGGACGGTGTGTGTGGGATTGTGTCCAAATAAACTACAGTGTGTGTGTTCATGGTAATGAAGGAACAACAGTGTGGCTCACTGATGTGTTTTTAATAGTTTCTGGACAGAACTCCCTCAAGACTCGACTTTTGACTTGAGACTTCTTCAAGTCTCAAGTTTTGACCTGAAATCTTGGAACAATAAAAATTAAATAAGACAGGCAGGATTCAAATAACCATGTACCACGAATATTTCATTTCATAGTTAGGCCTATACATTGAAGGGACTTGCTTTGTTTAAAAAAAGAACATGTTCAATTAAACACACACACACACACACACACGCTGGCCTGGATCTATTAGAGGTGTGTTGTGTGGTAACTAGGAAGCTGAACTGTTTAGAGCAGAGACGATACTCAGAGAAAATGACTGAAATGTAAACAGTTACTGAACCTGACCAGAGCCTGTTGCACACGTCCAAACAGAGAATACTTTGCTGTAGGTGATGACATGACAAGGTTTTCCTCAGAATACATTTTTTTCTGCATGCGGAGACACTTTTTTTCTTGTATTTTCCCCAGTTTATATGTTATTATTATTATTATTATTTTCTTTTCTACCATTTTTGTTACTTCAGTGCTTTTTCCTTTTGTTTCAATAAAATATATAGGCTAAAATATGCAAATTGTCAGAATGCTAGAATTATGAATATCATTACATGTAGTGCAAATCTATGTTATGCACTCTTGCAGTAAAGTATTAAAATATATATATATATATATGAAATGTGTTTTACATGGTAGCATCTGGGCCGGTCTGCTCAGAGCAGTGGATGGGTGGAGTTCACTGTGTAGTACATAATGAATACCACAATGATTGGTCTAGTTAAAAATTGATTTATTAAAAAGCTCCATGACTGACAGCTTAGTTGACACTATGAAATGTGTGACTACAGTACTTTATAACCCCACCCATCTCTCCGTGCACTCTCTTTCACTCTATTTTCATGCGTTTTATTCTCAGTCTCTTGCTATAATTTCTTCAGAATGGTGCTACAGCTCCTGTGGTTTTGAATTTACCTCGACCCTCTCGTGTGAATGTGATCACTCTGACTGCACACAGCAAACACACTGACCCTGCCTAAACACACTCACACAGACAACATGCACCTCCCAGGCACACTTCCGTTTTCAGAGTAACACACACTGTGTTAGGTACCACACCCTCATACATCACTCACACTGGTCAGCGGGTAGTTTTGTGTGTGTGTGTGTGTGTGTGTGTGTGTGTGTGTGTGTGTGTGTGAGGGTGTGGTTGGCAGTATGAGCAATTCAATGTTGATAATGTATTTCTCCATTTAGGTTGTCAAGAGAGCAGCATGTGGCAGAGTAAACCACACAGAGGTCTTTGTTTAAATCATCATGAAGTGTGTTTGCTCTGCTCAGTCCTCCACATGTATTCTACACAGGTTACATCAGGCATTTAGTGAATGCTCTTATCCTACATCCAACTACAATGAATAACTGGGTGTATATTACAGGTTTAGTGTTGTTCTCAAGATTACTTTGTCACAGGATATACATTGGCTGTTGTGACCATCTGATTTGAGAATATTCCCTTTTAAAGCAATAAGTTTTACATTTTGGGAAATTAGCTCATTTGCTTTTTTGCCGAGAGTGAGATGAGAAGATTGATACCACTCTACCAAGCTAAATCCAAAAGATGGTTAGCTTAGCGTAGCATAAAGACTGGAAGCATTGGGAAACAGCTAGGCTGGCTCTGTCCAAACCAGCACCTCACTTGCTAATTAACACATTATATCACATTTCCTGGACACACTCCTTGAAGTCACTGCACCCAGCCAGAAAATAATCCAGCACACAACCCCCCATAAAACCACAAATCGTCATTTTTATACTTTGGTTTTTGTATGGATTAAATAAACAAGATATAACTTGTTAATTAATGATCTTTACAGGTGTGGCAGGTGGAGTTTTTAACCTTCGGACAGAGACAGTAATAGGCTAGTCAAAGCTAACAGTCTCCTGGCTCTAGCTTAATATTTACCTTATATGCATGACAGACCTATTGATCTTCTCATTTAACTTTTGGCAGGAATGCAGGTAAGCGTATTTCCCAAAATGTCAAACACCTCTTTAATCACTACTGACCCTGCCCATGCATGTTAGTAAAGCAAACAAACTCCTTTACACACAGAAGTGCCTTATTTTGAAACCTGCTGGATCTAAACAGTAGACGTAGTCCTGCTTTTAGATCTTGTCTGAAAAACTAGGCTATTTTTTTTGTGATGTGTGTTTGGTGGCTTCTGCGTGTGTGTGTGTGTGTGTGTGTGTGTGTGTGTGTGTGTGTGTGTGTGTGTGTGTGTGTGTGTGTGTCATTGGTCACCAGAAACGGGCACAGACTGTAGGACCATTTTTGGTCCTCACTCATTTTCCATCGTCACACCGTTATCCTTGCCTCAGTGAGGTTCAGCTCAGACACAGCAAAGTCTGGAGGGGACTCAGACAAAACAGAAGGACTGGACAAGATAGGGAGGCGTAGCAGAGCTGATAGCTGACTGACCTTCACATGAGGCTGTGCAGGGATCCCAGTCAGAGTTCAGAGGCTTTCCTGATTGAGATATCCGCTTTGTGTTTGAGTCACTCATCAAGGAGTGGCTGTGTATTGCCACTTCCTAATCAGGGCCAGGCTGACTGTGTTTGTAAAAAGATATTCTTTCTTCATTTGTAGACTTTCTTCATGCAGGTTCATTTCCAGCAGTCTATACCTGATGTGAACTGTGAATTCACACTTGACAAGTAAAAGTGTGAAAGCCCAAACAGCAGCTTCTTACACAAATTAAATTCAAAGAGGTGTGAGGACACCAAACATGACGTCATAAATGATCCTACATGGCCCTGAGGATGTTTAATAAACCTTGTTATGTCGAGTGATATCGGCTCGACTCTCAGATTGAGTCAGAGTCAGAACGAGGTTAGAATTCCTCACATTCCCAGAGCAACATTTGTTCTGCATTATCAAGAGTTTTGATATGAGCTCATTGTTCCTTTTTAAGAATTAGCAAAGTAGGGCGCAGAGAAAGAGCGACTTTACATATATGGTACAATAGTGCCCCCTAATGGCCATTTTGTAGAGTGCTTTAGGAATCTGCACCAGTCTCTACCAAGACGATGTAGAAGAAGATGGACAATTCCCCACCTAGTAGGTCTTGTTCACAGCAGATTTTCGATATCACATGTCACATACTGGTTCAGTGAATGTGACAAGGAGGGAGTCCACACAAGAGATTTACTTTAAGGAGAGGTTCGCCATTTTTCAAGTGTGTCTTAAAACAATAGTCAAATGCCCATGTGTGCATTGAAACAGGATTGTCTGCTTGCTGTAATCATCCCTCCTGTTCATACTGGCCATTAAAAGATCCCTTCCTAATGCGTTTCCAGCGTAAGTAATGAGGGACAAAATCCACAGCCCTTAATAATAAGTTAATTTGAGGCTTCAGCAGTCTGAGATAAACAATTCCAGTCTTTCTTTAGTATGAAACTCCCTTTTGGTGTTACTATCCCACTGCTGCATGTTGGCACAATGGAAAGACTTTCTGGGAAACTTGCAGAGGTGGAAGAAGTCTTCAGACCATTTACTAAAGTAAAAGGAGCAACAGGCCTTTTTCATGGAAGACATTTTGACATGACTTGTCCCTGATTATATATTACCAGTACTATTATTACTATGGGAGGTGTGGTAGTAACATATCAAAGACTATTTTATTTTACAGTGCATTATATTATTTTTATCAATACATAATAACACTATATTACTACTATATTGTTATTGATGATATACCATATTATGGTATTCTTCTACATTTTATAGCGACTACATTTTTTTAACTCTTGGTACCTCATATAATGAATTAGTCCTTTAATATTATACAATATATAAATATATAAAATAAGAATGTTTAAATAACATTTCATTATAACAAATGAGATTTTAAAAATTCTTAAATTATTTTAAAAAGTAATGTTTCATTTAGATATTTTAAAGATATTTTATTTATTCATCATGTTTGTTTTTAATTTAACACTTTGGGCCTCCATAATGGTGGGACCACAGAATTCAAATCCACTGAACTTTCAAATCCAAGTAGACACATAAAAGCAGAAAAGGTATTTTTCACACACAATATGCATATCTTTTTAGAAAAATCATTGTACTGACATAATATGACAAGAACCTATGTGATTTTGTGCACAGCTCTTTAAAGGACTAATAGCCGGTTTTACACCTATTTTGAATGTTGTTATTGGGGCAGCCATTTTGAAAAAAAGACAAAGAAGAAATGGAACAGTGGAACTCTAAAGATTAAAGCCAAATAGAACGCAGCCTTCCAGCTTCATCAAAGGAATAATTCCAATTTATGCGTGAAATCATAATTGTAGCATCAGCAGGTCTTTATATAAGGCAGCAGCTGTTCACAAAGTCAGATCATTTCAAACCTTTCAACAAGTGCCACAACTGTGAGAGAGAGAAAAGTTCAAGAGATAACAGACCAGGTAGACCACTGACACAGACGACATCTGTTCATCAGAGACAAACTACAGCATTACTTTGAGACTGATTCTACCAGCCAAAGAAAATGCAGCAAGCGAGGAACTCAAGAGGAATCAAGAGGACCTTTGGACAGCAGGTCACAGAAAGGACTCCGCAGGACGACTTGACAGAGTGCGATGCGCTTCGTCAAGAAGTTGAGGAGCTTAATGACCTGTTGGGTAGAGAGAGGGCCAAATTTATCTCTGAAAGAAACAGGACAATCCAACTTAGCAGAGAGCTGGAGAAGATGAAAGAACAGCTAAAAAACCAGAAAACCCTGAAAGAAATGTACATCAACAGGGGAAAAGAAACAACAAAAGACCTAGAGAGGCTGGAAAAGTACTGTGATCCAGAAACTATCAGCACCACAGCTATGGCCACTCTGGTCAGGAACAGTATCAAGAGGAAGGAGAAGAAACTCCTTCAAAAAGATTACGAGGAGCTGCAGGTGGCACATATAATCATCCAGGAGAAGTTTACAGCTGAGCTTGAGGTGGAGAGGAGAAATAACAAGCTTCTCCAAGAAGAACTGGAGCGGATCAAAATGTCACACCAAGAGGTCAGCCTAAGGTATGAATCTGATGTCCTCACTGTCAGACAGCAGGTTGATACCCTTCAGCGTGAGCTTGACAATGAAAGAAAGGCTTACGCAGACCGGCTGTCGGAGGACCTTCATCTGATCCAGAACTTGAGGGCTGAGCAGGTCGCCCTCCATCAGAAGATGGCGGAGGAGAACAATATCCTGCAGAAAAACGCCTTTGAGAAGGAGATGTTTTAAAAAAAATCTTAAAAATAAAATTCCTGAATATATGGTTGTATTGTGTAGTAGTAAGTTTACATAATACTGCTGCAGTTTACATGATGGATGAGTGGAGCTGTTTACAGAGTTGTTTGTGCCACATCCAACATGCAGGGAAGTGTTTTGGAAGTTTTGGCACTTAAAAATCAAGAGGGTACCAATTAAAACTACCATTTCAACTGTCACAGGCAGGAAAAACAATGTATGGAGAATAACAAATAAACACTAATATAAGATATTTTTTACTGACACTTGCTTTACAAAACTTTTTGGAACTGCATAATTGAAGAATTAAAAACTTGATGTTATTCATGTATTGACTGATTTACCTTTTTGTATTATAACATATATTATAACGTGATATACTTTATTATATTATTATGTATATTCTACTTATTATTCATACCTACATACTTGTAATGTCAGTTTCACTTTATAAAAATACTCACTTACAAGTAAAAGTCTTGCATTCCCAATTTCACTAAGTACTAAGCACAGAAATATTATCATCAAAATATACTTAAAGTATCAGAAGGAAGATTACTCATTATGCGGAATGGTCCCTATGAGTGATATTTTATTGTTGGATCAATATTATTGATGCATTAAAATGTAAGCAGTATTTCCATGTTGTAGTTGGTTGAAGTAAACCCAATTTTAGCTGCTTTATACTTTTGGTTTACTGTAGTTTAATCTACAAGAATGCATCATCTTTTATAAAATTATCGCATGTATCTTAATCTGAAAAAGAACTATAGTTGTTAAATAAATGTAGAGGATGAAACAGTATTTTCCTCTGAAATGTAATGGGGTAGAGGTATAAAGTAGCATAAAATACTAAATACTAAAAACTTTGGTATTGTACCCCAAAATTGTACTTCAGTACAGTAGCCTACTGGGGTAAACTTGAAATGGAACACAGCCATCATTAATGTTAATAAACCTGTGCATATCCTGTTATCACATGTCAGACGGTCTGCTGGGAAAATGAGATGAAGAAATGTCCAAATCTTCCTTTGGTGATAGGCCTTTTCCCTGAAGACATTTTGACATTTCACTGTTGTAGGATGTACATGTTATTTCTATAAAAGTTTAGCCTAAACGGTGAAATGCAGTAATATTTCATATATTTTATTGCAGTTTGTATAAAGGACACAAACAGCAGGTCAGCATTTTGTAATGTAAAGCGAAAGTCAGAGTATAAATTTCAGGTTAAGGTGGATTTAACGTGCAGTCTCGCAAAGTATCGTCATGTAAAACTACACTTCCCAGAATTCCCTTGAAGGTTGTCAAATGCCGTTAAATTAATTAACACAATTTCTAAATAGATTTTATATATTACCCCTTTCATATCACAATAAATGCACGCTAAAGCTAAAACAATGCGTTAATGAATATAAAGTATATTTTCCTCAGACAACCGTTGTCCTTATGACGAAGCGGAAGTCGCTTCAACTTCCTTTCCTCCATTAGGTGAGTTCGTGGTGGGAGCGTTTTTTCTTCGGCTCTCCATAAAATAGACAGATTTAAAGTTCTCTTTCAGAAATCTTACCCCCGATTAAACTAAATAAGACGTTTCATTTGTTAATTTACAGATTGCAACCATGGGCCGCCGACCAGCCCGCTGGTAAGTCTCTCCTGCATCGTTTCGGATCAGGGCCAGTTTAGTCCCGGTCAGAGGAAAATGGCAGCGGCTCCGGGTCGCACCATGTGCACCGTGCTGGCCTCCCGGCAGGCCTTCAGACACATTGCTGTCTCATTCTAGTATTAAAACACAATCTTGTCTTTTGACGGTGTATACTGAAGCTAATGTTCGTCTTTAGTCCAGAGTGTCGTCATGTCATTTGACTGAAACGAGGCGCTAGCTTGTTGAAAGCGACTTGAGCTAACGTCAGCTAGCATACAGCTAGCGCACTGATCCCAAACCTAACCGCTTCTAAGGTTTCCATCGAGATATATGTTACGCCTCATATTTCTATTCATGAAGCTTTTGATATTCGTGGTTTGGGTTTTAAGTAAGTTGTGGATTATAACTGTAAAAGTGATCAGTCACCTTAAACATCAATATTAAGGGGTCTCTGAAATCCCTCTCAGCCTTTCTGTTGGTCCCTGAGACCGACAGCAGTACTAATACAGTTCCCTCCATGTTGGAGTTGGAGTAATTGTACAGCTTGTGTGTTTACTGGACTGTGATGTTGGCATTCAGGCTCTTTAGCAGCCTGAAGCTTGATGAAATAGCCAGAGTATCGTTGTTATTTAAGCATCAGGCTAAAAAGTCGTTGCTTTATATTTTTCTTGTCAGCAGATCCCATGATAAAACCAAAACAATGAATGCATCTGCTAACAAGTATTGTGGGTATCAAAGCCACATATATCTTCTTCCTCTGAGCCGTAAAGCTCCACTGTTGACCAAAAACTATTAAAAACACATTGGTGAGCCACACTGTTGTTCCTTCATCACCATGAACACACACTGTAGTTTATTTATACACCGTCTTGCTGCTCCAAATACTCACCAGAGCATCCGCAGCTGAAAATAGTCCCCAACAAATACACTTTTCCTCCTGTTTGTTAGATAAAACCTACAGTGAGCAGCTGTTTTAGGAAATGACGAACATGTTACCCGTTTACGTCATGAGCAGGAACAGATGGGCCACAGACTAAAACATTGTTAGTTTTGGTCTTTTAATGGGATTTATTGAAATAAAAATATATATCCATATCCTTAATGTATTACAGCAGCTGTAAAAGTGACTCAATGACTTGTATGAGTTGCATTTAACACTTTGCCTGTCTCCCACAGCTACCGCTACTGCAAGAACAAGCCCTACCCCAAGTCCCGCTTCTGCAGGGGTGTGCCTGGTAAGCCGTTTCCATACTTCACTCAACATCAATGTTGTCCTGAAAATGTAGGAAGTCAGGTAGAGCGGTTAGCGAGACAGCCACTTTAGCAGCAAAGTTGCCTCTTTTGGCCTTAAGTTTAGTTTGCAGTGTAACTTTGACTTCAAAGTAATTGAATGTCACAGCAGTCTGCTGTTGATAATCCTGCAGTCTATTAAGCCGACCAGTTCTGCTCCAGTGCGGTTGTGGTGTGCAAAGGCTGCAGACAGTGACTCTTTGGTTGTGTATGTCCTCAGCTGGGAGGTGCTGAGTGCTTTAAGGGACCACTGAGACAAAATCGTATCGCTGTCCATCAATTTAGTGATAGTCGATGATCCACTGCCTCCCTCGCTGGCATGAATGTCTCCAATTCAACAAGATGTTGGAGTGGACATTTGGGTCTGACTGCATGATTTTAGAGCTTTTACTCAGATAGTTTTGTGTGTATTGTGTAATCTGTATGTTTGTTATTTCCTCAAAGAAAATTCATCAGGGGTTAATTTTCTTCCCTGATCTCCTCTGTCAATTTCTTCTTCTCTTCCATTGTATGCAGATCCCAAGATCAGGATCTTTGACTTGGGCAGGAAGAAGGCCAAGGTAGATGAGTTCCCCCTGTGCGGCCACATGGTCTCTGATGAGTACGAGCAGCTGTCTTCAGAAGGTGAGGAGTCGAGGTGTTGTTATATTTCTGCCTGGGAACTGAGAAATTTGGACACTGTCCTAAATTAATCAAAACCTACACCCACTGCTGGGCTGCGGCAAACCACTGTTGATTTCCTAAGAAAAAATAATTGGAATGAAAACTGGCAAATGTCTCATTGAAAAAGAAAAGGACTGAAATCTAATTTCCCTTCTTTAGTTGTACATGCGCACATGTCTCTAATAGATGTGTTGGGAATGTGTAGTTTGTATAGTGTTGTGTATATGCAGACTTATTTTCATACAGGGGCTTTCTGTTCTGCATATGTAGGTGTGCATGTATGTATATAGTTAATTTTGGGTGTTTGTCCACAGACACTGTAAATGCTTACATGTACAGTATGTGTAGATTACTGTGGGTGCTTTGATGCATGCACGTCTGTGTGTGGATAAATATGTAGGTACTGGGAGATGCATGTATCTGTATATCAATACATTGTTATTTTAGTAGGAAGGTCTTTAAAATTGGCTTGGGGAGCGGGAAAAGAAACTGCAGTTGTGGTTACAGCTAGATGTAATACAGTCCTTCAACATGCGTTAGTGGTTTATTCCAGTGAACTGTTATGCATCCACCTGTGGATATACTCATGCAAAAACTCAAAGAAATAATCCCAGAAAATCACAGAAATGAGTGCAAGGGAAGTACACAAAATTAAAAAAACGAATCGTCCACTAATGCTGGAATTGTCTTTAAATGCTGTCTGTACAAGCTGAAGTGGAGGCACTAATGTTTGGTTCATGGTTAATGTTTTGGTTCCCTGCCCCCTCCGTGTAGCTCTGGAGGCTGCCCGTATCTGCGCTAACAAGTACATGGTGAAGACCTGCGGTAAGGATGGTTTCCACATCCGCATGCGTCTGCATCCCTTCCACGTCATCCGCATCAACAAAATGTTATCCTGCGCTGGAGCTGACAGGTGAGAAGCTGTCGTCTGTGTAGCTGGCTGCTTTAGCCAGTGAGCTTTCAAAATAAAGGATGTGGTGATCTGGAATTAAGAATTGCTGTTTGAATAAATTGGTGTCTCTATATTTATTTTGCCAAGAGGGATTTTTGCAAATTGTTGTTCTGGGCTGTTGACGTGATTTTTGAGCCAAATCCAGATGACCTGAATACAGTCGTCATTAATCATATTTGCTCTCGTCTCCATCTTGTGGTTGTCAGGCTCCAGACTGGAATGCGTGGTGCTTTTGGTAAACCCCAGGGCACCGTGGCCCGCGTGCACATTGGTCAGGTGATCATGTCTGTGCGTACCAAGGCCCAGAACAAGGAGCACGTGGTCGAGGCTCTGCGCAGAGCCAAGTTCAAGTTCCCTGGACGCCAGAAGGTAAAACAAGCCTGTCTAAACACTCAAGCCTCAATGTTTTATTTTTATTCTGGCCAGTTGTGTAGAACAGTTAGGATGCATGTTAACTTGGTGATATTTTCCTCTTCCGTGTGTTTCATGAAGCGAGATATTCCAACGCTGTCATGGCACAGCTCTGCAGCTTATTAAGCCGACTAGTCTCGCTGCAGTGCGGCTCTGGTGTGCAAAGGCTGCAGAAAGTGACTCTTTGGTTGTGTATGTCCTCAGCTGGGAGGTGCTGAGTGCTTTAAGGGACCACTGAGACAAAGTGCTTGTTACTCAGTCATGTGCACATGTGCTTTTTGGCCTGTAATTCTGCTTATTGTAAGCCTGACATCTGTTTTTCTTCCCTTCAGATCCATATTTCCAAGAAGTATGGCTTCACCAAGTTCAATGCCTGCGACTTTGATGACATGATGGCTGAGAAGCGTCTGATTTCAGACGGCTGTGGGGTGAAGTACATCCCCAGCAGAGGCCCTCTGTCCCGCTGGAAGTCCCTGCACGCCAACTAGAGCTGCTGCAGACTTTCTGTGACACAGAAAACCAATAAAAGTGGGTTTGATTACAAAAAGTAATTGTGGTGGTGGCTTTGATTATTTCACAGGATTCCTGCATTAGGCAACTGTATCCAGATTTGGTCTGTTTTACATGTTTAGTAGTGGGAAGTCTTGGAGCTGAACAAAGTTGTATGGCTGTTTCCCCCCCCCATAGTATTTCTGGTGATGGATACACTTACTGGTTTGATCCCAAATCGTTACATAAAATAACCCATCAAATCTGATGGACTTGCTCATGTCATCAAACGGCACAGGCGGGGAGTTGTAAACCGTAACTTAAATGACTGGACATGCAGTGTTACCTCAATATTACATGAGTAATACTGAGATGTATGCGTTGGTCAGGTGTGAGGGTTTGAATGGGAGGTGGTATCTCAGAAAAGGTTTGTTCTTCCAAGTAAGAAAATAGATTTCAGTTGGGGAAAATAATCATGGTGGGATGTCTGAGCTCAGATCATTGCACAACCCTGCAGAACCTTTAATTATGTACCATGTTAAAGATACAAACTTGAGGTCAGATCATAGAATTCAAAAGCTGTAGCTCATAGTAGCATACAATGGATAGTGAAACAACAAATGGTGTAAATGAAGTGTTTAACCCTTCCAACTTTAATATGTTCAGTTTTTTCCCACATGGACTCCAAGTGGTTTATTGTAGTCATTTAAAAAAAAAAAAAAAAAAATACCAAAATGTATTTCCTAAAACATGTCTACCTGTGAGAGACGGAGGTACTGCTGCCAGGAGTCCAGCTGAGTATTTATGTTGGACGCCCGCTGCACCACTGAGCTGTCTAAACTTTATTCTGAAGGGTTAAGAGGAGCAGGGAGACACACCTGGTGGTTGATGGTTCACCTGATGCTAGAGGAATTAAAAAAACTCCCCACCAAAATAAGGATCCTTGTACTACAATTGAAGACTAAAGAAACAACCATAACAACCTTTACAGTCTGCTTGGCCTTTATTTTAGTACCCTCTGCTGGTGTCGCTCTGATTCAACTCATGGGGCATTATTGAACATTTGGAGAACATCATCTTATTCTGCATCATCCAATCCTGTGCCGCTAATATTTATTTTAAGGTCAGTTTAACCCTTATTTTCTGTTTGGGGCCCTGGAGCTTAAAAACCACACTTGTTTTGTTTCTCACCCAAAACTCTCCCATTTTTCCAATTTATTTCTCTCATTATTTCCTTCACAATCTCACACCTACCAGCCAAACCACCAAACGCAGTTGGCGGTGTGTAGTGTCATTTTTCAGCCGGTTTGCACTTCTCTCCACCTACTATACAGTTTGGAAAAATGGGCGTGAAGAAAAAGCGTCAGGAGGAGGGGTTTGTAGTTGGGTGGGGTCTTTAGAAAGGAAACAGGGTGGAGCATCTCTAAGTATAACCTCTGACTAATATGCTTCCTTTTATTGCAGGAAGAACCGAATCAGACAAGAGATATGCTCAGATTTCTAGAGTTTTAGAATTAAATTGAAACTTTTACGCTGAAAAATACTGTTTTATTTATACAATGACACCTAGAGTTTGCACACAGCCAAATGATAACACCAAATGAGGAAATATTTCCTGTTGTTTAATCTGTTATATGGGTCATGCATGAAGAAATAGGCCTATATATTCTGTTTCTCTTTGCCAAAAAGTCATTCACACACAAGGAAATGTACAGTATGTTATTATCCTACATAGTGACGTTATGAGACAAAATCCACAGTACCTACTGTTGCCTGCAGTTGGACTTGCTGTGGGCTGAGAGCCCGCCCCCCACAGGAAACACTCTGCCCAGACATGCTTCAAGTTTCTCAGGAGAGGAGGTACCAAGAAACAAACACACCCTGCAAGTCCAAGAAACTAACAGGCTGGTAAGTTGCTGTTGCTTCAGTTTGATTTGACTATTCTTTTTAAAGAGTGAGTGAAGGAAAAAAGCTCTACCTGGCGAATGCGACTTGTAACCTGAGGTGTCTGTGTGTTGGAGTGTGTCTGTGATTAAGATGGACAGACAGAGAGAGAGAGAGAGAGATTACTACACACTACAAACACGTGTCACTGTGTTCATTGTTAAGCAGGGGATAAAGCATAGCAAGGTAACTATTTTAATCATGTACATATAGTTAAGTAAACCTGTCACGTGTGCTGGTGGAAAGCAGAAGTGTGACTATCTGCTGCAAACCTCATAGCTCATCACTGAACATCTGACTGAATATCCTTAAACAAGCAGAGCAGCATTTGAAGCCTCTCCTGCCCCCTTTATTTGCCCCACATCTCTGTTTTCATGTTAATGTCTGGTTAAACTAAAGGCTTTATGTGTGACTGTGTGGTAGGAATGAATCAGTCTCTTGAATCTGTGTGTGTATGTGTGTGTGGTTTTCTCATGACAGTTGTGTTTAGGCAAATTCTAAGGCTCAAACCTTTGGGTGATTACAACTGAAAAACTTTCACAATGACTGAATACTTTTTTTTAGGAGATGCAAGCTCTGCCTGTATTGACTGACCAAGTTGCTCAAAGGCCAACAGAAGTATTTGTTTTTGTTTTTTAAATGTAATGTTAGTGGAACTTTTGCTGGCTTTTAAGGAGCTAAATGTTGGTTCTTTATTTGTTATATGCATAACAATTACAGTGAAATTCAAAAATGTACAAAAGAAAATGACACAAGGAAATGAGAAAGAGAATCTAAGACAAGACATAAATAGTGCAAAAGTTATAATATAGGAAAAAATATATATGAAATATAATACTGAGGTTATGCAGTAATGTAGTAAATGTAAATATGAAGCTGGAGCCGGGAGGGGATTAGCTTAGAGCTAAACAGTTAGCATGTAACTCCCAGTAAAACCACACCTTGTCGTAATTACATTTCTGTCTATGTACGAGTTAAACAAACTAAATACGTGTTAATTAATGAGCTTTTTAGGTTAGGCTAATCACCTCCTGGCTCTAGCAGCATACTTTACGAACAGATAGGAGAGTGGTACTTGTCTTCTCATGTAACTCTCTACAAGAAAGCAATTCTTTGACAAAATGTATTTCCTAAAATGTCAAATTTAATGCGAAATAAGAATGACTGTTAGCCAAAAGGTACCCTAGCCTTGCAGACCCAACTCATCCTGGCGAGTTATGGGGAAATCATAATGCTGACATGCTGACTGGAAGCTCCACTGTGAGTGCTCAGTCAGTGATGAGACATTGGGGGTCCGTCTACGCTGCAGTTAATCTTTAAACTTTCCACACAAACACACAGCATAAACGTGTGTTTCATTGATCTGGTGGCTCTCTTTGTTGTTGCACCACCTAGACTGTAATGTATGTAGCCAAGTTTTATTGGTCCATTGTGATTCTTTTGAAGAAGTTAAGCTAAGTTAAAAGAAAGGTAAATGTTGCCTCAAATCATGGTTGCCTGTTTGGGTTAGCTAAAGATAGTGTTGATCAGATCAACAGTGTGTGACCGCCTTGGATGTATCAAGAGAGCTGGATACAGCGCTGCCACTCCCAGTCCCAGTGTTTACTCGCAGTACTGTTCAATTCTTACTCTTTTTATTATGATTTTTTAAACCATGAAGGTTTCATATTTGTTCAACTTTCTCACAGCCTAGGAAAGTGATTTTTAAAGTGTGTGACATCATCCCAATGTAAAGTCTATGGGCCGAGTGGCGACATGTGGACGGGGCTAGCTGGAGAATGCGCATGTTCTGTGGGCCACACAATGCGGACGCAAACCCAGAAACAAGAACATTTTTTGACTTATGCGCTCGTCATGGCCGCCATTTTGGAGTCTGGTACGCTTACAATACATCCAAGGTGGGCACACAGACCTATTAAGCCAAACCATTTTCAACTCTAGACCTAAATGAAATTATCTCAACCCTTATTCCTAAATATAACCTTTTTTAAAAAAATCTAATGTCAAAAGGAATACTTCCATTTTGGCAGACCAATCACAGCCTGTCTATCCATTACCCCGGTGGGATGATGATTTCACAACAGCCTTCCTCTTTGCTTTCACCGACTTCATTTTTAACACCATGACTGAGTGTTATTGCAGCTTGTCAATCATAAATGCTCACAGTGGACTTCTGTGGTGGTTTCTGATGAATCTTGTTTAAACTTTTGGACACTTTGCAGTGAAGCACACTTCTGCAGTTTTATACACCAATTGTATATGTTTCATCAAATCTGATCATCATTGTGTGTTTTTGTCTTCGCACACAAGGTTACTGTCTCTTGCAGCTCTGTGCCATGAGGTCCTCTGCCCTCCTCCTACTCTCCTTCCTCGTGGGTGTGTGTGATGTTGAAGGGGCTTCAGATTTTAAGATCTGTGCCTTCAACCTCCAGCACTTTGGGGATTCCAAGTCCAAGAAGGCCAATGTCATGCAGACTCTTACCAAGGTAAGACAAAGACAGATGGATTTGGCTGAGATACTTCCTCTGTCTTGAACATCAGTGGGAAATGTTTTTACTTATTCCCTTTTAGATTACAGCCCTCGAATGACTGTGTAATTATTTAGTATATATGGGGTATCAATAGTAAAAAATATTAAGATACCTGTATCGGTACAAATAAGTTGGGGCAATGTAAGAGAACATGAGATTAGGGATAAGGGGTCCCTCTTAACCACAAAGTGACTTAACAGACAATTACAATACACAATACACTAATTACAATTACACTAAGAATTTTTAAATTACTGGGCTACTATTGGATAATTACAGGGTACAGTAATGTTACTGGGTAACAGGACGGGAAAAACGGGATAACTGTTGATATTGCAATGAGACTATTTATGGTATCTATTTTGAAATGATGAATATGTTAATTAAGGTAAGTCTGTGAACAAGTGTGCACCTTTGATAGCTGTAGGTATGAAATAGTTCTGGGTATGTTATTAAAATGTTGATAAAATACTAGAGAATGGGGATCCAATGTAAGATCCATCTGATGATCAGAACTGATGTTACAGAAGAATCTAGTCCAGCTTTAATTTAAATACAAACACATGGATGTTTTATAAGAAATGGGTACTGGACTCAAATATCCTTGCCGTTGCCCATGGATGTATTATAAGAACTAAGTTGTTAACTAAGAACTAACATGTTCTTATAATACATCCATTCCTTTGCCTCACCACTCACTAGCAATAACATAGGTAGCATCCTCATACCCGAAATGCAACATTCACTTCTGTGTGTTACAGCGCAAGTCACTTGTTCATTGCTGTGGTATCTGTTCCAGATCATCGCTCGCTGTGATGTTTGTTTGCTTCAGGAAGTGAGAGACAGCAAAGAAAAAGCTATACAAGTGCTGGTTGACCGCCTTAACAGGTGATTAATCACTGGCTTTCACACACACACACACACACACACACACACACACACACACACACACACACACACACACACACACACCTAAAAGCCCACGCAAAACCACACTTGTATCCACTTTTCTGTCTGTGTGTCTTCAATATTCAGCTACGACACTAAACATCAGTATGCAGCTGTGGCCAGTGAGAGACTAGGCAGGTCGGACACATACCAGGAGCAGTATGTGTTTGTTTACAGGTGAGCTGACACTCGTGCTGCCAAAATGTTGAGACAGCCTAAGTGCAGGCAGTAATGTTTAGGTCGTACTGTGTTTGTCTGAATGTGTGCAGGACGGATACAGTGACAGTCGCTGGCCAGTATCAGTACCCAGATGATAAACCAGGAGATGTTGATGCTTTCTCCAGAGAGCCTTTTGTTGTTCGCTTCAAAGCCCCCCAGACAGGTCAGTTCTCTGACATTCAGGACTCCATCTAAGATACTGAAAAGCATGGTGATGTTCAGGCTTTGAAACACCTTTCCCTGCTTCCTCCCTCCCTCCCACCCCCCTCTATATATTCAGTTATAAAGGAGTTTGTCCTCATACCTCAGCACACCACTCCAACCAACACCACTAAGGAGCTTGATGCACTGTATGACGTTTTGCAACATGTGAAGAGGATGTGGAAAACTGAGGTAAAGGCTCGTTTTGCTGAATGTTAAAAACCCACTTTTCAAAGTTAATTAACATGTCGTAGTGTAACCATCAGTGTTGTTGTGTTTGTGTGTATGTGAGCAGGATGTGATGCTTCTCGGGGATTTCAACGCTGACTGCAGCTACCTTGCGAAGAAGAACAGGGAGAATGTGCGCCTGATTACAGACAAGAACCTCTTTTGGCTCATTCCAGATAAGACTGACACCACCGTGCGATTGACCACCTCCTGCACCTACGACAGGTGAACCTACACTCCTTAATAATTATAATAATAATAATAATAATAATGAACTTTCTTTCTATAGCGCCTTTCAAAACCAGAGTTAGAATATATACAAATACATACATACAATATAGGTACAAAGATAGTGAATCATTTCACGCACAGAAAATGCAATAAAAACAGGGATTTCAAGAAGTAAATAAAAAAAAGTAAATAAATTAAATAGACATTATAAAATATTATACATATTCCAGTCTGTACAGGTGGGTTTTTAAGGCCTGGTCCTGAGTGTAATTTACTACAGGCTGTAAGCTTTTCAATGTGACAAATATACTGATTACATCCCAGGGACCTGAACTTTATCCGAGCTTGCTAGCTTGGTTGCTAACGAAACAATAAAGTTCACACGGTTTATTCAAAAAGACGTATTTGTACAAACCGCTCCTCTTCTATTATATTAATGGCGCAAACTCACCAAAGTTGAATTTGACGTAAAAGATTGGCGCAATTTACCTGGGCCCTGCAAACGAAGCCACTGATCCCAGCAACCCCATTGAAATCACACCATTTTGAATGTTGGTGTGACTAGGTCTCAACTCTTTAACATGCTTTCATATTGTAAATGAGAAAACATCAGTAAAATGTGTATTTCCGTCTGTCCGTTGTGTGTGTGTTACAACAGGATCGTAGTGAATGGGGAACAGTTTGCCAGTGCAATTGTGCCTTTTTCTGCCAAACCATTTAACTTCCAAGTGGAATACCAACTCACAGAAGAGCAGGTAACAGGTTGACAGACTGATCTAATACAGTAAAATGTGCTAAAACACAGACTATGTTGTGCTGAGGTTGGTAAACGGCTTCTTCTGTGGTTTCTGTTCAGGCGCTGGAGGTCAGTGATCATTACCCGGTGGAGGTCCTGCTGAAGGCGGTCGCATACAAAGGCTCCTCCAGAAGTGCCTCCTCCTTGGCAGTAACTGGCACAAAGATAATATCTCAATCAGAGTTCTTTTCTTTGTTGGTCCTCAGCCATCTTGTCTTCCACGTGTTAATAAGGTAGTTTTTAAATAAAGCTATGTGGATTTTGGACGAAGAGTTACCTCTGGCAGAACACAGTGAGTGTTTTTCAATGATAGTGTTTCTGACAGCAAATAAATATCTTGCGGTGTTCCACATGGGAGTTGCGTGGGTCCCCTTTTATTTTCAGTTTTTACTGTATGTTGTTATGCATGCGGATGGCTCAGCTGTGTTGCGTGCTTCACCAACATCAGTGGAGCTGAGAGAGAATCTACATGTTGAGTTGCATAGCATCACTAAATGGGTGAGAATGAACAAATTAGTACTGAACATTTCCAAAACTAAAGGTACTGTATTTGGTAGCGCCAATGTGCCACTTTCAAAAAGTTCTTAAAAATATATGAATTTTCTTGTTGCTGCTGTGTATTTTGACAGTTTTGTTTCATATGTCGAGTCATTTCACTCATTTTCTAATCTTAATATTTGGCTTGTTTTGCCTTTTTCTTGTTTTATTGATACTGTTTGATTGGAAATTGTTAGCTGTTTTATTGTTATTGTTCTGTTTATTGTTAAACACTGTTGACTGCTGTCATTTACCATCATGTAATTCAACATATTTCACAATCATTTGTCTACCTGTGTATCTGCGTGGGAGTCCTCAGTATGATTAAAGTTTAACAATCTTTTCCTAGCAGTGCAGAGAAAACAGACGCTGGTAGATGTGAACATGTTGATAAATGGCTCCCTCAAATTAGTAATCATCAATCAATAATGAACTAAATGCTAGCCATTTAAGTAAATTAATGAAGTAGTTGAAGGCCACAAATCATTAAGCTGAGGGAGAAAATAAAATAATACAAGAGTACAAACTGAGGCACAGAAATAATTACATGGAGCGCATTAATTACTAATGTGATGGAACAATTTATCAAATCATTTCTCTATGAAATGGTGCTACAATATAAAAGGTGGTTACCACTATTATTAAATGTTGATCCCTTATATTCAAGCTATGCAATTTGTATTTAGTCTTGTTGAGATATTGGTCTTGGAATGATAGACATAATAAATAATGTCATAAACTGACTGATGGTGACTTCCTTTTTAGACGTTCTTAAGGAAGGCAACTTCTGTCTAATAACCGCACGCCACACAATTAAATGTGGTGTTCTTCTTGTTCTTAGTGTTCATTTCCTCTCTTTCTTCCTCTTTTTCTCCTAGTCTTATTCTCTCATTCTCTGTTTGGAGTCTTGCATTATTACAGACACCTTTACATTTAACACACACAAACAAAAATTGCTGATGTTAAGAAACGGCAACCTACTCACAGCACTGAAAACCACAAAATGAATGTATGTCTGTGTATGTGGTGCACTGTAAAAAGAACTAACTTATATTCTTTGGCAAAATGCAATTCGTTGCAAAGTCAGAAAGTCAGAGTTTGAGACTCCATGTTCATTTTATACCGGACTCCTTTACGCTGTTAAATCTCATAATCAGTATGCTTGTCGGCTTCAAGTCAGGTCTAATTAAATCGTCTTGTTCTCACATTCAGAACTTGTAATCATGAGTTCAGCCCTTTAACGTATAAACGGTGAATTAACATCCTGTCCAAGTCAACACATCAAATTAAATTGTCTAAAAGCACAGTTAGCTTATTAGCATACTTCCCAGCATGCATTGTATTTAGGTTAAATGTCTCTGTGTTTCTAATTTGAAGACAGTTACATGATGGAGGCTGTTCTGTCTCACCAGATCAAGTCCCTTCAGCCATAGTTCACCAGTGGCGTAAGGTCGTGACGACGGGCCCCAGTGCATGCTAGTTACTTATGGAATATTATATAATTCTAAAAGCTGTACTTGAAAACAGGGGTTTGTATCTGTAACTGTAGTTTTGCAAACTTGTACAGGGGGGGGGGTGACTGACAGTGTTAACTAGCCAACTGCGTTGTGCGTAGCGATTCCAAAGACACTGATTGGTCAGAAGCTGGAGGTCCCTCCCTCCCTCCCTTGCGGATAGTCTGATTCACACCACGTGGTAAATGTGTCAAAAGTCCGTAAGCTTGTGTGAGCACACTTGCGTAAGTACTTTTGCCGCCACAGCTGTGAAAATGAGTTTGCAGTCTGTGTCTGAATGCGCAGACTCGCAAAACAGAGTTTGCAGACAGAAAACAAAATGTACAAGTTTGCAAAACTAAGCTTACAGATACAAACGTCACTGTACAAGTTTGCAAAACTACAGTTACAGATACAAACCCCTGTTATTAAGTACAGCTTTTAGAATGATGTAATATTCCATAGAAAACTGGCCAGCTACACAGTCTGCATAAACCCCATCAAATGATGATTTGTGATGATAACAGCCTTATTTCTGCCATATATCCTACATATAAAAATCGACTACGCATCTGTGAATATAACCTGCCAGTACACTGTGTGTAGGACCTAAACACCAAGCACCAGAATGTCACTCGTCAGTTCAACTGAAATCACCTTAATATCCTCTTATTATTCATAACTAACAGTGTATCACCAATGTATCACCCAGGGCCAGTGGTAAGTGCTTTTATAATTCTCAACACCTCTATTAATACGAATAATACTTATATAAAAAGTGTAATTCTCTTAAAAACACTGAAAAGGCATGGTTTGGTACAGCGGCACACACAGCGGCTTTACACACATCTGAAAATGCCTACCATAATAACTGGATAACTTGTCTTGAAATGTATATCTAACACAATAGCATAGTTTGCTATCCTAACGTTACCTGCTGTATGGTTGTTGACACACCACCACCGAGGGCAGCGCTGTCGGTGCTGATGCCAGCCCATCCACTGCATTGCTGCTAAGAGGGGGGTTATCATCCGTGGACTGGCGACTAAAAAAGCCAAAAGAATCTAATTTAAGCAGCTTTGCTACCTTCTCCTCCTGTTCTTTTCTTTCTCGTCTTTTCTTACTGCCGCTTTATGTTTAGGCATGATGACACTTCGCTCGACTTGCAGATGTGCTTCTCAGCTTGTCTTTTGGCGCCTAAACTAGCTACCGTAAATTATTATCTCTCATCACATGATCCAATGGAGACTTCATTGGACATCAACGTACATATTACCCAGCAATCATCATTGCATATCTGTATGTGACAAAAACATGAAAGAAAATAAAAAATTATTAATTTAATATTGCTACTGACTATTTTACAAAAAAAAGAAAAGAAAACCATGATAGAGATGGGTTTGCGTTTATGAGGTTTTATATAGAAAATGGCAGCACTGTTATTCAAATGTGAGTCCTTTGTTGAACTCAGGCATAGTTCTGCAGGTTTCCTTCGCCAGTGGACCTGTCTTTTCTCTGGGTCCCAGTGCAACTGCACTACGTGTGTGTGTGTGTGTGTGTTTGTGACCTCTCGAAGACTTGACTTGCATTTCTGTCTTTTCAGACTTGTCTGATGGGACGTTTGCTCTTGTTTGTACATGTTATCCTCATAGTTGCACACAAACAGTTGATGTTTAACCAAAGGATACATTTACTAAATGCAAACTGTTTTTTTTTTCCTTTAGCAGATCATATACTCACCATGTTACTTACAGACTGGCATTTTGCCCCTTATTAATAAAGAACGATCTTAACCCTATACTAAATACATACCCTATACTATTTCAAACCTTACCCATCCTCAGTAAAATAATTCAGAAGGTCCTTAATGATCAGTTGCATCAGTATCTTGTAACTAACAATATATATGACAAACAGTGTGGCTTAGTTAGGTTATTAAAGGCTGACTGTAAGGATTACCACTCATGCCAAAACCTGTCTGTGCTTGTTGTACTCAGTATGAGCTAGTTATGCGAATAATGGCTCTTTAAAGGGAGCCGGATCTTATGGCTCATTCCTTTCTGAGAGCCATTCAAAAGATGGCTCATCGTTCTTTTACTTTTTTTTTTTTTTTTAAGAGACAGATATCTTTATCAGGAGATGGTGAAGACCAAACCAGAGCTGTAATGAGAGTGAACACTAGGCCTACATTTGTCAGTTGGCCAGATTTCAAATGAATGCTAATGATGCTCTGTATCTGCTGGACATGTTCATAAGCAACAGTTTGCTAACACGTTTGCAATATTGCCTTGTTAAGGAGATTTTAATGATAATGTTTAAAGCTAGTTGTGTGTGTGTGTGTGTGTGTGTCTTGTGAGTTCCCCAAGTTTATGGAAGTGCACCACTAAATCTCTGCAGTATCCCTTTAATTACTAGAGGGGTTCCCAAAGTTTCCAAAGATACAAAATAGGACAGGCTGAATTTCAGGGCGACGTGTATGAAATGATGCTCAGGACATTTCCAATATTTCAGTTTGGTGTGCAGGTGCTATTAAAAACATGGTGTCTTGTCTTGAAGTTTTGGAACAAGGTAAGACAGAATAAACGTAATTTTGTCATTCTGTGTGTGAAGTTTTTAAGGGATATTTAAACGTACAGAATGGTCAGTACTCATTATTATTGTATGAAAACTAAGCTTTTGTAACAGAAACACAGCACAGATGTACTGTGAGGATTTTAATAACAGAAATAAAACAAGAATCATTAACATGTTTACTGAAGCATTTATTGTAGTAAACTTTAAAGCTTGTGTTTACAGTGGATTTCATGAATCAGGTGCAGCACAGCGGATCAGTAAACTTTAGCTGATGATGATCACATCTTCTTGGCGCACCCAAAGTGCTTCTGTGCCGAGCACTACACGTCGTTCCAGGCTCCCCACGCTGGAAAACAGAAAACATCACACTGAGGAGCAGCAGGAGTTACAGTGAAAAACATCCTTCCAGTGCTTTATGAAACATGACGCCAGTAATCATTTTGTCTTCTTTCCTGTCTCTGAGCTGTAAGCGGTCATCTTTATCATCTTTGTTTGTGCTTACTTTCAAAGTTGCTCTCGATGCAGTTCTCTCTTCCACCAGTATTGCTTGGCTCACCACTGTACCATTAAGTGAAGCTGAATTCAGATCCATCCACATACAAAAATCTTCCCTGAAGAGGCAAAGCACTCAGTTAGGGGACCGTGTCCCTCAGTTCAGTCTGTTTTCCGTCTGCACGGCTTACCGATGATTTCAGGGCTCCGATCCAAAATGGTTCTAGGTTAGAGTTGGTGCACCAGCTCAAACAAACTACACGAAGCATCTCGTCTTTGTTGTGCATCGACACCAAATCACTGCCCAAGCTGGAGCAGTAGTCCTAAAATTGGCAGAGATGTGAGCAGGGCTTAGTCTTGACCTGAGCTGTGTCTCAATCCCCGTTCTTCTGGACTCACACTTGCTATTTTGAGTGCATAAGTGCGTTCACACTGACAATTATAGCAAACTGCAGTGCACTATGACAGTCAACAGTCAAAATGTTGAGTGTGTAACGCCGCACACTTCTCACTCTTAATGGTCGCCATCTTGGCCACGTTGCAGAAGGGGAGGAACCACCAACATATGAAAATGGCGGTCGAGGAAGCTGCAGCGCTTGCAGTTGCTACGCTGGATGCCGCACTAAAAGTAAAAGCATGTTCATTTTTATTTCATTTTTAATCAAATTGAATGAAAGTGAGTAAACAAGCCAGTAGAAATTTTGACAGGCAACAATTGCGGTCAAATGTTGGTGATAATGCTCCGCCCAGCTACAACTCGCCATTAAAAAGAAGAACAAGAAACGGGCAAATGTTGCCATCGTCATTTCTGGTCAGTGCACAACAGCAGTACAGTAAATATGAAGCTACTGCCAGGAGCATGTTAGCTTAGCTTAGCATTAAGACTGGAAACGGGGAAACAGCTAGCCTGGCTCTGTTCAAAGGTAACAAAATGACGAGCACCTCTAAAGCTCCAAAATGAACATGTTATATCTGGTTTGTTTAATCTTGTTTGTTGTTTATAGATTATCAGGTTATCCAGATTTAAAAAAAAAAAAAAGATTTTAACAACTTTATTTATAGGTTTTTCATTAATAAGTAAGTAATTAAATACAGAAAATAACACTAATAATAATTAAATCATTAGATAAAATGAATAGATAAATTAAATAATTATCTATAACAACTACATACTGACTACAGCATAGATGTAGAATTTCACAACCAATTGAGAATAAATGACATAACTCTCATGTTCATTATCATAATCATTGTCAGAGTTACATGTGTTTCCCTTTATCATCCAGTGCATCTGTCAAGAGTCATGAGACTCAATAACTACAATAATTCATGTTAAAGATACATTTTCGACATGGGTAATAAATGATGACCAGGTTTTGCTATATTTTTCCTCTGATCCACGCACTACGTACCTAACTTTCTCCAGATTCAACAGTAGCATCACCTCCCGGATCCACTGAATATAGGTAGGAGGACTCCTTCCCTTCAAATTAAGCAGTATAAGGCGGCAGGCTAGCAGTGAGTCAAATTCTTTGTTTTTATGGAGGTGAGAAAGCCCATTCCTGTTCAGCACTACACCAAAAACTGCAGTTGGGGGTTCAGAGTTACTGTTCCACAACCTATTGCTGAGAGTGACTTAAAAATAGAGACTGGCATGACCAAAACATTTGACCTAGGGAAACTGGGGAATACTGACATCTAGGGTATTTTGGGGGGGCATTAGGATACAGTTTGGCTAATTTGTCATTTGAATAATGTTTAATTTCTTAAAGTGCCTTTTATGTATTAAAAATACCTCTAATTTTAAAGATTGCTTGTCACAGGCTGATGTGGTTGACTGTATGTCTTTGCGTCACTCCTGCCTGTCAGCTATGAGCCTGTTAGACTTCTCATCGTTTCCTCAGACATACAGGACAGATTTCTACATACAGCAGGTGCCCAGCCCTAGCAGCCACACATCAGCTCCAGCCTCTTACTGTAATTCAGTTATCTACCCCAAAGACCTCTGATTATTGCCCTGTTCTGATGTCCTCAAACATACAGAGAGAAAAAGAAACTCACCACAGATGTGTTCTGGTTTCTCGTTGCTCCTCTGTCAGATTGTCAGGTGGCTCTTCCCCTCACTCTTAAACTCACCACTCATGCCCTGCGGACATGCCAATGTTGTGCCAGTCTCAACAAATGACTCATTTATATGTTATTAATTAGAAGAACAAACACAGCAGGAAAGTATTCTCATGCCACTGAGAGACAGACTCTTGTTTAAGGTGTGTGTGAGAAAAGATGTGTGTTTGCAGCAATGCTGGCAAAACTGCTGGCGATCCTGGACAATGCTTCCCACCCCCTACACAACATGGTAGCCAAGCTAAAGAGCAGCTTTAGTGATAGACTCATTCCACCCCGGTGTGTAAAGGAGCGATACAGGAGGTCATTCCTGCCATCAGACTCTATCATTCATCTGCCTTTGCCAGGCCTGCTGTCACTGAACTGCTTGGGGACTAAACCGGTTTATATTTTTTGTATTTGTATTATGTATTTTAAACACTCTGCCCTTTGCACATTGGGTCTACCGGTACACTTAGTATACCCTTGCTTTTAAATTGGATTGACCTTTTATCTTATTCTATTACTATTATTTTATTGCTAATGTCACTACTATCACTACTACTACTATTTATTAATACTAGATTATCATTATTATCATTGTTTTCTAATCCCTTTGCACAAGAGAACTGAGCACATCACTCCTGTTCTTAAATCTTTACACTGGCTTCCTGTTACTTACAGAATCGATTTTAAAGTGCTGCTGCTAGTTTATAAATCACTCAATAATCTTGAGCCAAAATACATCTGTGATCTCCTTGAAGAATATTAGATCTTTGGGAAGCAGTCAGCTGGTTGTACCTCGAGTCAGAACCAAACAGGGTGAAGCTGCTTTTAGCTGCGATGCTGCACACAGATGGAACCAACTTCAGTCACTTTCAAATCTAAATGAAAAACTCTGCTGTTCTCCTGTGCATCTGCATGACTGGTTTCTCTAATGCACTTTTATTTGATTTGTTGCATTGGCAACTTATATCTTATTACTGCACTGTAACTGTAATTTATTTCATTTTATGTATCTCATTTCATTTAATCTCATTTAAAAAAAATTAATTTTATTTTATCTTAATTAATTTTATTCTTAGTGTTTTAAATGTCTTTCTAATATTTCTCTTTGCCTGTGTAAAGCACTTTGAATATCCTGTGTTTGAAATGTGCTGTATAAATAAAGCTGCCTTGCCTTATTGTTGCACTTTGTCTAGAAACAGACTTCTAGTCATTAACCCTACCTATCCACTCACTAGTCTCTCTGCTTATTCATTTTGTTCTTGTCCTTGTATTTTAATGTATCTGGCTTCTATGACAATTGAATTTCCCTTCGGGGATTAATGAAGTCAACCATCTATCCTTCTAACAACATATAACTTATAGCATACGAAACATAAGCAACGTACAAGCATTCTGTATTGTCAAAGTACCAACATCTCACACACACAAAAAGCCTCAGCTTTTATCAAGCTGGAGTTTGCCTGCACTGGTCCCTGCTCCGTTAAAGGACACAGACTGCTTCAAGTCCATCTTTTTAAGAACACATAATGTACAAATCAGCATGTAAAGACTAAAGTGGGATCTATAAGCAGCAACACTGTCTTTAAACAGACTACAGTAACCCTACGAAGGCTCCTTCTCAGGGCTGTTTGCTTGATCTGGTTAGTTTGATGTAGATTTTAGTGTAATGGGCTGAATCTCACCTGTGTATTCCTGTGTAACATGTTCAAATGCAGAAAGGACATGACACCACCAAAAAGATATGATGCAAGCTGATCTAAATATGTGCATTTTAAGATGTTTGAAGAGCAAAACTCTGAGCTTTAAAACCATGTCAGTGGGCAGCAGCATAAATGATGATGAGTTTGCATCATTTTGGATTTGAATTATAGATATGTGTCTCAAACAGTACATAAACGTAAGTAAAACGTGTTATACAATAATATATGTGTACAATCATTTTTATGTATATTAACTATGAATATAAACAATTATTCAGCTTGCTGTGTGTCTCCAGTGGTCAGGTTTACAGCAACTCAACACATGCAAAGCACTCATGGTGCACGGCATCGCTACACTCATCCGTGCTTTCTCATTAGGAGGCAGTGGGAGGGGATACCACTTGACTTCACACAGGTACAGATGTGGTCCCACACACTGAGCAGCAGTCCAACGAGCTCTCAAGTGGTTCATGTTCAGCGGAATATAACTTCAGGCCTCTGGTCTGTAGTTTTCTGTTTTGGTGCATTTTATAAACCCACTTCTGTCTTCAGCAGCCTACACTCAGCACCACTTTCACTCTTTCCATGTGTGTTACCTTTAACATACTCATAATTAACCAGAATATTACTCTGTAGGCTATCTGACGTACTGCTACTTTACTTGATTATTTCTATTTTGTGACTCTTTTTCTTTCTGTCTAGCGCTTATTATAGGAAAATAATCTGATTAAAAAATGTTGCCTTTCTTGTAATAACTTTCCAATAATTTAAGGCCAGATTCAGTCATACTGTATCTGTGTTTGGCTTGAGAACTCGTACATGTTTACAGATTTTTTATTTTGTACAAAAATGTATTGACAATGTTTACATTATCTACAGGTAGTATTAGATTTAGAATAACGTCAACACATGCAGTTTAGCTGATACCTTTTATAACGAATTATCATTATTGTCATTACTGTCTGAACAGATTGAAATTTCATTCAATACCTCGTGCTCTGGTTTTATCAGCAGAGTCAGCAGTGAGAAACGATTTTAACTCATTTACAGAAAAAAAGTCCACATGCAGAATATCACAAGCTCCCAGGAGTTTAACGAGGTTTTTCAACCAGCAAGACATTTTAACCTGGTCAAAATATTGTCTAATTAATCTCTGAGTATTCAGCGTGTGGACTACCTCTCTTGTTATCATACGCTGGTTGGTCCTGCACCTGTACCCATCTGTACGTGCACCGTGCACACTGTCCAGCCTCTTTGCTTTTGATCAAAGTAACATTTGTCCCTTCATGTTGCAGTTCAGGACACGTTTGTATCCGTCCTCTGTTCCAGCTGTTTGTTCTTGTTCATGACAGATGAACAGACAGCAGAGCAGCAGTTCTGTAGACGACGTGTTGAGCTTTGACTGATTTCATTTCTGTTCACTGCAAAGACAATGTGCCAGCATCCAGACTGGATTATAACTGGATTCTGGAGAACATTCACTCTGCAGTGTACAGGAAAGACACTGCATGTTTATGTGTGAACTGCGACATCCTGAGAAGAGAAATATATTTAGTTTAAGCAGAAACATCTTGTACATTTGTAAAGACATCAGAGCGCAGCTCAGTGCTGTTTTACCTGTATTGGAGATAGTCTGTCTGAAATCATCCCTGTTTCTTCTTCTCTAATCGGATGTTCCTTTATTGTGAAATTTTGATAAATGAGTGACATCATTTAATTACTAAGAAGAAAAATCATTCCTACTTTCTACTGTACATACAGTAACATGGATTCAGTAATAACAGTAAAGAGAGAATTAAACATACCTGTCTGTGATTTTCTGCATTTGTTTTTTCTGTAATAAAACATTACCAATGAAAAACACCTTAATGATGTGACAGACAATATTATCTATCAAAAACATCAATGTCAACTAAATGCAAATCTTACCTGTGTTTCTTTTCTTCCTCTTGAAGAACACTACAAATAGTACAGATATTACAATTAATAAAAAAAGCAACACAAGAACTATAGCGATCACAGTTGGTGTCCTGTGTGAACTTTGTTCTCCACATTCAGCATCAGTTGAAGCAGTTCCTGGTTTCACCAGCTGAAGATTTATTGATTCACATCTGGAATGACAGAGGGACATTTTTACAGGAACATTTGTAGGATACCATGAATTCACTGCTGTTGTAAGAGTTCAGGTGTCTGATGTGAAGCTTCTCTTACTGTGTGTGCTGCTGACAAGATGTAAATGTCCCATTTGAATATGTTCCATCACTGCAGTCAGAGCACACTGTGTCTGTGAAGGCTGTTCCTGGACAAACACACATTAGATATGTTGAAACCAGTTCAGTATGAAGGGATCAAAGTGTTACATGACATCGTTACATTCATTTCACTGAATTTAAAAAAACAATTTCTTTGTTTCAAGTCCCAAAAAAGAATCTTCCACAAGTTTTTATATTTCAGAATAAATGAATCTTCGAAAAGTCAGCACAAGAAGACCAACCTTTGTGACTGATGTATTGTCCTGGTTGACAGCTTGTGTGTTTCTGTGCTGCCTCACAGCCGTCCTCTGTAGAGACCAGACAGTAGAATCCCTCCAGTGGTTCACAAACTGCATCTGATGTTGCTGTACATGACGTCTTTCTCTTCAAACCAGAACCTGTCAGCACATATAGAGGTTACATGTGGAGACGCTACACTTTTATTCTGTTTAATCTACTAAGGAACAACAGTGTAAAGTCCTGACTTTCAAACATCTTTATGATACCTTAAAAAAGTTTCTTTTGTTTATGAATTCAAGTGGAAGAAACAATCTTTAATGCCTCACAGCACAGATGTAATATCTCTGGTGCAAATCTGAGATGAGGTTATGATGGAGTAAGCCTGTATCACTTAATCTAAAGTCTATTATTAATGTAACCCACTCATAATATTTGATCAAATAATATACTATTTTGTGAATAAAGTCATCATTTTGTCAGAAAGTAGTCTTGACTTTCATTCATAAGTTGTTACTTTCAAAATGGCCTCTACTGCTGTTCCAAAAGGGATTAATAACATCATTTTCTGATCCGTCACCTTTGGGATTAAGGTCTGGTTGAGTTTAGGTAACTAAACTCAATATATTGTGGTATTTGTGAGGACGGTCTTGCCTGTACAGTGTTCAGATCTTACTGTGGTTGTGACAAGAGTTTCACTGCAGCATCTGGACAGTGATACAATATCTACACCATGAAACTTGGATGCTTTTGTTCGATGTTTGCATTGAGCAAAAAGTGCAAAAAAGTTCCTGCAAAATCACTCTTTCTGAACTGTTACACACACACAGATGTTGTTTGTACAGCAATCATCAGTACTGTCAGGTAACATTCACTTTTGTTGTGGCTTCAAAGCAGAGTCATTTTTTTGAGACTAGTGAGATAAAAAAGAGTTTTTCTTGTATCTTTTGTCACTGATGTTTGACTAACTCTAACAACACAACATTAAATATATAGACAAAGTACCACTGCTGTGCTCGGCATTTGTTCTTTTGCTCTGTATTTGTGTAACCAGTTTAGTATAGCAGTCAGTCAGTTTTCTAACAAGGTTTTAAAAATATTGCCAGAAATCTACCTTCATTACAGTCTGAACAGGGAAAACATTGTTTACGTCCAGTAGTCTGATTCATGAAGGTTCCGTCTATGCAGGGCAGACAGGAAGTACTTCTGAACTCAATCTGTCTGCAATTTCTTTTAACTCGACTTCCTGTGAAAAACAAAATCAATATTTTGTTTTAGAATATGAAACCAAAATTAATGAATGTATTTTTAATTAAGATAAACTTTAATTAATATTCGATTCACCATATCATCATCATGGCTGCCAGATGGAAGCATATTTCAACACAACAACTTAAGTTTAGGATAAGAATACAAAAATGTTCTTCCATGAGGCTCAATGACTAAAACATATTCTTAGTAAATCTGACCAACAATGTTCTACCAAAGTGAAATATCCCTTTAGTTCAGTTGGATCTTACCAGCAGGACACATTGGACAGCATTCATTCACTATCTCATACTCTCCTTGTAGACATGTGAGGGTATGTGCTCTGAAGACATTTATCATCAGTATCTGTGAAGAGGAAGAACAAGTCTTTTGTGTCAGTGAAGCCTGGTTGAAATCAAGACAAACTGCAAATCAAATCCCTGGATAGAAGCTGTTGAAATGAACTCTGATAGAAACCAGGCAGCACTTTGTGTTTGAGTCGATCCATTACAGTCACCCAGAAGGTCAGATGTCCAAAAAATACAAATAAAACCACATCCACTGCAGCTAACTGTACAGATTGAGATGTTTCCTGCTCAATTCTACGAGATAATTAGGAGTTCATCATTGAACCTCTGCAGGTGAGTTACAGCATCAAGTCATTGGAGTCATCAGAGTAAAGTCATTGTATTGAGTGGCACATAAAAAGCAGAGTTGAAATATTCCTATCCTCCATTCCCATGATGCGGCTCCACCTCAGAGTCGTCGACAGGTGAGTCTGCACCTGTTTAGGTGGAGGTACACCAGAGTTTCCCATATATAGAGTGTATTTTCCCTCATTCAAAAATACTTTTTCTCAATACTGCATTTCAAAACTGCTCGTTTTCAATCTTCAATCCAACCCCCTTCAACCTACCACAGCCTCCACCTAGTTTACCACCAGTACTATTTTTGGAAACACCTCCATCTTAACCTTTACCTCATCTCTTCTCCTACAGAGGGTAAAGGCAGGGCAGCTCAGCAGAGCTGATGAAGCCTCTGATGAACAGAAAACCTTCAACTTTTCACTTTATTTTTGTACTGAAATGTTTGTAGATGTGAGACAATCATAAAGGAAGAAGGTTTACACAGAAAGAACTGTTGGAGAGGAGGAGCAACATGATGAATTACTGCCAACTGTAACATACAGTATGCTTCTTGCATGTTACATTAAATACATCATTTGAGCTTTAAATCATTAATTTGTCTAATAGCAAAATCTTGTAATACAGAATGTAATGCTGTCAGTAATTTTACCTTTATTTGATATTTGTAAGGTGTACATGTTTGTGTTATTTTCATATATTTATAATGATTATTTCATATTTATTACTAGGCTACACAGTATCCATGGTAACAATGCAGTCAGACTGGGCTTGTATCCCCCAGGTGAGTGGTTGACTGTTAAATGAAAACCTGTAAATATTAATGTACAGCCTATCAGAGAGAGACAGTAACTACTCTGACATCCAGAGTAATTATCTATGAGGACTAATTTATGTGTATCTGTAGTGTCTTTGTGTCATGTGTAATTTGTACCAAGTTTTTGACCTATAATTTGTCAGTTAATGTTTATTTAGATTGTCTACAGAAATCATTCATTAGTTTTGTAAGTTTCCTTTGATTATGATTTTATTTTATACTGAATAGTTTTACTGAGACCAGGCTTGTATGCCCCAGATCCCCATATGCTTGTAAGCAATAAATCATCTGTGAATCGACATCGGAGCTGTTTGTGTCTCTTCGTTGGAGTTTACTGTAGCTACCTGTCAGCTGTTAATCAACCAACATCATAAAACACAACACAGCGACATTACAAATGTATTTATGATTTATAAACAAGTTAATACATAACAAAGTATTTACCTGCAATGCTGCAGCTGTTAAATGTTTTCTCCGTAACATCATTTTGTACGGAAGGATCACAGTTTTCATGGGCTGAAGACGTCATCTCACTGAGATTTGGATGAAGTGAGACGTAAAATCCAAAACAGCAACATCATCTGGAAACAGAGAGAAAACATATCCATGTAGAGATGACACTAACTGCTAAGCAAACTGTTTATTTTCAGCTCTTTAACATCATGTAAATGAGAAACCTGATTTTCAGGTTTAAACTATTCACACAGAACTGCTTTAAAGCAGCTTGAGCTTTTGTTCTTCTACAGCAGAGCTGAACTCCAGGGCTACCTGAGTGGTGCACAATAAATGGATTTCACTGCTGGGCTCAAAGTCCAAATAAAGTGTAAATATGTAGCTGCTGTTGAAACCATTTGACTCCGAGCCTTCCAGACAAAGATCAGGGTTAAGGTTATTACACGGACTCTAAAACATGCGCTTCCTCCTTCTCAGTTTCTTGACACATGAAATCAAATGTTTTTAACAGCACATATTTTATTTGATGGACATTTTAGAATAACATTTAATGGCTACAACCGTCTGAAATGATTTTATTAGAGTATTTATGACCTACTGAGTAAATGTAACAAGAGGGGAACTAACAGTATGTCTAACTTACTCTGTAACTACAGAGAACAATATGAGAACAGTTTGTTTCAATTTGATTTGCCTCAAAACATGGAAGAATATTACATTAACTGCACACTTTGCTGTCAGAAGAGTATATATTAATATTAATCATAGCCTATATGATTCATACCTGGTGTTGCTATATTTGTATTTATTTCCTGGGATGAAAGGAGGGTAGCACCTTGAGGAGTTGGAATGCTGGTCGAACATTATTGCCAGGTAGAAGACTTTCATCATTTTAATGACTTTAAAATTGCAAACGTGGTTACACGAAACACAAGTGAGTGACATCTATAGTGGGTGAATTCTTTCGGAGCGTCCAGTTATGAAGTTTGCTGGTGAGGTGAACGACAGCTGAGACAGTCTTCAGAGGCCGACAGTATCCATGACAACACACTGTCCCCTGGACCTTTGTTCCGAAGTAAACGCACAGTTACCCCAACATTATAAAGGAACAATGCAGTTTGCCTGTTGTTGGTAATAAGGTCATTTTAAAATAAAATCCCATCAGATTTATTAAGTGATGCAGAAGTCATCACTCCATCTTCCCTGAAACGTCCAGAATTTTGCTCAGTTTTATGCTCATACTGTACCCTGTAATAATAGAATAGGTACCCAGTAGTTACATAATAACTACAGTATACATTCTCTCTAAATTTCTCCCAAACGTCCAGATTGTTACTCAGCAGGTCATAAATACTCTGTAATAACAGAATAGACTACAGTATAAATTCTTTGTAAAATCCCGAATTGTTACCCCTTTATTCCATAACTGTTCTCCTGTACCTGCTTGGTACGTACTGTACTGGTTCACCGTAAGTACAAAAGATTACACTAACTCCGGAGTAATTACACTGTACGAAGGAAGTGCTTCTACTGAGTCTAACAAAACACTGCTGACTCGAAAAGTTCCTGAACTAGACTTCAGATCGTTAATCATCACTGATGAACCTGACAAAGAAGATGAATTTATATCGTTTTTAAACAGCTCTTTGCTTTAGAATTAGAATTGTTTTTAATGTCTGGTCGGTGTCTCTTCAGCTGCGCGCGCTCCGGAGCGGCAGCAAACAAACCGATCATCATCAGCCAGGCTACCAAAACAACAACTGGCTTCTACACGGTTATAATACAATATAATGCGTTACTCTCTTTAATGACATATATCATGAGAAATACAATTTACCTCTCACCCGTCTGGAGCAATTCTTTAAAGCTGACGCTGCTTCAGGATGTGAGAATCACTTTCGGTTCTGATCATGGATGTATCATAAGACCTGGATACGGAGCCTCCGCTCAGCGTGGCTTCCAGTTTTTTCCAGTGGTCACTCGCAGTTTTGCAGCAAAAAATTCCCCTGCTGCCCAAAAAGCATTTTCCCCATAGGCCACCATTGTAAAAGAGAGTCTGTAAAACTGTAGACAGGACACCACCAACTGCAAGCAAGGTCGATTATGACTCTTTCTATTATATTTTCTATATTACATGACTTGTAGGAGGTCAGACTGGAACCGGAACACAATAATAATAACTTTATTTATATAGTACCTTCAAAAACAGAGTTTACAATGTGCTTTGACAGACAAAGCAAAAGCTGGATACCCAGAAAGCAATAAAACAACAGGAAGCCAAACAGTAAAGCAAAACAAAAGCAAGATAAAAAATAATGATCGATAAATACAAATAAAAGAATTAAAAACAGTAAAAGCAATAAAAACCACGCGAGGATCTAAGGCTACGAACTGGCTCATATGGGGTTAACATTTCTGCTATATAGCCTAAGTGGAAGTATGAGATAGACATGCTTTAAAAGTGATCAGCAAAATCTTAAAATCAGTTCTAAATCGAACGGGGAGCCGATTGAGAGAAGCCAGGATTGGGGTGATGTGATGTCATCAGTTAAAACCAGTAAGAAGCCGAGCTGCTGCATTCTGAACTAGTTGGAGGCGAGATAGTGACTTTTGGTTGCACAGAATCCAGTGCCTTATGTTTCAAACAACATTTTTCTTAAAGGATAATTCTGGTTTGTTACAATTTGCATCTTATTTTTGTAGTTTGGTCACAATTTATTAGTCATGAGAACATTGTGCTCACCAAAGGTAATTGCTGAGACTGAGATTATTTAAACCAATTTATTAACTGAAAAGTAGTCCGACTGAAATGTTGCTAATAATCCCTCATTGCAGCAGAAAACTGTGCTGGAGGAGTGCAGGAGGTCAAAGTTGAAGCAGGAAGTGGGTCTGTAAACTGTGATGGATGTTGCAATGGACAGTTTGTGTGATAATGTTACCGTTCTGCTTTGGTTGTTTCTTCCTTATTTGGAATGATAAAATGATGGCAAAAAGTGTGAAATAAGATCCAAGTTGCAATAAACTACAACTATCCTTTAAGAAAACTTTAATTGCATCTTTATTAGTGAATCTGGTGATCTATTGAGCCACAGGAACCACAAGTGACTGATCAGTCATTGGGCGATGTGTCGGCCTCATCCCTTCACTCCAAATAGTTTCTAAGCCTGACTGCTGCTTCCCACGTCACTGTTGAGGAAACAGGATTAACAAGCATAGCTCTGTGAGCAGGAGGGAGGACAACTTTTAGATTGGCACTGGGAACCAAGCAGGGTACAACCTGGGCCTGAGGGCAAACAGCCATGGCTTTAAATACAAGAGTGTGCGTGAGACATTGTGAGAGAGTCAAGCAGAAAACAGTAACTACGTTTACATGCACAGAATATTCTGTTTTTTGCCCTTATTCCAAAAAAGACAATATTCCTACTAAGCTGTTGACATGGCTGTGTTTGACTGGGGTTGATGCCTAACATCCAAAAAAAATATCGATATCCAAGTCTTTCATGTTTAAATCTAGCTGTGTTTCTCCTTTTCTTTTCTTTTGTGCATGCATCTCTACCCCAGCCCTGCAAACTGTTGGCTTGTTGGTTTGTTTCCAATGCACAGAGCTGACTGTAAACAGACAAGAGGCCGTCAGTAACAGTTCCACCTGGTCGTCGGTCCGAACAGAGAAATCTCTGCTCTTACTTTCCTCCATTGCTGTTCTTTGTTCGTAGTATTTTCTGGAACTAAGCAACCAACTGCAGAGTAGACGATCTGCTTCCTGTTTACACTGGCATGTGAATGGTCACGTGATATGCGTTTTCAGGCATCTAGTATGGATGGAGATTATTTCTGAAACTGTGATAAAATGCTTGTGTGGACGGGGATCGTTTTTGTTTTAAAATGCCGTTTTAAAACAAAAACATTGTAATGTGGATAGAGCCTTAAAGTCAACCTGCCATTCCAGTCCACATGCTGTTAGCTATCAACCATTAGTGACATCAATACCACAGTGTTAAGTGACATATACAAACAGTCCGTGACATAAGAGTTTATTGCCAGACCACAGAACACAGTCTTTTATCAGTGATGGATCAAAACCTCGCCCACTTTACTTCTTTCTAAAGGGTGACATGTTTCGGATATGGGAGTAGAAAGCTCCCACCCCCTCCCCCAAAACAAACATGCACATTCAGTAGGAAATTACTTTTCCTGCTGTAGTGACAGTGTAGGAAAAGTGTCCCCGTACGATGTTAATCGTCTCAGTTTGCTATTTAGAGCGGAAACTCCTTGTAGCTCATCAATCAGGCAGAGTAGGTGTTCACTGACCCGAAACCATCCGTCTGTTTGTTTGAACTTGAACCCTCCATTGACCAGGACCAATCCCAGCTTTTGTTTGACAATTAGCTCTCCAATCCTGCAGCCATTCTCTGTTAACCCCTTATTGTAAGCCCCCGCCCCTTTGTCACTGTGACGTAACACCTCTCGGCTCCCAGCTGTCAGCGGGGTCGGTCAGTGATGGACTCTGAATGTGGTATTGCGTGATAGGCCCTGCACTGGTTCAATGGGAAAACCTGTCATCTGTTGGAGAGAGGGATTCGTGGATGTAAACACAGAGAGAGAGGGGGTGGTGGTGTTGTTTCTGCTGCATGTGTGTATTTATGTCAGGAGCTGGTTAACTGAGGGGACAGCTGAGGACGATACTCAGACCACTGCTGAGATTTAACACAGAACATATGGAGCTGATGCTGTCTCTGTGGGAGTCTATAGGATCTGGTCCAGAGTCAGTGTGGGGATGGATATGTTTCAGATTGATCAATACCCAAAGTTATTCACATGAAACAGAGAGAAGCTACCATTCCTCAACACTGGACACGTTTCAACCACGTAACCATTGTTTATTTTACTTGATAAATGGCTGTAATGATTAAAATTGCCTTCCAATAAGTTTCTCGCGACTCATTTAAACTACAATCGTGTGCTCAATAATCAGGTATCCATGTGGTTTATTGTTAATGGAATTATTTGAGGACTATAACGTAAAACTGTTTTTTTTCTTTTTTGTTTTTAAAAAAGGATTATCATAAATTGGCTGATTTTCATTTTTATATAAACACATAACATAAATAAATGTTTTAGATTCCTCAGATTTGCTTTTTAAAGACTTGTGACCAAGTTATGTAAACTGTCCTAGCGTTAGGGCAACCAACCATTATTTTCAAGATCGACTTAACAGCTGATCAGTAAATCTCAGTTAATCAATACTTCGTTTTATCTATCAAATGAAAATAGCTGTCTCGTTTAGTCTGACAAATTCAATTCAGTTTTATTTGCTTCCAATGAACTTTGTAAATCCGGTTCAGAATGAAATGGTCTTTATGGTTGGGAACCACTGTGTTATTGAACACACCATAATATCATGATGCACTGGCACAATAACTGCATCATCGATGCAATCAATTTGTGGGAATTGCAAACACAAGGACCCAGGTTTGCTAGAGAATTGTTCCACTTTCAAATTTTTTGTGTAACACACACGGTAAATATCCAACTCTAAATAACTATCACAAAAACAGGCATCTTCATACTGTATATATTACACTGTATTATAAAGAGTTCTCACAGTCAGACTAGACTTTTGAGCATAGAGACAGATCATGTATGTGCATGTGTCATTTATAAAAAATATACAAATATTAAACCACCTTTCTCAACCCCTGTGGTGTGTGAATAAATACAGTCAATTTCTCAATTTTCTAAAAAATATATTTAATTCCAGTGAAGTTAAAATAAAAATTGATTCTCAAAACATACCTGTATTTTGCCCCGTCTCTTTGAGCTCTTGCTCCCATCTTTATTGAAGCTTCCCAGAACAATGTTCAAGTGTCCCAGAGAGTGGCTGTCAGGGTCTTTTGTGACAGCTACACCTGAAGGAGCAAAGTTTTTTGTCAAAAGTGTCTAAAATATATGCTGTATCATTCATTAAATGTAACTCCACAGTTCAAAATAAAAAATAATCTCAGTGGATTTTAACAACTTCTTATGTAATATACCCAATGCAGAAAAAGTGGTCTTTGCACACCTGTATACAGACAGGCACGTAGGAGATAAGGCAACGTTTTAAGACTAAAAATCCTAACGCACACTGTCAACTCCCTAACACTGTCGAGACTTATGGTGAATTCCTAAGAATTTCTTTTAGAATTTCTTTACAAATTACCTTCATCAGGCATTTCCAACATGTGAAATGACCGTAACATTGCTAAATTCAGTGTTTTGTTGACAGCTGATTTTAAAAAAAAAACTAAAGTACTGAAGCAAATGTTATGTAAGACTGCATTCATGGTATTAGTAAACTGAATTTTTATGAATCAGTACAAACCTTGTCCAGCTTCATCCACAAAAGCCCTTTCTGGGTCTTTCTCAATCATAATCATTCTGCATAACATCAGAGCCACAAGAGGAAATTTCACTTGACCAGTCATCTTTTAGGATAGCATTATAATTTAAAATACTTTAGTTTTGAAATCATTGCGTCAGAGAAGAAAAAATTCTCAAATCACAGGGAAACACCTGACTGTGCATTACAATGTATTTAGACGTGCTTCTGCCCCACATAGCTGCTGGGTGGAATAGTTTATCATTGTATTTTAACTTCACCAGTGTAGGCATGGCAGTGTAGTCCCACATCCCTACAGAGTAGAATGCACATCGCTACCACAATAAAAATAGAACGAAAACAGTACGGAAACAACATTCACCAAGTTTGCCAGGTCACCTAAACTGTCTAACAAAACAGGTTAAGGTGACAAATGTCAACATCTTACCTTGCTCTGTCCTACAATCTTTACTGGTTTCTTTTTGCTTTGCTTGAAGAAACCTTCTGAAGTGCATTGTGATAAAAAAAGAAAACATGCAAGAATATCATTGTTCACTCGAGGAATGGATAAAATTTAAGCTCCAATATCAGATTTTCAAACAAATTAATAGACATTAATCTCTAACATTCAAATAAATCATCTATACAGTAAGTGAAATACTCACACGTTAATACTTTTGCATAAACACTTTTTAGGTCTTCTTCCAAACAGTCATCAACAGCTTCATTTGCATACCACTGAAGACATCAGCTGTGTAGCTGTTCTTGCATTTTTTCCCCAACAGCAAAAGAGGAAAGTACCCCAGGGCAGCAAGCCGGTCCAGCTGAAATGGTAATAAGTAAATCAAGTCATAAAGCCTGGATTTCACAGCAGAAAAGTATGAAGATCCATGTGTTTAACAAAACATGATGAAATGCGGTTTATTTACCTGTAAACTAAAAGTAAATAAATTGGAAGGATATTTCAAATAACAATAGTTCTGAGTCCTTTTGACGTTTTCTGAACATTTCAGCCTGTTTTTGTTTCTCTAGCAGGACACCAAATACAGAACCCTTAAATTAATGAAACACTAAATATGGGCCTGATCCGTGGGCTATACTCTGATGATTTAAAGCTTTATGTACTCAAAGGTCCAGTGTATAACTTAAACTCCTTTAGGACAGCCCTATTACATATATTTGTCTTTTCTTTAAATATTTAACTATGATTACACTGTGATGTCAATGTCCCTTTCATTATGCCTTAAAGTAGATTTCAAGTCCAACCAATATGATATCAATTTGTTACACCTACAAACAGCCCCAAATTCAAAAACAAACATTATTTCAAAATTAAAATGAATCATTTAAAGCCACATTATTGAGCTATGACTTGTATTCCCTTTTGATGAAACAGGTTACTAGCATAGGGGGAAACACAATCTGTATAGTATTAACTCTGTAGTATTTCAAGTTGTGTTACCTCGTGTGCTTACCATTTTGAAGCTGGAGTCTAAAACGTGTGCCATTGCAGTTTTTTTTTTTTAATTCTTTCTTTCCACTCCTTTTCTTCGGCTGCAAACTTCTTTCTATATTTTACAAGTCTGTCCTTGTGTGGCTGTTGGGACTTACATTTAGGACGCTGTAGCGACTATCCTGACCAGCAATTAGCCACTCGGCTGGGTGCGGGAGAACTTGTTTTTAACGCGCTTCAATGAGGAGAGGTCCAGGCCACATTTACTGTCGGGTGAGGTTCCCATTTAATGAAGATGTACACACAGCCAAAGTGAATATGAGATGATTATTTTCCCTTTCCGTAGCGTAGCGGTAAAAACCGTGAGCTCTCCCCGTCCCCATGCCTGATTAGAAGCTGCGTACACCTGTGTCTATACGCGTCCACCACCCTGATCAACACTGCCACCCGTGGTAAACTTAATACGGACCACAAATCAACATAACTAAATACACAGACATAATGGCTCCTACAGACGCTTCTTGCAAGCAACATAGATCTTTTCCTGGCATGCCACACATTTCTTTAAATTGCGTGTCCCTTTCATGTCTGCAACAATAGGATGAAGTCTTGATGAAACTTTAAAACATTAGTCTGTCAGTATATTGTGCAATATGGTGCTGGTCAAGTGTTAGCAGAGCTATTTCTTGTATAGCCTATAATATTGCCTGCATTGTTGGACAGTTTTAAATCGTGTCGGTACCAACACTTTCTATTTACAGTTAAATGTACAGTAACGTTAACCCTTCTCTGTATCATCCTCAATGAAACTTTTTTTATCAAGGCATACAAAGAGGGACCAATAGCTAACACAACTACATAGCTTACATTAAGTTCAGTAATGTAATGTAATGCTGACGTTTGTCTGTTTTTTATGACCTTTCATCTTTACGCCATAAATAATGCTCATATTTATGACCTATTGACCTATGGAACATAATATATAAATGTCTTAGGCTTTGAGGTTCTTCATGTCCAACACAGTAGGGCTTTCAGCCCGCCAAAAATGAGTCCAGCGCAACGATGTATCCATGGCAACGATACCAGTATTCCGCGAAGACCCGCCCCTACTCTACTTCTGATTGGCACTGACCCTGACATTTCTTTCAGAGGCAGAGTAGGGCGGGTCTTCGCGGAGTGCGGGTGGGAAAAAATATCAAGCAGAAATCCCATGATACCTGTGCGTTACGCTCATTTGCCTTTACATGCGAGGGGGAACCGGGCACCGTGAACAGAACACAATATTACACACTGAAATATAAAAAAGAAATAAATAGTGTTAAATGGAGGATATAATTACCCTAAATTCTTTAATTACATAATGAGATTTTATTGATATCCTCCGTTTGTTGTTTGTCTTGATGGACATTTCATGCCAACATGCCAATCTGTAGTTTCACTGTTTCAAGATTCCCCATAACCCTTTACCTTTATCTGACCACCTCTGGTGACTTTACAATCCCTTTGAATTTATACCAGCTGCACAAAAATAAATATTTTTGAAATATTTCCATTTTTTGTATAATCTGGACTAGGAAAAGGAAAAGTCATCAAATTTCAGCAGTTTTTACTGCTTTCAAATGTCAAAATGGGTCAAATTTGACCCGAACAGTATGTAAGGGTTAATTAGTAGTAAAATGTTGTTAATAAAGTGCAGACTATAGCTTCAGATTTTTACTTTGTAACCCAATGAAGGACACAGTTACACTATTGTCATTGACATGGGAGAATAGAATCAATTAAGTCCCTTCTGTACAAACATAAGACTGTACATACTGTACATTGTGACTGTGACAACAGCTTGACTGTAAAAATTAGCATCTTGAGAGATGATGCATAGGAGTACATTATGATTTGTTATGTTCTATATCACTTTGCCAATTCCTCTCTTTGATGTTGTTCAACTTACTATCTAAATCAGCACTTTGAGTCTCTACAAACCATAGCTGTTCTAGAGGTTTTAAAGAGATACTCAACATGTGTATGCTCTTGAAGGAGAACAATGAACATACAGTGGGGTCCAAAAGTCTGAGTCCACTAGTCAAGATACTTCTATTTTGCATTTGTTTCTAATGTAATACAATTTTTTTCATTACAAATAATAATATCAGGTTAACAATTTGAGTGAAAAGAAAAAATCTTTGAAAAATGTACATGAATTTCAGAATCTTTATCTTTAATTCAATTCAGTTTCAATTCAGTTTTATTTATATAGCGCCATATCATAACAAAGTTATCTCAGGGCACTTTTTCGAATAGAGCAAGTCTAGACCGACTCTTTATATTTACAGAGACCCAACAGTTCCCACCATGAGCAAGCACTATGCGACAGTGGCAAGGAAAAACTCCCTTTTAACAGGTAGAAACCTCGAGCAGAACCAGGCTCAAGGTGGGCGGTCATCTGCCTCGACCGGTTGGGTTGAAGGGGGAGGGGAGGAGCGGGAGAGAGAGAGCAGGAGGAAAGAGAACATACAGCAGCACAATACAAATGACAGAATACACTCGAGCTGGCATGGACTCCACAAGTTTGTGCAAAACCTGATTACCCATGTTATCCCAGCATGATTTGACAATGTTCCAAAGAGCTTTTTGTGATGTCACAGAATGCTTGGCTTTCTCAGTCTTCAAGTGCCTCCATAAATGTTCAATAGGCTTGAGGTCAGGTGACTGTGGAGGAAAGTCCATGACAGTCAGGACTCCTTGGTCTTCTTTGGTCTTCAAGTATTTTCTGTTATGCCATGTTTCCCACTATCACAATGCTACTTAGTAAGCAAAGATCTGCTGGAAACTTGAGGAAAGCCAGATTTATAACAGGTGAACACTGGCTGCAAGTTGAGTTACTTGAATGAGCCTCTGATGAGTAAATCAAATCCATTTGAGTGTCATCTGAGTGCATGCTTCAATGGAAGGGATACAAATCAAGGAAATTTGATTGTTGACCTAGAAATAGTGCAGAATATTAAATTTTTCTTCTTCATTTTACATGTCATAATGTCTTGTGTTTTTAAATGTTTCTGAATCCTCAAACTTTCTGATTATTTCCAGGTTTACGTGAAAATATTAGATTTTCATTGTGGTCTCAGACTTTTGGACCCCACTGCATATCTAACTTTTAAGTATCTATAGTATATATTTAATAATATGTTCTTTTAGATCTGTGGATTTTGACTAAAATGACCATGAAGTCAAGATGCAAACTTTTTAGTGTTGCTTATTATATACAACCCCAAAGAGGAGCGTTGCATTCATAAAAACTGCCACTTATACCAAAGGGGCTAAGCTTTTGCCATAACTCTTACAAATTAACTGTACTGTTTGCTTTAGCTTATGCGGTAAAGATTTATAATATCATTGTTACGTGCCAGGCAGGGGTAGAGGTGTTTTGTCCTGTTTTTCTCTCTCTCTGGTATGACCAGATGCTCTTTAAGTATTTTTAAAGGACCCCGAACCTCATGTCCAAACACTAGTTCAGCAGGACTGAAACCTAGTGACTCCTGTACAGCTTCACGGGCAGCAAACAAAACAAGTGGAACGCCCTCATCCCAATCATTCAGTGAGTCAAGGCAATGTTTGCGTAACATTGATTTCAGGGTCTGATGAAACCTCTCTAAGCGCCCCCTGACTTTCAGGATGGTAGGAGCTAGAGGTTACATGCTTAATGGCCAATGTTTTCAGTACTTGGGCAAACACCTTGAAATTGGTACCCTGATCAGTTTGAACTACTCTTGGCAGACCAAACATTGAGAAGAACTTTACTAGAGCCTTGGTGATGACTGGAGCTGTGATTTTATGTAGTGGGATGGCTTCTGGGAACCTAGTGGAAACACACATAACTGTTAACAGAAACTGATTCCCAGCTTTTGTTTTTGGCAACGGTCCCACACAGTCAACAATCACTCATTCAAATGGCTCACCCATTACTGGAATGGGGCAGAGAGAGAGACCCACAATATGACTGGTAAAATTCTGTATTAAAATACTAATGCCACCATTGACGTTATTTTTATTTAGATAATAGTATCCATTCAATGAAGTCATACTCACTACAGTGTTTTTCTTCTCAGTCCATAAGTATTCACAACTGATCTATAACTGAACATCACAATATTTTAGTTTAATTATAATTTGATAAATTGAATGCTATAACAACAATCACTCGTTCAAATGGCTCACCCATTACTGGAATGGGGCAGAGAGGAGCAGGAGAAATCACTTGATTTGGTTTTCCAGCAACTTGGCACACATGGCAGGTACGGCAAAGATGAGCAACATCGGTTTTAAGTCCTGGCCAAAAGAAATGAGTCTTTGTTACCCCCACATGCCCCGACCATGGGTGGTCATGAGCTAAAGACAACACCTGAGAACGTAAGGCTGTGGGCACAACAACCTGATAAGTCGCACTCCAGTCCACATCCCCTGGGACGCCACTGGTCCAGTGACGCATCAACAAGCCATTATCAAGAATGTATGCTGTTTTTTCCTTCTTGGCTTCTTCCTGGCTAAGAACAGAAGAGTGACACTTTGAAAGGGTAATATCATCTTGTTGTGCTGTGATTAATTCTTCCCGGGTGGCCGGCAGTTTTACCAGCTCTGGTCTGGAAAGAGATGGCACAGCTTCCGCAGGTGGGCCCTCAGGCTGACTGTTGGATCTATCCATAACAGCTTCAGGAAACTGCTCTGCAACCAGAAAAGTGTCAGATAAATCCAAACCATAGTTTTTTGACTGGGCTCTGGTAACCACACAAGCAGGAAAGACGTCAGAAAGTACGTATGAGGTGTTGTCTGACTCAAGGTTTGATTCAGGGTTGTCTAGTACCTCAGGGACTGGCATAACCTTGCCTCCGACTCGGTTATTGCTCAGTATGACATCAACACCCCTAATGGGCAAGGCAGAGGAGGACAGCAACTTTAAAGAATCCACTGACCAGGGGAGACTGAACATGAACACGGTGCAAAGGGGCCGGTACAAAACTCATCCCGACACCTTGAACAACTGCACTGGAGTGACATGAGGAGTTCAGTGATAAAGGTAAGATACCTTCTCGAATAATAGACTGGGAGCCCCCTGTGTCTCTTAGTATCTTTACCGGCTGCTTATCTTTTGGATCCCCAGTAAGTGAAACAAAGCCTTCTAAAATGAAGGGTTTGAAACAGGGATCAGGTTCATTGTTCTCAGTTTCTGCGATTTCAGTGTCTGGTAGTACCACCCTCTTTATCAGACCCATGCCTTTTGGCTGTGGTAAGCTAGGTGGAAACTGTTTACGCTTCAGAGAAAGACAATCTGCAATAATGTGACCTTTCTTATGACAGTAGAAGCATTCACGATCCCCACGTGGAAGTTACAGTGGTCTCTTAGCCTTGTCAAAAGGAGGGGGACTAGGATCAGGTCTCACGGGACATGATGCTGCAACTCTGTCTGGGTGGAGGGAAGAAACAAACACATTTTTGTGCGTGAGAACAAATTCATCGGCCAAGACAGCTGCTTTAGACAGTGTATCCACCTTTTGTTCATTTAAGAATACCACCGTCTTCTCTGGCAAAGCACTCTTAAAATCGTCCAACAACATTAACTGACGAAGGGATTCAAAACTATGGTTGACTTCATTAGCGGCACACCACTTGTCAAAGAGAACTCCTTTCTCTCGTGAAAACTTAACAAAGGTTTGAGCACTGGACCTCCTATGGTTCCTAAATTTTTGGCTCTAGGCCTCTGGCACAAGCTCATAAGCACGCAAAATTGACTCTTTTTGCATGTCATATTTCAAGCAATCTTCTAAGGAAAGAGATGATACAACCTCCTGTGCTTTACCTACTTGCTTGCACTGAAGTAGGATTGGCCACATGTCCCTTGGCCAGTCTAGTGCAGTAGCAATTCTCTCAAATGCATTGAAGCAGGAGTCAACCTCAGACTCCCTAAATGTTGGCACTAGGGCAATATTTTTGCTGACATCAAAACCTTCTTAGGGCTTCCACTTCAAGCTGTCGTAACTTGACTGCTTTCTCAGTCTCTATCTCTAGCTTACGAACCTGGAAACATGGAAAATAAGGATGCAATATTGAGTCAAAGGTCACAATTTAGGTAAAATGTAGTAATTAATGAATTCCTTTTATGTGTTGCTATACAGGAACATTCACCTCTGAGGTACAAGAGACCCACAATATGATTGGTAAGATTCTGTATTAAAATACTAATGCAACCATTGACGTTATTTTTATTCAGATAATAGTATCCATTCAATGAAGTCATACTCACTACAGTGTTTTTCTTCTACTCAGTCCATAAGTATTCACAACTGATCTATAACTGAACATCACAATATTTTACTTTAATTATAATTTGATAAATTGAATACTATAATATTTCTGTTGGTCATTTTGCAAGAATATTAATAAACCTTAATTTTGAGCAATCATATTGTTCCCTTAAAACAATATAGATGAACATGACATGTACCTTTACAGTCTCACTCAATGTTATTAGCCACCTGAAATTTTTATGTGGTTGAGCCTCACAGTTCTTTTCTGAATCTGTCTGATTCTTTCTTTTCCATCTATATCTGTTGTCTTCATTTCCCTAGACCTTCATATACAGGAACTGCAAAAGATGCTAGATGCAGTTGAGGAGGATGTTGCCGGATGTTCAAATTCGACAGAAGCCTCATCTGCCTCATCTGGTCAAACATGGACAGTACGTCAGGCATTATCCGATGAAAGATGGCGAAAAGCAAGACCTCAGCTTCTTGAAGCCATGCTTGAAGCAGGAAAGATCCCAAAGGGCCTTTGTCAGCTGTACAAAGTTGAAGATGCAGTAATTTGTTGCACAGACTGCCTTCCAAAACAAATGTTTTGCTCCAAGTGTGACATTACTGTATATGAGCAATACAGTTTGCATAACAGATTCTTAGTTGTAGGGGGCAGTTACAAAGCCCTTCCTCCAACCGATATTATTGCTGAAGATGCTAGTGGTGAGCCATCACTGTGTGAAGAAGGTATATATATATATATATATATATATATATAAAACATATCTTTGAACATTTATATTAGTATACATACATTTTCTTTCCTTAATTGTGACTTTGGTTTTACTTGCCATTTGTCTCAACAGGTCGTTATGACCTCTCTGTTCCTCTGCTGACCTGTGAAAACTGCCACTGCCAGTGGACACCACAGATAGACTTGATATTAAATGGATACTGGCCTGGCACAATAGATTTCCACACAGTGTTTGCTATTGATGTTTTTTCCACATATGAAGATCTCAAAATCAGTGCACCTGGTCTGAGTAGACATGCTTTCATTCGAATGCTGGAAAGTAGCTCAGTTCATGCTGGCAAGGTAATGCACATTTTAGATAAATAATAAAAAATGTGTATTGTATTTTATATTTGGCAGATGAAGTGTATTTGTGCAATAACTGTGCAAATGGAATTGTAGGAAAGATAATTATATATTATACTTAATCCCATACTTTATCTCCCACCAGTTATGTAATTGATGCATGTTAACATGTGATCTTTCTAGCATTTATTTATGAATTCATATGTATTAGGTTGGCATAATATCTGGTGAGAATTTCCAAAGAAGTTTCCTGGAGTGGACATATTGCCGGCATGAGATTGAAAAACTTCTTGGAGATGACCATTTTCATGTCCTGCCTGTGGAGATAACATGGTCGCAGTGTCTCTTGATGGCAACAGAAAAATGTATCGCTTCAATCGTGAGGGGTAAGTAGCAAGAAATCCACATGGAAATGATCTTTATATACTATATTCATCAATTAACTGCTTTTTTCTTCATAGGACGGATGAATGCCCATACTTTGAAGGGACTTTCATTGCCAAAGACGCAGATGTAGAAGAATTTGTGAAAAGTATTCGAGACAAAGTAAAATCTGAGTTTTACTGTCAGTTGTCTCATAGCATTTTCTTTATGTGCTAAAGTTCTTGGTGGATTGTAAGATGTAATTACTTTTTGGAATGGCTGTTGTATTGATTGTTTCAATAGGCACCTGGACGTCCATCCTGTGGTAAATCAAACTTCAAAGCAGGCAGGGAGGCTACCAGAAAGTCAGAGCCCAGACTGGATGAAGAGGGCATGATGACATCAGTCTGCAGACACTGCATTCTATTTAGTGGTAAGAAAAAATGTTGTAGTGAATTTCTTTATTGTAAACCTATTTACACCTTTTGGGTACTTACAAAAATGCCATACTAAAATGGTCTTTAGACATTTCAGTACCAGCTATGATTCATAAGTAATTATGCAATTTTGTAATAGTAATTAGTAATTTTTGTATATTTTAGAATATCCATTAATATAGTAATGAAATAAACCCCTTTAAAAGAAATCTATCTCTGTTTTGGATACAGCCCTCCACATGTTTCGTGGGGAAATCTTTGCCTACCCTCTTTACCTACAGCAAGATCTTGGAAAAGAACGCAAGATTAAGTTTGTTTGCACTGACGTCATGTGTAAATACTACCCGTATGTACAGAGGGTAGTTGTGTCCTTTCCAGAGCTGCTGTATGTGCTGCAAATGCGGCCATTTTTATCAGTGATGCATGCGAAAGGTCACTCAACAAAATGTGAGGTATAAACGAAAATGTAATGTTTATGATGGTTTTTGGCTAATAGTGTATTTTCATGTCTCAACTGACTTAATTCAATTTCTTTTTTACTTTTGTCAGGTGGAGTGGAGTGGTCGCAAACAGGAAGGGGCAGGTATGTTATAATGATATTTTTCCAGTAAGTTAAAAAAAATCTTTTAGTATTAAGGCATTGTAAAAATTAAAAAGTTTCTGTTTCAAACTGCTCTAGGTTTGACAGTTGGAGAGGAAGTGGAAGCTGTCAATTCATACCTCTCTCGTGTAGCAATAACCACAAAGTACATGTCCAAAGCAAGTGAGTAGCAGATTTAAAGGTCTTCATCATTATTGTGGCTCATTCTCTGTTCAAGTAAAATCCTAAAAAGTAAAACAATGTGTTTTAGGACGCACTGACATGATAACAATTCATGCTTGTGGATGGAACTTAAAGAAGAAGCAGATCTTGCACAGATACCTGTCTCAAAGATATGTGAAGGTACTTTTTGTCATGTAATTTAATTTAGCTTTAGCTTTTTTACAATATACAATACAACAATGTGCAGAAGTTTTGGCTGAAACCCTTTTTTTTAAACAGACTGGATATTCGGTCCATCGACAACAGTTCATTGAACATTTGTGGTCGGTCATCCAGTGGACCGACCACAAATGTTCGGTCGGTCAAACCATTTGTGATGCTTTAACGTCCTCTAGTTTAGTTTTATACTGGAAAAAGGTTTGTTGGTTCAGACATACACATGAAATGACATAAAGTGATCCAACTTTGTCTATGTAACAGCCCTAAAGAAATGCAAGATTAACAAAGTAAAGTAAAAGACATTTTGTTCAGTGGTATAATTCTGAAAATGTATAACAAATGACTCCTCTGCATAACATGGAATATTGTGTATTCATTGTTTGAGTTTTAGCAGACATGTAAACACATTTTCAGCTGTCTTTAATGAAACCTGTACTTTGAAGGTTCTATTTATTGAATTTGTTTATAAATTTTTAAATTGCATTTAGACTTTATGGCAGATAGTAGAGATAGACAGGAGATATGGAGAGAGGGGGTGGATGAACAAAGGTCTCTGGCTGGAAATGATCAGGGGACATTGTTATTATATGATATACCTCTTAACCACCAGGCTACCAGAATGCCTCTAGAGGTTGATTGTTTTTCTGATTATTTTTATCTTATGTTGTAGAAAAGGTTATTGTTGCTACCTAGTGTATGTACTATTTACATATAAGGCATGCTATGTCATTTTTATTGGTGTTGTGCAACTGTGAGGAATTTGCGCTGGATGAATGAATAACTGATAACATAAAATATCTCTTTTAACTTTGAATTGTGGCTGCAACTGCTTACTGCTACAACACCTCCAACTGAACACCTTGAACAGTCTACTTTAGTGACCAAGTAAACACTAGTGGTAGGTCATCTTTTTCTGACAATGATACAAATGTATAACATTTGCAGACTAAGAAGAGGACTTTTGAAGTGGACAAGGACATTCAAAACCTACTAACAACACTGCAGACAACAGAAGGGGGAATGAAGCAGTGGGTGAAGGAGGCTGAGGAGTGGGCTGCATCAAGTAAGATTTTTCCCGTTGCTACAAAATATTAACTTTCAACTGTTTGTTGTCATTTTACATTTAAGGAAATCGTGTTAATTGACAGTTGAATGTTTACATTGAGGTCCAAAGTCCACTAACTGCCAGGACCAACAGGGGCTGCAGCGGGTCATGGAGGGCCTTGTCCTTAAAATCAAAAAGCAAAAAATAGAGCTGTACAGAGCCATAGGTGTGTTGTTATTATTATTGTATTATTTTGAAATAAAGCTTGTCACTTTTACATTGGAGTAATTTATGACATGTTCGCAGCAAGAGACAAATTGTGATTTTTTTAATATTTGTACCTCCTGTCATTTATAGACAATAACAAAGACTGCAAGCCCAAACGAGAGCTAAAGTAATTTAGCGTTAGATCAAGAATAGGATCTCCCTTAAATATAATCATGATAAAGAATCGTAAAGTATTTCACTCTGCTTCCCAATAACCTCTCAGCTGCTGAACGATGTATTAAGGTGATTTCACTGGTCAAATCTTAAGTTTTACCCACTTAGTGGTTTCCTGTGTTTATAAAAGATAACACAGCTTTCAGGATGATTATTCACTGCGTCATCCAGTATAAAATGGTCCTCTTTTCATGCATTAATTGTCTGTTGTTGTCTTCATAATTTCATTCATGAATTTATTAATTGTTCATCACTGTATTCATTGGATTCATTCGTGGTTGCATTTATTCATTCATCTGTATGTCTAGTAGTTATAGTTGTGTGCATAGTTAGTAGTTTAATAAACCTTTCATTCATAAAGAACTTGATTACTATGTGGTTTGTGTATTAAGTGTTAAGGTCACTGTACACAAGTCAAGAACTCTGTAGCAACCTTTAGACTGAGACTGAATTAATTAATTGGCTCTCTTTTTCCCTTTTTCAAGGGTGGTGCCCCGAGGTGAATTCAATGTTAGTTAAATTCTGTTATTTAATATAAATATTGGTTATTTCTGATAGCCGAAGTTGAGTGTCATATCTCTACTTCAATTTGTACACATGTATTAAGGCCCATGTATTTGGTGCTGCTGTCTAAGACAAATACCGCTACAATAACATAAAATTAAGTTTTGGTAAAGATGTACAAGTCATTAAGCCAAACACAAATATTACTGAATTTAGTATTATTTATAGAAAAGTTACATCAGCTAATGTTTGCTGATCCGCTGTGCTGCACCTGATTCATGAAATCCACTGCAAACACAAGCTGTAAAGTTTACTACAATAAATGCTTGTTTTATTTCTGTTATGAAAATCCTCCTGTTTCTGTTACAAAAGCTTAGTTTTCATACAATAATAATGACTAATGATCATTCATTTAAATATCCCTTATAAACTTCACACACAGAATGACAAAATTACATTTATTCTGTCTTACCTTGTTCCAACACTTCAAGACAAGACACAATGTTTTTAATAGCACCTGCACACCAAACTGAAATATTGGAAATGTCCTGAGCATCATTTCATACCCGTCTCCCTGAAATTCGTATACTGCAGAGATTTAGCGGTGCACTGGAAAAATGACCTTCTCTGCCACATTTCCAACAAACGTCATTTTCTCCTTTCCTCCCAAATGAAGAATTTCTGCTTCTGCCTCTTCTTTTTCCTCTTCCTCTTCCACAATCACGGCCTCTGCCTCTTCCAGTTGGAATATAGTAGGTTAATTGAGCCATTTGGAACCTTTCAGTCACATTTTTGGATTTTTTCAACTGTTAATTCTTTTCAGTCTCCGCGTGTGCACAATGTCTTTTTATTTCAGTCAGCCTTGCACTTTGACATCCCATAAAATGTATTACAAAAATGGTTCTAGGCTCTGGTTGCAAACCATCCACCAAAGTTTGAACAAATTGTCTTTCCCGAACAGAATCATTAGTGGTATCAGCTGATTGTTCCTTACCACTACAGGTGTTAGAAGTTTGTAGTTTTCGGTTAAAATAGTTATCAGATGTTTCTTCTGATTTTTGCACACATGCATTCACTGCTGCCATATTTGTGGCTTAAACTTGTTCTCCAATTCTTCAGTTGATTCATCCACCGCTGAAAATCGGATCACCACTGACGTGCTCAGGTGAACGTATTGTCTCATTTCCGGTTACCGGTGTTTCTGTGTTACTGGTTGCAAAGTTCGCTGCTCCAGCTAAACCCAGTTAATTTTGATATTTTCTTTACTATAGCGGTTAATTACCCGCTATACATTTAAGGATACACTAGCTCTGTTTAAGCACTCATATCTGTCTCCTGTTAGCGACTTTCCGCTAATCCCACAGTTGTTTACACGCTAGTTAGTTGCTACTTTAGCTAAGTTAGCGATGGCATCTCTCCTTCTCCCTCTCCTGCTCTCTCTTGCTCGGTGTGTCAGATGTTTAGTTACTCCTCTGCCTCCTTTAGCGATAATGGTACGTGTAACAAATGTAGTTTATTCACTGTGTTGAAGGCGAGGCTCAGTGAGTTAGAGTCGCGGCTCCGCACCATGGAGTCAGTCAGCCGTAGCTAGCCAGCCCCTAGCCGGTGCGAGCCGACCAGAGGCAGCTTCTGCTAGCCGTCTCCCGGCAACTCCCGAGCAGCCGGGAAGCCAGGGAGGCTGGGTGACTGTCCGAAAGAAGCATAGCCCTGAACCAAAGCCCACGGTTCACCACCTACCCGTTCACGTTTCTAACAGGTTCTCTCCACTCAGCGACACACCCGCTGAGAAACCAACTCTGATTATTGGCAGCTCCATTTTGCTAAACGTGAAATTAGCGACACCAGCGGCCATAGTCAAATGCATCCCAGGGGCCAGAGCGGGCGACGTTCAATCCTATTTAAAACTGCTGGCTAAGGATAAACGTAAATATGCTAAGATTGTTATTCACGTCGGCGGTAATGACAGCCGATTGCGCCAATCGGAGGTCACGAAAATGAATGTTGAGTCGGTGTGTACATATGCAAAGACAATGTCGGACTCCGTAGTTTTCTCTACCTAATCTACTGTCGAGGTGGTGTCCAGGTAATGATGTGGGCTTTGTAGATAACTGGCGGACTTTCTGGAGAAGACCTGGTCTGATTAGGAGAGATGGCATTTTGGATGGAGCTGCTCTCATATCTAGAAATCTGGCTGAATTTATTAGTGGCCCAAAGCCATGACAGCTCAGAGTTCAGACCATAGACTTAATACAGTCTGTGGTCCAGACCAGGAGGCAGAGCTGCAGTCCTACACTCTTCTCTGCACTTCCATTAGAGCAGTTACCCACCCTAAACTCCACAGAGAGGTTGTCTGCCCCCAGACCACTTAAATTATTTAAATCCAAAGTAAAGAGAAGAGGAGTTACACATAAAAACCTAATAAAAAGTAAAACCTCCACTGCAACAGTACAACAAAATAGGAGAATTAAATGTGGACTCTTAAACATCAGATCTCTGTCATCTAAAGCTGTTCTAGTAAACGATCTAATATCAGATCATAATATTGATTTATTTTGTCTTACTGAAACCTGGCTGTGTCAAGATGAATATGTTAGCCTAAATGAATCCACTCCCCCCAGTCACATTAATGCTCACATTCCTCGAGGCTCAGGCCGAGGAGGTGGAGTTGCAGCCATCTTCGACTCAAGCCTATTAATCAAACCTAAACCTAAACTAAATTATAACTCGTTCGAAAGCCTAGTTCTTAGCCTTTCACACCCAACCTGGAAAACACTACAGCCAGTTCTATTTGTTATAGTGTACCGAGCTCCTGGACCGTACTCTGAATTTTTATCTGAATTCTCAGAGTTCTTATCAGGTTTAGTCCTTAAAACAGATAAAATAATTATTGTAGGTGATTTTAATATTCATGTGGATGTAGAAAATTATAGCCTTAGTGCTGCGTTTATCTCATTACTAGATTCGATTGGCTTCTGTCAGAGTGTACATGAACCCACTCACTGTTTTAACCACACCCTCGACCTTGTTCTTGTCTATGGCATTGAAATTGAACATCTAATAGTCTTTCCACAGAATTCTTTTTTATCAGACCATTTTCTATTAACTTTTGAATTCCTATTACTGGACTACACGCCATTAGGCAAACATTCCTACACTAGATGTCTATCTGATCGTGCTATAGCTAAATTTAAGGAAGTGATTCCATCGGCATTTAATTCAGTTCCATGTCTCAATGTAACAGATGACTCCTATGCTAACTTTAGTCCCTCCCAAATTGATCATCTTGTTGATAGTGCTGCAGGCTCACTACGAATAACACTCGACTATCGCCCCTCTAAAAAGAAGATAATAAAACAGAGGAGGTTAGCTCCATGGTATAACCCGCAAACCCGCAAATTAAAACAAACATCGCGAAAACTTGAAAGGAAATGGCGTTCCACCAATCTGGAAGAATCACGTTTAGCCTGGCAAGATAGTCTTAAAATGTATAGGAAGGCCCTCCATAATGCCAGAGCAGCTTACTACTCATCATTAATAGAGGAAAATAAGAACAACCCCAGGTTTCTGTTCAGCACTGTAGCCAGGCTGACAGAGAGTCACAGCTCTGTTGAGCCATGTATTCCTATAGACCTCAGTAGCAATGACTTCATGAGCTTCTTTAAAGATAAAATTCTAACTATTAGAGAAAAAATTCAGCACCTCCTGCCCTCAGTTGGTACTGACTTATCTTCAAACACAGGAACCTTAGAAATAACTGTAAAACCTGATGTACATTTAGACTGCTTTTCTCCCATCAACCTTAATCAATTAACTTCCATGATTTCCTCATCTAAGCCATCAACGTGTCTCTTAGACCCCGTCCCAACTAGGCTGCTTAAAGAAGTTTTACCCTTAGTTAGCACTTATTTACTAGATATGATCAATCTGTCCTTATTAAAAGGCTATGTGCCACAGTCCTTTAAAGTAGCTGTAATTAAACCTCTTCTTAAAAGTCCACTCTTGATCCAGGGGTTTTGTCAAATTATAGACCTATATCTAACCCTCCTTTTCTCTCTAAGATCCTTGAGAAAGCAGTCGCCAATCAGTTGTGTGACTTTCTACACAACAACAAGCTGTTTGAGGATTTTCAGTCAGGATTTAGAGCATCATAGCACAGAGACAGCACTGGTGAAAGTTACAAATGACCTTCTAACTGCATCCGACAAAGGACTTGTCTCTGTACTTGTCTTACTAGATCTTAGTGCTGCATTCGATACCATTGACCATCACATTCTATTACAGAGACAAGAACATTTAATTGGCATTAAAGGCACCGCACTAAGCTGGTTTAAATCCTATTTATCAGATCGATATCAGTTTGTACACGTTAATGATGAATCCTCTGTGCACACCAAAGTCAGTCACAGAGTTCCACAAGGTTCTGTGCTTGGACCAATTCTATTTACCTTGTATATGCTTCCTTTAGGCAATATTATTAGGAAGCACTCCATAAATTTTCATTGTTATGCAGATGATACCCAATTATATTTATCGATCAAGCCAGATGAAACCAATCAATTAGCTAAACTTCAAGTATGCCTTAAGGACATAAAAACCTGGATGACCTGCAATTTTCTGATGTTAAACTCAGACAAAACCGAAGTTATTGTACTTGGCCCGAACACCTTCGAAACACATTATCTAAAGATATAGTTTCTCTAGATGGCATTGCCCTGGCCTCCAGCGAAACCGTAAGGAATCTTGGAGTTATCTTTGATCAGGATATGTCCTTTAACTCCCACATAAAACAATTTTCAAGAACTGCCTTTTTTCACTTACGTAACATTGCAAAAATCAGGCACATCCTGTCTCAAAAGGACAGGATGCATTTGTTACATCTAGGCTGGATTATTGCAACTCTCTACTATCAGGCTGCCCCAATAAGTCCCTTAAGACTCTCCAGCTGATCCAGAATGCTGCGTCACGTTTACTGACAAGAACCAGAAAAAGAGATCATATTTCTCCAATATTAGCTTCTCTACACTGGCTCCCTGGAAAATCCAGAATAGAATTTAAAATCCTTCTCCTCACCTTCAAAGCCCTAAATGGTCAGGCACCATCATATCTTAAAGAGCTCATAGTCCCCTATTACCCCACTAGAGCACTGCGCTCCCAGAATGCAGGGTTCCTTGTGGTTCCTAGAGTCTCTAAAAGTAAAATGGGAGCCAGAGCCTTCAGCTATCAAGCTCCTCTCCTGTGGAAATAGATCCCAGTTTGTGTACGGGAGGCGGACAACCTCCTCACATTTAAGAGTAGGCTTAAGACTTTCCTCTTTGATAAAGCTTATAGTAGGACTGACTCAGGTGACCCCTGAGCCCCCCCTTAGTTATGCTGCTATAGGCCTAGACTGCCGGGGGACCTCCTATGATGCACTGAGCTCCTTTCTCCTCCTCTTCCTCTCCATCTGTACGCCCTCATATCCCATCAATGCTTGGTACTAATTCAACTTCTTCCCGTAGTTGTGTGCTTTCTCTTCTCTCTCTCTCTCTCTCTCCTTCTGTTGCTTTCTGCAGGTATTTCTGCCTCCGGAGCTGTAGAGTCTGGGTCTGTGGTTGCTGCCGCCTGCTGCCCCCGTGCTCCTGCTCTACACCCGCTGCTGCTATTACTGTTATTGCTCTTATTATTAGTATTACTATTATAATATTGCTCTTAGTATTATTTCTGTTGGTGTTATCATCAATACCATTACCACAACTGTATTGTGCTGCTGTATGTTCTCTTTCCTCCTGCTCTCTCTCCTGCCCCCCCTTCAACCCAACCGGTCGAGGCAGATGACCGCCCACCTTGAACCTGGTTCTGCTCGAGGTTTCTACCTGTTAAAAGGGAGTTTTTCCTTGCCACTGTCGCATAGTGCTTGCTCATGGTGGGAACTGTTGGGTCTCTGTAAATATAAAGAGTCGGTCTAGACTTGCTCTACTCGAAAAAGTGCCCTGAGATAACTTTGTTATGATATGGCGCTATATAAATAAAACTGAATTGAATTGAATTCAATGCTCGTTTTCTTTAGAAGGTGGGTGGAAAATTATGATTCAAGAAGCAACAATATAGTTGGTTAGCAAGCTAACAACACACCAACATACCTGTATACCAGTTATTGTTCAGTGAATCAGTTTATCATGTAATTTGCTGTTAGCCGTCTTTACCCAGTTGATGTATTATGTGTAAGTATTTTTCAGTCAGTGTATGAACTCAGGAGTTTGTACCATTATTGGCCATTTGTAAATACCAATAAATTATTTTGTTAAATAAACAAAATAAGTGTTTTTTTTAATTTATTTATTTCACTGATAGTTATACTATGCATTAAAAATAAAATCATACTTCACCCTAAAGTTAAATTCATTATTTCTGTGGACTTAAAATAATTGTTTTATTTGATGGCATTTGTTGCCCTGGCATTTGGCCTGTGTGCCCTCAAAAAAATTGACAACACCAAAGGGCGAGTGGCCTTGCCCCTTAAATGATGAAATGTCAGGCCTGAATACATAAGGTACATAAGGCGACTGTTCTGAGAATAGAATTGTTTTCAGTGCGTCGCCGCTCCCGCTGAGCCAAACAAAGCTAAAGTAGTTTAAAGAGGAACTACACACAATATTATTTTTCACTCTACACATAATGACATAGATTCTTGTTGCCATATAATGTTAGTACAGGTGATTTTTCCACCAACAATCATATTGTGTGCAAAGAACTGCTTTTCTGCTCAAAATTAGCTTCTATGTGTGTGCTTGGGTCCTGCCTTAAGTGCAATGTGTCTGTCATCAGGAAGCTACTGTGTAACCCCCACATAGCAGCTGCTTGTAGACTGTTTGGTTGCAGAGGACAATATAAGCTAAACTATTAATAATATAACAGGTGCATTAGAGGGGCCTGAGGAGACAAGCAAGATGGCTGCGTCCTCTACAATGTTGACAGAAAGAGAGAAGGCAGCATTACTTCTACTACAATTCTACTATGAATGGAAAATAGATTAAATATATATATATATATATATATATATATATATATATATATATATATATATATATTAAAGGAGCCCCAGATGGCTGGAAAATGTAGATAATGTGGTCCGTCTGTTCTACAGCACTCTCACAGCACTGCCTGTCAGTAACACTTACAAAAAAACAAAAAAAAAACAAAACCACAGAGGAAGCTGTGTTGTGCAATTTTTCTCCTGGTCACCGCTACCAAGGGCTGTTTAGAAGCAGATGATAACCTGCAGTATATATAAAACGCATTTTAGTGGTGGTACAGCAGCACTTAATCAGTAAGTTTGATGGTATTTTACTATTTAGCATACATCTTAAATCTTAAAGGGAAAGTCTGGTATTTTTAAACCTGGGCCCTATTTATACATATTTTGGGGCAGTGTGCGAAATACTCTATGACAATTGGGGGGCATGGCTGGTAAAAAAACAAAAAACATCAGCCATGCACTGTAAGAAATGTTATTAAAAAGGCAAAAAATGTCATGATCCCACATGAACACGGTGTGTGTTTGGTCTTGTGTCTGGTTTTATTTTTGTATTCCCAGGTCTTGTTTCTTGCATGTTGTTTATTTCCTGTTTTATTTTGTAATCCTTTCTGTCTTGTTCCTGTCCTCATGTCTCGTTTCCCGCTCTTTTGAATAATTTCACCTATGTCTTGTTTCTCACCTGTTTCTGTTTCCCTCGTTAACCCCTTCCCTATGTATACCGGTCCTTTTCCTTTGTTTCCTTGTTGGTTCATTGTTTTTTGGTTGTCTCTCCGTGTCATGTATCTCGTGTTTCCCTGCGTGTGGCTTCCTGAGTTTCTGCAAGTTCAATAAATCGTCGTTCTGCACCACTCAGCCTGCCGTCGGTCTGCGTTTGGGTCCTTTCCCCTGCTGCCTAATGGCAAACCGTAACAAAAAATGTCGGAGTGCACAACGAGGAACTAAATAAATGTTAAAAAATAAATAGATAAATAATTCAATGGGATTTAACGGTTAACTGACTTTGTGTGCTTCTATGACACCGGTGAGCTGTTCTCAAAGATTCACAGTTTATGCAGCAACATCATATGTAGAATAGCAGCGAATCTCCAAACACCATGTTTACTTTATTTCCAGATTTAAGGACTGTTTCAAAACTTCCTCCGTTGGATAATTAAGGACATAAGACATAAATTCGTGTTTTCAAATATGGAGAAGAGGAGCAGAACCGCGCAATAATGAATTACTGCGCTGCAGAATTACAACCGGCACCGGTAACCACGTCAGCAGCTGCTGGCTACATCAGCTGCCTGTTTACTGTCAACAGTCGCATTTTCTGTCTTGCTCATAAAATTTCAATATTTAAACATGAAAATAAGTTTTACAATACAGATAAATAGTAAATAATTTGCTTAATTTTGAGACCCCCTCAAAAGTTGATTTTGCGGGGGTGTCCTAGTTGTTAATTAGGGGTCCAAGATCCCCTGAGACCCCCCGTATTTCGCACACTGTTTTGGGGTCTAAATGACTAATAAAGTTTTGGAATTGGTCCAGTAGATCACCTCAGCCGGCAGCTGCGAACAGGCTGCAATGGCTGCGACGTAATCCTTGCGGGCAATTGCAGCCGTGAATAGTCCGTCCACTAAAAGTGCTTGTTTTTGCCGCTGACAGGCTTGGATTGTTATTGAAAGTGTCTCACAACATTATAGAAAGGATCCCTACAGAAACAGACCGTTTTGTTAAAGAGTGAGATCCTTTTTGTTTAACCAGAAACTGAAAGTCTCGCCCTGAAGTCTCGCGAGATGCAAACAAAAACCAAAAATGGTAAAAATAGGGCCCAGGTTTAAAAATACCGGTGTTTCCCTTTAAGCAGGACACATTTTTATATTTGTCAATATTATTTCTGTTGTATTTCCCTATTTTATCCCTATATTATCAATGCTTGTGAATTAATCTGGGGGACACATGCCCTATTAACATGTCTCAGATAGTATACATGATGTATTCACAGTAATGTTAATTGTGCTAAGGATCACACAGTGGTTTGGTTTACGGTGTCCATGTTTTCTTCAGTGAACTGTGCTTCAAAACTTGGAGGTACTTTGTAATATAGTGTTTTCGTATAGGGGGAAAAAAGATGCTAACCTGCTGCCCTTTTCTTTGTTATTTTAAACAACAGGTGACACTGTGAATGATGGAAGATTACTACAACATCTTCGACAATTACTCCTACCTGTACTATGATTATGACATTGAAAATTTCACTATATTTGAAGAATTTGACTTGTACATGGAAAAAATTGTTTTGCCAACAGTCTTCTATGTGATTGCATGGATTGTGATCTTGGTAGGTCTTCCATTGACCTTACTGGCCATCTGCGCTCTGCATTCACTGGTTTGTAAAGAATTATCAAGCTTCCTTGTATGTAGAGATCTGCATCACAGCAGTAACTGTTGCTGTCCAAAACAAAAAAAAATGCAGCCAGGATGTTGTGTACATAGCAACAAAACTTTCACTCACTCGCTAATTGTTTTAATATGTGTGGAACTGCCCTTGGTCTGTGTGTAAAATGTAGTAGGGATGGTAGACCAGTCATTCCTGCTGTCTTTTTCATCTTTCACTCTAACTGCAGGTGCGAGACAACCATGTTGCGCCAGTCTATGTCATCAACCTCCTGATCTCTGACCTCCTCCAGATGTGGTGGTTGGTGATCTGGGTGGCTGTACCCAGGAAATGGTTTATGATCTTCTTTGTCTCTAAATGTATCTACTTCATCAGTGTGATGGCCAGTGTTGGCTTCATGGTGTGTGTTGCCCTGGAAAGGTAGGTAGTGTGTGTGCATGAGCATTTCTAAAAGAAACATTGTGAAAGACAGAAATTTAACAAATATTCTGACTGGCTAGTTTTCCATCTCTCCTTAATTACAGGTATTTGGTCGTCGCGTACCCTCTGTGGTACCGCTTCAGACGAAGCATCAAGCGCTCTGTGTTGGTCTCCATTAACTACTTTCACCGTGCTGTTGTGTGGAGAACTACTTGCACCATGTACAGAATGAAATCAGATGCCAGTTGTTCATGAAATGATGTAAAAGGTCAGTTTTAATAAAGAAGTCAGTCATTGACTGACTTCTTTATTAAAACTACGTGAGTTTGTTTGGCTGCACTGTAAACAGACACGCTAGTTACTCTTGTGTTATATTTCTGACATTGTCACACTCGCAAGTGCTATATAAATAAACCTGATTAAATTACTTAAATGTCACTGTTTTGCCTCAGTACACCCAACTATCCTGATCTCACAGAATCATCCCTGTAAAGCAGAAGTAGGTACTAATTCATAGACATGCTATCATGAATCAATTGGGTAAGTGTGGTGGTGTGCGTGTGTTGACAAAGTTCTCAAGAAAAAGAGAGAGTACGCCAATAGTCATGATGATGTGACAGATTATGGTGGGTGTTTTGGTACCTATTAGTCAACTTCATGTTATGTTTTTTAGTTTTTTTAATGTTCTAATGTTTCCAGCTCTCACACCACAGTTTCCCTAAAACACAGACAGATCAGATCTCAGATGTATTGCAAATGTAACACAAATGCTTGCTGAATATGGCAGGAAACGTATGATGTGGCAGGAAACGTATAGATGATAACCCCAGATAGTAACAGTCTTCGTCTTTATGGACGTTCCAATAAATGTTCAATGTGGGTATTTTCCCTATAGTTTAATTGCACAAGAAATAAACACATAATTCTTTTGCACTGGTAAATGTAACAATCTTTATTTACAACAGTTGATGCTAAACGTCAGCACAGTTTCTATATGGATAGTGTATTTTCATGTGCTTTATGTTGCTACTACTTGAGACTAGTAGTAGAAAGGTATGTCATTCAGGCAGAAGTTGGGGTGCAGGCTCTCGGAGGTGCAGTCCGACGTGTCCATGGCACAGCGGCCGCAGTGGCAGCTCAAAGCCACAGGGTAGGTGACAGTCGGGTCCACGCCGGGAGGGCAGCCAGGAAGCTCAAATGTCTTGTAGTAAAAGTCCCGGTACGTGCACACATGCTGATAAACATTGCTGAACGGTATCTTGATGACGGGGTCCTGGGGGGGGGAGCATAAACAACAAGGTGGGGAGTTAATTTCTAAAGGATACACTGCTATTAAGCTACACATCACTGTCATACTGTCGTGACTCACTGGGACATCTGAATAGAACAAAGCCATTGATAATGTTGTTAGTAACACCTCAACCACATACAATGACACTCAAAATGTATGTGGTGAAAAGGGCTTAGACGCTCTCACTGTGCCAGTGTAGCTGTACTGTTCATGGCCACCTTAGTAAAGGGAAGTAATAACAGACACGCACAAATTAACCACTCAAATGTTTTAAAGTGACATTTTGTTCAATTCAAAGCATCTAAATGTCTCTAGATTTTGCAGTCACAACTTTATATCTAAAATTATTTCATTTTGCACATGCTAAAATAGCCATTTCCATACGTTTTTGGATTCCATCATTTGATAAAGGATAGGTTCACAATTTTCATGTCTGTCCTAAATGAATAGTCCGGTTCCCCATATGGACATTGAAAGAGGTTTTGCTTGCTGTAATCTTTCCTCTTGTTCATACACTTTCAATGCAAGTGATGGGGGACAAAATCCACAGTTCTCGTTTTGTGCACAAATAAATTCTGATGCAACTCTAGAAGATATCTACTTGATTTGACTAGCTAAGACAGCTTACACCTCATATTAGCTTCAGATAAACTTTGGAATAGATCTTTGCACAGAACAAGGACTGTGGATTTTGCCCCCCATCACTCAGACTGAAAGAGCACTAGGAAGGGATTTGTTAATGGCTGGAATGAACAGGAGGAAAGATTACAATAGGCTGTTTCAAAGTACATGTGGGCACTTGATTATGGTTTTAAGACGGACTTGAAAAATTGTGAACCTACACCAGAGCATAGTCTCTCACAGCAACAACCAGTCAATTCAGATGGGGGTCTTGCTAGAGACGCAGCATCCTGTCACACAGTGATAGGATCATGTGTGTATGAGGAGATTGTGGTTGCTGTGAAGAATATTAGTGTGTATCTGAATTCATGAAGGTCTTCGTGTATTCTAATGTGAGCTCAAAACTTAGACCTTATCTACGGAAGCTGAGAACGGCCATGCTTGCAATACTTTTTAATGCCGTTATCTCAAGAAAACGAGATAATCAACCCGTTATCATGAAACAAAAAGTCTAATGTTTATCAGAGAGCAGGAGTGCCGTGCCAGCATGCATAGATGACGTCTTGACGGCAACTGATTTAAGCTGAAAATGTCAGATCAAGGAGTACAGGTACCCATTATTGATCAACGCATCAGACTGTACTTCAGTCAAGGTCTAACACATCAGTCCTCGTCATTTAAGGAGAAGACTGGCCCGGCAGCAACTTTGCGGGCGAGTGCACTTCATTAGTAACCAGATAAGGTTACTATCAGCCTGACATTTACTATTATTTAGATGTTAATAAACAGTTGAACAATTTATTTATTGCCTGTTTGATTTCAGGTTTTATTCTTTATTTTACTCTGACTTGCAAGTTCATATTTAGTCATACATTTATTATTCATTTTATCTTAAATGCTGTGTGCATCACTCTCTATTGTTTCACTTTATAGAAAAAAAATCCTTGAACAGAGACAGGGGTTACGAGGATTAATCCTTTTTTTTCCTTTCTCAATTTTTTACAACTATGACCCTCTTTTCTGTACTACCCACAATACCTTGGTGATGCAGTGACCACTGCAGATGGTTGTTTCCACTGGGTGACACTTGGAACAGCCCTCCTTCTCTAGAGACACCGTCTGGTTGATGAGCTGGCAGGGCGGCAGCTGGAAGGCCGCTGGTGATGAAAGATGTTGCAGTTGGGTACTGTAACTCTTTGTGGTTTCTCAGAGGAGAGGAGATGGGAAACATAGAGTTCCTGCTAACGCATGAGCTGTGACTGAAACGCTTGTTCTACATTACTGAAATTTTAGCATGCGCAATGTTCACTTGCATCCTGTTTAATCATAACAAAACACACTTCATTTTTCTGTGTTATGTAGTGTCACTTCCACTTTGATGTGGCATTTCAATCATATGTATTATGTACTAATGTACTAACAATTCAGACACAGCTATTCATTTCACATATATGGAAAATGTATTACCATATGTCGTATATCCCTGCATTTTATTAAAGTTAGTTTCATGTATTTGCTTGTTTTTCTTTAGACTTTTATCAAGACCAAAACTTCCACTTGCTTACTCCATAGCACGCCTGTACTGAGTTGAAAAGCATTCACCTCATTTACTACCAGCTAAATGTCTCTGTTTAACACTAACCATTAACATAAAGATGGATCATAAGGATTCAGGGAATAGAAAGTCAAAAACGTCCCAATTTTGTGACATCTGCTCAAAATCAGCACAGCATACGACTGAATTTGACGATCAAAGACAGCTTGTCTCACAGATTACAGAGTACAGCACAGTATAGGATGTGTTGGAGGATAGAGATGAAATAAAAATCATCCAAAAATCTGATTGACACATGATAAAGCTGTGTTGTTATTCCAGTGTTGAGGATTGGGATGTACAATATTAAATATAACTTGTTGAAGATTCATTATAATAGGTGGTTTACTTGTCTTTGGTATGGAAATTTAATATTTTTTAAACAGTATAGTCCAATATAGTACAGGGAGATGGGAGTGGATTATTTTCATGTAGGAGGACAATAGCTCAGTCCCACTGGTCACCAAAAGATGTTGACAAAGGTCAAAGGTTACTTAATGCTTAATGCCTTTCCCCCCCTAACTTTCCAGTAAAACATGCACATTTTTTATAATAAAATCCAGATATGCTTTGCAGAAAATAAAGGGTCAGATCAGTATAATTAACACTGTTTGTCTTATTTACCTGCGGGAGCCAGGGGCCAAATGGAAGACGAGGCTCCCAGAAACAAACTCAACATCAGGGGGAACATCACTCTGCTGACCTGTACAGCCATCATCCTGCACGAGGCGAAGTGGGTTAGTTAGTCGGTAAATCTACTGATTATCAGGTGTGCCAGCTGGTGGTCCGTTGGTTATGGAGGAAGGTAGTTGCTGAATGATATACCTCGTGAGTTATGGCACTGGATCTATTCTTCTAATATAGCTTGTCCATGATCCTTTCAGTTGGTGTTTCCTTGTTGCCTGGAGTTTCTTTTGTTTATTGATTGATTTATTCATTATCTTTTCGTTGATTGTTAAGATGTCATAGTATAGCATACTTACAAAGGGTTGAAATTTAATTCATTAATAAATTATCTATTAAGCATTTGTAAAGTAATTAGTGGCAAACTGTATAACTTACTGTAAAGTGATACCTGCTGTTCTATTATTGGTATTATATATATTTATATGAATAAATAACATTCAGATAAATCACCTGGTGGTGTAAAGGAGCCTGACTTACCTCTCTGGCGTCTGCAGGCAGTGTGCTGATGCCAAGCATCCTGCTCAGTCTTTATACAGCACAGAGGAGCCAGGTATCCAGGATAAAACTTGCTCATATTGGATTTCAAACCCTGGTTACCTGTTTTTGTTAAAACGGAGGAACATAGTACCTTTACTTACCCAGGGGATTAGTCTCTCTCCGTATCACTTTGACATCCTGCTACACTCACAAACTGCCAGAATTATATAATATTCGAAGGAGCAGTGGTAGGCTCAGTGCCATGCTCAAGGCCGCTGTGACAGAGGAGGGTTTAAACTCATATGTCAGCTTTGGTAGCCTTTGGGCTATGACCTGAGGCTGAACTGTAAAGTTTATCATTGCAATCCCAACCAACAAGGGGTTAAATAATGGTGAAGCAGTAAAAATTGACAGTTTAGATTCATTTTATTTTTCGTTTTTTTTTTGTTTTGTTTTGTTTTTTGGTTAATCTGACGCATATAATGAGACAACAAGGCAATCCAGTCCCAGATGGTCTACCGGTTAGGATTTCTGGTTTTCACCCAGGCGGCCTTGGTTCGACTCCCGGTATGGGAACTAAAATTATACAGTAATTGTTCCACTACGCTGTGAGGACGTACCATCACGATGCTAAAATAACTTGTGGGTAAAATACGAAAAGCCTCCTCTGTTGTGTGGACATTACTGAGATATCCATATATCTATGCAACATTGAATAACAGTTTTTGTTACTTTTAAGTCATTGTGTTTACTGTGTTTCTTATATTCTACGGACTGGAAATATGGAAACATTTCCGTGTGGTCCAGAATTCCACCTTGACTTGACCATTACAGCAGGATGAAGATCTGCTGCTGCCGGTGAAATAATCCTGTTTTATCAGTGTGGGATCACTGTGACACGCCGACTTCCTCCTGACATGGTTCATTTATGACTTTGATCCTGTCGTTTAGAGGATGAAGGTTTTTAATGGGTTAAGATGACCCAGTAGGCTACGATTCAACCTTGGGATTTCAATTTCATTAATAGCTTCTTTTCCACACCTGCTGTCCGGATCACGATGTAAAACGTGGCAGATCCCACAGTGGAAATTTCGGTTGCACAAGCAAAGAGACACAAACAGCAGCCCAACTGTAGCCTGTATTTAGAACCTAAGGCCTAACTTTAAATGTCTGTATTAAGCTGCCTCAAATTTCACTGTTGTAAATTTCAGCACAGTAGATTATAAAATGATACTGTTTTACTGTGTTTTTATGCTGGATGTTTACATATTATTAAACAAAAATATTAATGAATATGAAAGTTATATTGCAAGATTTGTAGTTGCTAATTTGGAGAGAGAGAAAACAAACGTACTAGCAAATAACATACACACTTGTTGTAAATATATTACAGTTTTCTTTTGGTTCAACATCTCTATACAGGAAGCAGCAGTAACCTATAAAAATAACCTAAAAAATAAAGAACTAAAACAAATAATTTAAATAAAACGACACTATACATCGGAACGATGCACCAGCCGTTTGCTCTTTTCGAGTCGGCGATTAATAGCTGTCGGACCCATTCGGTAGGTACGGCGCATGCGCGGAGGCCAACGCGATTACGAAGAAGACCGCGTCCACGACGTCCTGTTTAAGACGACAGGGGACAACAACGGCGGCGCGATGGCGGGAGAAGAGCAGGAGACGAAGAACAAGGTGAGAGCAGCAGCAACCTGTCGGTTCCTCACCGCACTGACACTTCCAGGTCACCTAGAACCCAGAGAACACCGAGAACATCGTTTCACGAGTCCGAGTCCGGCCGAGTCCGTCCGAGTCCGGCCGAGTCCGTCCGAGTCCGGCCGAGTCCGTCCGAGTCCGGCCGAGTCCGCCCGAGTCCGTCCGAGTCCGCCCGAGTCCGACCGAGTCCGACCGAGTCCGTGTTGACAGTCAGGGACGAGAAGCGCACAGCCAACGCTGATGTCACCTTCGACAACATGGACCTGTATCTGGAGAAAGAAGAAGAGATTATTAGTGTTCGTGAAAAGCTTTTCTGAAACGTTGCCCCTGCAGATTATTCACATTATTCAGATAGCACTGAATTTCAGCCTAGTACATGTGTGTGGTCAGATAGTCACTGCTGGTGTCTATAATGTGAATTCATGGATATTGAACAATTTTCTGTAGTGGTCTCGGTAATATTTGTTCTTAAAGCATACTGTAGTAACATCACATGACGTGGTTAAGGTACTTCTGAGTCAAAAATGCAGGAGGAATACTTTCATATCTTAAGAACCTTTTCTGATTATAACTATTCTAATGATCCATTAACTCCTCGTGCTCTTTCATTCGTTTCTGTCTGCGGGATGTCTCTCGTTTTTCACTGTGTTGAGTGTTTTGTCAGAGCCATTGTTATTTGGGGTGCTTTAACTGTGCTCTCCCTGGAGCCTCTCGCCACATGGAGAGCCGTCTTCTGTCCTACTCTGGGTTTTATAACCCGCTTCGACTTCCCACCGCTTGGTGCGGGATGGCACTTAATGTGGAGGTGGGTAGGGAGAGGGTGTAGGGGGTTTGAGTATTGAAACATGTTGCTCTTATCTGTTGTTTCCCTGTCACACATATTTCTGCCTCAAATTATTGTGTGAAAAACTACGAGAACTTTAAGAGTCATGAGAAAACATCATTTGGTAAATAGAAAAAAACCCGCAAAATGCCTCCCTGGTAAACAATAGGGTTGGGCTATATGTTGATATAGACGATAGAGATTTGTCAACCAGCAGAGATTTTGTTGTATGTTGATTTGTCAGGTTATAATTCAGTGAGCTAGAAACTGATTTTTAACAGAATTTCAGGAAAACGTACAATTTCATATATAATTATAGTGATTATAGCACACAACAGCTGTGCACAATACCTGCTCTGAATTACATCCTAAAAACTAGCATGTCTACCACTAAATCATCAAAACTAAAACTTATATTAATTTAAGATGAAGAAATAGTATGAAGTTTGGTTTCTTATTTTAACAACCATAGAAAAATAGGAAAAAGGAAAAGAAATACATTTTGGATAGACATATAACTTAGAAAAGTTAAATAACTACATTTAAATGTGAGAGACCAGAAAATAAAAACAAAAATAAAATAAAGATTTAGTGTCATGTATTTGGAAAAAGAATACATTACTTCCATATTTAGAAAACGGCTACTGGCACTACTTTTTGTTAACTGATAGAATGGTCAGTTTACCTTTATAACAGGTTGAGTGGTACATCAGTGGAGTGATACCTGTGTGACTGAATTTGCACTTGAACAGTAAAGACACTTAAACTGTATCTCGTGGTTCAACTCATCATTTATTGCTGTTAATGTGAGTGAAGAAACACAACAGACAGCGTGGCGGCTATAATGAGCTCAGTTCATCAAAAACAATATCTGGTTTGCTTCTGTGATTAAAGGATAATAATGATAGACATCAACTTACAGCTAACAAACTAATAAAAACATTTGTTGAAGCCATCACAGTGAACCAGAGCAAGTTTACCAAAACATTTCCCAGCCACCAGTACTCCCACAGCGGAGTCAAAACGTGCTTCATTTTATCTGCAGTTAGGTGTCTTATGACGGTATCTGTCTTGTCTCTGTCCTTTCTGCCTACATTTCTCCTCCTGTTTTCTCCTCGCCTGGCAACCAGACAAATCTGCAAGCTCATGTTTTATTGGCTCTTTTGGATGCGTCTGGTCCCCCTCCCATTTAGACAGATTTCCAGACGACCAATCGCAACCGTTTATCTAATATGGGGCGGGTTTGATACGATGACTGTACAGAGGAGCGCCGTTGAGGCATTTTTATTAACAACTAAGATGGCTGATGTGGAACATTCTGAATCCGCTGTCACGTCATTATTAAACAAACTGGACGGTATATTTTCTCTAAAAGAAGAAACAGCTGCACTTAAAGCTTTTGTTAATAAGAAAGATGTGTTTGACGTACTTCTGACAGGATTAACTCAGCGATACCTCACACGTTTCGTTGCTCTGATTGGTTGTAGGTCTATCTAATTGTGTCCAGAGGCATTTTAGTCTGGGCCCGTTGATAACGCTCCTTGCAAATTAAAAATGAGCTGAGAGGTTCGGTCTGGTGCCAGGTTAGTTTTCTCCCCTTCCTCTCTGCCTACATGAAGCTGACTGTGTACATGTTGTCATCATTCATACTTCTGATCTGCTGACATCATTGCTGTCCATTCTATAACACACAGGCCAAAAGCTTGTCTATGGTCCCTTTCCTAATGAAAAGATACAGAGCCAAGTCTGCAAGAGGACTCAACTTAAAAAACGTCAAAGACAGATAAAGAGATCACTGTTACATCTGTATTTGTCTGCCAGGAACCAAATGATGCTGGGCAGGAACAGCAGCGTGTAAATAAGCAGCACCAGGACCAGAATTCCCACAATTCGTCGTTTTTTGTCAGAGGGGACACGGCTGGTAGTCAGGGCTTTGAGGGTCCCTCCCAGGAAGAATATGAACAGTGGGAAGGGAAGGAGGAGGAAGACGGCAAAAATGATTTTTGTGAGCTCCGATTCAACCCTGAAATAGAGAGGGAGGAGAAAGACCAGAGGAAGGGCCCAGACCACGGCACAGACCACCACAGAGATCTTGATGGATCGTCTGAAGTGGTACCACAATGGGCAGGCGATGACCAAATACCTGTAATACAAGATGAACACACAGTCTCTGAGAAGCTTCAGAATTACATAGTAATATAATAATAAAGTTAGACACAGAAATAACTACACACATACTGGACAGACAGATAGCTACCTTTCCAGGGAGATGCACACCATGAAGCCAACGCTGGACAACAGAGCCAAGAAGTAAATAACAGAGAAAATAACATTCATCTGCTCAGTTCCTGCCACCCATACTATCATGCAGCAGAGCTGAATGAGGTCAGAGATGAGAAGGTTGATGACGTAGATCGGAGCAACATGATTATTTCGCACCTGCAGGAAAACATTGGTAAAAGTCAACAAGCAGTTTTAAACATGTTCTGAACTCCACCTCCTCCCAAATATGTCATCTTGCTCTGCCCAGCAACTGCAGTCATTGATGCATTTTTCATCAAACTCACATTTGTGCTGTCAGAAATATCAGATATGATATACGGCCAGTCAGTGCAGTAACAAGACTAAGGGCCAGAGTTACTGCAGCTTTTGCACCAGTTTTTCAGGCACAGATATGATGCATTCTGGTCCAAACACACGTGCTGTATTTATCAAACAGATGCACCAGACTGGAGTCACAGTTTGCGTGTCATGTTTGTGTTTGCAAGGTGCGCCTCTCTCCTCCTTGCATATGCGTTTCAGGGAGGATCGTGCAAACAATAGGAGGGGACATGTTAACAGACGTTAATTATGTATTCCACTGGATTTACTCAGGTCACATAGTTTCTCAACTATCAGTTTGTGGGGAAAATCAGAAGTGAACATAACGCAGCTGGGATTTACAAGAGCCATAAGGAAGCGTGTTAGCATGCTAAAATCTGCTAATTAGCACTAAACACAAAGTATAGCTGAGGCTGATGGCAATGTCATTGGTTTTGCAGGTATTTAGTCATAAACCAAAGCATTGGACCAACTAAAACACCTAGCCCCCAAGCCAGATCCAGATCCTTTACAGACTGTACGACAGACACATGACACAGACAGTAACTAAATAAATCTCAGAGATAAAGTACATACCATAAAATAAAGAGCACAGATGACCACGAGTGTCACAGGAAGGCCGATAGAAATGATTATGCATGTGACCACATACATGAAGGATACACCTTCTTTGTTATCATCATTGCAGTCAGAGGTGATGTTGCTGTTATTATAGCCTTTGTCTTGTGAGGTGTTTCTGTAGTTTTCTCCCATTCTTCAGAGTGAAACCTGTTGTTTGAGAGATCAGTTTCAATCAATGTTAAGTCTTTTCAGTTTTTACTGTCATTCTTCAATGTTTGTTACATTATCTGCTAATAATATTTAACCAAATAATATAGTTTCAGATAGTACAACAAGTTCTAGTGACGTATACAAGTGTTTTTACGTGCTGATGTGAGGTCATGTCATGTTTCAGTAATTTCACGTTTAATAAAAATGTTCCAGGGACCTCTGTTGCACGTCATTCCCATCTCTCTCTCTGTCCTCATGTCCTGTCTGTCTCTACTGGCTCCTGTCAGTAAAGGCTAAAATGCCCCCAATACACTAACAACTTCAACATATAAGTTATTATAGTATGTTTACAACTCATTTCACTAAAACATCATTAACTGAATCGTTAAGTCACTGTAACCTGCCTAACACAAAAAACTCTTTTTCATATCTCAGCTGTCATCATTTCCTAGAAAACTGCAAATGTCACTACAAACACCTCTCAGTCGATTAATGTTGGGTCAGAACATACAGTAAATACAACAGGAAATGTAAGAATAAAAATAATAATAAAAATAAGAAGATGATTAATTTGTAAAAAAAAAAGCCTTTGTAAGTATGTTCTAGATATGAAGAGTTAATTTGCAAACACAAATAAACACCATTCTTTAAATGAATAAACCAAGACCAGTTTGATCATGACTCGATAACAGCTTCCTGAAATGTCTAAACAGCAGTACTACGTTCTTATTTATTGATTTCATACTTAATGGTGCATCTCATTTTCTTCTTTCATTACCTCATTTTATTCAGTTCAAAATCCTGCTTTTTGTTTGCCTGTTTTTTATCTTTTTAGTTATTTTCTCTTCTTTCATTCTTTTTTGTATTTGTTACACAGTCACATACTTGTAATTCCTACTATTTAAGGGATAGAGGTAAAAACAGACAAACAAATGAAACATAACTGGTTTAACCGCAGTATTCTGTACACCTACAGTCCAAAGCTGTCCACTTGTTACAATTTGCATATTCATTTTCATGACTGTTTGCAGTCCTTTTATCCTTTTTAATAATCTCTATAATATGTCACAAAATTGACTCACCTTTGAAAGCTGCAAGAGCCCACCTGAATGAGTTTCCAACACAAATGCCTGGTGTTTGTTCTCTGCAGTCTACAGTAAATATGGCAAGTTATAACATGCAGTAAATTCCTTTTTTATCTACTACTGTTCTTCTAAAGAAGTGAGGGACAAGAGTCAACCCATTCACTTCTTCATCCACTTGCAAAAGTTAACACTTTATTGAAAGGAGTTTTGCTTGGTGTAGCCGTTATGTGTAACTGATGAGTTTAAACCAACCCTGTATACAGGCAACATCTTGAATCATAGTACTCAACTGTGAGGATAAACTACGTGTCACGATTCAAGAATTGAAGGATTTCTCATTGTTATGCGCATTAAAATACCATCAATGCATTTCCATTCAATGAAAGCACTGCTTTGGCTGCTCTCTGGACAACATACACACAGTATACACTCCTACTAACACACAGTGCATAGGGCCTACAAAATAATACACTGTACTCATGAAAACAATTATCAAAAACAGTCATATCAAAGCATGCATAAAATAAGTGGATACAGGTGATATGAGTCTTTTAACGTCTCTGTCATTCCTGTCTGTCCGTCCCTCAGGGTTTCAGGCTGCTGGGGATCCTGGATGTCCAGAACACTCCGTGTGCCAGAGACGCCGTCCTACATGGAGCTGGGGGCTCACTAACTGCTGGCCTGCTACACTTTCTGGCCACAAGTGAGTCTTATTTGAGTCTGTGTGTGTGTGTGTGTGTGTCTTTTCTTTGCTCATTTAGTGATTGTTTTACTCGGCACTCATCTTTTACGTGATTCCTTTCTCACAGAATCTTGAACGACCTGTCCAGCCAAAACAGGGCTTTAATTAACTGGACAGTTGGTAACTACAACAGGTGTTCTGTCACTGGAGTCTGTTCTGTTTATAACGTGAGAGGGAAAGCGTCTCGTATAATAAACTAAGGGGGAATTGAAATTTCGCCTTTGAAACTTAAAACAGACACAACAGCAGCTCTTGCTACAACCTAAATATGAAGCCTTAGCAGCACATCCAATGAAATGCTGATCAAATATTCCACAGTGACTCATTTAAACACACAAGGTGTGTATGTTCTTTGGCTAAAATCTATTTTGTGTTTATCTGGATTTTATGAACTTCACAGAATTGTTATATTAATTTAGCATAAAATAAAATGTGTAGATCTCAAAGAATGTCAAATCAGTCCCATTAGAGAGAAAAACACATTTTTGCAAAGAGGTTCATTTTGGACTAAAAGCCACATAAAAAAATCCAGTGTCTCCTTTTTCTGACAATGACAGATAGAAGTTAAATAGAAGTTTCACGTGGTAAAGGAAAAGTTTGTTAGAAATGTATTTATGTACCCGCTGAACTCTCATCAGCAGCCTATCCTGTCGTCCACAGGTCGGGTGAAGAGGTCTTTTGACGTGGGTTTTGCAGGCTTTATGCTCACCACACTCGGGTCCTGGTAGGTCTTTTTATTTTGACTGACACTTCCTCCTTTTCCTATCTTTCACTTGCTGATCAGAACAAACGCTTGTATTTTTGGCATCGCTACCATGAAAGAAAAACTTGTGTTCTTTACAAACAACACCAATATCTGCGGATTTTGTTTGTGACCTTTCCCTGCCGTGTCACCCTCTCCAGGTTTTACTGCAGGATAAATAACGCTAAGCTTCGCGTGCAGCAGAGGATGATCCAGGATGGCATCAAGAACAAGGTCGTGTATGAAGGGACCGTTCTAGACCCCACAAACAAACCTGGATCAGAAACACCATCGGGGCCCTCGTGACCTCAAATACTGAAATTCCTCCCCCCTCCTCTGTAAGGGCTGGGAGGAGAAGGGAGGACACTGTCAGGGTCCTACAGAGACTCAACATCCAGTTTTTTCAAAAGACTGACTTCGGCTACGCAAATGATGGAAGGAATTGAAATATTTTATAGGTGTGCTGACAACTTAGGATAAAGCAAATCCAAATCATTAGATCTCATATTCCAGACCCCCACATATATGGACGTTTTGACTGAAAGAGTACGCTGTTCCTGGAGTGTATCCTGATCCTGAAACAACCAAAAAACATTTAAATGTAGTATGTATTTTCTGAATGTCGTTCCACCCCAGCATTGACCAAGACAATTTACCAGTTAAATTCTCACTCCCTCAACCCCTGTGATGCATGACATGCTGTGATTTTAATAACTCCTTTCTTGGTATGCTAGGCCACCAGGATGGCCACTTTTCTGTCAGTCAAAACACCTGCTGTGACATCACTGATTGGGGCGTGGTGTAGTGTGTAACATGCTCGAAAGTTTGAACCCAAAAAGGACAGAGCAGCAACAGCTTTCTGTGATCGATTGTTTTATCATTTAGTATTTAAAAGTTTAATGTGTGGAAAATAAATGATGATGTGTACGTATGTGCAGTCTGGGATGTTTCATCAGTGATGCTGGAATCACCAGTCTCTAAACAGGTTCAAACTTCCTCAACTAATCAAGTAGTAGCTTACGTCTGTTATTAGTCAATTAAGAGAAAGCTGATCATTTTGTGAACTCCTAACTTTTGTCAGCTACGTAAAATGATCAAATCTGCTGCATTTGCTTTATATTGTCATAAAACATTATGCTTTTTTGGCTGCTCATCAGACTTAAGTAAGAAAACTAAGTCATTGAAAAAAATCGCTCTTTTAAGTTGAATATCGTGTTTGATATTTTGTAGATGAAAAGCAGAAATCAGTAGATTAACTGAAAATATTCATCAGTTGCCTCACTGAATGTGTACAGTCCTATTTTAGAGGATGGAGCAGAGCTAAGCCATGAATATCAGCAGATAGTTTTATCCACTAAGGATATGAGCCCTTGAACAAGACCCTGAATCCCTACAAGCTCAAGGTAGGAAATCATAATGACTCACATCAAACTGTGCTACTAAATTTGCAGTGTTTTGTAAAATGGATTAATGTACACAGCACTGTTATTCTGCTGTGCTGGACACTGGATTTATTTTTTCAACCTCAGTATAATGATTGGTTGTCATGTTAAAGAGTATACACTGATACTACTGTAAGACACCCTGGATAAATGTGTCGGCTAAATATAACGTTAACCAGGTTTGGTATGCTGTTGTACGACCGGACGACCAGCAGGTGTCACTACTTCCTTCTCTGATTGTTCCAGTGCATTGCCACCCATCAAGTCCTGCACCTGCACTGTGTGTACCTGTGAGTTGAACTTGTTTCAAGAATTGTACTGACAAAAGAGAAATGTGGCAGATCACAGCGAGCAAGTCCCTTTACCGCAGTTACTCGCCTGTCATGGCGAAGATGCCGACCACCAGGTTGATGCCCCGGTTTCCCAGCATAGCCATCTCCATCTTATCCCCTTGGCCCTTCTTGGCTTCTTTTTTGGACTTGATGGAAGCCCAGATGCCGATCCCGAGGAATAGCAGGTAGAAGAACATCATAACGGCCACTCCGGCGATGTTGAGAGCCATGATGGAGCTGCAGGATTCCGACTGAAGGACCGAGCGTCTTCTGGGCTGCCTGGAGAATACAACGCATCCCTCCCTGCTGCTGAGTCATGGAGGAAATGCTCCGAAGCTCAGCGGAGGCGCCTGGAAGTGTACACAACCCGCAGAAGGTGTATGTATGTATGTGTGTGTGTGTGTGTATATATATATATATATATGTATATATATATATGTATGTATATATATATATGTATATGTATATATATATATATGTATATATATATGTGTGTATATATATATGTGTGTATATATATATATGTGTATATATATGTGTATATATGTATATATGTGTATATATATATGTGTATATATGTGTATATATATATATGTGTATATGTGTATATATATATGTGTATATATATGTGTATATATATATATGGAGAGTGAGAGTATTATATATACATATATAGAGTGAGGGGAGAAAGAGCAGGCAGAGAAAAGAGGAAGTTTTTCCAATGGACCATGAATAAACACGTGGAAGGACAATAATGGACAAACAGTGTAGTCATTTTAATTTTTTAAAACTTGGGAGTGAGTTTGGATCTGTTTGTGTGTAAACGCAGTGTGTGTGTCCTTGAGGGCTGAAACTGCATCGAATGCAAAACATGTGGAAAGCTGATTAAGAAAGATTATTTTACACTGTGAATTGTTTACATCCACGTGTGCTAGCTTGAAGTCTTCTTCGCTGCCTTTGTGGCTGCGTTACTACCTTTCTTTGCGTGTTAACACCACCAACTGTCGATCACCTGAACAGCGTGAAACCAACGGTAGGAATATGTATAATAATGATAATAACAACTTTATTTGTAGAGCACCTTTCAACCCTTTTTGCAGCCCAAAGTGCTTAACAGAACAACATCAGATGAAAAGAAACAAGTTAAAATAAGTAAGAACAAGTAAAAAAAAAAGCATAGCAATAAGAGAGAAAAACGACTAACAGAAACAGTTTGATCACAATACAATAAAATATTAACAATGATACCAGCAAAGTTAACCCAAATTAAAAGCCAAATTAAAATGGGGACCCACCTGTAAAAAGCTCCCTAGCACTACTAGTTGTCAAAAAGCCCACTGTAAGTTCCTTTAAAAGGTTTGATGCATCTCAAGACACTGAGTTTCAGTGTGTAACAAAGACAACAAAGGTCAAAATGGTTAAACTTTTTAAACAACTTTACCACTTATACCAGTGGTTACTTTCTTATTTAGAAGAAGATAGGAGTCACACCAAACAATTTGGTACCCGATTGCTGCCCCTTTTTATGTAAAGCCACACAAACATACAGGAATAACGTTGAGATAAAGGCTGTTGCAATATATTGACATCAGTCTTTCATGCAAATAATCACTCCCTGCTTTATCATGAACACACAGGATCATCCATGTAAACCAATGGAGAATATTCAGCACATCCAGGTTTCATTCAAAGCAGCCGGCTGAGCTCTGTGGCGATAAGGAGGCTCAGGGCTGCAGCAATAAATGGTTTCCACACAAACCTGGACTTAAACATGTCCATTGATATATAGACAGACAAACTGTCAGGATTCAACACTAATCTCAAACCATTTCAAGTTTTTTTTCTGCAGTTAAGTCTTTAAAAACAAGTTGGAATGACAGCAGAGGGGTTTTTCCGTGGATGACAGTTGATTCAGCATTTCTATTGCAGGTAAGATAATGGTTCAAGATGATTAATGTGCTTTGGAAATTTACAGGAGACACAAAACCTGAACTAAATGTGCTGAATGTTTATTTTTTGAATATTTAAATTATGAGAGAAATAAAGATGGAGTAACTGGCTACAGACATGGATATTTAAAACTTTCTGTCATGTTGAAAGGAATATTAAACCTGCAATAATGAGTATTTTTGATATTAAGATCAGTTTATTACAGTGTTAAATCACCTGTTGAGAATTTTCACCTGTGCTTTTTAGCATATAGTTTGTTATTAAGGTAAACCCACTGTATGCTACCTGCCCAGCACCAGACAGCAGACAGACACAGTCAGAGACTAGCTGGTGAAGAAAGTGGAACATGGAGCAGCTAAAGAGCCAGATATTGTTCTTAAAAGTTGGTGGAAACCAAACCAGAGCCAAAAGAGAGAGAGGAGAGTGAGTGTAATAACTTTGTAAGGTGATAATATGTCAGTGCTGTGTGTGTCTGTCTACTTGTTTTTCTGCCCCCTAGTGGCCAAAAACAGATTACTGAGGCTTTAAAGTGATACTCCAACCAAAACCTTCTATTTCTACAGTGTAAACAATATAAAAACTCAAACAACCCCTGAGGAATATTTTCACTTCGCTGCTGCCCATCTGTACGCTCAGTATGTTCCACGGTCGTGCTAAAAGTATGTCTAAATGCCGCCTCGAAGCTCCGCCAGAAGTCGTGTATTTAGTCGTATTTTGAAGACTGATAGCTGCTCTCGAATATTGCCAACATCATTTGGCTCTTGAGATTCACAACAAAATTTGGGATATTTCCTTTATATGTTGTATTTTATCTATTTGTAGCTGACCATGTACACTTATTTCCTTATGTGAGTCAGTAAACACTTTTGTCCATACTAACTAACTAAAAATTATTGAAAAACCAGTGATGAGAGTCCAGAGGGGCCAAGTTAAACAGTCTGAGGCCAGTTTTGGACTGACTTTACACGTTAGCAGTCATGGGTGACGCATAACTGAGCACTGGAGAGCACACCTGTCTGCCTTCAAAGTAAAAATACACTGAAATTTTTGACACAAACTGCTGTTTAGTGCTTATTTTCTTCTTACAAAGGACTGATTGTGCCCTTTGTTTTGACTGAAACTAGACTGAGGTGGTCTTCATTACAAACTACTGCATCCACAACATCAGCTGAGCGGCACACTCTGAGGATCTCAATGCTAATCTGAACAACTGAGCACATAAATAGCCTCTGTGTGGCCTCTTATGGCTGACAGCAACACGGTGACAACAACTGTCCCCGTCCTCATCAACGTCACTAGCAACCTCACCGGCAACACCACCACACCCGCCGCTGTCCAGGTAGCCAAAGTGATCAGCTGGGTGACGTTTAGCATCGGGCTGCCCGCCATCGCACTGGCTATCTACACCCTCAAGAATCTGTCCAAAGGTTTGTACTCACTCTGCTCTATGTCCAATAACTTCACTTAACAATATTAACAACTTTTTTATTTTCACTGTTTATCTTTCATTGTTATGTTGGGATCATTTTATCATTTGATACACTTGCTACAAATAATCCTTGTAAATACATTGTCCTTTTACTGAGTGTCCAAGTAAAGCTTTTAATTAGCTCTAAACACCTTCGGCACCAATAGTCATGAAGAACGGAAGAAAAAAGCAACAAAAAAAACAGGCTGGATGGATGACAAACAAAAGAACACAATACAGATTAAATAACAAAAGAGCCAGGGTTATATCACACTAGACTAACATATTATAAAACACACAGATATTAAGTCTCTTGAAGCGTTTTTGTTGGTCGAATTAGAAAGTAGTTTCACGTATCGCTCAACGTTCTTCAGGAAAACAACAAAATGGAGCGATGCCTGCAAGCTAGTTCAGGCAGTCAACTCGAGCTGCACTGCCATGCATATGTGACATATCTACCAAACACACCCTCCCAATTTGGCGCTCTATTTAAACTGCAAAATTTCCCATCTCTTCCTCTGCCTGTCAATGCCACTGCTGCCCTGCATCAGTATTGCCGCTTGTTCTCTTCAGCCCCACCAGCACCCCAGCATCCACGTGCGGGCTCCGGCTAGGGGGTTTAAGATATTAGCTCATGAGGTCGGAGCCAAGATGTCAAACTCCATGTTCTGCTGCTACAGTAAACATTTCAACATGAGTTGTCTGGCTGAAATAAAGTTTTTTATTTATTATAGAGTATGAGAGGCATTATCATTAGTACCACTAATGGTCTCATGTCATAGCATCAACAGCAGCCTGTCAGTGTAGTCCCACTGTCAGTACTACTAATAGTATCAGTATCAGTAGGCCTATCAGTAGTAATAATATTATCAGTATAAGTGGTAATGCATACAGTACTACCAGTAGTAAAAGTAGTATCAGCAACGGTACATTTTAAGATAATAAGATCAAGAGAGAAGTCGCAACACTCAGTTTCAAATTCCACTTGACACAAATATTGATCATTTCTGTTTCGCTGTTCTCTGTTCAGGTGAGAGCAAACTTCCCATGCATGTCGTGTTCCTCCTGGTCTCTGACATTATCAGTTTCTTTGGTCGTCCAGGCGTGGACCAGAACATGCAGAGTGGGACAGTCTTCTCCTCCAACGCCACTGACTTCATCTTCTATTTTGGTGTCATCTCCAACGTCACCCTCATGCTCTTCATAGCTCAGGAGCGTCATCTCCTGGTGGCTTACCCTCAGTGTCTTGGCTGCTGCAGCAGTATCAAGCGGTCCCCTGCAGTTGCCTTGGTAACATGGGCTGCTCCGTTTGCCGTCCTGGCCCTCGCTGTGCTGCAGTACAACCTCTGGTTTGCCGTGTCTCTGCTCGCTCCTTTCCCCTTCCTCCTCTTCTTTGCTGTGGACTCCTACAGGGCCCTGATCTGCTCCCGGTCTAACCCCACAACCCCGGAGAGGAGGAGGGCGGTGTGGGGGATCAGTGCGATCTGGGCTAACTACACCCTCCTCTACGTCCCCTTCATCCTCAGTGTCCTCCTGGAGGCTCTGTCCTTTAAGGAGACAGTGATGTACCTGGGGCTGGTGTCTCACCTGCTGCTCTACCTCAGTCCTCTGGTGGACCCCTTCCTCTACATATTCATGACTAAAGGGCTCAAAGAGGTGCTGCAGGCGCTGCCCTGCTGTCAAAAGACAAGTCAGAAGGAGAACATGAGACCCACTGTGGATACTGTGGCTGAGACTGTGGAGACGAGACTTTGAAGAGTTTTCAAAAAGATTTCCAAACACATCCATCAGTCTAGTTTGGGACAACTCGTACTCCTGTTGGATTTTTGGAGCAGATGCCAAAACCAATGTTCAGTCGATGAATTGACCGTTTACAACAAAGTTAGATTATTAGTTAGTCAGAAAAGGCTCTTTTCATGGTGAAGCCTAAATGAACCAGTGCTCAGCCTGAACTAATGCTGTGGTTAGGTCTTTTCTGATAACAACATAACAGTCCCTCCACAATCTCACAATCTTGTTTGTGGTCCTTTCAAACCAAAATACCTGAACTTGCAGCAGCTTTTCCAAAAAAAAAAAGCGATAATCTTACTAATGATTTGTTTCTCATTTTTCAATAAATAAAAGTTAAACTTTCAAAATTGCAAGTTAGCTGTAAAAAAAGTGATTGCAAGTCATTGATATTAATAATATATAATGTGATCCAATGAGAGTAAACATGATTTTAACAATTTCTTAGGATCTCAGGAACTCCCTGTAAGGATATATTCCTGTCAGCTAGCCTGTGCAGCCAAGAAGGTAAATGTGCTTTCCTAACTTTTCTTTACACTGAATCAGGTCTCTAAGCACTCCTTAGTGCTTCCTATATAATCATAAATCAGTTCTGATTAGTTCTAAGATTAGAAATGGTTCAGTTTTGCTAAATTGGAGAAGTTTGTTGGGGTAAGGACTGCCTGAAAAGAGAAGTTCTAGAGACGACCATTGTTAGATTGAGGCTATTTTATCCAACTTTGGCTCATAAAAACAGAGCCCCAAAAGTCCAGAAAGATTATATTTTTTTGAAGTTATTACCTTGTGTGATTTTTAGATGAAAACCTGCTGTGATTTGGTAAAATTGCACACTCTCAAAAATCTTGTTTCTTCATTTTAATATGCTACATACACTTTATTTGAACATACTCAGATATTTTATTGCACTCAGATTTTCATGCACCGATACACTTTAATGTAATGTTACTTTAAAAAAAAATTTTTTTTTTAATGTAATTTAATTGTGCATCTAAATGTGAGAGTATTTTCTTTGTTCTTTTATCTGATTTAAACTGTACTAGTTTACTTCTAAAATTTGTATCTTTTGTATAGTAACGTTGTTGTATTTTTATTACCCTGTGAAGCACATTGAATTGCCCTGATGTATAAACTGTGCTGTACAAATAAAGTTGCCTTGCCTTGATGCTTTTTTGTTTTGTCTGACGTTTTGTCCAAGTTTTACTGTGGTCCTGAAGAAATGTTCAATTTAACTGTAACTTTGTAACTTGAAATATAGCAGAGATTAGTTGAATTTGCATCAGTTTTTGCAATTGCAAGATTACAAATAACCAGAGGGACCTACATATTGGCTGACATTGATTTTGAAAAACCACAAAAAAAGTTATATTTTAGATCAAATAAAACCCATTTGTAGATGAACCAGTGACAAGTCATTTATTCAGTTTGTACCTTATAAATAAATGATCTTCAATATATTCGATTGTATCTTGATTTTTACAAACCACACAAACACTCAAAGATTTTGACCTGAGTTTTCTTACAAAAAGCAGAGAGGACAAGATGTTGTGTACATGATAACAGTCCTTGTTTCACTTGTCTCTTTGCTGCTAAGTGTCTGTTGTGCTCTTTGATTCCAGGAAAACCCCTGAAGACTCCACGGAGTGAGAGGAGAGGTCATTTCTTCTGAAATTAAACAAAACAACATAGCGGTGATTTGAATATTGATAATACTCGTGTCTCGTGTCTGACATGATGCAGTTCAGTACAACACCTCAAACTATGGCCTTAAAAAATTAGTTGAATCAACGCATCTCTGAGTCTTATTAAACAGACATTTAACATTGAAAGCTTCCCAATGTAAGGAGTTTTTATTTGTTTGTGGACTGGTTTTGATTGTAGAGGTGTTCATGTTATTGTGTCCATCAGCTATTTAGTGATACTTCTTATTAAAATGTTTTATTTTTAAATGGGTAGCAATCTTCCTAAAACTCTCAACATAAAAAACTCATAGCGGTATTTTATTAGATCTTGTAAAATTATTATTATTCAATCCAAAGGAAATGCTAAATTGACTGTGGGGTCAACTGTTATTTATATATATATATATGTGTGTGTGTGTGTGTGTGTGTGTGCTATGAGAAAAAGTCAAGATGAACCAATGTTTTTTAGTTTGAAAATCAGAAGCAAAAGATCAGTCAGGATTCATTGCTGTGTCTCAGTGTCATTCTCAATACGACCACCAGATGGCGCTAAAGTGGTGCCAAAGACCTTTTTCAAATTATACACATTGTGGCTTTCATGTATTAATATACCAACCTTGGCTTTTCAATGTCGCCAATTGTCTCTGGCAGCCTCACATTCAGTGTCTCTGGAAGCAGCAGGGACACCAGGCCGGAAACGATGGCCACAGAGCAGATGATGATCTGAGGAAGAAGAGGCCACATGTCCTCTAGCAGCAGGATGAGCGGAGCCACTGATACCCCCAGACGACTCATGAAGCTGGTGTAACCCAAACCATTTTGTCTGGTGAGGCAGAAGGTAAATCATAAGAATGTACTCCATAAATGAGTCCTCCATAGCCATTATGTAACCCTCTCTGTGACCCTGCTGTAGATAGGAAATAGGATTACAAATTGGTTGTGTGCTGATCTTTAGTAAATTCAATAACCAGTAAGTTGCCAATCAACCTGAGTGCATGAAAACTAGTTAGCAAGTGAATAGAGAAGAAACTGTTAGCTTAAAGTAAGAGATAAGTGGTTGAAACATCCAGCTATGGCCACTCCCAAGTACGGATGCAAGCTTGACCAAAACAACCTAAAAAATGACTATTCAATAAAAATAAAAAATAGAAGAAAAAAAAAGTTACAATATCATTTTATATAATTAATAGTGTTAACTAACATCCAGTTTATAAAAACATATATGAAGGGTTGTCGGGGTACATCAGACCAAAAAGGCTGGGAACCACAGATCTACTGAACTGATAATCAACATCCTTTTTTTAGATCATTCAAAGATTCATATCTGAGTTTTGTTTTTGTAAAAATATGCACCGAAGTTGGTCCAAGGCAAGTCAATTGGACTATTACTATAGGCAAATCATCCTCCGAACTGCCTTCCAATCACTTCTAAATTGAAATAATGGGCCCACAAATATTTTTGAGAACTTGAGTTTCTCTCTGTTTCTCTGGTAAAACATCACCCAAGGACAGAGAGATTGATGACCCTACTTGTCCCACGTTTGTAATAATAATAATAAAATGATCTGTTTCAGTAAATTGGATAGTCTTGATTGGTAATCACGGCATTTTACAACATTATTCCTATTGATATGATGTTATGATGATATTTTACCCACTGACTTCATCTAAAAGTCCAGTATGGCAAGTAACACGAGCAGCTAGAGGTGAAATACTGTCATCATTGATATGAATGATGAATGTAGCAGCTTATTGCAAATGTATGACAGTAACTGACCTGATGACTGTGGGGAAAAGCTCTGTCGTATAGAGGAAGATAGTCGTGAAGGAAGCTTCTGATAGGCCTTTTCCAAGAATGGCAACAACAGTACGCACATGCCACAGACCTACAAAGAAGTACAGTATATGTAATGTACATGAGATAAATGTGTAAAACATTCAATTAACTTGAAACAAAGAGGAAAACCTAACCATTGGGGTAGGTTGGCTGAGCATACATGGTCTTACAGCAGCTTAATATTATGATAGAATGGGTGCATGGTGAATGAGAAAACCCTAACCTTAACTCAAAAGACAAATTTAAAAACCTACAAAATACAAATCAGAGGCTTAAAAGACTTTGTATAAGTTGTGTAAAATCAATTCCAATGCAACAAACAAAATGTTTTCTTCCCCAATGTCCTCTCATTGATTGCCACACATACAAATGAAGCTCCTGGAGGGATTTGATTACGTCAGGGTTCTACAAACTTTTTTGCACTGCAGAACATTTTTTCATTGACATTGTTTGTGTGAACCAGCGGACGTGGGTTGAGGAGTTATCAGGGTAATCACAAAGCTTAGGATGGAAGGTCTGCTGCCTGGGGGGGGGGGGGTTGTAATTCTTGTAACTGCACAAAAAATGGCTCAAAACAAAAAAACACACCAAAGTTGTAAAGGGGATCGTTTTGTTTCTGCTCATACCAATTCACAGCATCACATACAGAGTAATTCAAGTAATTTCTGGGAAACGTGAAAGAAACTCTGATGTGCATTACAACCTTTTGGAAGAAAGATATTTATGGCGATGCAGATTCCTGTCAGTAACAGTGTTCCAGCTTGGCTTTTTCTCCGTCCAATGATGTTGAGACAGCAGTAGATCGTCAGCTTGGCAGGAACTTCAATGGCTGCGTAGATGAAGTGTGTGAGGTACATGTTTAAACCAAATCCACTGATGTTCAAGCTGATTCCATAATAAGTCGAGGCAACTCCATACCTGCAGAGTACAACGAACAACAAATCGTGTTTCTGCAGCTTAAGTTTGCACGCCTTCCATACATCTATATCTATGTATTCTATTGAAGGAGATTCAGCCAGACACTGCAATTTGAAATACAAATATTTTAAATGTCTTTTTGTGTCTTTGTAGGTATTTTTCGAGGTGATACCCACCACACAATCCCAGTCAGGAGAGTTAACCGTCTCATCTTCGGGGTCTTGATTAGGTCAAGGTAAGTGTAGTTTTTGTCCTGCTTTTCCAGCATTTCTACGTTGGAGAGTGTCTGTACAAAGGGAGAGAACTGATGTTTAAGGATAGGTTCACATTTGCTCAACTCTATTTTCAGGCAATTTTTACTTTCCCATATGAACAATGAGTTATTGGTCGCTGTAATATAAGTCATGAGGTACAAAATCCAAAGTCCTTGTATGTAAAAATGAATTCTGAAGTTTAGCTGAAGTTAACATGGGGCTGTGTTTCCTTGATGAGCTGAGGCGGAGGGATGACAACAAAAAGAGGGAATTTTGTATTAAAAAGACAGTAACTTTGGAAGACACACACTTTATGTGTTCGTGTCTTATTTCTAAAGAGGAATGTGAATTTTGTCCCCAACCAAATACATTGAAATCGCTTTACCATCTCTTGGACACAAGAAATCACCACAGCAATCAATAACTCTTTCAACGTATGTCTGGGCATGTGAGTAATGTTTTAAGATAGACTTGAAAAAATGTGAACCTGTCCTTTAAGGGATATTTTGAGGTAGATTTGACATTAATTAACTACACTACATAGGTTTTAGGATTTCTAAATGTTGGACTCTGTCGCCCTCCAGTGGTAGTATAAAAAAGGACACTGTGGCAGACAGCAATGCACGCCAGTTTACCCCCTCAGACACGAGTGGACACAGGGATTAATGGGTTAAACAACACCAATCTTTTTTTTTTACTGACAGAAACATGTGACATCAGAATAACTGAAAAGATCATATACACATATTAGCTTTAAACAAAACCATTTAACACCAAGCGCAAACTTACCTCCAGTTTTAATGTGGGCGACAGTTTTTGTCTCTTGTTGAACTTGTCGCATTTGTTGAGGTAAAACTGAGCCCTTTCCACTTTGCCATTGGCTAAAAGCCATCGGGCAGATTCAGGAATCCACCTGCAATTGTTTTCAATGTAATTAACAATGATTGGACATGTGAATTAGGACATAATAATCACTTTTAAAAAGTTCCAACGTGAAAACCTTTATTTCTTCTCTAATGAAGTAACCAATAATGTGTCTCATTTTCATTTAGGCATTCATTTTGATCCTCTGTCTCTTGCAAATATGTTCAGATTTAAATTAATACTCATTTATTTAGAAGCACTTGAACTTGAAACTGAACATTATTATCTTTGTAATGGTAGAATTTATGGCTGAGCTGTTGTGTTGGATTTCATTAGATCTTTTAAACAATTTCCCTCACGTGATCAATAAAGTACATCTATCTATCTATCTATCTATCTATCTATCTATCTATCTATCTATCTATCTATCTATCTATCTATCTATCTATCTATCTATCTATCTATCTATCTATCTATCTATCTATCCATCTTACAACTGTACCTAATAAAGTGACCACTGAGTGTTATAGTTTTCCACAAAACATGAAGTTTTGATCTCTGAGATCTCTGAGTTCAAGTGCTTCTAAATAAATTAGTCCATTTTCTATACCGCTTATCCTCTTAGAGGGTCGCAGGGGGGCTGGAGCCAATCCCAGCTGACAGCTGTAAATAAATTAGTATTTAATTTAAATCTGAACCTATTTGTTAGAGACAGAGGATCAAAATGAATGCCTAAATGAAAATGAGACACATTATGGGTTACTTCTTAGAGGAAAAAAAGTTTCAGCAGAATTTATGGCTGAGCTGTTGTGTTGGATTTCATTAGCTCTTACAGGTAAGTGGCCACTGAGTGTATGTGCTTCACTTACCACCAGGTCAAAACTGCAAATCCTAGTGGGGCTGTAACAGTCATGATCAGTGTCCGCCAGTCGTTCACCAGGAAGGCAAACCCAGCCAGCAGCATGTTACCTGCAGACCAGGCCAGGCTGCCAATCACGCCGATAAACGACCTATGACCTGTGTCGACCCACTCAATGCCTGCCAGGTGAGGAAAATGACAAGATAAATGAATAATAATAATAACTTATATATATATAGTTTTTTTTTTACTTCAATTTCTTTCTGTTTTATTTTGATTCACTGGCAGTTTGGTTTGTATGGAAGCCATTTTTAAATGCCATTATCTCGTGATAACAGGTTAATTTATCTCATAGTCTTCTCTTTAGACATAAAGAGATAATGCAATTTCTGCCTTTGTCAGACCTTGATTGAAGTACAGTCTGATGCCATGATCAATAATGGGTTCTTCTTGATCTGACATTTTCAGCTTAAATCAGTTGCCACAGTTGTCAAGACGCCATCTATGCATGCCGGCATGGCACTCCTGATCTCTGATAAACATTATAAATGAGCTAATAAGAGGAAACAACATTTTGTTTTCTCGTGATAATGTTATCTGGAGATAACAAAATAATTAACTTGTGATATCAAGATAACGGCCTTGAAAAATAATAATTGCAAGCACGGCCGTTCTTGGCTTCCGTAAGATTAAATATGCTTGTTTTAACTCTTCAAATCTTAAACCTGAATAACTGATTTTTTTTGCCATTTGAGGGCTGTGAACACGACATTTCATCACCTTTTAAGGCTGACATGATGAATTTGTTAGCTTACTGAGAACTATTGAGATGATGCTGATTCCTGTCAGTCCGAACCCAGTGAGAAATCTCAGCACCGCAAACAGAACGTAGGAGTTTGCAAATGCACTGGAGAAGCCAAACACGATCGCCATGATGTATGAGGCCAGAAGCGTGTTTTTCCTCCCATACCTGGAAATGAGAACGGGAACTACATTTAGGACAGTAAAGTGAAGACTCCTGCAAAGCATTTAATAAAATGTGATTCTAAATATTAACTCATGATGAACAAAAAGTAGGTACATTTACACAAGAAATTCAAATGACATGTCTCAAATTTTTTAATTAGCCATCACAGATATCATTAGTTGATTTTGAACACTACTTGACACCTTTCAGTTTCTTTTTTTGCAGTTTTAGTGAACGTTTAATTGCAAAACAAATGAACATAAAACTGACAAAAGTATACTGTATGTATAATTTTTTCATTAACATTCAAACACTTTTTGTACACATACTTATCACAGATGTATCCAAAAGCTATGGCCCCCGTCATCACTCCAAAAAAGAAGATTGTGCTTGTGGTTTTTGTCAGGCTTTTTCTATCACAGACAAGGTCCCACTGGAAAAGCAGATCACAGAGAAAAAGTAATTGTAGATTATCTATTATTGTACATATTTTCTCCTATATACTGTAGGGTGGCCCTGATGTGCTAAACACAAAATTTCATGAATGCAACAAAAACACATCTGCTGTGGTTTAAAGAAAACGTTGCTTCAAGTCCGCACTGACTTTTTTGACCGCAACACTTTTTGGGGGGGAAATAGTAAAAATTTAAATGTATAGAAAATATAGCTGTTTATTAGCCCAAATCACTGGTGAGGCTGAAACCTCCTACTCAGTACCTGCAGATTATTGTTTGCACAAAATAAATTATGTTCCATGCGGAATAAAGACATACAAATTGTGTCCAGCCGTCTCTGTGCACATTCAATTTCAATTCAGTTTTATTTATATAGCGCCATATCATAACAAAGTTATCTCAGGGCACTTTTTCGAATAGAGCAAGTCTAGACCGACTCTTTAAACATCTAAACATTTCACCTTTTCTCCCACATCTTTCCTTCTCTACATCTTTTTTTCTTCCTTTCATAAAACATAATGTTATTAGATTCAAGACAAGTCAGAATGTCTGTGGTGTAAAGGCCTTTTGCTCACTGAAATTTGACACATTCGTTCATCCCTTAAACTTAAAAGCTTTTTCTGACTCAAGCTAATAATTGCTGTCTTTAACATTGCATGTTGATTCAATTCAATTCAGTTTTATTTATATAGCGCCATATCATAACAAAGTTATCTCAGGGCACTTTTAATGTTAATGTTAGCTGTGATGTAAGATGAAAGTACGATGAAAATTGAGAGATAATAATAATAATGTTCATGACTGATATTGTTTGAGGGCTGCATTGGTAAAAAGCTGGTTTAGATTTGTAAACTGGTTTGGAGAGGGTTAGAAATGGTAGGACTCACTTGTTAGATGAATAATTGTCAGAAATGTGTAACTTTTGTTTTTTTTGTCCGTCAATAAAGTAAAACAAAACAATGTATCACGTTAGAAATGCAGTAAAGCTTTTGATGTTCTGGCTGAAATGGTTCATGGGATATGAAGAAAGTGATGATTTAAAGACTTCTACACAAAACGTCTGATACTGATAAAAAGTCAGTTATTGTACCTCTGTTGCCAGGGTGGAGGTGAAGGTGGAGTTGTCATAAACCCATCCACTCTGACACCGAACTGTTGGCAGGTCTGCGCTGTTGGAGCTGTTGGCTAAGAGCTGAAACTGAGGCTCTGCAAACATCTCGCAGGACTTCGGGTCCCCGTCTTCTCGTACAGGAACGCTGACGGCCAGTCTCTGCTGCTGGGTTAAATTTCTGAAGAGTCCTCCATCATCCAGGATGCTGATGTCACAGCGGTGAGGAGGCGTAGCAGCGATGAAGTTATTCAGTAAGAAGTGACAGGGCAGAACTATGCGAGGGGCGCACAGCAGGATGATGATGGCGATTTGGAAAGGCCCGAAACCGCCGATTTCCTCCAGGATACTCTCAAACTTCATCTTCAGCGTGCTTATGGCTTCTGAAAGAACAGACTCAGACAGAAGTAAAACATGAGATAAATCAACAGTTTGGACCACTTCTCAGGGCAACGACACAAGTGATTCACTTGCATAGAAAACTGTTCTCTGTTCACCATGAGGTTTTCTTTTGGTGAGCAGGACTGAATTTAGGCTCTGCAGCCTTTTTTATCAGAACAGCCTGAAACATTAACGCCTGCATCACCTTTGGACATCGTAAAGTTGTTTAATAGATTACACATTAGACATATTAGCACATGTTAAACAGGCACACAGATACTTTGAGTTCTGGCAAAAAAAGAAGCACAACAACATCATGTTATCTTCACTCCCAGTGTCATCTCGTTCATAAAAACCCATCGTTTTTCTCCTCCCTCCTGTGGGCTGGTGCAAATCAGTTTGAGGGCAAAATTCATTAATCAGATGACACAAATTATAAAACTGAGGGAACAAAGTACATCAACTGCGTACAGCGAACAAAGTAGTAATTAAAGGAGGCTGTGAAAACATTTATATATCTTTCCTTCTGTGAAAATCTGCAAAATCTGTCTACAACATGATCCTATCTTCTACTTTCAGGCCACATCTTTTTCATGGTTCACCCCCCCAAAAAATAAAAATAAAAATAAAAAAGAACAAAAACACGAACATAAAATGTTAAAATGAGCTCACAGTGTCAGTCAGACCCCACCAACCTGCAAATGTAACAGCTGTCCTCTTTGAGTTTGTGCATTTTTGTGCATCGCTTTCTGCCTTTAATGCCAAGGTGTTTGATGGCCTGATGGTCAAAGCCCAGAATTTAAGATATTAAATACATTAATCGAGGCATTTTACAAGTTTGTCCCGCGTTGAGTCTCTCTTCTTCCACAGTGTGTTTTAGCTGTTCTCTGTGAGGATGAAACAGCTGACTAATCACTGGAATACACTGTTGAAGCCACTGTTTCAGTTCAACCTGTCTTCCAGTTGTCCTAATTAGCTGTCAGTGGAAAATGACATTCTATTAAAAGAGAAGTAAAAAAATGCCTTTTGCTTAAACTGTGTAAAGCAGCAGACCACACTAAATGAGCCTGATTTCCCTCCCTTGATTTGCAACACTGAAAATAATTTGCACGAGAGCAGTGATGGCATTACATGATGCTGTTGAACAGCTTAAACTCGGAGTTAAAGTGAACCCCAGAAAGACGAAAACATTAGTAGGCTGCAGGCTGCACGGACCGGGGACAGCAGGGAAATGTTTGCTGGAGTTTTGACCCTTACAAAAAGGAAAACATTAACCAGAAGACGACAAGGCCATTGCTTCTGAAAAGGGGGAGAGGTGTAAGAAACTGTGCTTTACAACCCTTTAGGTTGTGTAAGTAAGGTTAATGAGGTTAATGACAACAACAGATAATGTAGGCTGATTATGGAGGCTACTCTGATGATGAGCTGATGCTCTCATCTGAGCGCCATTTCAAATCCAGTTTATATCTAAAGTGTTCACATGGTTGGGTTGAAAAGAAACCTCAGCTTTGTCATGCTTTCCAAAGGCAGCATAACCTCATGTTATCCAATTAAACAACCCAGGTGGGACTTCAACCCATCCCCAGCTGATACCACTGGGTCACCTACACATATTCTTTCAGGTATATTCACATTCAAATCTGCTATTAATCATCTAGAATCAGAATCAGAGTTCACTTAATCACAGAGTACAGGCAGATAATTGTTTCAAAAAAATATTTTTCTTCTCCACCATTGTTGATTGAATTCTGTCCTTCGTGTTTCTATAATTATTCCCTGTCTTGTTTTGTATATTTGCCTTGTGATAAATAATGAAAAAGTGTGCGCGCGCGCGCGCGTGTGTAGGAGGACTTTGGAGGGTCAGCACTGACGTCACTGATGCGACGCACCTGGGTGCAGGTGTTTGGTGGTGCCACGCGGAGACGGTTCGACTTGTTTTGGGGGTTTTTTTGGACTGTGATGCTTCTGGAGCTCTGCCTTCCGCTTTTATTTGACCCATGAAACAAAACCTGGACGGCTGACGTGAGGAGGAGAGAGCAGCGGAGGCCTGCCAGCAGGAACATGAGTCCAGACCTGCAGCTACAGGTGAGTCAGACCTGCAGCTACATCATCACACCGGGGAACCGTTTCTACAAATCTGCAACACGACATCATTTCCTCTCGCGTTAATTAATGTTCCACTTTTTCTTCATGTCCAAACGGAACCTCCGCAGATGGTTAGCACGTAAGAATAATACCGCGTTTTGAGGAAGTTCTTAAAGATTGTATCAGACAGAAATCATAAAAACTAATATGTGCAGTAGACCAAGATAACTCTGTGTAATTCTTGTATTAATTGTTTTAGTCCTCTCAGTGTGGTGTTGGGCTGCATGCAGCTGCTGAGGAAGACTGCGGACACTCCCCAGGGCTGAACTAGTCCCCCAACTCCAAAACCAGCTGGTTTTATCTCCAGATAATTCTCAAACACTGACCACCAATCAGCAGCAGAGGACAGAGTTCGTTTTTAGTAAAGATAAAAAAGATCAAATATAAAACATTGACCGAGTTTAAAGGTTAATTGTTGACTACCAATGGTCACCAATTTAGTCTTTTATTTGCTAGATGAAATACATGTATATAAATGAAGACAATAACATTTACTTTTATATCCTTGTGATTATTTTGTTGAAGAACCTCTGACTTCATTGTTTGTTCGTTTTTTTTCTGCTCTCTTATATTTATTCCATCCAAACCCTGTTCTATGGGACTATGGATGTAAATTAGCATTCTTGTTAACTCCGGCATGTTGATGCCTTGTATTTTTATAGCGATGTTCATTAACGTGCTCTGTTCTATCAGATAAACGGATGCAATAAATAAATCAAATTGAGCCAACGCTCCTCAAAAGGCCTGTGCGAGACCCTTTCACATTACAGGAAGATTTAAAACTTTGCATCACTAAAGCAATAATAACAACATATTGAATTAAATAGAATAAGTGTGATGATGTGTATAAGCCCAAATGAATTAATTTAGTGTATGAAAGGGGGCTAGATGGAGTTTGCGTCACGTTTAAGTGTTCTTAGCCTTTATGTCAACCACTTTTGTCATTATCATTACCAGGACAGCCCATCTGTACCTCTCGGTTATTGATTGGCTTCAGTTGATTCACAATCAATCTGTATTTACTATTAAAAGTATTTTGTGTCTGAAAGTAAATGAATAAAATTGAGACACTTTATCATTAGAGGGTTAGGGTTGAGCCTAAAAGCCAGTGGAGGAAGTCACCTGCAGCAGGTGAGCACTGCTGCAGTACGTGTTGTTGTCCTCTAGGTGGCGGGGTAGATTCATCTTAAAAGGGGGAGTGAACTTGTAGTGAGCATGTTGCAGCTGGTAAAACCACAGCCTTCAGAGACCGTAGCTGTTTAATGGAGGAACAGCTGGGATGCCTGTTTTCTATATTATGAGGAAAGTTTATCATTGTTATCTCATAATCTCATATTGCTGTGTGCAGTGATCAAAATGTGTTTTTTAGAACAAAGTGAATCAGTGGAAAGGCTTGGAAACAACAGGGACAGTGGGGGAATGAATCTATAAATTCACTTGCATAGAAATAAATTAATACATACTATAAATAAATAAAATCGTCCTTATTAAACTTTAATAAACTGGGGAAACCAAGTTCATCACCAATTAGATATCTGTCCCGAAGTTCAAGTTTATTAAAGAGCTTTAAAACTGGACAAGTTTGTACAGATAAATACATGTAACTTAACTTTACACAGATACAATACAGGCTGTTGAGTTCTACAAAACTGGATTAAACCCACAGAAATTAAGGAGGAAGCCTAATTAGAGACAGAACTGAACAAAATTATGTTTATGGCATAAAACAACACATTCAGCTAATCTGACTTTCAGCGTACAAGATCGTAGCGTAAAACTAGCTAGCAATTAAGTCAGTCTCTAGTTTTAAAATAGTTGGTGGTTACTAAGAGCTCAGCAGGGACAAACACACTTAGAAATGGATTTATGAATAGCTGGCACAACCCTGTCCTGATGTCACTCAGTGAATAGCTGCAACGATTAGTCGATTCATTGGTTAGTCGATCGAAACACAACTATTTTAATAATCGTTTCAATCATTTTTCAAGCAAATAGTCTCTGATTTCAGCTTCTCATCGAGAATTTGCTGATTTTCTTTGTCATATATGACAGTAAATTGAATGTCTTTAGGTTTTGGACTGTTGGTCGGATAAAACAAGCAAACTGTAGACTTCACCATGTGCTCCGAAAATGTGAATGGCATTTTGTCATTATTTTTTTAACATTTTATTGATAAGCCCTATTAAAAAGGATGTTAAAACTTCAGTAACTTGGATAGAAAAAGCCACATGAATGAAAATGCAAGTGTCAGTGACCTCTAGATAACAATCGCATAACCCACAATATTGAATACACACACACACACACACACACACACACACACACACACACACACAGACAGGCAGACGCAGACAGAAGAGGTCTGAGCAGTTAAGGGAGAAACATTCTCATGAGAAAGCTGGTGTTTACCCTCCGGAAGCTATACAGCCTGCTCTGTCTGCGGCTTTCACTTAAACACACACACACACACACACACACACACACACACACACACACTGAAGGATGAAACGCCGCATCTGCCATCTGCCTGTGCGCTTCCTCCTCACACAGGAAGTGCTCTGGAGGTCGCTGAGAGGTTGACGAAGGCAGACAGACATAAGGTCAAAAGGTCCCTCAGAGGTCAGAAAATGTAGCCTGCTGGTGTAAGAGGAGTCTGACAGGAGTTAGCTGCACAAATATGAGCCTAATTAATCAATCAATCAAATAGGAGATGTTCAAAGAAAAAGGAGAATACACACGGTTAATACTGCCTTAATGGCCTCACTTATCTGCAGTGACATTTTGTTTTCGTGCTGAAACGTTTAGTCGGTCGATCAGTCGGTAAAGAGAAATGTAACCGCCAACTCTTTTTAGAATGGATTAATCATTTAAGTCATTTATTTACTATTTTCTGACGTTTTATAGACTAAATAATATATAAATTATTCAAACAAATTCTCGACAGATTAATCAATGATGGAAATGATTATTAGCTTCAGCCCAAAATGGATGGTTATGGATCTTCCTCCAGAATGAGCTTCAACACAGTATCAAGAAGATGCATGAATTTGCACTTCCTGTGTGCTTTTTCTGCTCCACCACAGACTTTGCTTTGTTTTAAAGCAGCTATAACTGATATTTTTTTAATAAAAATGTATTGCATGATGATGTGAAAACAATGTTAGAATGTGAAAGGTATGTGAATGTAGTCTTCGCAAGGCAAGTTTATTTGTGTATCACCTTTCAACAATAAGGTCAATCTTTACATAAGATTAAGAAAAACTTGTTTTTGCTGCCCCCAAGTGGCCAAAAAAGAATGAGTTATTACAGGTTTAAGTAAACAAAGAAACATGTTTTTGTCTCTGAAATTCATTAAGAAAGTATGATGCAAGACTAAAACACTTATCAGCTAAACACACATTTTTATTCTTTTATTCTCATTACATCTTTCATTATCATTAAAGCAGATTAAAAGGGCTTTACAACTAAATGCACATTCAGTTGACTTTCCAGTGTTATATTAATAATAATAATAATAATAATAATAATAGCAAGAGGCAAATTCATTTTCAGATAGAAACACCTAAACAATGAGAGAAAACCCTGAAAGTGGATTTTAAAAAACAAAAGAAAGTGGAAAAGTGAGGACTGGGCAGGCCAAAGTATTCTCTTTGTCTACTTAAGAGATTTTGGCAATACATTGCAGTTTCCCAAAGCGTGACTAAGATTCTGAAATTATGATTTGAATTAAAAAATGTAATTTAAGCCATGTTTTTAGCCATGTCTAGTTAACTCATCTCACAATTTATCCCTTTGCGGGGCACAAGCATTATGTAGAACTTTTACAGACTGCAGTAAAAAAATTGCATGAATATGAGCATGTAACGTATTGTACGTATCAATAAATTAGAATCTCATCCCTATGGTCTGTAAATCACAACTGGGACCATTCCGGTCCCACACTTATTCAGCCCACGTACATAACCGAGGAACAGGAACAGAGAAAATAAACATTTTTCCTCTATCTCTGTATATCCTGACCAGTAATTGCATTAATGGAAAGAATGTGTTTATTTGCTATCTTTGAAGGATGTCGATTCTCTCTGTTTGTGAGTGTTTTTCTGTTTATTAATAGTGAATAATCAGTGACCCTCTCACCACCCCGTCCCATCAAAAGGCTTATTTTTGGCTCTTTTCCTGATCAGGCCAAGCTGGGCTCTAAAGAGGTCAAACAGCAAGGGGGATAGAGTAATTATTGCATCAGCTCTTTGTCTCCGTGCTTCCTAGATCAGAACAATTGCTGAAAACACAATTCGGGGCTGGAGAGGCTTGATTTGGCCAAGAATTGTATTTGTGGATGAATTCCCACAGAAAAACAAAGACCGATAAAAGACACAGGACAATCAGTTTGTCAATACTTATGATGTAAGATATCCATTGTTACTGTATCGCAGAAGTAGTCTGGTTCCAGTTTAGCGTCATCACAGTTTTGTTGACTGATTTAAAAAGGCCTGGCGTTGTTCTCGTGACTGGCTGGTTCCCACAGCCAACCATAATCAGAGGTTTTGTCAGAAGTAAAGGTGGAACTTGTTTCTTATGTCTGCACACATGCAAAATGAAAACATTCACATGCCAGTTTTCTTGTATACTTTAAACATGTTAAGTTCAGTTCCAGTGTTCTGTTTCAAATAAGTCTCTAGACAGGAAGTTGGATCAGCCAATCTGCTTATTTGACACGCAGGGTCATGCAACGCATTGTTGAGATTTGGGAGGTGCGTGTGACCCACATTTATCCATAACACTGTTCTGTTCAGATCCACAGCGATGTTGACATGTATCTTTGGACAGATGGGATTTTGGGGCTGTCAAGTGGATTTGTGTTTACCGTGTAGTCCATTGGTGCCCAAACTTTTTCTGTCGGGGCCCGACAAGTTATGGAGAACAGTTTAATGTGCTAAATGAGTGTGATCAAACTGCATTTAGCCGTAGATTAAACAGGTTTATGATGGACGGTTTATGGACACAGGCTAATGATGACAGCTAACATTTGCTAGCTACATTAGCTCTGCAAGTGTATCACAGAACCATGCGTCCTTATGGAGAGGTAGAAGAGTAGGGGGCCCAGAAATAAGCCTTGTGGAAACTCTGTTGACATGCTGCTTGGTTGCCGATCCTTTTCACGTCACCCTGCAGGAATGAATGCAGTCTCATACAGTTGTGCAATAAATCCTAGCTTAATAAAGCTTAGACTGTCCGGTTTTTGTTGAAGCTGTTGTTCAACTTAATGCTAAAATCAGACTCTCAGAACGGGTCTCCCAGCGTGAAGGGGACTTGTTGGCGTGTACCTCTGTAAATTGCGATTGTTGTGTTCGGTTTTGACATTTTATTGTGTGCCAGTGGATATTTTGGCCAAATGTGGTGCTAAACAAAATCATCAGGGTTCCTCCTCTGGGGATTGTGAATATCCTCCCCTGAACCAAAGTGTTGGATGGATGGTTGGAAAAGTATTCTTGTCCACTTTTAGTATATTTCAAGGCAAGACGATGCCACCATGACCCAATGACTTCATGTCAATCAGATAAAAACACAGTATACTGTATACTAAGACTGTAGTCATGTGTTAGAATTAGAGACTACTTGTGTTTGGATTTTAACATGGGAAACTGGATGTTTGTTTACAGTGAGATTTGAGCTGCGTTGGGGGGGGGGTCAGTCCCAATCCGGAGCAGCTCAGTGTCCTGGTATTGGACCAGAACATAAACAAACTGTCCCTGGATCAGTTTATTGGACAATTGTCCTGAGACATGCTGAGGTCCCAAAGGACAGAGAGACATATGAGTGGACAGAAAGGCGGAGGTTTTGACAGAGAAATGACTGGCTCAGCTCCCAGCGTGACACAGCAGAGAAGCTTTTATTTCAGTTTCTGTCTCTCAGTAACACAGCAGGTGTTTTATTTCAGGCTCAAAGAAGCTCATAATCTGTCATATCTATGATCTTTCCATAACCTCAACCATGCAGTTTTATTTGCCGAACTTGCCCAGTATTGTCATGTTGAAACAAAGGGCTGTCCTCACATTTGGAAGCACAGTGTTGTCTTGAATTTCACTGTAAAGCTGTAGGGCGGCCCATAAACATCAATGATGGATCATCCCCTGAGTCGACTCTCCATTTATCAGTCAAATCACTCAGCTCAGGTGCTGAATGTTAGCAAAGCACCTGAGAGACGCTCTGTGGTGTGCTAGGATTTTATAATGATCGGTGACCAGGACGCACACTTTTTGGTTCACTGACTGTGTGGAAATCTGATGTTTTCACGTCACAGATGCTGAACAAAGGCATTAAAACGTGACTTTTGCAGGCAAAACATGTAGCTGATAGATAGATAGATAGAGATATATATATATATATATAATGAATACTCAACATTATTACAATACATTATTGTATTGTATTTATAAAAAATAAAAAATATCTAGATGATAAAAAGCAGGATTATTCAAAAGCTGCTGCCAGTTTGACTCAGCGTTCCTTCATGCTGCCAGACTGAAGTTTGTATGTCTGCGTGTGTGGATGCAGAAGTTTGAAATCATGTTGGATAATTGATCATAGACTGATAATGTCCATACTATGAATTAGTTTGATAAAGTAGATGATGTCCAAATTAGACCCACCTGCTGATGCATGTTTTACAGAAAGAACTGAGTCTTTCATTTAATCAGGACTACAGAATATGATGTTGCCTCAGTTCAGAAGTCTGCACATTATATGTGTAACAGCTGTTAAAAAACCCCAAAATGGATTAATTATTTAATATATTAGGCACTAGCAGTGGTGGTTGCCACAGAGGCAGGAAGGCTGTGAGATTTCAGAAGGTTTTGGTGCAGCATGAATTAGATAAAGACTCTTTGGAAACCTAAAACAAGAGGAAGCTGGCCGGCCTGAGACGCCAGTTCCTCCCAGTTTACCTCCACCATGTTTTCCTGACTCCCCACCTGAAGGAAACAAAAGGCTCTGAGTCAGCTGGAACAAAGGGATGCAAGATGTGTGTGTCAGTGCTGTTTCCCTACATTTCTGTCTGAATGTCCCACATGCCCGTTTTTGTGTGCGTATAAAGTTTGGGTTCCTGTCTTCCTGTAGAGGAAGGAAGAAGCACAAAAAATCCTCACAAAAAAGTCATAGTTTTTTTTTTTTTTTTTGGCAGATAAACCGCAGGATCCATCAGGATCTGCTGGCACCCAATTTTAAACTACTACTGCCAGCCTTTTCCCAGATTTCCCATCATTCTCAGTGTTGGGATCCGGTTTTACCAGAAGTGATGAAGTGCCTTATTTTATTATTATTCTTTATCTTCTAATTTGGGGAAAATCCAGCCAAATCAAAACTTTTCCCAGTTCATACTATTAACTATACACCATGTATAAATGGTGACAGTGTTTTATTTTGACAGTAAAGCACTTATTTTTTTAAAGGGTTAACCTGCATGTGTGAATCAGGCACATCCTGTCTCCTGATGCAGAAAAACTAGTCCATGCATTTGTTACATCTAGGCTGGATTATTCAACTCTCTACTATCAGGCTGCCCCAATAAGTCCCTTAAGACTCTCCAGCTGATCCAGAATGCTGCGGCACGTTTACTGACAAGAACCAGAAAAAGAGAACATATTTCTCCAATATTAGCTTCTCTACACTGGCTCCCTGGAAAATCCAGAATAGAATTTAAAATCCTTCTCCTCACCTTCAAAGCCCTAAATGGTCAGGCACCATCATATCTTAAAGAGCTCATAGTACCCTATTACCCCACTAGAGCACTGCGCTCCCAGAATGCAGGGTTCCTTGTGGTTCCTAGAGTCTCTAAAAGTAGAATGGGAGCCAGAGCCTTCAGCTATCAAGCTCCTCTCCTGTGGAACCAGGTCCCAGTTTGTGTACAGGAGGCGGACAACCTCCTCACATTTAAGAGTAGGCTTAAGACTTTCCTCTTTGATAAAGCTTATAGTAGGACTGACTCAGGTGACCCCTGAGCCCCCCCTTAGTTATGCTGCTATAGGCCTAGACTGCCGGGGGACCTCCTATGATGCACTGAGCTCCTTTCTCCTCCTCTTCCTCTCCATCTGTACGCCCTCATATCCCATCAATGCTTGTTACTAATTCAACTTCTTCCCGTAGTTGTTCTCTCCCCTGCTTTCTCACCTGCTGCTACTATTACTGTTATTGCTCTTATTATTAGTATATAATTGCTCTTAGTAATATTTCTGTTAATATTAACATCAATACCATTACCACAGCTATTACTTTACATCTCTATGTGGAACTGTACTGTGCTGCTGTACGTTCGCTTTCCTCCTGCTCTCTCTCTCCCGCTCCCCTCATCCTGGAAATTGGTGCTATTTTAGTTGCCAGTCCCAAAATATTTTACATAAACACTTATTATTTTGCAGTTTTGTGCTGCTGCACGTCAGCATTTTTTTTTTACTTTAAATGATTTCCAAGGTGTCATCTGTACGGAGGCAATATGTGTCGACAGCTCTCTGATTGCTTGTTCAATCTAGTCAATCAGTAAATTCAGCTATATATTTATGCAGACATTATTCTCTATTTGTACTCTGTGCATTGTGATTACAGACCGCTGATGTCTTGCGGAACATATATGCACATCCTGCACAAACTGTTCAGCTCTTCATTTTCATAAGATATATTGTACAGTTCTTTCTTATTTTATCTTATTTTATTTTGTAATATTTCTTAACATTTTTAATGCTAGTTTCTCTCTTTTATATTCTTGACTTGCTTTTTTACAGTAGCTTTATTTTATATATATTTTTTACTATGCTTATTTTTGCACCAATATACCAAAGCAAATTCCTTGTATGTGAAAACCTACTTGGCAATGAATCCGATTCTGATATTGGTAGTCAGCTTGTCAGCTGTGGTCTTTTCTGTGTTTTCAAGTGCAACTTTTAACAAAAGTTTGATCAGTCTGCTGTCATCAGTGCTGGTTATATGAAGCAGTTTTTAGTGTCAGAGTTTTTAGTGTCGGGGCCCTTAGCAGAGGGCTCCCATTATGATGGTGATTGTCTATGCCTACCTGAAAGTCCCTTCAAATGACGCTGCTTTGTTAAAGCTTTGTGTTTTGTTTGCTCCTGTAGGTAGGTTATCCTCAATTCATGTTGTGCCCCTGAAAACGCCAAAACCACCAGTTCCTGTGTGTGCAGACATAAGGTAGGAGACACCGAGTCTTTGTCTTTCTTTCTGTGCCAGTTTTGGTCTGTTTGTGCCTATCTGTCTGTCTGTCTGTCTGTCCAAGTCAAATAGAGGATGTGCGTCACAATCCAAAACAAAAACATCAAGCACAATATGAAGGTGGAGTTGAGGCTTTGAAACATGTTTACCATGCAACAGGGAAGGAGACCAGACTCTCATCAAAAAGCTTTTTAATCACTGGCAAACATTTAAAGAGTGAGGAAAAATGTACTTCTTGGCGTTGCTTTTCTTTTCCTTTGCTCACATCGTGGAGGCCACGATTCTGACAGTGTTCCAGAAAGTTACAAAGATTCACCACAGATCCATTTGAGGGTCAGATGCCAAAAAATGTAAAACCTCTACATTTTATTTTACAAGATCAATCAGTCGACTTGTTGCAGGCATCATGTTGAAATATCATTAATATCAACTTGGCTTCTAACATCAGGCCCAGTCTCCCCTGAAGTCTAGGATGCCAAATTATCCATTAATAAATAGATATTTGCTTTAACATTTATTGAATCAGAATTTAAGAGGCAATAACAATCTCTGAAAATGAATATGACGGTCTTAAAATGTGCCATTTAATTAAGCTCTCTAATTTGGTGTGGAAGAAACGAATAAATAATTTAATTTTTAAATATAATCACTTATTTTTTAAAGGTTACTAATGAGTCAGGTCAACAGCTGGCCTATGATTTGCTTGACACAAAAGAGGATTTGAGATTTCCCAAAGTCTCCCCATGTAGCTGCATAAATTATTTAATATTTTAATTATTATCATCCCTGTTTTTATGTCAGATGAACTAATAGTTAAATGGCAAGCAGAGACGCATAACACATACAGCTGTTTGTTCCCATCAAGCTGCCTCTGATACCACTGGTGTCTGCAGCTGCAGACTTGTTTGCAGACATACCTTTTTTAAACATTGCAGCAACTCTTGTCAACTCCATACACACTCTGCCAATTTCAATTCTGAGAATTCATAATATTTCATGAGCTAATTCTATGTTTTGCATGTAAAAGAATCTGCAAGTAACTAGAAAATGTAGTTGAGTAGATAATGTAATGTTTTCCTCTTTAGTTTTGTGGAGGGAAAGTATTAATTAAAAGATGCTCAAATGCTAAAATAAAGGACCAGTATATCACAACTACTTGAGTAAATGTACTTGGTCATTTAATTTTTTACTTTTTTTTTTTTTACTGAGCTCTTGGTAACTAAAACTGATTGAATTGATTGTGACCTAAAAAAAGAGAAACAGTAACACGTATGTTTGTACCTCCTATACCTGTGTCTTGACCCTTAAATGGCCCTGGCCCTGGAGAGTCCAAAACCACAGAACAGGCTGTTACAGACTGTTCTACAATTGGCATGTTTGAAACGGCTAAATGGTCTTGAACTGAACGCTGTACTTGAAGAACAACTTAAATACTAAAGTGCACACATGCTCACACACACACACACGCACACACGCACACACACACACACACACACACACACACACACACACACACACTCTGGTAAACACTCTCGTCTGTCACAGTAACATGTTAAGGTGGATAAATGAAGTACAAGATGAAAAGTGCACCAGCTCAAGATAATGCAACACAGCTGACTCGCAGCCAGAAGAGTTAGCAGTTGGTAGTTTTTAGATTAAGATTTTACATTCAACATAAGCCTTTTAGATGTAGCTGTTAAAAAAAAATGCCAGGTAAAAAAATCCTGTATCTCCAAAATGTCTTCTTTTCAGGAACCATGACAAATAACTGTTTTAACTTGATGACTTAACTTGTAATCCTCCAGCTGATCTAAAATGGGACAATTGTAGCTGCAAGGTTTTTTACCCAACAGCAGCAATTTAATGCAATGCTATAGTTTAGCAAGGTTGTGCCACAGGGCTCTTTACTGGTACCTCTGTTATTTACCTGCAAATGTTGCAAATATTAATTTTTATGCTGATGATACATTTATTTATTGCTGTGTTGGGGAGAGCTTTGTAGGATATAAAATTCAAACTTAATTCCTTAGTTAGTTTTAAATGTTGAAATAATACAAAAATGAGTTTCACAATAAAAGCGACAGCATCACAAGACTTCATTATAACTTCCCTAGGTATTGAATCTGTAACTGGGTTTTTTTCCACAATTGATAGAAATAATCTGCTTTTCATAAAAATAAATAGAAGTCAGACTTTGAAAATCCCAACAACTTGCATACCATTTGGTTGAAATGCTTTCAGTGTTGTCAAATAACCTGCTGGGATTTTCAAAGTTGACTTATGTTAATATTTCTTACAAAACAGCATCATAAATATGTGATTATTTACAGATTGGTATCGATAATCTAAAAAACTACTGGAGTATATTTTACTGTTAATAGCCTGCATGTTTATTTTTCTGTGAGAAATGCAAACCTTGTAGTTGTAATGGAAAATCTTTGATTATCAATTTATTATTTCCTCCATCACAACTGCTAATGATCTGTCAATCAGAACATAAATTAAAATGGACCTTTCAATAAACCACGCATGACGCTGATGAGGGAGGGTAAGATCAGTATGCTTTAATAATAAGATATCAGTGCAGAAACACAAACTTCTTATTGGGGTAAATTCCCCATATAGTAATAACAATGATAACAATATATGATGATAATAAGATCAATATAAATTTTTAGCATATTAAAAAATGCAGAACCAGCTACTATAACTGTACTGTATGACATTGACAAAAAAAACAGAATACAAGTAGCTGAACATGGATCCCATGAGGAAAAACAAAAACCCTGTCGTTACTCGAGACACGAGACAAAATGCTGATATTGTCTTGAAAGAGGAAGTGCAGTGAGTAAGTGGATTCACTCCTGAAACATTTTGCCACTCAGCTTTTGTTTTGGGGGAAACCCTTCAAGCAGCACAGTATGTTGAGCACTACGACTGGTGATAAGCCTTCTAGGGTTTAAATAGAGAGCGGAAGCCCTGCCCATTTTAGGTTAGCATCTTTGCTACAAGCGTTTGCTTCTGAATGGATGGATTGTCTCGGAGTTGTCTCTATTCTGTCTTTTTGAATAGCTGACACTGGTTCCTGTGATTTCTATCTATATTCTGAGATAAATGAATATCTACTATTTCTTCATTTTAGCAAAGATAAAACGATGTTAGGATACAAAACTGCACCTCCTAAGAAGCTTTAAGGCTCATAGAGGTGTAGTCCTTGAAAGCTACAAAATAAGTTGTTTTATCTTTGTTAAAATGACTAGATGTATACATTTTACGTTTTTAAATCGTCTGGCCATAGCTAGTAGAGCAGAAGCTAGCTTAAAACAGGAGGCAGGACTTCCCTTCTTCCTAAATTTTTATTTTTAAATCGACTTACATCTAGCCAACTCTTTCCACATACATTAACACAATTAATCTCATCAGTTGCTAAAAAGTCCATCTGAGGTGCTATTCTTGTTTCATGTGCATGTTTCAGAACGTGTAATGTAGTCCGAAAACCTCTTTGGTCTCCACAAATTAACTTAGTGCTGGGTTTAAGAATAGTTTTATATTACACTGCAATGACAATAATTATAATGATTTAAAAACCTGCTTGAACATGCTGTAAGGTGCTTTTCTGGAACCCTGATTTGACCAACTTTGATTTCTATAGTCAGAAATACAAATACAGAACACATTTTAAAGTCTTTAAATACTATACATGATCTTACAAATAGGAATAGCTCAATTTGCACGCTTCTCACATTGAAATAGGAAGATTACAATTTGAGATGAAAAAAATGCCCTCTTGTCTAAAGTAATTGCTGACATATCAGGAGAAATAACATAATGTTGGCTTCTGAGTAAAGGGTGGGGGGTGAGCGTGGAAACAGATAAGTGATCTGTCAAGTGGAGGAGTTAAGAGATGTGCGTCAGTGGGCCGGCTGAGCAGGAAGTATCTCTCTTCATGTGTCGCTCAACTCGACACTAGACAATCACTTCTTTTCATATCTCCTTCATAACTGCTCGACTGTTTCTCTACCCACATCCCCCCTCGGGATAATGTTCATCTCTAGTCTCATTGAACACCTTGTGGCTTCAGTTATGATAACATTTTAATCACCAATTCCGCTGCAGAAACATAGCAACACTGCAAGACAGCTTTACAAGAGTCCTTTCAGTTTCTTTGTCTGTTTTCCACTTCCAAAAAAGTAGTTTAGATACTGTAATATACTTAACCTGCAGATTTATGGCAAACCCTTTAACATTTAATCAGTAGGGCTGACTATTAGCGATTCAGTTTTCACTAGTGGAAATGACATTTCGACGTGTCCATATGAAGAATTGAATTGTTTATCAATAAACATTTTGACTAATAAGACATGAGTTGTAGATATCATTAATTAGTATTGCAACTAGTCAAAATTACATTATGGATATGTTGGCTTGGAATTCTAACTAGTCAAAAATCGATTGTTGATATCTACAATTGATGTTACTGCTACTGATTAAATGTTAAAAGGACTCCCCATAGCAGGTTTGGTTATAACCTTTCTAAACATCTGAATTAGCATGCTGTCTGTGTCTCAGCAATTAAGCTGGTCCAAAAAATGTGATAGTAACTGGAAGAAGTAACGGCAAAAACCATGAATATTTTATTTACAGTTTGTAAAGTAAAAATCTTTCTTGGCTCCTGTGTATGAAGAGTTTTACTCTGGGTTTTATTTTATTGGCATCTCTCCTATAAACAGAAGTCATTCATATAGAAATTGTATAACTTTAATTTTAAATAGTACTATCTACAGGATCAAGTCATAGATGAGCAAACTGCTAAAGGAGAAGTATCTGCTGTTTGTCTTGACAAATTTAAACTTGTAAACTTCACTTAACACCGTCAGCATCACTCACATCACTGACGGTGCCTGAAAACCTACATGTGCAGCACACTGAGCCTCTATTTATCCTAATGTATTTAATATTTATTTGTATAGGGACAAACCAATGCCACACACCTCAGCATTTATAGCCTAAACTAATCTGCAATGCCCGTCCCTAGATGGGCCTTTTAAAATACATAAATATGTAATGAAATTAAAATAAAAGTCAGGCAAATTTGGTTTGACAGCAATGGACTCAACATGCGTGTCGAGCAATCTGCAAAAGCAGAGCACTAACTCTGTCAGACTCTACCGTCCCCTCTGACCTGTGACCCTCCCAGGACAACGTTTACTGTACAGTCAAATCTTTCTCACCTAAACCCAAAACCCTTCATCAACAAACAGACTGGCAGGTCGTTTGATGAGCTGGGGAATCCATTTCATTTAAAAACCTTAAACACATTTAGACTTGTCATCACCAGGGGATCTGCACTGGGTTTTACTTGAATCTTAAAGGTTTCTATTGTGTGTTCCCTAACTTGGCTGCTGTTCTGTCAGGATCTAAATGAAGGTATCCAGAGGGCACTATGGAGGAGCTGTTGACTACAAGACCTGAGGGGTTATTATGAAAAGTATCCCAACTGGATAAGGAAATGCAAAGTTTCTACTATATTTTCACATAAATATCAGGCTCTGCCAGCTGGTTGTTAACTGACGACAAATGCTGGGAGACAGTTAACATGCAAATTCAAATTAAAGCTGCAGACCAAAGAAGTTTTATGCTGTTCTTTAAGAAAATAGGATTTTCGCATGTTTAACTTTCAGATAAGTTAGGATTTTATTCAATAATAGCTCCCCAGAGTTAAAGGAAGTCATCTACAGGTTGCAGGGAACAAACTGTGCACTTGAAGGGCAAACTCAGTATGTGTTGAGGCAACCATAAAGTCACGATAATGCACGTTATATGGATTAAAATAAACTAACTTCAACATGACATAAAGCAGAGAACATCAACATATAGTGTTGGTGGATCCAAGAGACGTAATAAGTTCTAAAAATGAAAAAAACATACATGGTCAATGAAGCACCATTGCTTTTTATATATGCAACTGGAAAACTATGTGATTAATTATGTGGCAACTTCACCTTCTTAACAATATTGAAAATGCTACATATCTGAAACGTGAAACTTAGAAAACGGATATTCACCTTTAATCTGAACTCTTTTCCTGTAATAAATTTTTTAAATCTTCTTAAAGCAAGAACAAAAAACAGTACTGTCCAGCCGCCAGATTCAATAGATATTTTAGGAATAAGATTAAAGATATTTAAGGATAAAACCTGGAGAAAAAAACTAAACTAAACAAAAATGCCACAACACGGAAACAGCACTGTGAGGGATCTGATCCATCTGCATCTACAGGGGTAGATAAGGACAAAGTACCAGAACACATGAACACTAAAAACACTATCTTCAACATTAGTTTTGCCTTTTTTAAATACGTAACGTATATGTGTACAAAGCTCTATAACTGATACTCAAAAGTGGTCACCACACAAAGACAATTACCTCAAAAAAATAGTGAGATTAAAAAAAAAATACTTAGAGTACAGGCAAGAGAGAACAGAGAGAAACGGTGAGAACAGCCACTGCGTGTCGTTAATCATAAGAAAAACTGGCCTTGTCCTAATCCTAAAGAATAATACATACACTCCACATTCAAGTCACTTCACAGGCTGCTGCACTGCACTGAAACCAAGGCTGCTGCGGCTGCTATGTACATATATATATAGTATGAATGAGTAAGTGATTATGCAGTCATCTGACCTTACACTGTCTGACCTTACACTGTCTGGTTTGTGCAGTGGTGTGCAAAGAGGGTGGGGGGAGTGACCTCCACTGTCCTTCTCAATTTAAAAGCTGAAGAAGTGGCCTTTTTATTTTTTTATTTAATGAAGCTTAATCTTTGCCCTCACATCACACTAATGGGGCTGTTGAGGTTACTAGAGCTGCTCAAGTAGCCCTCATTTTTGACTCCGATGAGCCCAAATACCAACTCAGCCTCCTTAAGTGGCACTCTGATCAGCCAGAGGGCCCTCCTGATCCCTCCTATTGCACTTCTGATTAGCCCCTGTGATTGGCTCAAATGCCCTTCACACACCCCCAAATACCCTCCAGTTAGCTTAAAGGGGCATACCACTGACACGTCATTACAGCTAAACAATCTGCAAACCATGTTTCCTGTGGTTTAGACATGTTTTTCTACCATTCCAGGCAGACAGTGATTTCTGTACTATGTGAGAATACATGACAACGCTCAAAGTTACATTAAACTTCATAATATAGTTATATAAAATAAGAAATGAAAATGTGATTTCAGTCATTTGTAGCTTCATTTCAATTATGAACATGTAAACTTAGCTGCTCTGCTTTTGCATGTATTGTATGTATATGTATCATCGCATTTGCTGTGTGTTTCTTTGTCATATAGGATACTGTCAGATAAAACAAGTCATTTGAATATGTTACCTTGGGCTCTCGCAAATGTTTCACTATTTTCTTATATTTTATAGACGATACAATGAATCCAGAAAGTAATGGGCAGATTAATTGATAATGAAAATACTCTATTAGTATTACTATTAGTTGCAGGCCTATGGTGTAACGATGTATTTAGAATTATCAATGAAATAAAAATCAATCCGGTAATGCAGTGCAGACTTTTTAAATCACGCATTACCACGCACAGTAATGTAACTCAAACAATGGCTGCCTGGAATGGTAGGAAAAAAATTGACAAAGTTCAGCAAAACAAGCTGACACTTAAACCTAAAAATTAAACTTGCATGCAGGAGAAGGGCCCCTTTTTCATCCTCATCCCCGGACCCTTATATAGTCTGTGCACACCACTGGTTTTTATGGTTTTTGTACTACGTGAAGTGTGTGTAAGTCTACACTATTGTAATCACATGAACTCTTACAGTGTGCGTAAGTCAGATCCTATGTACAAGCTGTGAATAACGCTAGCTTTGTTGTTGACTATATAGGCTTTCTCAATGAAATAATTGCACAATAAGAAAGAACCCTGTAGTCACACGAGCTACTTACCTGATGGAGAAAGACGAGCATGAAAGAGATACGTGTAGATAAATCAAAGACAGGTTTAAGATGGAAAAAAACAGAAAAAGCAAAGCTTAACAATATTCTTACAGTAGAGTACATGTGTTGCAATATATGTTTATTAGCGTGTCTGTGAGTTAGACACAATAAGAATCTGGCAGGTAGAGTAAAAACAAAGTAGTATTGATATGATAAAGGGTCCTCTTGTCGATTTGGATTAAATAACGTGGAGAGATCTGATAAAAGCTAAAATGTCTCTAACAGAAAAATAGACTAATTAGAAGAACTAAAATAACAAATGATGCATATGTCATTTAAGTTGACCCAAACAGATTTAATGCTACTGTAAATCAGTTTGTTGTGAGACTCAAACTCCTGAAGGAACAAACTGCACTACTTCTAACTATTTCAACAGAGCAGATGATGCTGTTACAGTGACTCAGGTGGGATGGATTCAGCTAAGATGAGGCAGGTTGATTGTATGTATATGTGTAAAAGGCTTGAGCAGAGTTGGGTATCATTCTGATTCAGCTTATTGATTATCGATATCATTAATTAGCTTGAATGAAATGAAACCTAAATGATGGAAAAAAAGAAATAACACATTTTACCTTAAGCAGAGTTGCCATTTGTCTTTTATGATACAATAAAAAAAATAGAAATATTCTCTATATTATTAAAATGATTAAAATCATAAAAAGTAATCTTTTTTGTAAAGAATCCTTGGTTCTACAATTCAGAACCAGTTCATGATACCCAACTCTTACTTAGGCTTGACTGGAACTAGAAAAGTGGGCTGGGTCTAATTGCTGGTCAAATACATGATGTGAAAGAACACAGCGTCTCTGTTAATGTGTAGGTAGTATCCTAATATCTTCTCCTCTGAGCTAAATGAGTAAGCTTGATAAAGAGAAGGTAGGGCCAGGAACCGAGCTGCATAGAGTTCATACCAGGGTGTTGGTCTGTGGCCCGAGACCGGGTCTGGATAAGATGCAGGTTGTAGGTTTGAATCCCATAACTATATGTAGTCTGGCCATGCTAAGCCTTAGCAGGAGACCGCTGATGGCCGTAGATGTGTGGCCAGAGCGTGTGTTTGAATCCCACGCTGCCAATACCCCTTTTACGCCAAAGACCCGAGTTCAGCCTGAACACAGTTCCCGAACACAGAGCTGACCTGTGAGAGATGTTTACACCAAACCTGATGACCTGCAATAAATCCCAGTGTCAAGACTTATTGACACAGGTCGGACAGAGTGTTGCATCATTTTGTACTCAGTTAATCGTCCCGCCTTGACCTTTTTCCATCAAGTGACCCATTCTTACATGTGGGTGGCTCATTGCAGGGCAGCTTTTGTACACTGGTGGTCAACCTGCATTTCATTTGAGTCGAGAGCTTGGGGGGGAGAGGGGATGTAAGTGGCTTGACCCTGATATCTTAGCTTGTTTAGATGGTTTAGGTACAGAGCTATAAAAAGGGACAGGGAGCACAGCGTGGGGCTGAGCCAAAAAAGCTAAATATGACAGGATGTGGTTATGAATACCATCCCCTATAGGTAGCTTAGCCTCAGGGCTCTCAGAAGGCCCAGAGGTGTGAAGGTAAAGAAAGGCTTTAGTCTCGGGTTGAGGCTCAGGGCTGGGAGTAAGTTGGGTTTATGGTGGGGTTTGAATTTGGGGCTCTAGGTGGCCTGGTCCAGGGCTCTCAGCAGGTCACAGCCCTGGAGGAGGTGCAGGTTGCCCTGCAGCGGAACGTTGACCTCGCAGTCATAACGGGTCAACTCCGGCAGACAGGAGGACTCAAAAGAAGGGCCCAGCAACCGGCTGGCTATACCTGGAAAATCACAAGCAGGTAAACACTGACATAAGTAACAATCTTAATTTCATTAAGTAATTTCTGCCTGTAATTGAGACCTAAAAACCTTATTTTCTTAAGAGAAGTGAAAAAAAAAATCTGCCAGAGCAGTAAGAATATTTTGGCCTGTTTCCATCAGAAAGCAACTTGTTTCAAGAATTTTCTAGAAATTTAGGAAGACCTTTAAATGAGAAAAATCAAGACAGAAAAAACTATTTCAGAAAACGTGAAAAGTTTATTTGCATTGAGTCTATAAAATGTCACATTGTGAAATGTTTTGCTTGAAAAATGACAAATGATTGATTTATAGTTAGAAATTTTCTTTTGATCGACTGATTGTTGCAGCTCTATAGATTTGTTCTCGTTTTAATAAAATACAACTTTAATAAATTAATCAGTGCTACACAGTGATGTGGAGTTTCTAGGCAGTTTAAAGATTAACGTCAGGTGAGCTCACCCTCAGTCTTGTTAGAAGGCAGCACGTTATACTGTGTGTAGTTGCAGCTCTTTTGGGGAAAGGGTTTCTCATTCGCACCAGTTATCCCATTTCCTGGATGCTGAGACTTCCTGTGTTGCTGCAGAGAGCTGAGACATGAAGACATGCTGCACGGCATCATCCTCCCCGACTCTGAGACAGAGGTCACAGGTGAAGTTGTTGGGTGGAAGAGTATGGGAGTTTTTATTGGACTTTAATAGTTGTAACCCACGGAAGACAGTCCACAAATGTTTGCCAATATTTCACTATGTATTTTTTAACTTGTTGTTTCAAGTCATATCCAGTGTGATTTGCAAATACACAACTTACTCTGTAAACATGTATTTTAATTTCACATAAAAATGTTTTACAAATGTAAATAGTTTCACCTCAACAAATGCATGTAAAGTCATATTTATGCATTTGTGGATTGCTTCCTGTCAGTTTGTGGACCACGTGATGGTCGTGTCTAGATTTACCCTAGATTTGCGAAACTCCCAGGAGATTCGTCGTTAGGTTTAGGCACCAAAAATACTTGATTAGGCTTTCTGGCAGAAAGGCTTTCTAACACGAGACTCAGTTCAAGTGTGCATGTGCCAGGGTTTCGTAAATCTAAGGTTACCATCCAGACTCGACCCCACGTGACATTTCTGCTTCCCTCCTATTTGCAGATTCCCAATTTGTACTGAATCCGAAAAAACACAAATGCCACGTGGCTCACAAACTGATAGGAAGCGATCCACAAATGCGTAAATATGACTTTACATGTGTTTGTTATGGTAAAACCTTTAACATGTGAAATTAAAATGTGGGTTTACAAAGTAAGTTTTGCGTATTTGCAAATTGCTGTGTATTTTTGTAATGCATAATAATGCGAGATGTTTTTCACAAACGGGGAGCTCATACCTGCCAGTGATCCTGTGCTGAGGGAGCGATCCATGGCGGCACAACTGTCCCCCCTCATCTTCTTCCAGATGATTTCTGACAGCTTATTTTCACCCTGAAACACAATCACATGGTTCCTTACTGAGCTGCCTGTCCACAAAAAAAAGAGTGAATTCTCCAAACAATTCAAGGCACACAGCTTTGTTTAAGTATAAATGATTAAAAAACAAGACTGTCTGGGTTACACCCTGCTTTGTCTTTCATCAGATCCGGGTAGCACTTGCTCCATTATTTCAGTAATTAGCTGCTTATTTTAAAAAACAGGCTGAAGTAAAAGACAGTTACATTGGATAATCTGCCCTATTTTCATGCCGTAATGATTCTCAGGAATAAGTATGAAACTTAACATGCTGTATGATAAATACTGTTTGTCAGACTCAAACTCACCACAGTCATCTGGGTGAAGGAGCGCTTGATACTGTTGGCCATGGCCACTCTGGCTGGACTCATGTCTCTGTAGGCTTGTACAAAATTGTCAATGGACCTGCACGCGCACACACACACGTACACACACATTTACATTTGATGTCGCGTTTTATTGGTAGTTCTACCAACAGGATGGATAAACAAACATAATAAACCATAATTTCAACCAAAGGAAGTTGCTGCGAGCTACCAACTGGATTAGACTTTTCTAGAAATGTTTGAATTTGCTCTTTTATACTTCCTCTTAAGTTTGCATTGTCATTTTTCCATTCATAGTTATGCATGTATAAATATCTGAAAAACAATAAAAACACTTTTGAAAATCTCTCTAGTGCATCATTTTTTTCTTTGTTTGAAAAGTGAACCTAAGGACCTTTTGTTACATCACCTCTGTTTCTGCATGAGATGTGGCATGTTCTGTTGGCAGGACAGGCGCTCCTCTCCTGACAAAGTGTCCATCAGGCAGGCCTTGGTGGCTCCTGGTTGTTGTTGGCAGGTTAACAGAGGGTCCGGTGGCCACTGCAGGTTCTGCCTGCCACCCATAGAGGACAGAGGGGTGCTGGCTGGAGCCTGGTAAGGAGGATTCTGCATGTGCCCCATCATGTAAGACCCTGCACGGGGGCCCATGGTCCCCTGGCTGGAGCCTCTCTTCTCCCCTGCAGCCCAGGACGCAGCTGGTTGGTGCTGGTAGTGGCCTTGGGGCTGAGGAGGGGAGGACAAGGGCTGGAAGAGGCTGGCGATGTTGCTGAAACTCTGCTGAGTGGCCTTGTGTGTTTGGGGCAGGCTGCTGCTGTTGCTCCCCTCTAGGGGTTCTGACTCGGAGATGATGGGATGCAGCTGGAAGTCCTCGCCGTCCATTGGGATATAAGGAGCCAAAGTCTCCAGGTCTAAGTCACTCAAGTCCCTCTGGGGAAGTGAAAGATCACATGGCTGCTCAGTTATGTAGCTCTTAGATGATGTTTTTTCCTTCTTAGACTGCATGTAGGTACATTTTTACAAACTCGTAGTTTAGTTTACCTAGAAAGAGACTCCAAATTAATATAGAGAAGCAGTAAAATTTTGGTAGACCTCAGAGATTTGGGTTTCTGATAAGAAGACTGATTAATTTGGCTGCCCAGAAAACTTGATAATTGCAGAGTTTAGAGGGGAACTGTTACATTGCTTAGAAAAAAATGTGGTTGTGTTTAAAATAACTGATTTATAACTACCAAATGTTTAAAAAATGTAATTTGTATTGCCTACTGCTTGTGAAGTTGTAAAAATGTTAAAGCTGTCCTTCAACGTGGGAAAAATCTTGCCCATGTTAAAATAAGCTTTTCCCAAAAGAGAGAGACCAGGAAAGCCAAGTTTTCAATCAGATTCAGTAAACAAGGCCTCATGAGTCAGATTAATGATCTGATAACACAGACATGCAAAGTTTTAGATTTAAGTATACCCATGGGATGAAGAAAAGGACACACACCTCAGTGTTTGCAGGACTGTTGTTGCCCTCTGTGTCGAGAGCAAACAGCTTCTCAGTCAGCTCCACCTTCAGGTCACTCTCCACCGAGCTGTAGTAATCACCTGGGCTGCTGGGCTGCAGGGGAGGAAGAGAGCGGGAGGATGGAGGAAATAAGGATAACGGAAGGGGGCGAGATAGATAAGATGACGAGCACAGAGGAAAAAGGGACAAAACATATGAGAACGAACAGAGTGAAAAAAGAAAAGATGGAAACAAAGAGCGAGAGATGAGTTCTGACAAAGGCACTATTCACTGCTAAGAGCCTGTTCCTTTCAAATATCCACCCCCGTTCTTCTCATACACACTGCCCATGGTTAGTGACCTTTAACCCCCCCAGGCCTCACTGAACACAGAAAGAACACAACTATGAAACAAACACAACCAGTTGCTCGCTCACTAACTAATCCCTCCTTTCAATTTCAATCTCTCAATCCCTCCTTCCCGTCCTCACCGTGGAGCAGCTGCTGAGGCTCGGGGTGGCGCTGCCTGGTGGTGGATTCTGCTGCACGGCAAATGTACCAGCCATGTTAGTCATGTCCCTTGGAACTGGAACTGGGGTTTGGCCCGATGCCGGAGGGGCAGGCTTGTGGTTCTCGCTGGCCCAGGACGGAGGTCCCGGAGGGGGCATAGCAGTGGCAGACACCTGGGTGTACCCTGCTGGCTGCTGGGGCTCCTCGAACCGAGTGTGGCCTGCAAGAAAGAAATGAGAGTCAGTTGGAAAGAGACAGGATGAAGAATAAAAGTGCCAACAGCTGATGCCAACTTTTATGTATGCAATTGCAAATTTTAATACAACTAATTTATGCTACAAAACTTTAGTCTTTCCAGGACCTAAGTAGCTTTTATATCATCAAATGATTATTAAAATCAATAATAAAGTTCAAAATATTTAACACCTTAACATAGTTGGAGGTGACCAGCTTGAGTTTGATTCCGAATCATAATTTTAAAAAGTAGAATTACAGACAGCCTCTTTTTTCCATTTTTGGTAAGTTGTCATGCTTTAAGTGTAATAATGCACTACAAGGTGTTCCTTTGAATTTTCCAGGATACATTGTTTTGCATTATTTTAGCTCCTACTTCAGAGTTCTCTCCCAGCACAAGAGGAACCATGAGTGACGTAAGTGTATGGTGCTTGGTCGAGCACATAAGCCAGTGCAGCACCGCCATCTTTAAAAACCTGTGTAACAGCTCGTATGTAGTTCTCGGGGGAACTCCCCAGAACTGTTTGGTTTGAAAACGCCTATTGACCCCAACAAATGCACTTAAAAAGGTAACAGAAGTCAATACAAACAGAAGTCGAGGGAGATGATCGTGTCTCCAGGTGTTGGAGCCAGCTGGGCGAGGTCCTCCGGCTCCTCTTTGAGTTTGGTGAAGAGGGCATCTCCCGGCTCTCGGGTCATGCCTTCGCCTCCAGCGGTGAAGAAGCTGCTCATGTGGCGTGGCTTGAACAGGGACTCCGTCTGCTCCAATGAGAAAATCATCGACTTCTCCTCGACGTCACTGCAGGATTGGAGAAGGAGAGCAGAGTGAGTTGGGTTTTGTGTGGACGTGTGGATGCAAAGATCACATAAAAAAGAATTTCCAACCCCATATTAAGCTCCCGTGTAATAAACAGGAATGCTGTGTAATGATAAATGGCTACATTTATATAGGTTTTTGCCTCTGATTCACCCCTTCACGCACACACTTGCACACTGATGGCAGTGAGCTACCACGCAGGGTGCTGACCAACCATCAGGAGCAATTTGGGGTTCAGTGTCTTGCCCAAGGACACTGCAACATGTGGACAGAAGGAGGTGGGGATGGAACCGCCAACCCTGTGATCAGCAGACGACACTCTACCTCCTGAGCCGCCCCTATAATGTCATTGTGAGTTTCATTTACATTGGCTTCCCATTCCCAGGGAGCATGGGTGTTAAGGGTTAAAACAGGGCTAACTTTAACTAACAAAAAGTGAGGTTTTTGTTAGATTTATTATGCTTTTCAACAGAATTGTTCCAACACTTCATTTTAGCATGTGGCAGGTTCTTTCATAAACGGTCCTAAGTAACCTAGACATCTAAAACAAGGGACACTTTTTTGACCAAATTCAGCCTGATTTTGACACAGACATCTTTTTACCTACAATTTGCCAGAACTGTGTTCGCTAGCATGACAGTGCTTACCTGAGGACATAGTTTATGCACACGATGCACTGGGGCTGGGAGTTGCGACTGTTATAAATAACAGTTCCCTGGGTTTCTACCCAGACGTAGCCTCCGTTCTTAGCCAGCATGCGATACTGACCGCTGACTGCCTGACCCTTGGTGCACACTGCAGAAAGAGAGGAGGGGGGGAGAACTATTATGAGCCATTGTGTTTGGTGACTCAAGGCAGCTCAAGTATGGAACTGAGCCACTTGTCCATGACTGTACTCAGGACTCAGGTTGACAGTGATGGCTTTATGTTGCAGGAAAATCTGTCCTCTCACTCCTCGTCTGTCCTGAAGTCTTTTAAGATTGTACTGAGGCTCACATCTCTTTCAGATATACTACCTCGTCATATTATGAGCTCATATTCACATATTCACACCTGATCCATTGTAGTAGTTGATAAGTCGGGTCAGTAGTTGTGTTTTGAAGAAATAAGACAGGAGTAGTGGGGCGAGTTGGGATGCTTCTCTTCAGTCTCTCTTTATCCGTGTTTTCAGTTTGTCCCTCTGGGGTGAAACTCTGTAGTTTTGGTGATTTTTATGGTTTCAAATCATTTAAAGGAATACATACTCCTCTACAGGTCAAGACCATTTTACAACCCCCTTTTAAAGAGCTTTGAATAATGTCAAACGTCAGCTAAAACAATGAAGAATTCAATATACAGCTCCTATGACGTTTGCATAATAACACACTTTATGACTCATGGGAGCAGTTTTTATTGAGCGCTAACAAAATTATCATTGTTTGATCTTGTGTAAAGTTATGAGGTGCTCACATTTTACTGTCCAGTGCAGTAACACAGTACATACTGAATGATCTTCCCAGAAGGAAACTAACCCAACGTGAGAAAATTCCTTGAGAACTGAAAGCCGAAGCACTTCAGTCTGTTAATGTCAATGACTGAGACACTGTTTAACCTATAATTAGGCAACTTTTACAGTAAAAGCTCAGACCAGCTGTATGTATTGTATTTTATGTGCTTAATTTGTATTTTTTCTGTTATTTAAAATGTCTCACCATAAAATTATTCATAAAATATCCATGTATTTTGTACGAGGCTGTGAAATCAACCAAACGTCGGTTAGCAGGAGAAAGTGAGGATGTTTGACTTTGGGCTGAGAGGGAGATGTGCTGGCTACAGTCCACAGTTCAGCACTGGCGTGGGAAAGGAGCAGCACTGTGGTCAGAGAGTGTACATAAGGCCAGTGACTGTGTGTGTGTGTGTGTGTGTGTGTGTGTGTGTGTGTGTGTGTGTGGAGGAAGCTCAGGGCAACATTACATGTAGCAGAGAACGTTGTTAGCATGTGCTGATCGACAGGCTGGTCACGTTGGCCGTGAGAGCCGGTCATCCATGTGAGAGTGAGTGTGTGTGAGAGAGAGATAGAGAGCTCTTTATCTCAGCAGATTTCAGCCAGCTAAGGACTGTAGAGACAGACCATTAAGACCAGAAGTAAAGAAACATACACACACAAATCATAAATCCACTTACAACACAAAACACAAAAAAATGTACAGCTGTTTGTAGTAAGACAGTGTTTAATAATAATACATTAGAGAAGTGTGGCTTATTTTGCTAAATGAGATGCTAAATGCTAAAGTAAGATCTCAAATAAAGTTGTTTTTTTCCGTTCTAAAAGTCAGGAATCCTATTGGTCCTGTTACAGAAAGATTAGAGCGATGCTGTCAGTAAGAAGGATGTTTTTTGCAGTTTACACGCACACACACACACACACACACACAGACACACACACAGACTGCCATTATGTTGCAGGGGTGGTTTTAAGGAACTAAATTACCACTTTTCCTCTTGTACTGTCACTGCTGCTCAGAGCTTCTAATTATATCGTACTGTCAGTGGAGAGAAAAGCCATGACACTTCAGAGCCTGGTCAGTGTGCACACACACACACACACACACAAACAAACAGTGTCATTAGAGTGTAATAGAGGCCACCTGGTCCCCTGTCCACTGTGTTTGTGGCAGCAGATCTGCAAACCTCATCAGGCCATCAGTGGTAATGCTTGATTTAATAAAGACTTAATGCTCTTAATGCCATGCCCCTGCTCTGCACACACACTCATACATAAACACAAATGTATTACCACACACATTAATAGGAACTAAAAATGAAAAGAAAACTTACAGAAATACAGCCTGATATTCATACTTCAACTTTTTGTTTCTCACAAGGAATAGACGTTTAAATGCATCATGTCATCATCACCATTGCAGGATTGTAATCATTGTTAACATGTTGTAACGTAGCTACCTACCTAATTATTTGGCAATATACAATATTTCTAAAGCCCCACTCTGACTGGATTTATGTCTCTAGGGGAGGTGGGGTGATTTTAACATCACCTGCACTGGTCAATGGTTTTAATCCCAACCAGAGCACGTATGTGGGTCATTTTTCACCCACACCTTCTAACAATTATCTGTTTTTCTGTGAACCCGCCGGCCCTCCTGTCATTTTTCTAAAGAAAGAGCTGCTAATTTACTTCATTTTAAAAGCTCAGTGTGAAATCTGACTTTTATGTGAAAATGGAAGACGGCAAATATGTTTGTGCTAAATCTGATAGACTGAAACATGTCATATGTCAAGACGAACATATAGACCTATCTGAACCAATACGACGATGTAAAAAATAAATAAAAAAGACATCAGGAGAGCGAGGCCCCATAAAAGCTCATCAAATGTGCTGTTGTAATTACAGCTACAGATACAGGTGCTGCTATTCTCTTTAGGCTCTGTCCTGCTGAAGGTCCGTGTCTATTATAGACCACACCCTGTAATATTAAGATGGTTAAAATGAAGTCTGGGACATTGAGTTTAATCACAGAGAAGCACAGTGAATATTTTATCCCCCACCTCCCCCTGTAACGTTAATCCTGTCTGAATGAGACTTTGACAGCAGTTAGCTCATGAGCATGTTCATTTTGTTGTTTAAATACAGTTTAACTTATCATAAGCAAGGACAGATCTGACTGATACAGCTGATTGATACCAGTGATTGGTATTTTTTCAAGCGTTATTGAATCCTCAAGTTCATGTAATCCAAACGGCAGCATTCACTAAATACATTTCAAGAGTAATGGTGTCTTTTCACCTCCATCTTTTAATAACTGCACGTTCACCAGCGTGGATCCATATTCATTTGACGCCCCCAAGTGTGTGTACATATGAGTTGTGTGTGCACATATGAGTTGTGTGTGCTTACAGTTATGGTGGCTCTTAGTGACGCTGTCGGAGTCCATGGCGTGGTAAAAGTCATAGACTGAACGACCCAGCAGATCCTCAGCAGTGTAACCCATCAGCTCCGTTACCCTGTAACACACACACACACACACACACACACACACACACTTAGCAATGCACAGGATTTTATTTATTTGAACTTTTCTGTGATTCCCTTCTTACACAAACTGCTCTGAGCTGAACTTCTGCACTTCAAAAGGCTTCAAGTCAGGAGGTGTACAGACGTCCAAAAATAAGAATTGTTCACATTCTCCGTCTCTGCTGACTCCTCGCTTTTCTGGGAACAGCTAATCTCTTTCTGTCACTCTCATCACGAGTTCACTTTGTTAATGAGGATTTCGTTGCTGGCTTCAAGTTGCCTCATTTAAAAATCCCCCTTTCTCTCCTTTTATTTCCTCCCAGCTCACTTTTCCAGTTAAATACGTCACTATGCAGGTTTTTGGGGGTAAATTACAGGATTACAGTAATCTGATTACCAAAAAAAAAAGAGGCATTCGCGTGCAGTTACTTCTTAACATTCAGGTGCATTAAGTTACATTAACTTTTTTTGGGTGTAGACAAAATTAAACCAAAACATACTTAGTTCGGTTTCACTTTAATTGAAGTGTAAACCAAACAATTAGACTGAGGGGCGTGAGTGAAGTCTCTTCCCAACAAACTGTGCTGTGAGAACATAATCCAAACCAACAACAGGAAATGACCCCCTGAACACAAGGTTTTATGGGTACAAGGAGCCCAGAGAGGGTAAACTGGGACAAAGAGTGCAGACACATTCGTCACGCTTAGCCAAAATGAAAGTGGATGGAATGTGATTTTATTTCACCAAAATCTTTCAGACCGACAGGATGACAGTTTACCAAATCGCCATCTTGGCTACGTAGCGGAAGGGGAGTTACCTCCAACGTATGAAAATGGTGGCCGTGGTTGCGATTTGTTACGCTGAACACCACACTAAAAGTAAAAGCATTCATTCATTCATTTTTACTAAAACTGAATTGAAGTGAGCAAACAAGCCGACAGATATTTTTGCAGGCGACAATCACGGTCAAATGTTGGCGATAATGCTCCACCCGGCTGTAACTCACCATTAAAAAGAAGAAGAAGAAGAAGAAGAAGGAGGAGGAGAATAAGGATTGATAAGACTTTTAATGTACTGTAGCTCTCGCAGCCTTTCTGACAAATATCAATGGCTGCAAGCTCCCCAGTTATCTCATCATCTATCATTGGTTGTTCATTGCACATTCCCAGACCAGAATTCCTGGATTTCTTTGTAAAAAATGTGAAAAATTGTAAATTATCGAGTCACAGTGGGATGAAGATTAACAATGTGTGTGTGTGTGTGTGTGTGTGTGTGTGTGTGTGAGAGTGAGAGTGAGAGTGAGAGTGGGGGGGGGGGGGGTCTGGTGGTGCAGAGACTCTTGTCCTCAGATTACATAACAGACAGATGCAGGCCTCAGAGTGGAGGGAGGGAGGGAGGGAGGGAGGGAGGGAGAGAGAGAGGGCAGAGAAAATGAAAGAGGAGAGGGGAGGACAGATCCATCCTAAAGTAAAGTGGACATTATTATGTGAAAAAAAAAGTTAGTGCAAAGGGAGAGAGTGAATTAAGGAGAGGAGCAAAGAAAGGAATGGTTGGAAACAATCTAAGCGAGAACAGATGAAGGAGGAAGGAGGTGACAGAGAAAAAGAAAGAACAAAATCATATCCAAGAGTGGTTGCAACTGAAATAGCATCAAATTATAATAATGATGATTGTGATGATGATGATTGCTGGACCCCTTATATGCACACTCCTACCAACATGTGACCCTTTCCCCCTCCACACTGCTTTCTCACTTTGCTTCTTTTTCTCAGCCCTCACTTTCTCCCTCTCTCTGCCTTCCTTTTTCTTCCATCCATTTTTTCCCCCAATGGTAACGATATACTTGCTTGTCTCCATACTTCACATCTTATTCTGTGACAGACACATAAGTACACATAATGACAAGACTGAAAGAGGAAAAGAAATGATTTCACTGCACAGATGGTCAGAAAGAATGTCATATCTTCGTTGCCATATTACCTGGCCCAGCATCACTACAATATGGTCATACATCTATAAAGCGCACATCAATAATAGTGATACCCATCAAGGGTTTTATCACAACCAGCCAGGGGTCCAGCTCTGTCCAACAGAATTAAAAAAAATAGGGCGAAACAATTAGAGAGATGGCTGCAAAATAACAAACTGGTTAAAGTCGATACAATTAGGCTCAATCGCATTTCTCAATTTCACGTAATTTCACTGTCTTGGACAAAATGTGCAATTTCAACTTTCAGTTCGGCTAACTTGTGACCGGCGTTTGTCTTTTTTTTTTTTTGACATTCTGTAGACTAAATAATGAATAAAAAAATGATCATTTAACTCAAAAAGCATCAACTCAGTTCTTATATTTTGATCACAGTCACTATTAAACTACCTTCACTCCTCCCTGCTCAGTTTTATACATTTGCATGCAAATCAGAATGACTGCTGTTGTTCTTACTGCTCTACTTACTTTTTTTTTTCTACACCTACCATGTTTTCAGACAATTTTGTCTTTCTACATAGCTTTTATTCAAAGTTTTTTTATTTAAATAATTTCAGCATGGTGGGAGGACGGAAGACTATGGAGTTTTCAATGGTCATCTACGAATTCGACCGGCATTTAGTGGAATTCACTCTTTCATATAAATCTACGAAGCCTGTCAGTTTCTACCATCATTTTATGTTGAACAGTATCTTGTACACAGACACCTCCTTTTGCTTATTGCCAGGTTTTGTAATTGTGTCCTTGTCACCGTCTTCCATCATATGAGAAATTATGGGTTATATGAATGAGCCCGTTTACTGTATTCATAACATCCCGTCCAACAAGACAACAAAAAGTATTGATGATTTACTTTTAACTGGACGTTTTAGGAGCCGTGTAAACCTGAGAGGTTCGACTTCCCTCATTCAGAAGTTGGTCCCGTTCTCTCTTTCTCCACTAAGTGAAAAGTCTCTCTTTTCTCCATCCTTCCCTGCTCCCTCTCTCTTTCTCTGCCTTCCATTTCCCCCCTCGACCTCTCACACTGCCAGATATGAGCTAAAGAAACGTTTTGTCCCTTCCCTAATGAGTCTAAGTCCCTGCTGAGCCAGGAGGGCGACCCATCTACAGAAAACTCATTTGCGTAATTGGAGAGAAGATTTGGGCAAGCTATTAAATTGCACCAAAAAGGCGAAAAAGTAAATGAGTCCTTGTTTGTAGCGCGGCCACGCAAGGACGCGTTCATGCAATACACAAACACTTCACTTTTCTCCAAAAGAAACCTTTGTCCTGCATGAGCAAGATTACAGGTCTGCAAGCATGTGCTTGTGTAACTCGAATCAGTGTGTGTGTGTGTGTGTGTGTGTGTGTGTGTTCCTCATCCCCTCCTCCTGCCAGTGGGAGGGAAATGTTTGGGTGCAAACGAACCGGTTCTTTGGCTTCAAGATGGCCGCTATGTGTGTAACGGAGTTGGCACCAAAGGGGCAAATCATTTCACACGTAACATCCGTCGCCATCGACCCTTTTTCACGGCAGACATGTTGACTTGTCAGAGCAGGAAAAGCACAGGTGGATTTAATAACGCATTCTATTTAGGAGAGCCAGCTCCAGGGCTCCGGTATTGTGTATGCTCACTCAACAGCATGGCTTACTGGGACACTTAATGGAATGGAGCCATCGTTAATGTCATTACTTACACCTGTGCTTTTCCTGCTTTGACAAGTCAAAATGTCTGGGTGACACAAGCAGCTCTGGACGGTCCCAGTGGCACGACAAGATAAGATGTCAGACAGAAGCTTTAAGTGACAACTTTTAAATAGTGGAATGCGTGCGTTTGTGTCCATGCGTATCTGTGATCGGGAACACTTGGCACAGACAATGTCGTGACAGCATCTTATTAAAGTATTAATGTTTCTCCTCTGGCTTACATTTCCCCACTGACGTCCCTGCCAAGTCAAACTCATTCAGTCAACATGCTGCAATCAGTCAAAGATTCTTGTGTGTACTTTAAGGACTGTGTTTTAACTGGCAGCGCTCCACATCGTGAAGATGCTGTTCTTATTGAACCTTTAACGAACCTCAATAGTGTTCAATAGAACAGTCATTATTCACGTACATTTTCTCGTTCTGAAATGTGACGATTTTTTTTTCTTTACTGTAAATTGAGTACTTTTGAGGTTTTTTTTGTTTTTAAAGGAAAAATAACTAATCTCAGTCTCTAAAAAGACCTAATCTCAGGCTCTGCTAACTTCCGACTGGCATCTGTTTGATTAATGAGTAATTTAAAACAAAAACTTAATCAAAGAGATTAATCAATAATGAAAATAATAGTCCACAGCTCTAGTCTGTTTCTGATCTTAAGGCCTCTGTGACTTACATCTACATTGTGCTCACATGATGCATACTTTAATGTAAATGTATCTTTGGTCAACTGACTGACAGTTGTCTAGTAGTATTCCAGCACAGGTACTTCATAAATTACTACCAACAAAAAACACAATTTTCACATTTTCTCAGCTGACTATGATCCCAAAAGGCTTCAAATAAATAAGTAACATTTTATTATTATTACTGTTGCTGTTGTTATTTTCATTCTTGAGAAAATAAACTGCATGTTGTTTTTTTAGGCGAGGATCACATATGGAGGTCAAACTTCAATTCTCAGTAAAAATAAAACTATACTGGCAGCTCATTATATATGTCAGAAATGTCCTTTTGTAAAAGGTAGGTCTAAGTCCTTTACATTATTTCCAACAGAAATGCCTTAAATTGATTAAACTGATCACGGTCGTTTTTCTAATTGCCACAGATCCAAAACTGTGCAACTCCTCCCCCTTCGGCAGGAAAGACATCGGACACTGAGAACAATAACAATAATATCAGTATCGTGCAATATTACTTTTTCTATGTTAGTTTAGTTATTTTACTACATTTATCTTACATTTGTTATTCTATTAGGCACTGGTGTTAGCTTTTTACTCCTTATACACTTCACACTTTATTTTTTATTACTCTATTGTTTTTATTCTTATATTGTTGTAATGTTTGAGCAATCTCTGGCACAAGAATTTCCTTCGGGATTAATAAAGTTCTATGTTATGTTATCAAAAGCTTTTTTCTAGAATTCATTTCCCAGATAAATCTATCTTATGGGCTTCATGATAAAGAACCAAAGACAGTGATATACTCACACACTGTCTCCTTATAAATGTCTGCACTTCACTTTCTGTAACCTCAAGCTGTGTGCATCCTACTGTGCGGGACTGTGTTTCTGTCTACCTCTCGTCGCAGTAGGTGAACTTCATGTCCATGCTGTGTCTGCTCAGGAAGGTCTTGCTGTCCAGCGGCGTGTCGATGTTTGATGGGTGTGGGATGGGTTCGCACATCAGGACAGCGCAGGTGAGAGGAGGCTCCTTGAAGCCGCACAGTCCTCGAGGAGGGCAGCTGTTGTACATCTTCAGGTGTCCGGTGCAATGCAGCACCTGGAGGGAGCAGCGGGAGGAAAAATAGAAACACACAGTGTAGCAATGAAGCTGAAGGTCACAGGGTGGGAGGCATCGCTGGTGTTTTGTGTTGTTAGCAGCTGTTGTTGACCTGACTTCACCGTCTTGTCATTTTTTGTAAAATAACCTTTTCATTGAAGGACTGATTGCACCATTTTTTGTTGTTTGCTACTTCTTTCACAGCCATATTTATCATACTTATCTTTTTATTGTGCAATATGCATTTATCTTCTGTTTACTTTCAGTTTTTGATTTAACTGGGAAGCACATCAAAGTAGTTTCAGGCGTTGGGTGATTATTAATGGGATAGGAAAGCAGAAAAAAACATTTCTGTAACCCAAAATTATGTTTATTTTTCAGACTTTGGCGTAATGTTACCCATTTCTTGTAAATTACAGGATCATTTCTACTATTCTTGGGCCAGCTGTTCACAGTATGTTCACATATTTGACCTGTGACAACGACGCTGCAAGTGGATCCATTGCTTCATTTTAAGGCGTCACAAGCCCAAACAGTTGACCAATGACCTAATGTACAGCCAGCTAGAAGTAATGTCTGTATAGGAATGTATGGGATGTGTGTATATGACCAAACAACCTGCACACATGAGATGTGCAGATGTGTTGGCTTGCAGCTGCAGCAGCTCTCTTACCTTCCAGCTGGCTGACTTAAGGTTGACGGTGCGTCCTCTGTTGGTCACCGTGCATTTCATCCTCATGAAGAAATCTCGCTCAGTGCTCAGCTCTTTGCCTTTTTTACCGAAGCCACTGCCTGAAACACAAACAGGGGGAATATTGTGTTATATGTTGCCATAAAGTCATCAGCTGTCAACAATCTGTTCATGAGTGAAACTGAAGCACTTAAAGCCTTTAAAATTCATCAATTTTGAGTTTGACTTGTTTTGTCTTTGCAACTTTCCTGTTTAACCTTCAGTTTGATGCTTTTATCCTTTGAAAATCAGAGCATAAAAATGCAGTATAACTTTTATTTTTAATTGTTTCCAACATGATGAAATGACTAGACTGAAGGCCAGTCACATAACTGCTGCTTGTAGCAGTGATTTTATATTTTAATTATATTCTGTTGTCTTTTTGTAGTGGCAAAATGAACCAAAGTTAACCCTCCCCTTATCTGACTGGAGACAAGCAGTCAAGGTTTAGACTCGCTGAGGACACACACACACACACACACAAATGGGGGACGTGAAGCTGTTACATCACGGGGTCAGAGTTCAGCCCCAGAGCTGCAGCCACACAGTAAAGTGGTGAAGTGTGTCTTTTGTCTCCACACTCACACAAGTGTGTCTTTATCTTTACATAGTTACACTTAAACAAAACACACACTACAAAAAAAATAAAATAATAATATATATATATATATATATATATATATATATTCTCTGGTCCTCACAGAAGAAAAGGTGTGTGTGTTCATATGTGTTTGTGTGAGAATGTGTGTTAAAGGCAAAAGGACAATAAAATATACAGTATTGTTCCACTTGTGTATTTTGTGGCCACTGCTGATAAGATTTATCAACCACAGCTTAGTGAGTGTGATAATGTGTGTGTGTGTGTGTGTGTGTGTGTGTGTGTGTGAGTGAGTGTGAGAGAGAGCGCATTGTTTTCTCATATAAACCTTAGTCAGCTACACACTTAATTTTTTCCATTGTAACGCAGGTGTATCAGTGTTTCTTTTCTGAGTAAAAGTTTGTTCTTTTCACACTCTTGCTTGTATTTAAAAGTACATATTTATTTGAATATATTCTTTTCTTTTTCTGTAGGTTTCTTTTCTTTTTTTCCCAATTGTAAATGTCAAGTACTTCATTTTACTTTCCGTCTTACTTACATATTTAACATTTCCCTTGACAACTTTCCCTTGATGAACTTTGGTCCATCAAGTATCTTGAAAACTAATTCACGCTCCCCAGAGGATCGACTTGCTCCGTTCTGGACTCTCCATAATCTAATGGGCAGATTGCCATGTGAGCTGCTGAGCATATTTATGCTTTTATGGGACAGACTGGTGAGACTTTAATAACCCTGTGACCACTGCTCTGGTTACATTTGTAGAAAGAGTAAGACAGACCTGCAGTCGTTTTTGAATAAGGAGGGGGTTTAGAAGGATATATGGCATTAAAAATCAGCCTGACAGTGAGATTTGTTTGTGGAAAATTGTTGTTGTAATGAGGTAAAAACCAGAATGAGGATAGCAGGTGTGTGGGTGAGACTGTGTGCTGACCAGCTGTCTTCAGGCTGAGATTTTCTTTGATCTCCTCGTGGTCACATGGGTGGGTGAAGTCAAAGATGCTATGACCCGTGAGGTCCACCTGGATGAATTAAAAATAACATTATGAGATATGAAATATAAAATGAACAAACATAATATCATAACACTTTAATATCAATACACGTCTGTCCTGTTACTGTCTTCTCTAAGTTTAACAGCAGCTGGTCTCAACACTCTGCATCAGGGTCGGACACGCTGTGCTTTTCATTTCTGGCAACAGCAGCAGCGGCTTGTTTGGGATAAACAGAAGAAGAAGAACTGGGTTGTGAGCATGAGCAATGACAGCCAGCAGCATCCAACAAATAACAGAAAGTGTGTCACCCCTAGAAACACAAAACAAAACTCATCACCACAGATGCTGAAGAAAATCAACAGAAAGAGTCCTCGATCAACAATTTACAGTCAGCTTCACCTCCTCACTGATTTGCTTTTTCAAGTCGGTGCCAGAGAATAAAAACAAAAACTCAGAGCGTGTTTAGAGCTGAACCTCGGTGTCTGGCCTGAACACACACACGGCTGGAATGAGAGGTATTTTGCACAAACACAAGGGGCTCGTCTGAGTAACAGTTTACATCCATGTCTCTGGCTCTGACTGTCCCTCTGTCTGACCTCTGTTCATGTCTTCCTGTTTGCTGTCTTTTTTTCTACGGAGCCCCTGAAGTCCTGTAAGGTGATATTTATTATGTCTCATAATCATGACTTATCTGTCTAAATCATTCATTCATATATTAAGAGATGATTGTAGTATGACAATAAGGTGATTTTTCGGTACGGTTGTCTTACAGGTGTATCAATGAAAAAAAATGAAATCATAGTGTAAAACTATAAAAGATCTATTAGGAATACTGAACACTATGACCAGTATTTAAGTATTTTTAGATATTTGACGCTTTTATTATCTAAAGAGAAGACAGGAAATAAGGAGAGAGATGAAACAAAAGTCACTGATACAAGTTATTAACTTGTGCGCACAAGATAAAAAATATCACCTTATGGGACTTTAAGGGCTCTGTATTTTTCAGTTGAAATAACAAAATATATACAAAAACATTTATATCACAAAACAGGAAAAAAGGAGGTGTTTGAAATGTAGCATATGTACTATTTTTGTATATATATATTGACACCTACAATAAGTAAATCTGCACGCCACAACTTTCATTTAAGTCTGTAATATGGTATATCCACAGCTGGTTATTGTCACACTCTGAGGCAGAACAGGAGCACTACAGAAATATGTTTTTAGTGTAGTGAAACTTTTAGCGGTTTTATCTCATTTCATGCTGCATGACCATGTTCAACGTTGCATAGATTCTGAGTTTTTCTGTTTTGCTTTTCTTCTTTTGACCCACGTGTTAGCCTACTGTATGTGCATGTTGTTTAAGACAGAATCCAAATGAAATCAGATCAATTAAAAGATAAAACACTTGCTGATAAAACATCTGAGGCAGAAACAGCAGCCTTGGGTTGGTAGTTAAAAAAAAGGGATTGGACTGCCTTTCGTTAAATGTTGTAATATGATCATGATCTTTGGCTGATAATAAAAGACAGCTGGTTCCATACAATAAAGGCACTGTCATCTGATGTGCAGTCATTATAAAGACCAAATCAAAAGCAAATTTCCTTCAAGATGGTGTTTAAATCATGTAGAGTATAAGCATAACGTATGTACGAGTGAAAGTCAGTATACGGGTATGCATACAATATGTACATATACTTTCTTTTCCTTTTCTGTGTTTTATATTGGAAGGTAACACAAATACAGTATGTTATATCATCCAAAGGTATGATTTCTCCCCCCTTATTTTTCCATTATGTGCACTATTGCGTTTTGTCTGTCACTGTGTATCATGGTGTTGGTTGTTTGAAAATATAAAATAAAAAAGACAAAAAAAGATAGTGTTTAAATCGATTTCAAACTAAAACAGGTGAGTTCAATCTTCTTTTCTTGTCCTGACTGATTTTAAATGTGGCTTATTATTTATTGTGTAATGCACCCCCCACAGCTCTGTCAACTGAACTCACATACTCCTTAATCGATTGCCACCTATCATGTTCCAAATGTACAACACTATTGATTATATAAAAGTGGATTTTGTTATAAAATGTCAATATTTAGGTTGTTTTGCTCAGCAATCGTACTGCAAGCATTTGAAGTGAAACTGAGTGCTCCAACTGTTTATCCATTACTGTTTAGTCACTGCCTCCATTTAGTCATTTGTAACTGTTGACATATTACTTTTGGCTAATCATTTGAACTGTTTAGTCGTTACTTTTAGCCATCTGTTTAGACTTCTGTGCTCACTTGCTAACTAGTTTTCACTCACTCTTACTTGTTTGCAACAGCAACAGTGTTCAGGTGTTACAGCTGCCTTAATATGTGGATATATTCTTTTAATCAAATAATAATTTCGATTTCTTCAAATTAGTTGAGCTACTGGTGTCAAAGTACCCCTGGTTGGGTATCACTGGTGTAATGCATTATGTCTGCCTCTATGTTGTGCTGCTGACACTGTGCACTGAGTGTTTTTTACATTCTGTACCAAAAACTTCTCCACCGCCTCTGTTAGTGTGAACATTACAAGTGAAGTGACTCAGCCTCATGTTCATCACTGTTATTAAAAAAAATGCCTGTCTGCACACGTGTCTGTTTTATTCTATTCCCGGCCTTCTTTCATGGTTTTGTACCTGCGTGAGCCCCATGACTTTGTTGATGTTCTCGGACAGGAATATCATGTCACCGTCTGATGTTACCACGGTGATGAAGCCCTCCAGAGACTTCAGGTACAAACTGTCCATCTGTCCGTCCTCGTCGGCATCACCGCTTCTGCAGCCTGGAGGGAGAGACAGAAAACAAGGAGGGTTACACTCAAATTGTTTCTCTCAGTGCAGATTAAAAATGGATATCATTGTAAATGTGTGTGTGCGTGTGCATCAGGTTTGTTTTCCTTCTTGGAGCTTTGGCTCGAGGCCAAAACAAACCAGTGCAGCTTCTTCCTGCGTCTCAGACCACTCCTGATCCCCGACCCTGACAAATTACACCCAAAACTACACAAGCTTTCATAATAGCTGCGCCCGCTCCCAGGACATAACTTACACATTATGCAATTATGTTCAAATATGTACAGTGCGGTATCCAAACATTTATACACAGAGACTCCAGTGTGCCCAAGATGTCTCGTTGCAGAGCTAATTAATACAAAAAAACACAGCTAGTGCCTAACTGGCCCCATCTCAAGAGGGTGGGTGTGCGTGCGTGTGCGTGCGTGTGCGTGTGTGCGTGTGTGTGTGTGTGTGTGAATAGCGGCTTCATGCTGAACAAAGCCCAGTAGCTGATGGGGGTGGAGGCGCTTGCAATTCCTCCAGTGTGCTTCCCTGAGATAAGAGAGGCCAGTTCTCAAGGCTCCCGGCGAGGCTTGGGGCTTGAGTTTGGAGCTGGGCCCAGATACTTTAACCCCCGGGGGGAGCCCAGAGCTTTCTCAGGGGCTCTGGGGAGCTGGGGAGACTCTCGGGGCCCAGTCCAAAGACCAGCGGCACCTTTGGCCTAAATACTTAGCTGTGATTACCAGTCATTTGGACCGAGTTGTACTTTTCTTCTCTCTGTTGTTCTTTGGTTGCGTAACCACTCTTGTTTCAAAATAACAGGGTGCAGAAAAGAGTGTCTGATAGGGACAGCTGCTGTTCAGATAATCATTTCCTCTCTATTTCTTGACATGTGTTCTGGTGTACTGGACAGAATAAAGTGACAGGACAGCAGGTTCATAGGAGACTCTCACAGTATGTGACTTAGTTCACTGATTCATGGTGGGATTTCTTTTTCCTTTGCCTTCCTTTTCTTCTCCGTTTGTAATGACAGATATTCCGGTGCCTGCTCTCGTAACCGCTTCAAACAAACGACTCGAAAAGACAAACTTTGGGGTGTGTAACGCGTAACAAAACCGTCAGAGGAAACCCTGTTAACGTCACCCACTCTCTGATCTGCACTACAGTTACTGAAGACTCAAATTTCATGTTTTCTCTCAGAATTTCATGACAAAGGACATAAAAAAAGACAGATTTCAATGTCACTAAATAATGTTATGAAACAAGCCAGGGAGCCACTAAATATTAACAAAGAAAAAAATGTATCAACTTGGAAACACTAAACAGATAAAGTCATATTATTGCAACAAAGGTCATGAAAACATATCGGTCCTCTTGCTGTGAGGAATCACGTACAATAAAAATGGTCACATATTGTTTTAGCCACACCATCTGCGATGCGTTTAAATAAAACTGAAGATACATTAGACTGAAGTCTGAAAACAACAGGTTGTGTTTAACCTAGCTTGAACTGCTAGCCTAGCTGCCTTCCAACAATTCCACAGCTGTCTTGTTTGCACATTATATTTTCTTTATTTAATGTGCAGAAATAAGAATGTAAAAACCTGACATTGTGGATTTAGGAGCAGTTAGTCGTGCATAGACTGCATGCAGCATTCAGAAGTCCTGCACCAATAAAAAAAGAAAAACATCCAGAGGCCCTGCTAACTAACGACATACAACATGTTTGTAAGACTTACTGGAAGGTGTACTGTTCCCCTTGCTTACAGTCTTTGAACTAATCTACAAAAGGCTAAACATGCCCTACACCAAACTGCTACTAAAATTAGATAAGATACCTTTACAGCTTGGCTAACAGTTTCTCTCTGCTTCCAGCCAATTGTGCTACACTAGGCTAAACACATTCCAGACCTAACTACGGCTAAACTTGTAATTTCACAGTTTTACATTTCTGTCTCTGCAGTGTTAAATGAGCTAGATACAATGTGTAAATAACACAGTACCTCTGTGGACACACAGAATAAACTGATATTGATCTTCTGACACAACTTCGGTTTAATATTGCAAATAACTCCCTATAATTTAGAACATAGATGTTTCACAATATTTTAATTGTTAAGTCAAACTTATCAGTGAGAAATATTGGCCAATCAGCTTTTGCGTACCTCCTAATCACTACAGTTCATCACCGTTTTTCGTTACATAAGAAAGGTGTTCCCTACAGCAGCTTGCATATGTGCTGTTGGGTGCATATGCAGTATGTTTGTGTGTGTAGAAGCATGCGAGTGTGCAGGCCAGCATGTTTGGCGCCGAGGCAGTCGGGTGTTATGGCTAGCAGGGTAATGCCAGCACCAGCCGAACGATGGGCAGAGCTCCTCGCTTCCTCTCCAATCTCGCCTTCCATCGTGGAGCAATCAGACCGGCCCGATAACGCTCTATCTGCGGCTACATCTCACGGATCTCCCTGTCCTCTCCTCCCATCGCACCCAGTGCTCTCCTACCCTCATTACCTCTCCTCCTTCTCCTTACGCACTCTCTCCCTCTGTCTCATATGCCTTCTTCTTTCCTCCTGCTCACCTCTTTCACCGATTTATTGACCTCTTCCTCGTCTTCACAAATATGTCTTCCCCACCTCCTCTTCTATCCTCCTTCCCCCTACACCCTCCTTTGTTGGTGAGAGTGTGTCTTACACCTGTACTCAAATTTCCAGTACCAGTTCCATCCTGAAGTTAAAAAGATCAGTTAACCCAAATTACAAAAACACTTTACCATTCACAGCGAGGTCTGTGGATCATTCTCAGTAACAGGGACACCGTTTCTGGAAATGTTTTTTCAAATGTATTTGTTGAATGCTCTGAGCGCCACAAACAAGGTTTAATTTACCTTCATTGTGTTTGGGTGGCAGCTGAAGTTCCAGAGGCAGATATCTCATAATCTCGGAACATGAAACTGAAACTATCTGCATAAATAGATACCACTGGGGGCAAGCAGAAAAACATGCTTTGTTTTGTTTTTGATTTGTTGTTTTTTTTTACTTGAGGCCACCGACCCTTTAACTCAACACAAAACTTTAATTAAATTAGTTCAATTAAATTAAACTAGTTTAAGCAAAACATGTTCTTTATCATTTAAACTTTCACAATCACAAAAAGATTTACAGTAGTCATTTATATATTGTATATAGATACTTTATACTGATGAATTTGTCTACATGAATTACTTAATTCTGATTCATTGCATTTGTAATTTCTACTTTAATATTATGATTTCTTGTTGAGCTTTTAACAGTTTTTGCTCAAACTTTTTTCTTTTTGCCTGTTGTCAACTTTTAACTGTAAAGCACTTTCAGCTGCATTTACTGTATGAAAGGTGCTTTTTAAATGAAGCAGTTATTGAGAGTGACTGATTCCTTCTCTGACTGATGACACTACAAATCAAAAGAAACAGGAAGTAGCGGTCACCGTTGTTTAAGGAAGCATTGGCTTTATGCATCACTGATTTCCCAGCAAACAACGCAAAGCAGTTCATTAAAAGACAATAAGTAGTCCATCAAAAGTTACATAAGAGGAGAATAATAGTAGGATAATATGGCAGCGTAAAGATTTACAGATAAGGATCGTATTAATCAAAATATGTTCCTGTTCCACCGGCAGCTTATTACAACAGCTCGTTGATAAGCCAGTTGTTGTTCAAATGAACCAGAACCAGATTTTAAATCACTTGATCAGTTTCCAAATCAAAAACATGAATTACAGGAAACCATGTATCAAATGATACACCAGAAATTCAGGTTATCTCCACATGATATATGGATGTAGTCATAAAAAAAGGCTAAAAAATGTGCATAGATCTGTAGAGTTGAATAATTTAATGGTAATATCAATAATTATTGCTTAATGCAGGTTTAACTATATGCTGATAAAATAAAGAACCATTAAAAGTCAGATCTGGGCTGAAGTACCTTCTCTCCTGTGCAAACTGTTTCATAACTTAGGGAAAAAGAAACCTTTGATTTTTAAAAGCTGCGGCGTTGGCCACTGACGCTGCTGCAGTCGTTTTATTTTGTTGTTCTCTGATCTGATTTCGACACACGGACGCAGCGGAGGAATTCCAGAACAATAGGCCTGTTTCTTTGTCGAGCTTCCTCAGCTTCTAATTTTAAACGAGACAAGAGGAAGGAGGAGAAGTGCAAAGAAAAGGGTCCGACAAATACCTTCCAACTTTACTGGACAATTAGTCATAAATACCGACACACACACACACGGACACAAACATACACACACAAATCTGTCGTTTCATCATGTAAAAGAACTTTAACAAACACATTTAAATGCACCATACTGCAGCGTGCATGTGACTGTATGTGTGAGTCCTGTGTGTGAGTGTGTGTGGTGAAGTGTTCATACCTGTGGCGAGCAGCTTGCGCGTGCGCAGGAAGCTGATAGCCAGCCTCATGATGGAGGCCTTGTCCAGGTGAGAGCTGACGCTGTGAGGTAAAGGTAGCTGGTGAGCAAGGTCGTAGAAAACCTCCGTCTCTTTGCTGCGCCTGCAGCGAGCGGCATCCCGAGACTTCTCCTTACGCCGCTCTGAGCTGCTCCTGCACAGAAACACACAGACAGGAGGACGCTTACACCTTCAGTTGGTTTTGGGGCACAGAAAAACAGCTGGTTGGCACATATTTAATTTAAGTTTCATATTTTTTGTGGAAATCATTTTTTCTTACAGTTGTTGGTTCATTAATGCAGCAGTTATTTGTTGATAATTATACTTCAGATTTATCGGTATCATACTGCACCAATAATTCCTGTATCATTGTCCTCATTGTACCAGAGTATTTCCTGTTCGACACTGTACAAACTGCTGCTGGGAGTCGACAGTGTAAAGAACCCAATATCATAAATCCCCAACTGATTTGACAAGCACCAGGTGTGACTGTCCACAGTTTCACTCACAAGTTAAAACACAATGAGCTTTTCAGAATAAATACAGGGAAGTGTTGTGTTCTCTATAAAGTTATTCTGCAGCCTCCAAGTCACGCTGCCACTGTTTGCCGGTCATTCAGCTACACAGTTCTGAAAAATAAGAAAACGTATATTCCCAATAACACATCTAAAACATATGTGAGCCTGTTGGACAATACGAACATTTTACATTATCGCTCTATGACTGAATATTGCAGCAAAAACCACACATCGCTACAACAAATGCAGTCTGTAATTGTATTGTCTTTGTATATTTTTTGCACCCCTAACCATGTGAATTTCCTTTTGTGAAATTTGTGTTCTGAGACTTTTTCAGACTGTTCAGATGTGTTTCAGACGACAAAAACAGCACTGTGATACACTTAAACAGTGTATCACAGGTCATGCAAACATCTGCCACAAACACTGTCGCACCTGTGAACAAACTGTCCCGGGGTATCTATGAAGAACATAAATGCCAATAGGTGTTCAGAGATAAAAAAAAAAAAAAAAAAAAAGACTTTCATAGCATTTTTATTTCTGTGCTTTACTTAATCACAGCACCCAAACCCACAAACTGCTCCTGGTGGAATAAGCTAAAAACTAAAAGAAATAAGTCAGAACGAGTGAGTTCAAGGACATCTTATTCTAATGTCCGTCTGTCCGTCCGTCCGTCTCTCTGAAGACGGGAATCTCCCCCTCAGACATGCAGGAGGAAATCAGTTCAATGGCGGATGTTTAGTTAAGTTGCTTTACGTCATATCTGACACTGTCGTCCCGGTGTGATGGAAAGAAACATTTCAAAACGTAAGAGTAGGAGGGCGAGAAATGAAGAGAGAGCAAGGAAAAAGTGAGACATATGGGCGTAAACTAAACCTGATGCTAACGTATCACCTAAGACCAAGTCTTAACACTCAAACACCTAAACACACAATGTTTGAAGGCAAATAATTAACAAGAAGAAAAAGTCAAATATAGGGTAGTGTCCTAAAAATAAGACCATATTTTACACATGAAGTTCTAGACATTTCCACTATTTGGTGGATAATATAATAAGGAAAAGAGAAATAATCATAATTCTAGCAACAGTGAAACACAAAATGAGAAGCATAGATATCAACCGTTAACTGTCATTTATTTATTGTCGATAATAATAATAAAATTTAAAAGGTATAATCCTCCCTCAGGTGACTCATGGCACTGCTGTGTGCAGTTCTGTGTGTGTTGCTTGTTCAACGTGTTCACTTTGATTTGGACTGAGCAAGGCCTATTGAGCAAAATTTAACTTGAACTTTGCAAACAGAGGAGGACGCTCCGTGATTGGAGCCCAGCAATGAAAAGTGTAGGGCAGCAGAAGCTCCATGTGAGAGTAATAGGTTTTTAATAAATGACAATTTGTCTTTAAATAGAAACCTTGAAGTGGGCAGCCGCTTAAAGATGTGCAACCAGGTGATTATTTTCATTTCCTCAGAGAGCTTTTGGCCAAAACAATACTGTCTCGAGATAAAAACATTTATTCCAACAATCCAACTGCAATCACAAAATCTGATCTTGGGGTCACTCTATAGCTGTCTACAAAGACCACATGAGACCTGCAGAAGGCCCAAATCATGTCAGCAAGCAGAACTCTGGGTGATTTTCCAAAGGATAGGGTTTCTTTTTCTGGCCTTGTGCTCAGAGATGAAACGAGTCCAATTTTGATGTCGAAGCTCAAACAGACAGACAGTCCAGAGGTTCAGTCTCTGATCCAAGAGAGCAGCACAACAAACCATATTAGGACACAACACACAGAGTTTGGCTTTATCTGGGTTCTGTCTCGTGCTCACATTTATACTTTAACACTCTTATTCAGCCTGTCTGAGCAGCGTACGTCTGCTGAAGCTGTGCACAAATTTATATGGAAAGACTTTAAAGCAAACAGCAGCAGGATGCAGAATCATCACATCACTACAGGAGGTGGTATGAGGGATCATAAATAATAACATAACGTCGCTCAGCCATCCTGCTGCCGTTCAAATCCTCTTCATTTCAGACCAGCAGCAGCACCACAAGCAGCCAACTGTGGAGAAGCTGGAACTGCCTGAACTGCCCGAAGCTTGCATGCATGGCAGCACCATTACACCATGTGGTCCGCCACTAATACAGGCATGTAGGGATGGACAGTGACCAACACCAGTATACTGTAGATTAGTTTTCATTTTCAATGCTTTCTGTGACTGTGTGTTTTTATTTGTGCTGCTGACTGTCTGCGGCCAGGTCTCCCTTGAAAAAGAGGTTCTAAATCTCAATGGGACTCTCGTGGTTAAATAAAGGTTAAATAGAATAAAAATAAAATAAACATGCATCTGTGCTGCAAACACAGCAACACACTGTAAATGCATATTAATAATAGCAAAAGGTGGAGAAATCAACAACTGGTCCAAACAGTCACTTTTTGTTAATTTGTTGACTAAAAAAGAAAAAATATAATTATTACCACCAGATGTGGTTTGGCTGGTCTATCACATTTCCCCATATTTTGATCTCACATTATTTAATTTAATATGTACAAAAAGACTTTCTATAGGTTTTTTTGGATTTTTTTTAAGTGTGGTGGTCACATCCCTGTGACACCATATAGGAGTATTATCAGTCTGAACATAGATCCTTTTGGCCAAGATCATCATGCGGGTACATTTTGATGTTATTGCCACATGCCCACTGGTATGAGGAGGAAACACATACTAAAAAAATAAATTGTCCCAGTCAGGCGCAGGAGCAAACAGCTTGTAATCTAAATCTTGACCATCATCCACTGTTTAACTAATCATTCAAGTAAAGGGAACATCTGGAATGGGATTTTCACACGACATGCTTAAACAGCAGTACGATATTTTATCAGTCTCACGACAGAAATATTTTCAATATTTCTCCTGTTGCCACAGTTTATTTTAAGACTTTAGAAGTAGGGCTGCAACTAACGATGTAAAATGACCAAAAAAAATGTGCACAACGCTCATCACAATTTCCCAGAGCCCAAAGTGACGTCTTCAAACTGCTTCTTTTGTCCGACAAACAGTCCAAAACCCAAAGACTCTTTATTTACTGTCTGAAATGACAAAGAAAAGCAGCAAATCCTCACATTTAAAAAGCTGGAACCAGCACGTTTGACATTTTTGCTTGAAAAATGGCCGAAACAATTAATCGATTATCAGAATAGTTGGCACAATCGTTGCAACTCCACTCAGAAGTAGCTAAAAGGCCATTTTTCTGTCATCAAGACATAAAACCAAGGACGTGTTAACAGTGACAGTTATGCAAGAGTCACTGCAGGCCTCATGAGTCCCACCAGGAAGATTAAAGAGTTAAATGAGCGCTATATTTCACAGACCCAAATGGAAAATGTTGTGTTTTAACATGAGCTGAGCATGTTAAATCAGTTTAAGGTTAAAAACATCTCCCTGAACAAAGAGCTTTTCAACCTCTGATCCGTCTGCAGGCTCTACGACCGCGATAACTTCAAACACCACAACAGATGAGGTCTGCTCTGCTGAACTTTGGATACCTTCCCCTCTGTGGTGACACGGCGCACTTTATCACAGCGGATCATGTCTGTACCAAACCTGCAACATGCAGGACCAGCAAAAATACAACAGTGCAAGTAAATGGCAAATGGCTAATGTGCAAACAGAAACACGTGCAGCCACACTGTGGAGGAGAGAAAACCCACAAGAGATAAGAAAAGCCAGCCAAAACAAATAAGAGCAGCACAGGTTTACCACTAAATTAATCAAATAAACAATATTATACAACAATATTGAACTCAATATTACGTGCCTTTTCAAGTTATCCGTTTCAGATTGTTAGAGGTCAAAGACCAGAAAATGTCATTACAAAGAGTGAAGAATCTTTCTGTATGACCTTTAACCCTTCAACACTGTGCATACCACGGTGCTACAAAACACAACAGCATCATGTCAAGCCAAATGTTAATTGTGTGTTTTGGTTCACATCCAACTAATTTGCACTAGGAAATACTTTTCAGAGAAGAATAAAGCTGTCACACCTGGATCACATTCACCAGCAACAATTTGTTTCAGTGCAGGAAGAAGAGTGACGTTAGGATACGTTAGCATTTGGTGGTCATGCTTCAATATTGAAAATTTTGGGGCATGAGACAGAACTGTGTTTCTTTTCTTTTTTTTAATATTTAACCAGGAACACAATCTTTCCTTAAGTGCTGTGAGTTGTGAAAACGTTAGTTGCACAAGTGGATAATGTAGGGAAACGGATGGAACGCCGTATGTTGGAAGGGGAACATTTTGCAGATACAAATGTTTCGTCGTTATGTTAATAAAAAAAAATCAACAGTGTAATATGAGTGTTTCCTGCAAAACGTATTAGCCAATGCAAATGAGTTGCATGTGAATATAATGGTGACATTGTTATGCAGATTAAATGCCCTCACTACCACAGGGACCACATCATAGTTAAAGTAAGATCTTAAGTGGTGAAGGTGAAAATACTACTTCTACTACTAATACTACTTTTTATGCATTCAGTCCAACTGAAAAACAAATCTTTTTTCCTGATAAAACTCAGAGACAATGATCCTTACATTGCAAAATGTTCTTTTTATCAAGTCATTTCTATTCATTATTGAGTCCGAAAAAAAATTTTTTTTAGACAAGAGAAAACTAAATCTGTAAACCTGAAATCCACTTGTTTCAAGAATTTTCTAAAATCAACATTCTTGTTAAAATCGAGAAAAATTAAGAAAACTTAGAACATGCTGAACTACAGTCATATCTTTTCACTTGTTTTAAGACATTTAGAATACAAGGATTTAATTTCTGCACAGACTAAAATGACTCGATCCACCCATACCAAATCTAGCTTGCTGAGAAAAATTTGCTCACAAAGACAGTTTGACAGGGAAACCAAAACAGGACACAATAAAAAAAAAACAAAAAAAAAAAAAACGTGAAAATCATCTGCTTCACATCAACATCATGGTGTTGGTTCCCCCTCTGGCTACGATCTAGACCCCACAGAAACACAGAGATAGAAACTGCACAATTGAACACGCAAACACACATTAAGGAGACGATGGCATACAATTAACAGGAGAGGCAGAGCACAGAAGCACCATTATCTTATCTCATCGAGTGTATGTTCCATCAGCGTGTCTCCCTGCTTGTCTCTCCGAGATCTAAACTCATTAACCCCGACTGAAAACCACCCAAACCCTCATTACTGATGAGCCAGCAGACAGCGGAGCAGACAGCCACTGACTGCTCCCACTCAATCAAGTCAAGTGGAACAGCTAACTTCAACTAGCTCCTGGATGTCTCAGTGTGTGTGTGTGTGTGTGTGTGTGTGTGTGTGTGTGTGTGTGTGTGTACTCTTTGATAGTCTGGGGTCATTGTAGCTGCAGGTCCCAGCAGACTATTTCAGGATATGAAACAATGGGAGTCACAGCGCTTCATCGGGGCACCAATCCTTCTGATGTACTCACTGACCCCCCCCCCCCACTGACACACACAAACACACACACACAGCAGAGGTCAGAGATCAGTAAGGTCCAGCTGCTTTACTTCAAAATTTCCGTTCCGTTTAGCTGAATAAAGTTATACTTAGCCTTAATAATTAGTTATTGGCTAAACTTATAAAATTACACATTAAAGATGAATGGGCTGATAAAGATTTTGAGATGTAAAAATAATTTTAATTTGACTTTGTCAGTCAGAAAGGTTGATAAGTGCTGGGCAGAGCAATGAGACTGAACACCAGCAGGAAGACCAACCAAAGCTGACCGCAAAATGTCTAATGTCTAACAACACTCCACAATACAGAAAATTACTGTATTTTAACAAAAACATGAACACGAACCAGGATATTAGCCTTAACATGTTAACATATCAGTAACTTAACATTCTCACAGGAACCTTGAACAATTAGTCAAAAGTGAGGCCTGTTGTATCTCAGGCTCATTCATGTTCTCCTGCTAAGACACTCATGATTCCATTTTAGTGCTGAAATGATCAGTAAATCGACAGAAAATTCATTGACAACAACAACAATAGAAGTGCAACTAAGGATTACTTTCATTATGGATTAATCTGCCGATTATTTGTTCAGATTCATCGTTTCGTCTATAAAAATAGTGAAACAAATTCCCATCACAACATCCCAGAGCCCAAGGTGACGTCTTCAAACAAAAGTCAAAAACCCAAAGATATTCAGTTAACAAAGATATGACAAAGCAAAGCAGCAAATCCACTTAATTGAGGAGCAGGAAACAGAAAATATTTGGCATTTTTTTCACAGTTTTCGCTCAAAAAATGACTGCATTGATTAATCGACTATTAAAATAGTTGCAGATGGGACCCTGCAGCTATTTAAATCATTAAAACCAGAATCCACTTCAAGGTTCTTGTGATCACTTTCAGAGCTCTGTATGCTCTCCCACCTACATTACTGATCTGCTGCAGCACTGTGTCACTGAAAGGTCACCAAGTTCTTCTGATCGGGGCTTGTTGGTGGCACCACGCTTCAGGGTTAAACCTCTGTGTTTCTGCTCCTAAACTTTGGGACTCTTATTGGACTTCAGATCTGTGGACGCCTTTAAAAATCAGCCTGCGACCTACAGTACCTGTTTAGACTGGCCTGTGTTTAGCTTTCGCACTCTTATATTGTGTCTGTTTTCTCTTATTGTGACGCAGTTTAAAGGTGCAGTATAAACAAACTTTGCTTCAGCGTTGTCCTTTGGTAGCTGTCATTCAGTGCAGACACACATTTGACGAGACACAACAGTCTGGCTGCAGAGGGTACCGAGTTCATGCAATCAAGCCATGTGGAAAAAATCTGAGTTCAGCCAAATACTCTTCCAGTCAGTCACTCAGCTCATCCCAATAAGAGTTGGACAATCATCAAACATCCCAAGAAACACTTGAAAGGCTTTTGTAGGCCGGATTCTGGTTCTTTTTCCAAGGGTATTTTTAAGACTTTAAGACTTGTGTCCTTTTTCAGCCAAGAGCAGAGAGTCAGGTGGGCGTGTGATGATGTGACATGAAGTGATGCAAGGATCAGTTAAGTATCTCATTATTATCACTGGCACGAGGCGCTTTTAACAGCTTACTGCTGCATGATCAGAAAGTATTACTCCTGTGTGTGTTCAGTATCAGTGTTCAGTGTGTACAGTTTTTTACTGTTTACTGAAAATAAGATCCATCAACCTGTAAAGTTAATTTATCGAGGGCAGCCTTGTCTAGAGCCTGAATTGGTCAGACCGATATATATTAGCTGATCATTGACATGTCAGTATTGGCTTATACGTTAAGTCTCCATTACATAGTTTGTACACCAGAGAGGACTGATAAGTTCATTTTCTATTAAACGTCTTTTTTTGGTTTCTGTAATGCACTTTTATTTCATTTGTTGCATTAAACTTATCACTGCACTGCAACTGTATTTTATTACATTTTATCTCATTTTAAAATTTCATTTTATTCTATCTTAATTGATTTTCTTATTATTTTGAATGTCATTCTAATGCTTTTCTTTGCCCGTGTAAAGCACTTTGAATTTGCTCTGTTTGAAAAGTGCTATATAAATGAAGCTGTCTTGCCTTTATTGTTCTCTAATAGCCAAATTTAAGAGATCCTTACCAATAATGTTTCTTTATGTGATGTGTTTTAGGTTAAAAAAACAAGTATTGGCCATTATATTTTTGGTGGGACTCTCAAATATCAATTTCGGCCTCAAAAATATGGCACAGGCTCTAGCTACACCACTGTCCAGTTTCAGTGTTGAAGCGTGTCAGTGCTGTTAAAAAAAAACACCAATTTTAAAATCATACTCATCATCCCGGTTACTGTACTTGATCGTACTATGACTACTTTTTCTATCTGTGTTGTGCATCTGCTGTGAGCTACAGCGTTTTTACAGCTGTTTAACTAGTACTTTAACATCACTGGCCTCATATCAATCGGTGTGTGATCACAAATAGATAATAAAGGACATTTACTTTTTTTTTTTTAAATAGTATATTTATATTTATTTATTGTCTACGGAGCCAGTTTTGTAGTAGTTTTGAATTGATTTTATAAGCTGTTAATCTGTGACTAGCAATGCTTTTTTTACACACACACAAAACAGGCGGTGTTGTCACTTGAGTCTTGGCCGGCTGCTGCCGGCAGAAATCCTCCTGGATTCATCCTCTGCCACTGAGCAACAAACTTCTTCAAACACATGAAGGAAAAAAACAAACAAGCCGGAGGTCAAACATAACCACAAGTTTCTGCCACTTCAGCCTGACACACCGCCCACTGACCAAACACGCAATCAAAACACAAAGACGTACATACAGACAGTGAGGTCACCGCTACTGAGGAATGACGCTTCACCCGCCAAAAGCTGACAACAAATAGTCTGAAATTTTATTCTAAATGCAAACAGAATATTGTTATACCCAGAATAGAATCCAAAAACGTACACATATTGACCTCCTTTTCATACCTTCATCACAACATGAATCAAACACTGGAAAGTCAAAGCCGGCAAAGTGAAAACATCACCCGACTCGCAGCTCTGATTTGTGTTTGCCAGAAAATGACGTAAAAGCAGAGATAACATTCTCCGTTCTGCTCGGATTCATTGGCACATCTTGACGCTGCTTTTAGACGTGTGAGAATAGCAACCTAAGCTGGGGGCGATGCGGGTTGGCAGCTATTTTCATCACCCTGCACTCACGCAAACATTGCCGGGGTAGGCCTAAAAGGATATCCTAAGTCAACCTGCAGCCTGCCGTGGTTGTTTGTGTTGTGTTTGTGCTCATAATGCTGGATTTTGTTTTGTTACTGTTGCTTTCTAAGAGGCTGTGAATGTATTTACATTTTCTGCTACTGTACACTTCTACTCCACTACATTTCAGAGGGGAATATTGTACTTTTTCACCCACTACATTTATCTGAGAGCTTTACATAATTGTTTAAACTAATTGTTTAAAAGGTTAAATCAGTTTTCCAACCTTTTTGTCTTGTGACTTCTTACAAAAAAAGTGGTGTCTACCTGGAGCTCCTTGTCATGTTTCAGATGTCTGAGTTGTTAGCAGTTCCACCAACAACACGTTTCTCCTCTAAACTTCTCACATGATCTCATTTAATCAACTGTTATATTAACTGTAAAATTATTATTATTATTGGAGAGGTATGAACCTCAAATTGGGGACCACTGGACTAAACTAGTTAACTGTATATAAAGTAGTTAAAACTAGTTAAAACAGTAAAAGGCTGCTTACACACTGATACATCCATATTAAGAATCTAATCATGTCATTCAGAGGAGACATTTTTCTGTGCAACAAGTACATTTTTTTCTGACAATACTTCTGTACTTTTACTTAAGGATTTTGAGTACTTCTTCCACCACTGATGGAGGGAGGGAGGGAGGGAGGGAGGGGGAGAGAGAGAGAAAATACATACCTGGAATTCTGAAACCTCTGTGACAAAGGTAACGCTGTCACTCTAAACCACAGCGAGTCACAAGGCCAGTTAGCACGCATGAGGTAAGAGGCCACATACACACACGCGAACACACACACGCAAACGCGCAGTGTGATGATAGTATGTGCTCAATTATTGTACCGCTATGTTTCTTTGTTCACACCATGAAATGAAGAGCAGTCGTCAAACTGACATATACTTTACTTAATTATTGACCAACACTAGTCAGTAGGGATGCTCTGATTGATTGGGACTGACACACACACACACACACTAGTCAATAGTCTCTCTCACATATTTATTTATTCATTTGTTGCTCAATTTGTGATGTTTGATTTCCTGAAATTAGAGCTGAAACAACTTGTGAACGAACTGATTTGTCAATCAACAGAAAGTGATTGGACAACTGTGTTGATAATCAATGAACTGTTTAAGCTTTGATTATTGTAATGTTCTTTTTTCCGTCTTCAGGACTCAATTATGTGTAAAAAACAATTTCCTTTTGCAGTGTAGTTTCATTGATATTTTAATAAACTAATTAAAGCTGGATTATAACCATTAAAAAGACAAAACGCATAATTTTAATTGGTATTGGTAATCATTTGTCATTTAATTCACCCACATTAAACACATTTTCAAACTGTACAATATAAATTACCATTTTGTGGTTCTAATTATAAGGTGCGGCTGATGTTTACAACTTTTAAGTCTAATAACTGGTTTTGCAACCATCAATCAACATTATGAACCCCACCCAACACACTGCATACCTGAAGCTCGCTTCAATTAGCTCCTGGGCAAAGTTTCCTTTTTTTCTGTTTCGGAGTGACATCAGCTGTCCTCCCCGCCCTCGTCGCTCATTCATTTTTCTTTCTCTGCAGACCCTCCAGCTTTTTCAATCACTCCTCTTTCTCTCTCTGTGATTAACTTCACTTAGCACATCTAATGCCTCCAAACCGGAGCCTGAGGGGATACAAGACAACACATGCACATACACTCACATGCAAACACAAATACACACTAATAAGAGCTCTCATGTTCAGTCCAAAGCTTGACAAAACAAACAAACAAAAAACAATAAAGAGAGGACAGAGCTGCTGCTCTCTGACATATTGCGTCTGTTCCCCTCTCTGCTGGCAGTAATGAGACTGTTAATACAGTTTCCCCCTGCAGCGCTTTCTCTGTCTGCGCTGCACAAAGCTTCATCTGTTCCTATCTGCATGCACACAAGGACATAAAGTGCGTGTTGTTCAGGATTATCTGAGACTGCATCAGTGCTCATGTACTAGAAAATGAGCTTAAAGTACATTCATTTATATGCAAACTGTAAGGTGCAAAAACAAAAGACATTAAAGAAGAGTCTTAAAATGAAAGTATTTACTTATGCCAACATCTAATTCTGAAACGCATGCAATTTGATTTTTTATCAAAAATCAAAACCAGTTACTGAAAATTGGCATCAAATGTTTCATTCTAATGCTTGATTACTTATTATTCTTTTTTGTTCTGATATCTCTTAATCTAAATCAGGAAACTTTAACTTAGACTTAATTTCATTTGGGCAAAGTTAATATGTGTTATCAAAAAGAGAGGGTCAAACCATGTTGATATACCTATATCAAGGTATCAAAAAAAAACAAAAAAACAGGTATTGTGTTAGCATCATCCTATTGGCACTGATTTTCAAACATTACCCAGCCATTTAACGAGCACCTACTGCATTACACTGCTGTGCAGAGGATTTCTATTTTCCACGTTAGCATGTTCACACCTGAAACTAAAAAGTGCAGGTGTCATTAAATGAGGCGACTGGTCCAACACTCTTAACTTTTCCTCTTCACACTTACAGTTCTCATATTTTATGCAAACTGCTTCTTCAGGTTCGGACTGAATTGTCAGGCTTTTTTATGCCACATGCACAGAGACACAGGCCCCGACATTAACTCCTGGTGTCCGTGTGATTGTTGTGATAACAAGCCAAGAGATGCTTAGAGGAAACAGATCCTGTAACAAGAGCAGGTGTCAGGCTGCTGTAAATTCATAACTGCTCTCCATGGATCATTTGCTCCTCTGCTCAGTAACTAGAAATGTTCCCAATCAGCTTCTTGTTGTTACCATCACTCTCACTGAGGAACAGATTTATAGATATCATTGACGTTGACTGAAGCTTGAACATTTAACAGTCTGAACATGAACAGTCTGATTGTCTGAAGATCAGTATCACTTCTGTCTCAGAGCAGTCCAGGACAAAAAAATGGAAACAACTCCAAAACTTTCCTTTTTATATATATATAGGGAGGGCCCACTCTCGCTATAACTTGAAAAGTCATATCACATTAATGTTTGTGTGTATTTTCAGGTTGTTTTCATTCTGAATAAAAGATGCTACTTTCCACTTTAAAGGTGGTTTAGGGTCAGAAAAGGCCAAAGAGTCTGCCCACACCCAAAACACACACACACACACACACACACACACACACCTAAGCAGACATATACAAACGCACACAGACACACACACACATATACACACACCTTTCCTTGCTTACAGTAGGTCTTCCTGTAGTTGTGGCGCCTGGCCGAACACAAACACAGAGCAACAATACAGGACTGGCTAATCTGTGATCCTGAGGAACATAGAGTTCTGGAAACACAGCCAAACACACACACACACACACAGCCGAACAAACAGCTATCCCAGACAGGGGCCCCGACTTCGGCTCAATCAGGGGAAGAACGATGCAGGAGATTGCTGATGATTCTGATAGTCCATGAAAGAGAGGCACACACACACACATTCTGGCACAAACAAACAAACACGCCCACGCCACGCTGATGGTCGGGATAGACTGGCTGATTTTGAGAGAGAGAGAGAGAGAGAGAGAGAGACCACAGGTGGTGTGAGGGAGGTCAGCTGACCACACCAGGACCCTCCATCAGAATACCAAACAAGCTGCATGGCTGAGATTTAAACAGGCAGTCGGACAAATTGTGGGGGAATTAAAGTAGAAATGTCTTGCTTTCCTCTATATCCAGCCATGCAGATAGGTTTGGTTTTTATTTGTCCAGGTTTTGAGATCTGCCTCCAACCCAAAACAATGGAGGTGAATAGAAGTTTGTTTGGGGTCCTCGCTGCATTGAAAAATGACATTTATAAAGTTTCTTTTCAGAAACAATTTACCAGTTACTATGCATAATTTGAAACCTTACTGGCATCGGTTCTTATTGGAAATACTTTCTACTTTAACTGAGAGATGTCCCAATTAAAGTTTTATTTTATACTCTATTTTGTATCATGTTTTTATTATCTTTCTTCAGTATCTCATTATTTTATATGTACTCAGGTCTCCATTGAAAATAAGATCTCAATGAGACTTACCCGATTAAATAAAGGTTATGTATATAGGCTACTGACGATGTTGTTCCTGTGGATCTTTGGTGGGCCATCATGATTGCTAATAAAGTTTTAAATGTCATATCTCGAGGTTTTTGGGCACTGTAACCTAACTTCCATTCACCTCCATTGTACTGGGATGGAGGCAGAAATCTCAAAACCTAAGCCGAAAAAATTAAGACTATCTGCATGGATAGATAGCACCAAGAGTAAGTGAGAAAACATGTTTTGTAGTTTGGGTGAACTGACCCTTTAAACAGAGAAAGAGACAAGACCAAAATAAATCAATTAAATAGATATAAGATATATACTGTAGCTTTTATGTAAGAGCACATCCAGCTTTACTCAGTTTCATTAGAATAGGCCTCTGCGTTATGACCACAATCGTAATAATTTAATTATTCACATTAATAGATAACAAATGCCAACAAGAGGAAGCTTCAACATTATCACTTCAACCACAAGTATGCATCTCTACAGTAGGCTTTTAACTATTTAACATTAAATATTTCCAAATTTAGAAGTTGTCAAGCAATATGGAAAAAAATATAACTCACAGTATTATTAATATTTGACGTTTTTATTACATTTAACATGTTAACTCATGTTTATCCCATTTAGTCAAATGCTTATTTAGTGTTTTACACAAAAAAAGTGTTTAAGATCTGAGCTGTCAAAGATTAATGTATTATTCATTAAGATATTTGTGAGGCCTGAGATCTCACTGTGAGAATTTTGTCACAATATTAGAGCTGACTCAGGTGTTAGTTTCATATTCACATTTAGAACAAAGGTGAGGAGAGCTGGAAGTGCATAAGTCAGTGGTTTTAGGGGACAGCTAGAACCTGTGGGTTGATGATGTTTTCTGTTTATTGCCCGGCTCTAATCAATAGTATTTTGGGAAACTTTGGCTTTCGGTTAATCTGTCCATTTTGAAGCCAGTTCTTCAGCAACTGGAGCGCTGAACAGTGGTAAAAATACCAGGAGGTTTTAAAACAAACTTCACTGGGGAAAATGTAAGCTTTTCGTTTTTTTGCAGGAGCGTTGTAGCACTGTTCCTGCATGTAAAAACAGAATGAAAATCCAGTGTGGGCATTCTGTCTAGCGATAAAAGTTTTCTTTTAAAACTGACAGTACTTGTGTTTTTAAAGATGACAGTCTATGTGATGACAGGGGTGAAAGAGGAGAGAGGGAGAAAGCCGTCTTTCATCCGTTTTCATGTCCTGAAATGCAAACTGAAAAAGGGGAATGACTAAGTGTAATCTGTAGAAAAGGATTACAGAGACTTAAAGAGGAAGGAATGCAAGTCTCGTACCGTTTTTCACTTTGTCACTGCTCTCACTGAAGCCTCTCACATACCAGGTTACAGTCCAGTTTTCATTTTGCAACGCAGCCAAAGTGAAAACGTAAAAAGCTGATGATACTCAAGTTTCAAATGAAAAAGGTAAAAGATACAGCAGTTTATCTCAGTCTATATAGACTAACTTCTATGCATATGTGTCAACATAAAGAAACCCCCCACCAAGTTAGGACATTTTTCAAGTGTTTATAACGTGTTTTTCAGGCCGCAAAAAGCCTCATCTGAAGGTAGAAAACAAGGTCTGAGACTCTTAGGTCTGTCTGGCTTTCAGCTCCTCTCAGCTCTGCTGTGTTTTCACTGCTTGTTAGAGTCAACAAATTCACTTTGGTGAGTGAAATTCTCTAAAATGGTTGAAAACAAGGCTGAGGGAGAAAGCTCTTAACACACAGGTGGGACAAACAGAAAGGAGGACTCTCTCTCTTTAGACTTCCTTTCAACACAGACAGACTTGACCAAGAATGAAAGTGGTAAAAAACAGTAGTGCTGGTGAGATACTCAAGTATTCCTGAAGCTCTCCTGGAAAGAGTCAGTTACCTCATGTACCCAAATCTAGTAGTTGTAAACTATCTGTAATAGCTACTTGTTATTTTTTTTTATTTCATTCTAAATAGCAGTTGAAGCATGAACGTTCATTCTTGACCTTGGAAGTAGAAGCTCAACAAAACAATTCCAACAAAAGGTCCACTTACAAGCTTTTGGCAAAGTTTGATCAGTTTGTCTTTTGATCCAGCACCTGTAGATTTTCTTTGGATGTGTGTGCCATACACACTGTTCCACTTGGCTAGCTTTTGCCAGAACTTTAAACTGTATCACTTTTATTAGTTTACTCTCTCTACACTCAAAATATGTTTCAACACTGTTTATTCTAAATTGACCTGACACAGCACATTGCATTAAAAAGGTCAGGTTAAAGGTACCCTGTGGAGTTTTTGACCACTAGTAGCGTTCTCATCCCAGGTCATCAAATAGCGATCCTTTGTCACACCCCCTCGGTGTCTCATACAGGAACACAAGGTACCCGCTCATCTGACACAAGATGAGACACACTGGTCTGGGTGAAAGTCCTGTGTCACTCTTTATACTACGTCAACTGACGCGGATGGGTTTATGATGAAAGCCTGGTGCATCTCATACAGATGCCTGTGCACACAGGCAACACCTGCCACCAGTTTCCCTCTATTCCACTGAATGACTGTTCGTAGCAGTAATGTGCAGACAAGTGTAGCAAAGGCAGTGAAGAAGAAGAGTAGTAGCTAACAAACGCTGATGTAAACAATGCAGGATTCAAAGTTGTTTAAAAATTGGCTATGCAACTGTTTTATGAAGAAGGAACTGCATTCAACACATTTGTTAGAGCTCAAGGACAATGACTTTTGGTGAGAACATAACTTTTGTTTGTTTACAAGAAAACTCCACAAAATAAATGTAAGTTGGACATTCACCAATTCACCACCCTGACCTCCACATCCGTACTTTCTGCTTTGCCAAATAAAGGACACTTACTTCCTGCGTTGGCACTGAACATTGGCAGTGGACCTAATTTGTGCGCTACAGAATCATCTAATATGAATGTCTTTTAGCAACTTCTTCAGATGTATTCTCATAATACCAGACAGGTTGATCATCTTCATCTTCCGTTTTACAAAACAAAACAAGGCCAGTATTCCCTCAGATGTACATGGAATGCCAAAGTACACATTATCAAGAGCTTGCTATCTTTTGAATTGACTTGACTCGACTTGGAGGAACTTTCATGGTCAACCTGAAGGTGAAAGAGGGGGAGTCTGGAAGGACCTGGAGCTCAGCCAGGTGACATACAGCGGATTATGGAGCCTGGCCATTTTGGTAGCAGAGGAAGAGGAAGAAGGAGAGCTGGCGGACAGGAAATAGGAAATGACAAGGAGACATAGTTCTGAAGGAGGGAGGGAGAGGAACATTGGCCTGGTCAAATGACCTCAAACATGGAGGAACGGGGGAGGCAAAGGGGTTGGGGGGGGCAGCAACAACAAAGTGAGCAGGCAGGGACAAACAGCACAGCTGGCAGTCGAGGATAAATATGAGAGAATGTGATATGAGCAAAAACACAGAAAAAAACAAAAACGGAAAGCATGAGGTTGAAGAAAGGAGGAGGAGGAGGAGGAAGAGTGGGCGGGTGAGAATGAATGAGATAAAAATAACAATGGAAAGATGCAGAGGAGGTTTCCCAAACCACCTCCTCTCCTCCCCTGCTGTTTCCCCTCACTGTGCAGGGGCCTGAGGACTTTATGTACAGCTGCCAGGGGCCTCCGGACTATAGTTTACCACCAGTTTGTTTAATATCAGGACGTACAGTTTGATTGTACACACGAAGGCCACTTCTCGCTCACTGAAGACACTTTCTCTGACACTCTGATTCTTACTAGGAGACTAGGAGAAATTAAAAAATACATTTCTTGTGTCTTTACCACAATCCTATATTGCTACATCAATATTTCTGATGTGTTGTCAAGGACTTGTAGATCTGACTTTTGTACTGTGTTTACTGCTGGAAGCCTGTAAGCCTGTAATTGCACTTTGGATAAAGCGTCATATTTCTATGTAATTATATTATCTAAAAGTTTTTTGTCATTTCACTGCTGGTTTTAGAAAGCCAAAAACAACATTATCTTCCCAAGTGTCTGAATATTTCTTTTATTGGGCTCATTATGTAAGAAAAAACCCCAAAATTCTGAAATGTATCTTTTTATTTGTGATTATTGCAAACCTAGGATAAAATTGGATAATAAATATCAAAAATACAAAGACTTTTTCGCTCTTTTGCTTTTGTAACATTTTTCTTCAATTTTCCTCTATTGTTTTGAGCATTTTCTGAGCTGTAAATGTTGCAAGAGGCTAAACAAGTACTTAATACACTCAGCGTCTTCTTGCAGCGGGAAACAGCACATTCTGGGAGCAGGAGGACATAAAATCAAGGTAAAAATCTGTGTATACCCATCTGCTCCTTTTTTATTTTTCAGTGAAAAAATAAAACAATAAGCCTCATCCAATAAGCAGGCATGTGGTAAAGTGCTGAATCCTGACAGAAAAATCCCACAAACATTCCTCTGCCTCCTATTGCTGAAAGTGGCGATCACTGAAAATCACTTTATTAGCCTTTACATTCTGTATTATTCCCCTGTTCTCCACTCTGAACTCTTTAAGTGCTCTCAGCGGTGGTGTGTTAAATAGCTGTTGGTCTGAAACCTCATTCTTAATCTACACAAACCTCACCTCTAAAGTACAAAGTCCACCACTGTTCACAAGCAGCAGCAGGCTCAGTTCAAACTTAAAGTCACTCTTATACCCATTCAAACGGCCCCTGCTGTGCATCCTCCTCAAAGAACTAATCACAACAAACCACAAAACTACCCACACAGCTGGGAAACATCTGTATCTGTATCTCTATCACTTAAAGTCTCTCCGGTAAATCTTTTACTCGCTCTACTCCCTTTAATCTCGTTTTTGTTCAGTAGTTATTGTCTCCCTGTGTTTCTGTCTTCATCTTCTTCTCACTTGTTTACACCCAATACAACTCTTGAATAAGATCTTTAAACCCAAACACAAACAGCGTAGCCTCAAAGCACAAAGACGGATTCTTAACCGCAGAGGGACTCATTCAAAACTGACAAACAGACTCAAGTGGCTTTTAGTGTTGCTACTGATTTACAGCTGCTGTGTGTTTAATCAGATCTGAGCTGAAAATGAACCAACCAAAAAGGACCAACTTAATCAGAACATGGACAAAAATCACTTTTTTTTTTTTAGCTGAATCTGAGTTAATAATTTGTGTTTTTTAGGGAAAGTAATAAATTCTCTGTCACAAAGTTCAGTTCAGGTCTGGGAATCATCATAGGAAGTGAAGAGGTGATTCTTGTAAGTTATCAAACCATAAGTAAAACATCAGTGTTGTTCAAAGTTCAGTTTCCAGCTTTGTCATGTAGAAGTGAAACAGTTTTCCCAAAATGATCCAGGATGATAGTTTTGGGGAAATTCCCTGTCTAATACAGCCCCTAAACCAACGGATTACTCACTTGAAAGAGAAAACTCAGTGTGAGAAACAGCATTGCTGAACATTTTATCTATTGCGAACATTATTCCATGACGGACTATTAAAGATGTCAGCTTTTCATTCTTCTGATTTCCAGTTAAATATAATAATGTAGCAATTTACATGTATTAATCGCTTTGTATTACCAATGTGTGAACAGACTGTAACGTAACTTTAAGATTGAGACCTTTCCCGACTTTCTCGGTTGCCTGTGGACTGATTTCTAGGACTAAAGGACTTGGGACGGTTTTGCTGGGAAAATACAAAGTATGTGACATTTATGCGCGCTCCCGAGTGCGTTGCCTCTCTTCAGGTCCCCTACAGCACCAACATTGTGCAACACTACCTAACATTAGCTTAGAAATGGAGTGCACAAACATCAACAAACGACCGGCACCCACCACAACACAGGGTCCAACACAGGGTCCAACACAGGGTCCAACACAGGGTCCAACACAGGGTCCAACACAGGGTCCAACACAGGGTCCAACACAGGGTCCAACACAGGGTCCAACACAGGGTCCAGGTAGCTTGCTTGCTAATGCGGAAAAATTTCTAGCTAGCTAACGTAGCAAAATACTGTCTTGAGTGGATAACATCAGCTAATTCATTCAGACTCGCAAGCAACATGATGCTGACTGCAGTTCACTTAACGGCCACCGGGGTCATTAATAACAAGGACACATTAAAACCTTTAAAGAGGTTTCCTCCCTATGTTGACAAAAAATGTAATTTGGGTGGCATTATGTTTCTCTCTCAACGTATTTGCTGTATAAATGTGTATAAATGTAAGTATACAAGTAAAGTAATTAGCAGTATAGAAATGTAATTTCTAAGAGATTCAGAGGGTTATTCAGACGGAACTTTAGACTTGACAATTGACTCCCTAAAGACTTGACCTTAGACTTAAAAGCGAAACCACTAAAGTCTAAAGTTGACTTGTTCTCAGACACAGCTTTCAAAGCAAACATGTCATTTTAAGAGCAACTGGACCTGAAAGACTTTCAAATGACTTGTAAAATGATTAGTGCTTAAATGATTTATCAATTAGTCAACTGATAGAAAATTATGCTATTTAGATAATAAATTAATAGTCAATCATTAATCAAGCAAAAATGCCAACCATTCTCTGCTTCAAGCTTATGAGGACTTGTTAGTTTTCTTGGTTTTGAATAATTGGAATTTTTTTTGGAGTTTTGGACTGTTGGTCAATGTCACCTTGGGCTCTGGGGAATTGACTAACTTAGGTAAATTAATCAAAAAAAATGATCAATACATGAATCAATGATGAAAATAATTGATGGCTGCAGCCATAAAAATAACAATTAAGATTAGCTTTTTAAGGCTTGAAACTTGACTTGGACTTGATTGACTTGAAAACTTAAAGAACGAATGACAAAAAGATATTATATGAGCATATCTAATGCTGAATGTAAAATATGAATCCACAGAACCTCAAAATTGTACTCAAGCACAGTACTTGAGTTAATTTACTTAATTGCTTCCCATCTCTGGAAACAAAAATAACTTTTTTTTCTGTCTACAAGAGGCAGTAAATCCACTCAGACACTCGGGCTTCACTCTCTCTGTCTCTCCTTGCATTCCTGTGTCTTTCGGAGGGCAGGTTGAGCGTCTGCTGTAAGTGGCGTGATGTTTGGGTAGTGTTTGGAGGCCGGGGTTGGCCCGGGGTTAGCACACAAAAGAGGCATGACGGCGCCGTGCCAACCAGGCCTCGGCTCACTGCAGAGCGCTGTGATGATGTGAACTGCTGAGCTGACAGGCCTGAACAGTCTGACACAATCCCAGAGCTGCTTATTCTGCTGTCTACTAGTCTGTCTTTATTTTCCTTATTGATTCATGTTCATCTATATCACCTCTACGTCTAGTTGATTATCGCTCTGTCTTGTTTAACAACTTTCTGTCCTCCCCTTTTGTTCGCTCTGTCTTGTTTTTGGCAACTTTTTCTCCTCCCCCTCCCTCCCCTCTCCTCTCATGAGTTAGCGCAACAGAGTGGGACACGAAGATGCAGCAGCAGCCCATAATAAGGAGCAGCAAACAAAAGAATAGTGTGAGATATAGAGTGTTTAGTAGACACTTTAAACCAAAAGATCAATTAAGTGCTTCAAACTCTTCTTGCACCACGAACACATCATACATAAAAAGAGGCACCTCCATTGGGATCAGTGTTTTATGACTTTTGGCAGCAATCCAACAGTCTTTGCATAATTTGTGAAAAATTTGAAATATATTTTGAACCCATTGACAATAATGTGAAATCATGCGGACCGCTCTTTAACAAAGACCCACAGCTGAACCTCTATTGGCTTAAATTGCCTTTTTAATATCTTTTACAGTTTTAGAGAAATCCCACTTTACATTTTATGTCCGTTCAGACAGTTGGGTGTGTACCGTTTCTTCTCAGAGTGAGAGGTCAAAGCGACGAAATGCAAACCCTCTCTCTCAAATTCTTCTACTTTTTTTTGCAAAACCAGATAAAGGTTGAGCATGAAAGTTCATTCTTGACCTTGGGAACAGTAGTTTCAACTGCATCTCACAGTCTTCCTCAGCAGATGGACACTGCTTTTTTATCTTTGTGCCCAAATTTCACTGCCTGGCCTGAATCCACTCCCCCTTACATGAACAGTGAGAAGCAGCCAGTCACAGTGTTGCATGAACTGCATTCAAGGCAACTTTACATAACACTTTTAATACAGAGGGTAAATCCAAAGTAGTAAATTCACTGATGAAGCAGAGGGATATGGCGTCACCTTGTGTAACATTTACAATGCAGATCACTGACATTAAGTCTGGTAGTACGAGTCATTTTGTGCTGCTAAACCTACTCCACACATGTCAAATGAAATAACATCGGTGGGATGTTTAAGTTTGAATCTGATCCAAATCTTCTACTTCTTAGTTTTTGTTATAGGTTTTCTTATAGATTTTAGTGCAAACTGCAAATATCTCCTAGGACTGAAAATAAAAATGATTTCCTAAAATCAGCTTTTTAAGATGCATATTTGTATTGACATGAAACTAAATAGGAAAAAAGGCTGGACGAGAATGTATAGCTGTTAGTTCCTATTTTTCAGATCCCAAATTCACACAGTCACATTTTTCTTTTGCCAAAATATACTGTTACACCCCCCACCGGCTATGACAATGGCGAGAGGTCTTAAAAAGAGACAGAAAATACAAATGGATCAATCTCTCCACAGACATGTAATGTATATCTGCCTGGCAGCTGCCCTGGACTCTGACCTTTGAACATTGTTTCCAGTGGAATCGCACGTTGAAAGAAGTGAGTGGGGTTCACAGGCCCTCGACTTATTTCTGGTATCAGTCAGGCACATGTAAAAATAAAAGCTATTTAGTGTTGTCAGTGGTGGAAAAGTAACGTGAGAAACACTGTTGATGTGTTACCGTGTCAAACTGGGTTAAAGGCTATAACAGACCACAACAAACACTGGATCTCTGAAATGTTTACTGGAGTTTAAACTGATCAGAAACTGGATGTCAGCCAGCAGGCAGTGGTTTTAACCTCTAATATGATGAATGTGACATAGTTTGACTGATTCGAGACTTATTGTATAACTTGTCAGATCTCTTAGCTTCATCTAGTCTCAATTCAACACTTCCTTAAATACTTAAACTTTCTACTTTAAAACTCTCTTTTAAATTGGTCATTACATTTAGCTTCGACCAGCAGTACTTTGTCTGTAGTTATCTGTAGTGTGTACATGCAAAAACAATCGTTTCAAGTGTGTTGTTATCCTTTGTTTTACCTTCCAAACAATATGCTGACACTGGAGACCTAAAACCTGTCTGATGTTGTCACATCAACATATATCTAAAATATTACCCTCACCAAATTACATTGATAGTTTAACATTGTGCATTAGAAATGATCATTTCAAACATGCCTTCACAAAAAGTTGCAAATACTGCCACTACTGCTCCCATAACACACTTGTTGGTCCATCGTCATCTGGGAATTGTGTCGCGTTTCAAAAGTAGTTGCTATAACAAACTCCAGGAGTGTAAAGTACCTTTAAGGTGTGGTTACTGTGCAGGCAGATGGGACCCAGACCCATGACACCGCTACTGAACACACACACACACCTTTACCCTTTACAACCCTGAATGTTACTACTTCCTGCTTTGGCGCTGAAGGTTCTGGCCTCGTGTTTACTGAAACACATTCACGTTCATGATGTGTCTGATGATACAGTCTTTCAAATAACAGCTGGTGGGTGGGATAATGATGTTTATAACCACTGAAGATTGGGCTGGATGACGATGGCTGCTACTGTATTTTATTCAAGCATATCAGGTGTTTTACACATTTGTACCAAACACTCAGTGTCCACTTTATTAAGTACACCTGTATGTATCTAATGCAATCCAATACAACAGCTCTGCCATGGATTGTACTTTTACGAAGCTGATTTATTTTTGTCTTTGTTTGTTGACCCTGTCAGAAAGGTGATAATTCCACTTTATGTTTATTATTGAAGTCATGTACTGGACTGCATTATACTGAAAAGCGTTTCTAATATTTTGTCCACCCCATTTACATACATGAGGGGGGAAAAATATTAGAAAGCTCAGGTCTCAGTGTGTTCTGCTGTATGTAGTCATGTATTAGTCATCAACAATTCTGATAATCAATTAAATCACTGAAGTCATTTTTGAAGCCAAAATGTACTGGCTGCAGCTTCTCAAATATAGCTATTGGCTGGTTTTCTTCTTCTATGACAGTAAATTAAATATTTGTTTTGGACAATTGATTCGAAGACGTCGTGGTGGGCTCTGGAAAGTTGCAACGGGTCCTTTTCACTATTCTCTTAACTTTTTATAGACCAAACAATTAACTGGTAATCCAAAGAAATGCAGGTACAAAACGCAGGTAACCATAGCAACAATACCATAGCCTGTGCTACGTTGCTAGTTAAATATTAGTAGTGACACAAACCTATAACTGTGGGTTAAACTAACTAGAGTATTTTTATTAATTGATTAGTCAATCTACATAAAATTATGGGGCAATAATTTTGATAATCTATTCATTATCCAATAATTTTTTTGGAGCAAAAATTCCCAATTTTTTCTACTTCCAGCATCTCAAATGTGAGGATTTGCTGGTTTTCTTGGTCTTCTCTGATAGTAAACTGAATATGTTTGAATTTTACTTGGACAAAACAAGCTATTTAAAAGACTTCAACTCTGGTTTTAGGAGATTGTGACAGCCGTTTTCCACTGCTTTCTGACATTTTATCAACCCAAACAATTAAGATTTATCAGTAATGAAAATAATCGTTAGTTTTGGCCGTACAGCAAAACGCACTTTAAAAAGTACATGATGATTTGAATGCAGCTATTCTTTTTCTGCTGCGATAAGTGGCCACGGTATAATGCACTCAGAGGCGTCATTATATAGAAAATAAGGGACTCCAAGTGCTTTTGGGACTTCTGGTGCTAAATTGCGCATTCTTACTTGCATAAAATATTTTAGTTGACACAGATTTGGGTTGACAGGAATTATTGACAAAACCAAAGTTGGTCTTTCTAACACCATGACCGTAAGTGGATAATCACATAAAGACATTCCCAGCAAGTTCATCCTCCTATATCAACAGGTGCTATATTAATAAAACCAATCTGAATCTCAAATAAACACAGCACGTGTTTGCCAGGCAGCTGTCATGAATCATACAACTTATCAGAGCAATTAGGACTTCCAGGCAGCCGCAGCGACAATGTGCTACAAAGACAAACACACAGCACATCAATGAGGAGACAAAAACTATAGTGAACTCTCACACACTTACACACACGCTTTTCATTTGCAGCCTGACAGAGACGCACTTGCAGGTCTCCTTCCCTAAAATGGCCGATAGATCTCTGGTGGAAGCATCAAGGCGTTGACGAGCCGCAGGAAATGCTCCATCTCACTTTCTGTCTCTTAATGTCATTTTCTCTGTTTCTTTCTTTTTTCTCTCTTGCTTTCATTCCTGATGACAGAGAGTCCAGTGTCTCTGTCCTCTCTTCCTAATACCTGCTCTGTTCATGTTAAGGCCTGATCTGATAGCGATTGTTAGATGAGAGCTGGAGAGAAGAGCAGGGTGGACTAGACAGACAAGAAGGCGTCAGGCAAACTCTGCTGATTTAAATCAATTTTTTTCTCCTAGTGGTGTGAAAGTAGAAAGATTATTCCTCTCTCATTTTACAGACAATTAAATGTCCCATTTGTTGTGTTCACGGAGGCTTTTTCCATGTCTCAGAATAAACATATTTCTGTGATCTGATTGTAAAGAAAAAGCCAATCAAATTAAGGATTTTCCACAGATCAGATGTTAATTCTCTCTCTTTGACAGGCGTGATTAAGTAGCTGTTATGGTGGCACGAACTGGGACAAGTTGGAACCAGCAAAGCATTATTACGCAAGATTACAGGCCCATGACCTCATCACCACTGGTGAACAATTAACAACCAAAAAAGCAGGGCAGCACTTGCAGGAAGACACACTGACGACACAATGAAGAAGTTGCTCAAAAAGGGGAAACACACACCTCAAATCTGTACAAATGTATAAATCACATGAGAGGCTAAATGATTCAGCAGTTTAAGTATTACACTTATTAATTTTTTCAGGTGTCCTGTTGCAGAAAAACCCTAATTCTGGACCAAACATTATCTGGTGCATTTCATGAATGCTGCCAATTAAGTCACAAAATATGCAGCAGCAGTTTTTTGAGATCTAGCAGAAGTCCAAGTGGTGATTAATCAGCTGTAATCTCCTCCACAGGAAAGCAGACTTACTACAAGATAGCCTAGTACTGCAGGTACAAGATACCTGCAGTTCTAGATACCTGCAGTTCTAGATACCTGCAGTTCTAGATACCTGCAGTTCTAGATACCTGCAGTTCTAGATACCTGCAGTTCTAGAAATTCTAGATGATATCTACTCTGATAAGGTATTAACTGATTAGTGATTGTCCCATAGATGCCTGACTTCTCTGAAATGAGGTTAGAGATTAAGAAGATTAAGAGGTTAAGATTCTCTCCTGAAAGTGCAGCTTTATTGGAACATATACATGTACTGTCTAGCTCTGACCTCCTCGAAACTCTATGTAGACATTTCTATTATTATTAGTTTTATACTTAGATGAAAGGTTACTGCTTTGGTGCAATTTTAACTGTCTGCTAAGCCTCCTCTCTGCATTAGTAAAGTGTCTTCTGCAGCTCTGTGAAAGTTTGCAGGAAGCTGAAGCTTCATGTTGAGAAACCACAGCTTCCATTAAAAAAACCCATCACTTAAGTGTTGTAGTCTGCTCCTGAGCCACTGCTGAGCTACATGCACAAAACAAACAAATAAATCTTATTTATTATTAATACAAAAGTAAATACATTGAAATATATATACATTGGTTAGATTCTGCATAGGTTTTCACTAACAATAAAACTAGTTTAAAGTTCTTTATGAAATTTAAAAATATCCAAAATCGGAATGAAATCTGGTTAAACTTACTTACAACCTGTTGCAAACACAGTCTCCTGTCACCTACAGGCTAAATCAAATCACCCACTTACCTTCCATGAGTCTAATCACAACCAGCGTGCCCACCGCTGCATTAAAAACACATTAACATTGTCACAAAGCTCTCTTATAACACCGCACGAAGCCACTGGCTGTGACTGTGATTTATTATAACAGCCAGCCACTATCAGAGCAGAAATCCAGGCCAAGTCACATGAAGCGCTACTGCAGCAACAGGTCTCCCTGTGTGTGTCAGTAGCCAACTGTCAGCCCATTTCTAACTAAATAAACACAGCCTCTATTTAATGAACTCAGAACCAACGGGACATTAAAAGCAGAGAAAGAATAAAGCAAATGTCTTACCTCTTTTTCTCCTTGTCGGCCGTCATGTTTTCCTCTTGTGCACGATAATGTTGTAATTCCCCGGCAGTCTAAGTTAAGTCCAACTTTAGAGTCAAAAGAAGTTAAAAAAAAAAGAAAGAAAGAAACAACTGGAGTTATTACATCGAAGTGCGCAGGTCAGAAGGAGCCCTCTGACAGATCATGCCATTAAACCAGTGGACTGCTGGTTAGTCCGTGAAACCAGGCTGACTGTGAGCGTCCAGGCTGGAGGGGGGGGGGAGGGAGGTCGGGGCCGTACAGTCTCAGATCACTGCCGAGGATTGTACAGCCTCTCACCCGCACAAGCGCTCCACACAGGCTGAGAGCTGAACCGCTGCTGCTGCTGACAGAAGCCGCCCGCAGGTCCGCTTGTCAAAACTTTTTCTCGCTTGCTGATCTGAAAACTCCCGAAGCTGCTCGGTCTCTGACCTGGAGCTCAGCTGGCACCGTGAAAGCCGCTGTCCCGGGAACTGCGCGGTAATTGGCTGGAAAGGCCGCCGGGAGCCGCCCCCCTAAACAGCCCCGCCCTCCCCTGTGTGCCGGTCTCCTACCTGTTAATGTCCCTGATCTGCAACAGGTGTGAGCTGTAAAGGCAGTCAGTGTGAAAATGCTTATAAGAAACTCATAATGAAGACATCATGAGTCAGTCCTCTGTTTTCCCTCGCAGGTAGCCTACAGGTATGCTTTAAAGGACTCCTCCATTGAAAATCGTCTTAAAATATCAAACACTCAAAACATACTTAAAGGAATATGTTCAACATTTCCAGAAATATGTGTATTCTCTTATGAGAGTGGGGTGAGAACATTGATACCACTGAGAGAAAGGGGAGGCTGTCCACACACTGACAGTTCCAAGCTTCCAAGTTTTTGTCTTCATCAGGCAAATGACCTTGGCTGCAGTGGAATAGTAGGAAGGTTCCTAACTGAGTGAAATGACCTGGAAGTAAACGTTCACACTGCAGGCAAAAGTGGCCCAAATCTGATTTTTTTTTCCTCTTATGTGACTCAGATCTGTTTTTTTTTTTTCATAACAGTGTGAACAGCACAAATCACATGGAGTCTGAGCTTTTCAATTCTGATTTGGGCCACTTTGATATGTGGTCCTGAATCAGAACAGTCATATCGGAATTCATGCGACTTTTACGTCACTCTAGATTGACATTCGTCATCGTTCACACATTGTCACATTCTGCACTGGCAGGAGTCACTCTGTGAATACAAACATTAATTAAATTAAATAATAAAAAATGTGGCTCTCTTTCGCCTCCTCTGCTCACGAATTTGCTGTCTTCCACTGCACATCAACTTATAAATGAAACCACAAACGCTGCCTTCAGTGGCCTCCATGATTACTTCGTATGACAGCGTGCTGCGTGTGACATCTTTGTTACTGTTCTTTTGTGCCTGCAGCTCAGTTCAGGACCGTGACCAGTTCACACTGGAATCTTATATTGGCCACATTTAAAAAATAATGTGAACAGCCGAACAAAAAAAATCAGATCTGAGCAATAAATCTGAATCGAGCACTAAGGCTTGCAGTGTGAATGTATTGGCAGCCATGATAAGAGCTTTTTGGATGCTCTAAATGCTAAGGAAGGGTGCTTCAGTGCTGTCTTATTTATACTAACAGCATTTGCTAACAGCTACAACATTGAGAGCCACCTTTCAAGCCTGTGGGGTTCTTATATTTGAGGCTCAAAATGCACATATTTATTGTAGTATTCATCTGATATTTTATCTCAACAATGTGACTCACTAAGGTCATCTCTGTATCATCTTTTATTGTGTTTCTATTGCAGCCTATGTACAGAAAATGCCAAGTGTTGCAGACATGGAAAGCCGGTTCATAGTATATCTCAACTCATCTATAGTCGACTGGCAGTTTAAATGATGAGATTAAACCCCCCCCCCCCCATGACAGGTCATGGCAGACCTGATCAGAGGACGATCAAAGTGCCCCATTTGCATGTTTTCCTGGCAGTAATTTGCTGGCACTCTAAGGCTTTTTAAGGTTATATATCCATAGGGTAAAAACAAGAACAAAAGTAGCACTAAAGCAACCCAGCCTGCGTCATAGCTGTTGTTGATGTGCTCACTGAGGCCTCCAAGCGTTAAGTTTCCCACCAACATTGTGTTTAAGAGCGGGTCTCACCACATTTTTTCTGAAACTCAGAGGTAGAAAACTGCTTCTGGCATTGAACACGGTCTTCCCCTGTCAACTTCTCAAAACATTTTAGATGGAAAAGATTACTTTAGTGGCCAGTTTCTATGCACATAACTCCTCTGTGGTGGAGGCATGACCTCCCTGGGTTCTTTCTAGTTTAAAGGAAATTTTCATGCTGTATGGTAATGTCATATATTTTTTTCCATATGTTTTTGTTTAGTGCTTGTTGAGGTCATATTTTTTGCTTTAATGACACCATTGGCGTTTTGGTTTCACTGTGCAGTTCTGTCTACCACCAGATACGATCTCCCGGGAAAATGTAGGCTCGATTTACAGCCACAAAGGAAGTGCGTCAACCACTGCGCAACCAAAACAGGAAGAGGATAGTGCTTTTGTTTTCCCTGGTAGCTTTCGGTAGTAACTGTGGAAACTCTACCCGGCAAAAGAAAAAGAGCCCCATTGATGGAGGAGGCAAAGAAGGCGAAGAGGGAGAGTGATAAAAACCTCGGACGGGCATTCACACGATGAAGAGAGCTGCAGGACTTGAGAAGGCTCCAAACCGACATTCAGTTAGCATTCTTTCTACTCGAACAGTAAGTAACAAAACCTGCCTACTTATTAATACTAGCTGGTGAATTTACTGTAAAAGCTGAAACAGAAATGATACACCAAGCAAACAGAAATTTCTTTGACATGATATTTAATTTGTTTCAAAAATTAAAATACACCTTCACATCCTTTTAAAATACAGTACATTTGGCACGCAGCGCAAACAAAAGAAAACATCAACATAAACATGAACGAAGGGCCTGAAAATTCATAAAGGAACAAAACCACAGGTCAGGTGACAACATGTACATACGAAGCTTCACAAATACAGGGACTGCAAAAAAAAACAACCATGTACATACAGTAACATTCTGCATATGATCCGAGGAAGATGAACGTGTGATACTGTAAGTAAAATCATAATACTGTTTCCACTGTTTGAAATCAACCTCATGCCATTGTGTGTTGAATTTCAATTCAACTTGATTCACTGACCAATGAAAAGGGACTTCCTACACAAAGTATATTTTCTTCTTCCTCCTGAAACAAATATTCAACTACTGGGTGGAAAATTTGGAAATAGCATTTGGCATTTAGCATGGAGGACTTGTGGGAGAGAGCATCCTTTGTGGGTCATAGTGGGACAAACAGATTGACATTTTTAAATTAAAGACTAAACAAAGATGCAACAGGAGACGCATCAAGACAGAAAAGAAGAGAAGAGAGGAAATGTGAAATGATGGACAGCATAAACATGTTCTTTTGGAAGTTGCTTGGCAGTAAAACTGTTTAGACAGTCTTAAATCTGCTGTGCTATCCATACGTGTGTGTGTTTAGTGATTGAGTGTCTTCTTACAGCTATCTAATACATCTTCTACTCCCACTGCTGCTGCTACAACACTTGTAGTGTTTATACTGCTACATGTACAGGGCTGCCTGTTTGTACTATCACATGGTAACAGGACAGGTAACTAATTTTAAATGTCCTCTGCATGTTTTTATACATTGACCCTCCTGCCCCTCAAAATCTCCCACAAATTACATTCATATGTAGCTGTTTAGCATTAGTGCAGTGCATTATTCCTTAGACGTTTGTGCCACAGTGTTATTCTTCAACATATCACGCTTTACATGTAGATTGTAGAACTGTGTGTGTGTGGCTGTGGTAGCTACAGTATGGTTAATGTTTTGTTCAGGTTAGGAAACTAAGAGTACTTGGTGAGGTCGTGAAAACATGGTGGTCATGGTCAAATAAAGAAGTTTCAATGCCGAAAACTCGTATGAGACGGGATGTAAGCCTAAACAACATGGACCTCTGTACACTCAGGATCAGATTTACAAACATTTGCACATTTCCTTCAGTTTGAGCATGTAGTTTGCATGTAATAAGCATCTGATTTACTGATGCAGCAGCTCAACGCAGCTAATCAGTGTTTGGGACTGACTTTAAGCCTCGTTCTGTGATGTCCTCTTTCCACCAAATCAGCTCTGGTTCTTGAACCAGTTCTGTTCAAGACTCTTGGAACTTTGGTGGTCTAGAGAACCAGCCCGCGCTTCCACCAGTATTGAGGGGAACCACTGTAATGAAGGATGTGTCATCAACGGAGGGCGTTGCACAACAGAAGTAAACAGTAGGAGCAAGATGGCGGATCTCATTGATTACCTGCGAGCTTTCGTTCTGTTATTACAGATATTTGTTTTTGGACCAACTATTAATGATAAGAAGACATAGAAGACTGTTACCATAGTAGACCAGAGACCATTGCTGCCTTCTCCATCCTCTCTTTCCAACCTGTAGAACATGACACGCCCACTGATGACATCACGGTTCAGGTCAAGGAACACCAGCTAGGTGTTCTAAACCAATTTATTTTTGGTCGAAATGCTCCGAACGGTTCAAAATTAGGTGCTCGAACTGTAACAGAACCGGTTCCATGTTGGTGGAAAAGGGGTTTGTGTGAAGGAGAGTTCTGAGTCTAGATTTGCTCCAACTGGTGTTGACCTGAAGGTCCATCAGAAGCACAAAGAGGACCAGGCAGAGATGGTGTTGATATGGCTAAAGTCTCTCTTTTCTTTCTTTTCTCCTACTTTCTTTATTAAATGTCTTTATTTAACAGGTCAGTAAGTTCTTAAAGATATCCCAGGAGAAAGAACTGTGTAATTTGGTACTAATTATAGGGGGGAAAGTATTTCCTTAAAAGAACAGCTCCATTCAAAGCTACAACATATTCATTCATTATTCATTGATTATTGCCTGTGGACAAATTTCACATCTGACTAAGAGATTCTTTAAGTTACGCTAGCAATTTATTAGAATTAAGTGAAAGTTTACCAACTGAACACAGACTTTTGAGCCTATAATCAGTACCACATTACATATTTCTTTCCTGGAAACTCCTAGGAAATTTATAGGAAATTACCAAGCCGTAATATAGGCGTTACCATCTATTTTATTAAGAATTTGTGTGTTTTTAGTCAAATACATCAGTGCAGCTCCCTATTTTTTCTGCTCTCACTCTGAAATAAAGATAAATTCAAGAAGAGAGAATAAACCACAATTTTGTTTTTTACAACTGTACTATTTGCACCTGCTCTTTAAATTCAGTAGTGTGCCATTACTCACACTTATCATGTCTCCTCCTGTTACTTGTGTGACCAAATGTACAGTATAAGCGATCAGGAGAAAGACGTGACACACAGCATGTGTCTCCGATGTGGCGTGAAGCGCCTCGAGGATGTTGCGCTTTTTTTTCTAACTTGTAAAATGTGTCTTATAAATGTCGCGCTACTTACTGCACTCGCTCTAAATGTTCTGGTCAACGTTTGCCAAAAAGTAGTCACTAATGCATGTCAATTACATATGAGTGTAATACAGGGGGAAGTAGGGAACTGGCAGTGATTGACTGACTGAGATGCTGACTAAATAGACTTTGAGGAAATGTGTGTGTGGGTGAAATAATTCTCACTTCTATGTGCCTTAAAACTAACTGAACCACAGTCCTCTTTGTACCTGAACATGTGTGTGTTTGGATGAGGCTAAAGAGAAAGAAAGAAAGAGGAATAAAAGAAGCAAGAAAGGATGAAAATAGAAAAACAAACAAAAAAACTCTTTCAGAGTATTGCACATGGAGTTTTCTTGAAGATGTTTGGATTCTTTTTAGTTCACTATAAAGTCATAAACCTGACCTGCAACATGGAGTTTCCTCTGAGGCCTATTTTACCTCCATGTCCAGGCTGTACAAAGAGGAGGAGGAGGAGGGTCTAAAGTATGACGGTCAGAGTTTCTAACCAGGTGAGTCTCGCTGCATCACATGAAATCCAAAGATTTCTAACAAGAACTAGACAGTCCAGTAAAAACAACAGGACAACGACAAAAACGAGATGTTTTAAATAAGAAATAAAACATGAAGAGGGCTCTCCACGTATGTACACACACACACCGCAGAGCAAATACATTCAGTTTGACACATTCAGTCACATTCACCTCTGTGTGTACAATCCACGACTTTCATGTGGAATTATGGGGGTTTGGTTTGTCGTGTGCAGCAACCCATTACACACACACACACACACACACACACACACACACACACACTCACACACTCACGGCATTTCAATGATCAAGTGGTCATGAAGGGATTTAAGGACCTAGAACGATTTTGCTCCAGAAGGTGCAGTGAGAGCTTCAGTAACAAGGACTTGACCTAAAATAAATTGTCTTTTTAAAGGGCTCCATGACATTTTAGATTTCAGCTCGTTATTTGGCTTCATTTGACAACCGTCTCAACGTCAAGTATCAAGTTATATGGAAAACAGCTTGTTAACCCTGTATGCATACCTCACTACAACAATGGACACTCCCAGTGGTAAGCTACTGTAGGTGTGTTAGCTTGCGGCTAATGGTACCATTTGGTCTTTAATGAAGAATGGGAACATCGATGTACTAACAGGCTAAAATGTGGAGAGAGATGGAAAAACAGCGCAGCCTTCTCTCTACAATAAGGAAATAATTGCTGAGATAAAACTAAACTAAAAGTCAAAATGCCTAAGTGTCGCTTTTGTGGTGCATTGTCTAAAGTTGACATTTAATTTGCCCATTTGACTCTTAACTTTAAAATAAAGCACTGACAAAACATCTAATTTCACCACGATTTCATCAGAAAACAATCTGATTTCTTGCATTTCTTTTTGACATCTGTTTTTATAATGAATAAAATACTTTTCAAGACCTTTTTTTTCTTTAAATACAATCATTGGTTCAATTATTTTTTTCCATTCACATACATGTTTAGGGAAGAAAAAACATTCTTTAAACACGGAGATAGACACAGGATACAGCACATCGTGTACAGAAATGACTCTTACTCTTTCTAGAGGTATGCAATTGCATGCATGCACACACATTATCTCTCTCTCTCTCTCTCTCTCTCTCACACACACACACACACACACACACAAACAACCCATGACCTTATCCATGTATCTACTTCAAAACACCCCTCTGAAAACACAGAGTTTGCTTTGCCTTTCAGAAATACATCCGGACCGAGTGAAGGAGCATTGGGGTCATTTCTTACAGTATCTGACCTGCACTTACATAGTTTGATGGGATATGCACAAATGGACAAATAACAAGACCACGGAAACCATAAAGAGAGATACAGATGGTCTAGTATAATTCCTGGAGTGGTCAGATCTGGAAAAGTTCAGGAGGTCTCATTCCAGAGGCTGTGTTTCTTTAAATACTTTGTCTCTGCTTTTTTAGGTGTTGTGTGGTGATGGTGGTGGTGTGTGCGTATGTTGTTAATCGTGTGTATGTGTGTCAGCGTGTGTGTCTAGGCCACAGTCTCGTCTCCGAAGTAGGAGAATCCTTTAAACTCATCTTGGTTGATCTGCTTGATGATGCTGTTGTCCACCGGCGTCAGGACGGGTTCTTCGCGTGTAAAGTCCTGGTCAAAGTTATTCACATCCCTTTTGGTTTTCTGGAAGACAAAGAACAAAGAGAGAATGTTTGAGAGCAAAGCCTCGAAGATCATCTGGATTTCAGCCTTTGATGACTGCTGGCGTGGTAGTGTCAACAAGTAAGATTCAGGGTTCGTACAGCTTTTTAAGAGTAAAATTCAAGCACTTTTCAAGGTTCCTAAACCAAAAATGCCCAGACTCTCAAAGCCTTTATCATCACATCTAAATTGTTACAATAAACGCGAGGAGACAACAAACAAATATGACGACGGGACTGTTTCATTTCAAATATTAAAATATCTTTGGTTTACGTGATGAAACACCAGATTATGGTGAAAATCAAGCATTTTTCAAGGAGTATATTCAAATTCAAGCACATTCCTAACCTTGATAACATAACGGTTAAAATTAAGCATTTTCCAAACCACTTTCAAGACTTTGTACGAAATCTGATTAAACGTTTAGTCATTTTTTCTTTTCAGTTCCTGGTAGAGGATTCTTCTACCAGGAACTGGTGAGAAAATACAACGTTAAAAGCTTCTCTTCACATCTGAACAGAAATAATGTTCACATTTTAGCCTCTTCCCCTGCAAACAGAATCAATTTTTCACAGTTGGTCATCTGCTGTGTGTGTGTGAACTCACGATGCGTGGTTTGAATGGCGGTCTGATCTTCCTCTGCTCCAGCAGCATCCAGTCGATCTCTCTGAAGAACGGATGGAGCTTAATGGCCTCCTCCAGACCCTGAGCCACCACACAGCCCAGACGCTTGTTAGGACTCTTAGTCATGAACTGACATGTGACAGAAAAAAAAGAAACAGATGGAGAGAGAAAGATTTCATTTGTTTTTCTTGATTGAAAGATATCTTGAAAGATATGATTTTGATGAATTGCCTTTTTAAATAATAAAAATAATATTCACTTTTAATAGCAACATAAAGACTGAGATTTGACATGATGTCACACGTGGAGGTCAGATCCGAACAAAAATGGTGTTTTGGTTTTATAAAATTGCTCTATGAAAGGAAGGAAGGAACATAAGTGTGTTATGAAGTAAACATCAGTTTTGTTCAAATTGCTGGTGAGAGAAAATGTAAGGACATGGAGAGGATGTAAGTATCAGATAAAAAAATGTCTTATAAGTGTCCTCTGTAAAGGATGTCAGGCTTTTCTGCCAATTTTACCTGTTCACAACAGCAGACAGCTCATATAGGAAGAAAACATTTTACACAATCACCAACAGACCAAAAACAGATCCGATGATGAGCATCCACAGGCTGTTTAGAAGGAACTTTTGTAGCATCAAAGAAAAATAAACAAGCACAAGGAGGGATTAAAATTCAATTTCCTATTTTCACTTATTGTAATGTTTATTTTCTGACCTGCCAACACTCCCGTTTTTCCCAGGTTTCTCCCGTATCTTAAAGGCACCCTCCTGTTTTTTTGTTTCTCCTAGGAAACTCCCGTAATTTGCATGGCCCTCAAACTTTATCATAAATAGTCGTCATACACGGATCCATACGTTTTGTATGTTTGTCTGACGTCTCAAATTTCAACCCATCTGTCAACCTGATTCAAGGTGTATGTGCACAGCTGCTCTCCGGCGGGACAGCTAACTTAACGTTAGCTGTTGTCAAAATGTCAGGGCAGGATGGTGTTCCACCAAAAAAATCTGAATACTTTAATAATCTATGCCCCCACCCCGAAAAAAACTCCCATATTTTGAAACCTAAATGTTAGCAAGTATGTATTATATCACAAAGACGAGAGATGATGTCAAAAAAAAAAGAGAGAAAGATTCTGAGTCTCAGAAAGTTACTCTCCTCATAAACACCAAATTAACACTATATAACCTAGTTCAGACTTGTCTCTGGCTGTATGAAACCAACGGAGCCTCTAGAAAATGCCTCCTTACATTTTCTTCAGAATTTTGTTAAACTGGATGAGTGCCGAACAGGCTGCTCAGCCATTAGACTGAGCTGAGAGAGTTCATCATGTGACCTGAAGTCCTTCAGCTGGACAACATATCCAATCAGAGCCCTGAGTGCTGGTCAAGTGACTGGTCAGAGTCCAAGACATTGTCCAACATAAACACACACACACACACTTTCCCACAAGGCTTTGCAGTCAAACTGCATTAACAGCCAAGGTAAACGCAAGGCTTGTGATGGAAAAACTGGACGGACAAATAAACGGACAGACAAGTGGCATTACACACACACACACACACACACACACACACACACACACACACACACAGAGAGAGAAACAAAGTCATGGAAGCAAACATAGAGGGAATTGTCCCATGTTCTTCCAGTGGAGGATCAGGAAACACGGATCAACATATGACACCAAGAAAAAAACTGCATCCTGACTCACATGTGACAGCGAGAAAGAGACAAATACTAAACTAAGAGAAAGACGGAGCAGCAATTGGGTCCAAGAGTCTGGGTCTATTTTAGGAGTTGCAATTAGTTTTTTGAAGGTTTGATGTTGAAGAAGCAATAATTAAAGCTAGAACTAGAACTAGAAGCAGCATTTGCAGGTCTGTTCCTTACTAACAAAAATGTCTCCAATGATGTTTTCATGACATGCGCAATGGTGGATTGTTGTAGGTAGTATGGATCTTGTTCTGACTGCCCACAAACTGAAACACTGTTCAGACCACTGTGTACAAAATTTTGTAACGAACAGTTCCTACATTCAGACAAAACTTGCTGTGTGAAAGCCTGCAGAGCAGGCTAAACTGATAAATAAACTGATAAATAACTGTGGCATTTCTGCACTGACATTTGAAGTACATGCTCCTTTTTGTTGATTGCAGAGACAAACAGCAAATCGTCAAAAATCCTCCTGCTAACTGACCGCTTTAAGAATGGACACGGCCTCCTTGCTGAGCCAGACGGGGTAGAGGACGTCGTCATGGAGGATGGACTCAAACAGGTCATCTTCGTTATCGGCTTCAAACGGTGGCTGGCCCGCCATCATCTCGTACATCAGCACCCCCAGAGCCCACCAGTCCACTGACGGGCCATAATCCAGCTCTTGAAGGATCTAATCACACATAAAAAAGAAGAGACTTACAAACAGGTAGTTAGAGTCAAAAATCACACTTAGATTTTTAGGTTTGGTTTATTCAACAGGGACAGAGCACATTAATAAACACTGCTGTAAATGCATCAGTTAGCCAAAAGGCCCGAGCACATGTAAAATTATTCGAGTGAAATTTGATTTGAGCAAGTCTATGTAATTTGACTCATAAACAAAGTCCTGTGACATCAAGCACTTCCAACCAAAAGTCAATAAATGTTCTTCTTTCAGCTCCATCCCTAACAATGAAAAATAGAGTATCATCAGCAAACGGTCAAACACGCACCTTATCTTTACAAATAAAACAAGTGTGTCCTGTGTATACGTGGGTTCGTGGGTGTGGATGTTGTTTGTGCATGTCTGAGGTCACCTCAGGTGCGATGTAATCTGGCGTCCCACAGAAGGTGGTGGTGGTGACTCCACTGAGGATTCCCTCCTTGCACATCCCAAAGTCTGCCAGCTTACAGTGACCCTCCGCATCCAACAGTATGTTGTCCAGCTTCAAGTCTCTGCAGAGCAGGAGGGTTGTACAGGTGAAAGGAAGGGTTAGCAAGGGGAATGTGGTAAAACACACTATGTACAAGTATGTATTAGTAAGTAGTTCATATTTTGAAATTGATTTGGAAAACAACTATTCAATTTAAATGTGGCAGTTTATTTTAATGACATCTCTTGTTTTGGTTTTTGTATTTTAATATGTAGTGAACCTGTCTCTGAGGAGGGGGAGATACAGTAGGAGGATGGGAAGGGGAACAGGCCTGGGAAAAGACAGAAAATTGAGGGTTGAATGGGAGAAAGAGATGGAGGGAGGAGAGAGAGAGAGAGAGAGAGAGAGAGAGAGAGAGAGAGAGAGAGAGAGAGAGAGAGAGAGATAAAAGCAGTAGTGTTGAGAGATGACAGGGTTGGTCATGAATGCAGCCGCTCTGGGCTTGATGGTTGATTGCTACAAAAATGTCAACATCTCCTCGATGTAGCCAATGCAACCATTCAGCCTGAGGTGTTTTCAAAAAAACAGCCGCCCCAACAAGCCAGGGAGGAGATGTGTGTGTGTGTTTCTAAAGTCAAGAGCTTATGCAACTGTTCTGTTTTTGCAAGCCCCAAAAATAAAAAGGCAGCTTAACAATCCTGTTTGGGAGTTGCTGTGATTTGCTGTTGAAAAGTTTGTTCTTTTCTGTCCCATTATGCCTTGCTGCCTGTCAGAGCAAGGCATGATAGGACAGAAAAGAACAAACTTTTCAACTGATTGCACTATAGAAAGTTCTGAGAGAAATACACAGAAAATGCAAAAGAGCTACTGATTATGCACTACCATTATGAGTCACTCTGCGTAAGGATATTTTATATTATTTGCACCCTCATCCAAGTGAATTTCCTTTTTCTGGGCATGTTATAGTACATATGAAACTTAAAACTTGAAATTGAGCTTAAAGTTAAACTTTTAAAATCTGAATTTTGTCATTATTGATTCCTCTATCAAAATTTCGCCTGTTTAAATGTTTTTAAATAATAGAAAGACATCAGAATTAGAATTCATTAACCAGCTACAAAGCAGTAAATGGTTTGGCTCCAGGCTGTGTGAGAGACTGGAATGTTTTCACTTAATGGAGTCATTTAAATCATGTTGAGTATTTGGTTGAACATGAACAGTTTGCCTATAGGTATCTGGATTTCGTGAAAAGCTAAACCATGAATGATATGCTAATGTGTCTCAAGGAAAAATACGATGCGTCAGACGCAGTGGACCGTGGTTCAAATTTGGGTCAGGCTATGGTGACAAAAAATACTGAACCTTATCCTGAGTTTTAGTGTTTTTGTGCTCACTCTAAAAGGCTGCACTTGACTCCAATGTTCACTAAAGAAATGTGAAAGGGACTGTGTGTATATATATATATATATATATATATATATATATATATATATATATATATATATATATATATATATATAAGCTGACATGTCAGCTTCCAGTAAAGTGTTTTTATTGATTCACTGATTGAAGTTTACTGCATATTTTCTTTCCAAGAAATCAATTTGCAATGTTTTTTTTACCTTGGTTATGTTTGCTGAGGTATGTTTGGTTTTATTTATGTGAACTCTGAATGAAATCCAAAACTTTCATCACTCTCAACTCCCAACAACCACGGTTTTGTACTGTGGAGCAGCTGGGGACTGTGCCTTGCTAAAAGGCACATTGAGGGCCTCATGTTGAGGCAGGAAAGAGCAGCACTTGTTCTGTATTTCCCCAGACGAAAAATGAAGCTGGCGACCCCATGGCTGCCTGTTTGCATATTTCACCTCCGGGCGACTCCCAGCACATTAAATCTGAATTGCACGCCTGCAGCAGGGCAGAAAAATAGCCTTTGAATTTAATTCATTTGTGATTGAATTTAAATGGCTGCTGACGTTAATCTTTATATTACACATCACCTCGCTGCAGGAAAATTCAATATTAAGTGGCTGCAGGTGTTCAGCAGCACTAATGGAATGATATTTATTTTTGTGAAGATGTTTTGTAGGATGAGAAGCATGTCAACATGAGCTAATGATCTATGTTGCATTGCAGGAAATGGTTAAAATTGAGATAATCTTTCATTTTTTTGTGTTATATCCTTCGCTAAGTTATTGCAGACTAACCAGTTTTCTTCATGCTTTGATTTCCTGCACAAATGGTTATTACTATTATTTTATGTGTTCAACTTTTTATTTATATGATTACTTGTTGTTACAGTATTATGAATGTTAATGAATGAATGAAAGAGAGTGCTGGATTTGGAATTAAAAACGGTTTCTGTGCTCTGTCTGGTTTATTAAGACGAATGACCAGTTAGGACTACAATTATATTTAGTTAGATTTCCAGGCGCAATTCTCTTTGTATCTGAAAACCAACAAATTTCAGATAAAACAAAAACAATTCCTGTTTCATCAATTCATGGTTTGGCTTGCTCATTTTGTTGTTGCTGATGCTGTATTGGTTGAGCTTGCTGTTTAGTCTCACAAATATTGTTGTCAGTCTTCAAAAACAGATAAAACAAAACCATAAAGAATAATTACCTTATGCCAAAATGATTTAGGATCAAAAGCTGAAAGAGTTCAGGGGAGTGTAACTTACAATCACAGTAGTACAACAGGACAGCTATTTTAGAACATGTTTTATCATTTCAGAAAGATAGAAATGAAAGAAATCTATTAGAAAATACACGTGTGCCTCGTCTCTGAGCGTTTTTTGGGCAGGGCAAAAGACAGTAAGAATTTAAATAGCTACAACTTTCAAACTACAAGCCTCAGTGAGAACCAAGTGATTCAAGAACTCCTAGTTTTAAAGCTATTTTAGAGTCACATAGGTTGACAGCTCCACGGTGTCCCTCACCTCTCACTTGAGCAAAGCATGCTTGAATACAAGTTTCATGCCTCTGCTTCCATGAACTGGGAAAAGTGGTTTAGCGTGTTACAGTACAAATGAAAAAGAATACATACTGCCAGTGTACAATAAAATGGTTTTAACAACTTTAAATCTACTTAAAGTGGAAATAAAAGTGGGGAAACTAAACTAAGGGGTTAGAAAAGTGGTCTGTTGACTCAGAGGAATGTGAGGGACTGGCTCAGCTACATACAGGTGTCAGGGTTTTATCACGTCAGAGGTTAACAGGTTTGTGAACATCAAGTATCAGCTGATGTGCTGAGCTGCTCTAGTTTTATACAGACTGTTTATTTGTGGTTGACAGGGAGAAATAAATAAAACACAGTCAATTTCCTCCATTAGATCGATCAAACATCACCTCTCCGTGTTAGAAAAGCTGAAAATGGAGTTGTTTTACTTGACAGAGGCTCCAGGGATGGGATTTTGTGGGAATTGTCTGATACTGGCTGCAGCTAATTAGCCGATATTCAACATCAGTGTCACACCGTGTTCCTACAGTGCAGCCAGGGAAATCACCTGTGTGTTTTTATTATTTTAGAAAAGCTTTAATATCACTTAAGAAATCCTGTCAATAAACAGGAGCTCTGTCAGCACACACACACACACACATCAGGCAATCAGGCTCAATTGAGAGCATTTCCTGTGTTTCATGTTAATCTTGAGTGATTTTTCCATTACGTCCTCAGCGGCAACCCCTGTGCCCTGTGACAGCTAACCTCTCTTACCCCCCTCATCCTTCCCCTTCATCCCTCCATCCTCTCTTCTGTGTGACTACATGTTCCAAACACACATCTGGTCACACACACACACACACACACACACACACACACACACTATTGCCACTGGTATATTTATCTGTGTGGAATCACAGCATGAGCAGCAGATCATTGTGGGAGAATATACATATTGATAAACTGGAGGATAAAATGAAAATTAAAAAAGAAAACCTACATTAGGAATGAACCTTTTTTTGTTTATGGCTGTTACGTGTGGATTTCCCCAAGGTGTTTTCAACAGGTGTCTTATATATAACTACAACACCCAGTCATCATCCGGCCACAGGCCTCCAGCTCATCTGGCCTTGTGTCTATATCTTTATTTAAAAAAGTGCTAATGCTGTCAAACTGCTTTACAGCCTGGGTTTTATTTGAATAGTTCTGGTCATTATTTTAATCTGATAATCTAATAACATTTTACTTCAATGTGGAATGTAATGGCACTGTTTCGACAAACAGCAACACGTGTAGTCAGAGAATCACACAGGCTGCAGACAAACACCCGAAATAAGACCAAGAATCTTCTTTTCAGCATTAAATTAAAACATGACTTTTTAGTCAAGTAATATAATATAGACTTGTTGTGAGGGACTTCACTATAATTAGTATCTATATTCTTAGTATCTACACATGTACCAACTCTGAAAGACAGTGAGATGATGTTCTGGTAAAGGCTTGTACAGGGTTCGTGCAGCTTTTTAAGAGTAAAATTCAAGCACTTTTCAAGCACTTTCAATGTACCAAAACCAAAAACTTCCAGACTCTCAAAGCCTTTATCGTCACGTCCACATTATTACTATAAATACAAATGCGAAAAATAAAGTTTACAGAATTCCTTTACACCCACAGCAATCAATGTATATTGTCACTTTGTTTACTTCGCCAGCTGTTCATATTAACTTTGATTGGATGTATTGATCATGATCATTTAATGCTTCCTTATTTCCAGTGTAAGGGATCCACAGAGGACTTAGCTCTGAATGATGAGTGAACACAAGAAAAGAAGTTTATGTTGAAAATCAAGTGTTTTTCAAGGTGTATATGCAAATTCAAGCATTTTCCTAACCTTGAATATATAAGTTAAAATTAAGCATTTTCCAAACTTTCAGGACTTTGTACGAACCCTGCTTATAGACCCACTTGTTCGTATGTGTGTGTTTAGACATGAATCTGCCCTCCGACCAGTCTGAACCTGCTCTATCAACACTATCACTTCTAAACATTTCCTTCTGTTTGGTTTCATAGACTGCAGTAAAACTGAAAAAAGGAGGCAAAGAGAAGAACGTTATGCTACTGGCTAAAAAATGTTTCTTCTTTTTCTTTTTTTGGAATGGGGAGTTGTAGTGATGGGAGCGCCGACGAGAGGCTGACGGGAACCAGAGGAGTGATGGAGGAGGGAGGGGTGGCGAGGAGGGAGGAAGAGGTGGGTGGGAGGGGGAGAGAAAGAGAGTCGGGACATAATGTTCCCAAAACACTTGTTGTTCATCTTCCTCTGGTCAACAAAGTGGGTCAGGGACGAGAGAGCAAGAGACAGAGAGAGAGAGAGAGAGAGAGAGAGAGAGAGAGAGAGAGAGAGAGAGGATCAGGTATCTCAGCTAACTCAGCCATCATGAATTAACACGCTGTGTGTGTGTGTGTGTGTGTGTGTGTGTTGTCCCCGCCAACCTCCGACCGACTAATATTCACAATCGAAACAGCACAATGAGAAAACAGTGTTGACAGACTGAACCATTAATCTTAATGTTCGTGAACCTTGAGTCAGTGTGTGGAAATGAATTCTTTGTGGAGGTGAAGCACAAAGGTTTTAAAGGCCACAAGATACTGTAGTATGGTGCATTTCAATATTTATATAAACTGAAAATGAATATTTAGAATGAAAGACTATGAGCTTGTGCAGTTGAAAATCCTCTTAAGCTGGTGTCTTTCCTCCCAGATAACGTCATGTTCAGATCATTTATCTTTTACATTACATTACAGTTATTTCTGTTAAGGTTGGTGTGTACACTCTGAACTCTGAAATCCTGCTAAATAAACAAATAATTAATAATTAAGTTAATTAGAAGCTATTAAAGATTAGGACATTAAAGTGACCCAAAATCTGTCTAAACATGGACATTTTATGTGTTTATTTATATATACACCTTAATATATAATCTTAAGTCTGGTAGAAACAGATGGAAAAATTTCACTTACAAATAAAAAATCCTCTATATTCTATGTTCTGAATTATTTCACCAAAATCTAAATCATGATGCTTTTAGATACTAAAAATCTGAGAAATCTAAAAATCTAAATCATGATGATGCATAGTAATAATTATTAATTTGCCTTGTTAAAATTATACTACATAAGTAAGGGCTAAATATAAACTGTTTTCTTTTGTGTGTGACTGTTTTCACCCTGCTGAGCATACTGGTGGACACTGTAGAGATTTTTTAGAAGGTTCTATGGATGTTTTCATATTTTTTCTATGAAAATTAGTTAGTCGAATGAATCCAAGCAGACCCTGGCACCTGTTGTCTAGTAGTAATAGTACCTCTGTTACTACTAGAAAGCACAGACTATAGATATTTCTGGTAATAAGACACTTTTTACTTTTTTCAAGTCTACATGAGGTGAGTGTTTGACTCGCTTCATGTAGCCAAAACCATTAAAAAAAACAAACACAACACAATACAGCAACAAGCTTTTGGCTTTAACCTTGATGATTGACCTGGACTAAATTGTGCCTAACCAAACAAACACATACACACATTCACACCATTAAAATGTTATGATTACACCCCCACCCCCACCCCACCCCCCCTTCATTAATAAAACCATTGTAAGAGAACCTGTGTGGAACAATGAGTCCTGGTCCAGCAGGCACCAGCAGGACTGGACATTTGAGATCACTTAGCCAAAATAACTCAATACCAGGACAGGATGGTGGAAAAACTCTATGTTCATTTGACATCCTCTGTTTATATACAATGGCAGTAGGTTATGTAAGCTTTTAGTGATTTTATCCTGTGTCATGCTTCAATTTTATGCAATATCTCGTGTTTCATGTGTTTTTTTTTAAATAAAAAATTCATATCCAATCCTCTGTTGGATCTGTGCTCTTTGTTTTGGATATCTGTGCTTTATGTTTTATGTATTGTGTACATTTCTGTTAATGTTTTATGACGTTAACAAACTATTGTACTGTACGAGGTTAATATCTTAGTAACCAGCAGGTACAATAAGGTTGTTTTTTTCAACATGGGACAGGTTTTTTTCTGTGCTCTTCTCGCTGGCTTGAAGTTAAGAGGGCCCTGTTTAAAAAAAAGGGGGCTGCCATGTGTTTTCTTGCACCAGTCAGTTTTACAGTCCTAACAACGCTTGGTTTTGTAAGTGTGTAACAAATGTAAAATTCTTAAATTGCAAAACATTGGAGTTTGGTTTCTTTCCACCAGCTGGATTAAAAGGGATTAACAGTTCTCCTGAAGACATGACGCTCAGTTTGACAGTCTGTGATCAGTGTTGGGCAAGTTATTTATGGGCCAAAAATCTAAAAAACAAACAAACCTGGCATTATTCTGATCAGACAAAACAAAATGAGACCTTATTAAACCCTCTGGGGGAAATAGTTTGTAGAAACAAGGCAAATATATTTGCCAATTTTAACTGTAACACTTCAGTTTTCTTATTTATTTAACAGATTAATTTCCATCACGATTGCTGCCCCATGTTTGCACTGTGTGAGGAAACTGAAGCACCCATGGCACCCATGCATTTTGTCAATGAGGGTCCTCAAAATAATTTAAGTATAAATGTGTGGGTATCCATGTGTTTGTAAATGCCTTGGTGGTGAGAGGATAAAACAGGTGTCAGTGAACAGGAAACATAATACCATAAACACAAACACCTCAACAGTTCTCGCTATCCTAACATGGCATGAACACATATATTACACACACACACACACACACACAGGTTGCATGACAAGAGAATCTAAACACCAAATCAAACCTCAGATTCATGAAGAGAAAACAGCAGAAAGAAGAACTCACTTTTCTTCCATCACAGTTATTTCTGGGAGCAAACAGCCTGAACCTGCACTGAGCCTCCATCCATCACAATGGTGTTATGATTCGAGCGGCGTGTTACTTTTGTGGGACCAGCTGCGTGTTTGCTATTGGTTGACAATGATATTGTGACTAAGGAGTCCACACAGACAGATAATAGAACCTGAAGTAGAAGGACAGTGAGGTAATCTCGACCTGCAGACGAACACAGAGCACTTCCAGGGTCAATGAGTTCGAGTTTCATAAAAGAATATTTAGGAATTAATATTATTAAGAATAATAAAGAATATTTAACTGTTTTTCATCATGATTGAACACGAGAACATCCATGAACGCCCAACAACTAACATCACTTTGTGTTCTAATTAGCTATTCCTCTGTCAGTCAATTTCCTCAAGGATTTGAACCATAGACTGTATATAAAGATGGACGACATGACAGCTCCCCAAAAATGAAGCCAAAACGTCTCGATCGCCCCCTGGTGGCTGGCTGCAGTATAGGTCATAAGCCCCGCCCCCTCCATGTTAGCGGATGGGACATGGGCCAAACTGAAAAGTCAAAGTACACATCAAATAAAATGTTCCCAAAGATGGTTTCGGTCATTTTAGGTAGTTCTTATCACGCTGATGTTTGTTCAAGTGTTCATTTCTCTGATCAGTTTGGTTTTAATTAGTTATTTAATGCTATAAAAAGGGGGTGAGACATCATGATTGACAACTGTGAGTGTGCTGTGATTGGTTCAGGCGGGTGTGTGGGCGAGAACTCAATACTGTGGCTCCTACTGCGGATCATTACTGTGCAGACTCTGGCTCCAAAGTGCAAGATGGCAGTTCCCGTATCCGGGATATTTTGGCTTCATTTTTGTAGTGGGAGGAAGAGGAGACACATTGTCCATCTTTATATACAGTCTATGATTTGAACCAACAACAGCTATACGCCTCTACAACCCGATCTCTTAAAGTTCAGTATAACAAAGTGTTACTAACCACCTCATAATGTTACACAAAAAGGCAACAAACACTCTCTTCTGCATCCATCAGTACGCACACTGGTAGATCCAAGTTTGACAGGGGGTCTCCCATAAGTCTGTTCACATGCTTTGGTTTCAGGCCTGATCTCTTTTGATTTAACCCAACACACAAAAACACCTTGATACAAGTTAGAAAATGACAGAGAGAGAGAGAGAGAGAGGAGAGCGTACAAGACAGAGAGAGTGGGCGAGCATAAACACGAAACCAAACAGAAACTGAAAAATGATTTACTTGTATTTCATTGTAGTATATCTACTAAATAAAAAGAAACACACAGATGTCGTTGTATGTTTTACAATTATTTTATCAAAAACCAAAGTACTGGGAATATTTAAATTTTGACCTGATGGTGGAGTTAGATGAAAAGCTAAGGGATCATCAAAGTTATTATAATTCATCCTGAGTAGGCCATGAGTGTCTGTACCACATTTTATGGCAATCCAAAAGTTGTTGAGACATTAACTTGAAACCACAAATGTTAACCTCATGGTGGCGCTAGATGAAAAGTCACTGTATCACCAAAGTCTGTAGGATTAATCCTCTAGGGACCATGAATGTCTGTACATAATTTGATGAAAATTAGATATTTCAGTCTGGACCAAAGTGGTTGACCGACTGACCAACCAACAGACAGACATTGCCTGTGTCTAAAAATTGCAGCAGCATGTATAATGCTGGGGGCATGACAGGAAGTGATGAGAAAACTTGCAGCACAAACTGCACCAAGTTCAAGGTTATTTCCACAAAAATAGCCTATAAAGGCATGTAGTTATTATTCAGTTTTTTTGCTGAATCATTTGGCTTCCTTGCAGCACAGTACCATATGTTGCAAGGTCCTATACCTGTCCACAGCCCAGGGGTTGGGAACCTCAGTACAAAACAACAAGACTGTTTGCTTTTTAAAGCATATTGCCAAGTTAGATTTTAGTGCGAATCTTCCAAAGTTATTTGTTTTGTTTTTTCCACCTTGGTAGCCTGAATGCACAGATCAAGAGTGAGAAACTCTCAGTAATGAGAGTTTCTCACTTGACCTCACACCAACAGCAGGTCAATGCACCCGCTGCACCGATCACACGGCAGTTTAGTATTTGTTGTGGTTAGAACGTTAATGACATAATGACTCAGCAGCTAACTGATGCATCAGAACTGTCAAACCAACTGAAAAGCTGTCAGACACGTTTAGGGAGAGATCACAAATCATCCTAACTGCACATGACTGACTGGACAAACCAGGACACACAAGTTAGGCTAGACATGAAAGGACACATTTTAAAACCACATTAAGTCTCAGGAAAGCAGGACCAATCAGAGCTTCCTATTCAAGACAGAACATTTAATGTGGAAGACGTGTTTCTCAGCTGGAAGATTTAGGCCAAATAAGTAGCACAGTCATGCCCTACAGTATTTCAAAGAAAATGGATAAGTTCAAGTCCTGTGCAAATTCCTGAAAAGTGCACTTTAATTTACAATAGTTCTCTTCATTAATGCTGGGAGTTTCAGTTAATGTTTATTTTCTATTTTCCAGGAATTCTCTTATAGGCTATGCCCTGTAATGGAGACGCATATCTCAGCTGGAAGCACCAAATCAAATAAGCAGAATGTTCATGCTTCACAGTAATCAAATGATTAAAGCAACAGAGTTTGAGTTAAAACCTCTGCTTTAACACAGATGTGCAAAGAACTGAAAGGTGCAAAAGTGCAGTAGAATAGTGTTACACCCACTGCAATCTTGGAACCCATCGGCCATTGTCTGATGATGATTTAGCCTCTGTGGGCATTGGCCAATGGTTCAGGGCTCCCAGTGTAGCCAGCGGATATTTGGATAACGGATATCCGGACCAAGACTCCCTATTCTGTGTGCTGGTCATTGTTGACAGTCCGATTAGCACTCTCGGAACCCATCAGCTATCGTCAGATGGCAATTTGAATTCAGATAAATTTTAAAAAAGCTAATAAAAAGTAAATTTCTATGGTTCTGAGATCGATTAAAAGCTAAATCGCCGTCAAACCATAGCTGATGGGTTCTGAGATTGTATTGCGGCCAATGCGCGCCGCCTCTTTTGCTCTCCACACGGACTGTTTACCTGCATGCAACCAAAGCCTGCTCAAACGTGATTGGTCAATACTACTCGGACTACAAACGGAAACCAGAATGCGTCTGATACCAAAATCTTGTCCCTTGCCTACAGATTCTGCATTCATATGCAGATATCTGTTTGTAGAGATTACACCCACTTTAACTCAGCATGGAAAGGAAAAATCCAAATCACATTAATACAAATCTGGAAAAAAAAAAAATAAATAAAGTAATCCATAGAGGCGTGAATGCTTATGTACTGTACGGTGACCTGCTAAAGGTTTGATGCTAACACTGTTAGCATGGTTACCTGTAAATGACTCCATGCTGGTGCAGGAACATCAGAGCAGACGTAACCTCAGCCGCGTAAAAGCGAGATCGTGCCTCGTCGAACTTCCTCGATCGTTGAATCTGAAACATCAGGTCGCCTCCGTTAACGTACTCCATCACGAAGAACAACCGGTCCTGCAGAGAGAGAGAGAGAGAGAGAGGGCGAGAGTCACTCACTTTGCAGTTAATGTTTGGTACTCAATATTAACAAATTCTTCATGAGTTTTACTCGAGTCACAACCAGAACAAGACATTTTAAAAGTAAAGACAAAAATGTTAAATAAATATAGACATATAACCTACGTTACTGTAAAACCCAAGTCAGTCAGTTTTGAAAATATAGGAGACATTTCAGTGAATTTTTAAAAGCTCCATACTGGATATATTAAGTAATTTTATTAAGAGAAAATGATGAGACAGGTATGCTACATGTATTTAATATAGACATAAGAAAAAAATGTGCATAATTACTCAAGTAAGTCATGTTGGTAAATGTGAAAAAAAGGCAGAAGAGCCATTTCTATTTTCAAGTCCTTGAATTTGGACTAGTGTTGATAAGTGATTATGAGTGTATTGTTTAGTTCATTAACAGGAATTTCATTTAAGTATTTAAGTTAATACAAGTATTTGAATTATTTTCATTACACATATCTGTGTATGTATATGTATCTTTAGGCACAGGTACATTGTGATGGGCATTTTTCGTTATTTAAAAGATTTTCAAACCTTAGATTCCATCAATCCAAGTGTAAATTTAAACAATACTGTGGATCTTATGTCTCACAGACTACCACCTTGTGACCAACATGGATTGTCTCCACTCCCATAGAACCCCTTCCTGTGACACACACACACACTCAAAAGACACACTCTATACCGCGCCCTATGAGCTCTATTTCTTTTGGTACTGAAAATGCTCCAGGGGAAAATGTCCCCCTTCCTGAATTCCAGCTCCCTTTCTTCATATAAGAGAGAGAGAGAGAGAGAGAGAGAGAGAGAGAGAGAGAGAGAGAGAGAGAGAGAGGATCAGGTATGTGTGTGTGTGTGTGTGTGAGATATAAACAGCTTAACAGCTTTGTATATAAGAAACCAGCAGCAGTCCCTCCGAGCCATTGTGTGAGCCCTCTGGGTTAGCAGCTAAGATGACAGACACATGTCTCACACTGCATCATGTGCTCACAGATCTGAAACCTGTTGTGAGGTGTATAGAGTGCTGCAGGGATGACGTATATTTGCAGGCTAACCCGGACGTTATAGCATGAGTGAGTGGATGAGTTTCTGTGTTCGGCGTGATGACGTTTAATGTCCCCGACAACCTCTGTATTCTCATTTACCCATTTAGTCACGAGTGGGGTATTTACTGACGTATTTTATATTGTAGAACAAAACGTGAAAATCTCTCAACCTTGTCTTAACCACAGACCTTATTTCAGGCATCGAACCAAAACCCATTCAAGAAACCCAATGACTTCCAGACGAGGGAACAGGAAGTTCCAATATGCTAACTCATTTTAGGATTTTAGGACTCATTCCTGCAGCACTCTATATCTAAGTACATTTACTCAAGGACTGATAGAATTTTAGTGGAGTATTCCTTTATGTACACATTTGAGGTCTTGAGGTGTGTGTGCATGGTCCTGTTTTGTAAATATCAATCCTTGTGTAACTGGGTGCACATGCACAACCCCAATTTCCACTCCCATAACTAGTCATGAATGGATGTACACACTCCCTTAATCACCGTTTTGCATATCGACCCCCCCCCGTGAGACAATGAAAAGAACAAAGAAGTGCAATTTTACCGATTGAGTCACATCGGCGTGGTCCTCCAACAGCGCCAGAGCAGCTCGTCACATGAACATGTAAACCACCATCAATCATCATTATCAAACATCAGAGAGATGGTCATAGATTAATAAAAGTTTTAACATCTGGCTCCTGGCTCCTACATGAGTATTTCCATTTTAGGAGACTCATTTTATGTTGTACTTTTACTCCACATTTGTCTCATAGTCTGATAAACAGAATGAATTATTCATCTCTATATAAATCGCTTAACTAATCAGAGGTGTGGGCAGCGATTCAAAAGTCTGAAACTATGCTCTATGTCTCAGCTGTAAAGTACTTTTGGAGATTCAGATTTTACATTCAACATAAGAAATAACCAGTCATGGCAGTTGTTGGAGAAAAGTCTTTTTAGGAAACATGAAACACAATCTTGTTTCATTTCAGTGGCTTTCTGAAAAGTTCCAGAGAACTTCGTCAGCCTGTAGAGGACATACGTATAATCCTTCAACTGACCTGAGCGCAGAATGGGAGAAACAAGGTTCCAAACCCACACTACTCCCTTCCCTTTTCTCTCGTTCATTTACCTGTCCACTTCATCCCCCTCCATCTATCACATCCGTTCATCCTTTCCCATCCATTCTCAACGTCCTGTGCTACCTTAGATCATTAAACCTTTAATCACGCACTGTTGTGGCGTGGTCCTTGCTAGTGTACAGGTGGAAATGTTCTAGTCTTGATCATCATTTTATACAAACTAAACCAAAATCTGTTCTCAGTCACATCTTTGGACATTTTGGGGTGTTGCCTAAATCTTAGAAGTGTCTCCAGTCTTCTTTAGAAGTGACACGGAGCTGCAGGGAGGAAGGTGGTTTCCCAAACAGACATAATTCCAGTTAATCAAAATACTATATGAATGAATCAGTCAACTTTCTGGGTGAGGTTTTGACAATCCTCTTTCTTCACATTGTCATTTAACGAGGAAATATTCCCGTAATCCTGCACTCAGCTCACCTGCTTTTCTTCTGGTGAAAACAATCAAAACAGTGACAAATGGTAAACATAAACCACAGGATCTGCCAAGTCATAACCTTGATTTCTTCTGGTTGACAGCCTCATTAGTTGGCAGGTTAAATTTTATCGGTATTAAAACAAGGTTGAATTTAACATGGAAACAAAGAAAAACAGGCAACGGAACAGAAAATCAACAGTACAGCACAGGGGTGAGCCATATGAAACACTTTTCTATGTAATTTTAGATCAATATGATCTTGATATTGTATATTTCCTGGAAATTCAATTAAGAAACCATTTACGGATCAAATAAGCAGAAATGTTTTGGCTAATAAAAGTAAATTAAATAACTGAAAAGTCAGAAAAGGACTCCAAAAAATGCACACCAACCATTCATCATCATTTTATGGATGTTACTTGATGCTTGTGGCACACCGTTTCATTGTTTCTGGAGAACTGGTGCAATAAGACAGTGATGTATCCAGAAGCAACTGACATGAGTCAAACCGTGATGATGGGAGTCTTGACACCACAGATGACTTGTCTTACGTAGAAAGTAATGGGTGTGTGTGTGTTTTGATGCATGTCATAGACTACCAGTGTGTGTTGAAGCCTGAACACTTTTTGCCTGGTGAGCAAGTTTCACTAGAAGGAATGGGAAAGTTCTCTTACTACATTCAAATGAGCATGACGTGTTTGGAGCAGACTGAACATACAGATCAACAGTGTGGTGGTTCTTTGAGAAGTGACTATGAACATTTTGGTACTTTATTTTTGCAATGACTCCGGGTCACAATTGGGATTTTTTTGCAATGGAGCAAGCTGCAAACTTTTTAGAGCAAACAGGGATACACCAATCAGACCTTTTTTCTTCGGAGACTGGTTCCAATACCTCAACTAAGGGCTTCTGCTCACACAGAGTGCCGATCAGATACCAGTTTCTTTTTTCCAAAATTTGGAATCAGTATACCTCACTGCATGGAACTCATTAGGATCATTTATATGTTAGGCAACATTGGGCCAGAGACTAAAAGCTGAGAGGAAACTTTATGAATGTAACTGATGGTGTATTTAAAGTGGATTGGTCATACCCAATCTACCTAAACAAGTCAGTATCGATGCTGTTACCAATCATATTGGTTCATCCCTAAGAGAAATCTTTCAAGCCAACAGGTGTTTGATACTCGGAAGATAGATTTTTGGTGGAGTAGTCCTTTAAGTGGCCATGCCCATTTTGGTTTCTTGCTCTTATCCTACCTGCATATACTGCAACTTGTAACTGATTACTTTGACCTGAATCCATCAAAGTTAATTCAGCTGCTCACCCACAGCAGGTGGAGGCCTTTGTGGCTGATCTGACTACATTCACACTCCATGTTTTTAAAGCTGACCTCAGGCTTCTTCTTTTTTTTCACTTCAGTATCAGTTTAAAGGGGGCCTCAGGACCGGGGTCTTACATAAGTGGCCAGCGGTCCACCTCAGCCAGATTTTTTTCTCTCTCTCTCTCTCTCTCTCTGCTCCTCCTGAAAGCGGCTTTAAACAGGATGTCGAAATAGTTTGTTTAAATGTACCCAGAATCCCGGCTGGTCCCACCCAATCAAACATGAATAAACATTTCCTGAGTGTAGTTACAAATGTACAGATACTGGCTTCCCACTGCTGACACACACACGTTTACTTAGGTCACTTTTGGGGACCTTGCATAGACGTAACCACTGACCTAAAAATCAGCTTTTTCCCAATTGGGGACACGGCTTTTGTCCCCAACTGGAAAAGCCATCCCCAATTAAATGGTCTTTAGTCTGAAATGTGTCCCCGAATGTAGCCTAAGTCAGAAACACACACACACACACATACATTCATTCCATGTAGGTACACACCCAGCTCATCCCCAACCCAACACAGACAATAATGTCTTGATGGTTATCTGACCATTGTATGCTTGTGTGTGTGTGTGTGTGTGTGTGTCCTCTCTATGCCGTCCTGCTGTGATGTATGTAGAACAAGTCTCAATCTGCAACTTATGCAACTTATGTAACCCGAAACCCATTAACTTATATAAATGAGCTCATATACTGGGGAAGAGGAGAGTTTATTTTTGCTGTTATGTAAAAACATCATATCTTAGTTTCTGCTTCAGGATCAGTTAAAGAAGAAAAGAAAGAAAGATGGAAAACAGCAAGGAATGACAGAAGGAAGAAAACAAGTAAACAATCGAAAGTCAAGGGCAGTAAGGAGGAAGAAAGTCATGAGGGAAGATGGAAGGAAAGGAAGATGGGAATAAAAAAAGGTAAAGACAAAAAGTAAGGAAGCAGACACAGGAAACAGGAAAAAGAAAGAGGGGAGGAAAGAGACAGTATGAAAGGACAAAGGAAAGAAAGAAAGATGGAAGTAAGGAAAGGAAAAGAAAATGTAACAAGGAAATAAAAAGAAACAAACTAAAAAGAAAGGGATGAAGAAAGGAAGAGAAGTGAAGGCAAGGAGGAAACAATGAAGGAGAGAGAGAAGAAGAAGCAAGCTAAGGAGAAGGGGCAAAAAGAAAGGAAAGGGAAAATTGCAAAATTGATGATATTAGTGGTATTTATGAGCATATCTGAAATAGTAACTAAAGTACCCAAATCTACTAACTACATATACATAGTATAACTGTCAGGTAAATGTAGTAGAATATCAAAGTACAGCACCTATACCTTGTTGCTCTTATTATATTCTGATGTACATACTGTATATTACACTCCTTCTGTATCATTGTCATTTTTTAAAATTACCTAGCATTTATTACGTACTAGGGTCTCCCTTGAAAATGAAATCTCAATTAGATTAAATTAAGGTTATATAAATGGACTTAATTTTCACATCTGCAGTTATGCAACATAAAATGTAGAAGAACAAATATCTGTATTTGGTTTTAGATGTCACAGACTACATCTCCTCACCAGACAATATGAACTCCCTTCATGAAGCTACAGTAAATACACTTATCAAAATCAGTATATGTTACGATTAGCCATAATGACAGCAGAGAGAGGACCCAAATGCAGACAGACAGGAAGGTTGACGATGTCCAAAGGTTTATTTTCCAACAGAAACTCACAAATATCTCCTTGAGCAAACGTAGGAGCACACACTCAGGGAATCACTGGAACATGGCATGACGAGGAACAGAACGCATGAAACACAAGGCAGGCAAACTCAAACTAATGACCCGACAAAGAACAAAGGGAAAGGCACCGGTATATATAGAGGTGGAGACAACGAGGGAAGCAGACACAGGTGGGGAACTAGACACAGGTGCAAACAATCAAAAAAGGCGGGAAATAGAACAAAGACAGGAAGTAAATAATACACAAGAGACAAGACCAGAGAACTTCAAAATAAAACAGGAAGCACACAAAATACACACAAGTCCAACATAGAGTCCTTAGGATCATAACAGAATAACTGGGAACAAAAAACAACAAGTCAGGTTTGTACTTTTGTCCGTGTACAAAGACGAAAAAGTGAATTGCTGCCCTATTTTTCTCGGAACATTATGAGCCATTACTGTTTGGCTGCTAGTCATTACCACACAGAGCCGTCCCAGTACAGATGCACTTTGTACAGATTTCATTTGAACACAACCTGGAGCCGGAGTTTGTTTTCACTCTGTGGTTTGATTCAGATCTTCACACCACCTAATCACTGTTTTCATAATGCAAGATGGAAGCTTTATCACACTGCGTTCCTTCTAAATGCTGCTACAATAACGGTCCAGATATACGAGTCATTCTGTTAAGTTGATTTTGGAGTCATCAGTGTATTTTGTGGACTTTGCCTTTAAGAGGAGGGCAGGATTTTTCTTTTTGTCTTTCTTTTTTTTCACTGATGATGGCAGTAGGAAATGATTGTAATTTGGGGACAGAGTGTATTGTGTGTGTGTGGCCCTGGAACCAGATCAGGAATCTTTGTCCTTAAATAACCCCTGCAGTTAAATCAAGCTTGTGCCCTAGAACCGAGCGGCAACTCACTGTCCAACAAAGCCAATGCATCTGTAAGTCGTCCAGAACGTGAGGTGCAGTGTCCTCAGAACCTGTTCTGAAATAGCACCGCTTCCAAATTAAAAGAACAGAGCCTTGATTCTTGATTCCCCGATTCTGCTCATTAGACAAGTTTGGATCTCCTGAGACTCCATCTACAGTACGTTGCTGATTACAGCTGTCAATGCACATGTATAGTGTTTGCGTTATGGTGGACAAAAGCAACTGCTCAAAGCGTACTTCACAAAAGACAGCAACGATACAGGAAAATGTAATCATGCACTAACATAATTTACTGCAGGGAAGAAGTCACAGCTAATCAGCTAATGCTAAGACATCCAGCTCAAGTATAAACTAGTTGAAAATTAGTTTATACTTTTTAGTTTTTTTAAAATACAGATATATTTAAAATATGACAAAAAACAGGACCAGAATTTAATTAACTGTAAATGAAACCTAATAGGGAGTGTGTGTGTGTTTTAGCCTGATAATAATTACAATTTCATTTCACTTTATTAAGAAGTCCGCCATCATATTTATGTTTTCCTTTTGGGAGAGGCTTAATTTTGTTTTGCTCTAACCAATCAGTAGCGAGAGATGTATCAGCCCCACCAATGTCAGTTTCGCTTGACAAAAAAGCTCTGTGCTGTCTGAAATCACTCTCACGTTCACTAATACACTACTCCCAATGTAATAGATACAGTAGTTTACTCCGCAGTGAGAGTGAGTTCGATTTCACTTAATTTGGCATGTCATTTTTGCATCTATAAAATGCTAGAATAGCATTTTGAGATTGCTGAGTAGAGTACATCCCACAGACAATACGTTTTTGTTCCATTCTGTAATTTTTGGGGACACAATATAGTGCAGAAATTCCACACTCAGAAACTGGACACTTAAATAAAACAGCAGAGAATATAGTGCACCAGATATAATAAATAGGGTGTGATTTCAGATGCATATATCTGTTGCTAAGAGCGATTAACTTAATGTTTTTCATGATATAAGAAATACACCGATTTAAGAGTTGGTCACCATTGTTCTAAAATTTCTGCCTCTATTTCTCATGGATTTAGCAAATGCATTTTTCTTGCTCTGGCACAGGAAGACAACATCTCCACTCTTAATCCCGCCTACAAAGCCGTGATTGGCTCAGTTGTTTGAGCACAACATGCACAAGATGTGAGCAGTAATTCAGAGGTCTGAAACCAGACTGTGTGTGTGTGTGTGTGTGTGTGTGTGTGTGTGTGTGTGTGTGTGTTCACAAACATCAACAAGAATAAAGAATAAACGTCTTGGTTAAAGTTAGGGGCTAAGGAATGCATTATGTCATGAGCGTCCTTCCAAGCATAGAATTACAAAAGTGTGAGTGCCTGAACTGCATCCCAAGAACAGCAAACAAACGTACATCCACTAATGATGGTAGCTTTGAAAAAAAACAACCCTCCGCTGCTCAAGACTGACACATATTTGGCTGGGCAACCTGCATGTGCCTACACTGTGTGTGTGTGTGTGTGTGTGTGTGTGTGTGTGTGTGTGTGTGTGTGTGTGTGTGTGCGTGCGTGCGTATTCATTGTTCCAGCATGCTAAATTCGCCCCCTCACTGTCGTTCTTCACGACGGCTGACAGGAGTTAAATGCGTGCTGTGGGATGCTGGTTCTCCCACAGAATATCTTCTTACTCCTCGTTCCCGTAAAAACAAATGAGCAGAACACTTGAATTTCATTGGTCAAAAAAACAAAAAAAACAACTTGGTAAGTGAGTAGTTTGTCTTGATTAGTTTCATGAGAAACAGACTTCCAGGAAAGTCAGGTCCTTATAAAGCCATGATCAAGTGTAGTGAGCAGAGTGTGTGTTTGGGTGATTTTAAGTAGCAGAAATGAGGTAAATGATTGTCTTATGTATTTTTGTCCTGAGCAGGGTGTGTCCAAGGGTTTTTACATCTCTTAGCAACAGAAAAATGCTCTGATGACACTGTTCGTGTGTCAGCAGCACACCAGGAGGGTTGGAGAGTTGGATGGAGGGAGGAAGAGATGAATGAAGGATGATAATGATGTTGCAGGTGGAGACGGGAAAGAAGAGAGTGGGATGGATGGAGCCTTTTATCAGCTTTTCTTTGGTCTTTCATTTTACATTCTAGTTTATAGTGTTTTGTGTTTTTCTGAAGAGCAAAGAGAGAATTGATACTGTATGACCTTACAATTTACTTGTATTTTTATACCTTTACAAAAGGTACTATTATATATTACTATATTATGTTAAACTTACTGAAATTCCACATACTTTTACTCATACTATTCACTTTTACTTTAACTTGAGAATGTCCAGAAACACTACAGCATTGGTCGTTTAACTTAACACCTAAGTTTAGTGTTTGTTTTCCTGGCATGCAACCTCTTGTCATGATGACTGTCCTCTCTCAGCAGCAAAGATGGAAGTGGTGTGACAATGTTATAGCGCCACAAAACCTCTTAGAGCAGAGGTCGGGGTTAATGGTTGGGTGTACAATGACCGCGATCTTTCTCTAACCTCAATCTAAATTTGCGAGATCACGCAAGAATCCATCTTGCCAGGTTTCAAGTTATGCAACTGTGGCCAAACCACAGTGGTTCGGACAAATCAGCATCCTAGGAAGAACAACTGGCAGCTATGGGCGTGGGTTAGGTGTGATGACTGCGACTGTTTGAAAACAACAACGGCGGCTGCTAAAGAGGTTAGCATAGATGCTGCTATAGCATCAGTTATATCAGAGCTGGAGAGTATTTCTTCATTGAAGGAAGAGCAAAGAACAGCGGTGAAGGCTTTTCTCGATTGGCTTCAGCTCTCCTACTACGTCATATGGTAAATTAATCTGATTGGTTGAAATTAGCCCGTGTAGACGTGATAGACAGATGGTTCATCGAATCACCTGCCAAGTATTTTTTGAAAGTGCCTGCCCTTTTCCAAACAATTTCCAAGGATAACTTCTCAGATGGTTTCTCTGTAACAAACCATCTGGTGCATCAAGGTTATCTAAATCTAACCTGAACCCTGAAACAGCCCTTTGAAGAAGTGAGGACAATGAGTAGTGAGCAAAATGTCCTCACTTTCAAAAAATGTTCTTATTTTGAAGGTAGTACAGGAAGTACAAGACACACACACACACACACACACACAAATAATTGTGCTGGTAAGGAGATAAACACTGAGCTGGCATCAGAAGAGACATGTGCTGGCCATTACTGCTCAGACCCACAGTACAAAACACAAAAAGCACACACTGAAGGGTCCCAGCAGCTCGTCAGGAGTTCGGGTCTTGTTTTAATGTTATGACTATAAAGCTGAGATTTGGATATTAGGCGTTTTCAGACCCAACAGTTCTGGGGACTCCCTGACAGGAACTGCCCCCTGAGAACTACATACCTTCAAGGGGCTTTTTTTCTGTTTGCATTGGCACCACCAATAGGAACACTGAAGTGACGTAAGCAGGCCGGCGGTTGGTATAGCAACGCCATTTCTGCGCGACTTAAAACAACAACTACAACTGTTGGTCCATTTGTCCGTGTTTTGTTCCATTTTTTTAAGGCCACCGTTACCAGCTGTTTTTTACAGTTCAAGGCTGTCCTGACTGCAATGTTTAAGAAAAAAGGGATATAGGTTAGGTATACCTACATATACCCTAGATCACTGCTTCTAGCCTGATCCAGGAACATGACAGAGAGAAGTTAACAAGAAAAGTACTTTTATTCTTTCAGTCCTTCATGAAAGGTTGAATTCCTCTGGATCGAACATGACGTGTGTTGTGTGGATTATTCCCAGCTCATAAGTAGAGCTCATTTATTTTAAAGGCACAGATGACTATTGAAAATGTTCTTTGGAAAGTAAGATAAGAGTTGGCGGCACAGACAGACAGAACTCCCCTCAACAGCCCTATGGAATTTGTAATAAAATCTTCTATAAATCTTATAATTCATATTTATAATCCATCTGCCATTGTGTAGCTCAGATTCAAGCAATAAATGAAACAGAACAAAATGTAGCATTTGCATTTTTCATTACTTCTCAACAGAAAATTATTTTTAATTTCTAAAAGAAATGTTAAAGGATAAGTCTGATAATTCCTATATTTTTGTTACTGTCAACAACGACCATGAAAAAAACAAAACCAACGATGAATTGATCCCACTAATAAGTATTGTGTGTGTATATATCTTCTTCCTCTGTGCCATAAGGCTCCATTGTTGCTCCAGAAACTATTAAAAACACATCAATGGATATCACTAGGTGACATGTTCCTTCATTACCATGAACACTGGAGTTTATTTGGACTCAATCCCACATACACCGTCCTGCTGGCCCAAACACTCACTAGAGCACCAAATGTGGATTAATCCGCCGCAGAAAATAGTCCCCAACAAATACACTATTTACTCCAGTTTGAGTAACGTGCTAAAAAATACAGTGTCCAGCTGTTGTAGGAAATGACTGAGCCATTTCAAATGAAACTATACATTTGTGAGCCGTTTTTAAAGATTTACATCTTCAGTAGAAACTAATGGGCTTTGAGCTGAGAGCCAAAGACAGGGTGGGGAAGACAGAAATGACTGAAGGAATATAAATTTGTTGGTTTTGGTCTTTTTTCGTGAGTTTTGTTGACAATAAGAAAAATATAGAATATGGCCAACCTTAAATGTGAAACCCTGCACTCAGTCCCTGTCAGTTAACAGGCAACCATAAAGTAATGTAATTTCAGAACAAATTTCAAACATTTTAAATGGGAAGAATTCAGCATAAGTTTTCTGCTTCATCATTGGTGCATTTTAAAATAAACATGTTATAGGTATGTCACAATATGTTTCTGTTAAAGACAGTTGGCCCTCCACCTCTGCTCTCAGTCATCTGCCATGTCTTTATGACCCTGCTGACTCTGAGCATCACTGTCTGTGTCTGTCTTTCTCTCTTATCTGTCTTTCTATCTTCCCGTGTCGCTTCATCAGTCTCTCTCTGTCCTAAGCAGAAGAGAACAAAGGTTCATTAATGTACCTGGCTTGTTCCTGGTAGTCTCTGCTGCCTCTGATGTTCACCAATTACAGCTCATTAAAAAACACTCACTCTTTCACTGAAATCTGTCCTGTTCCTCACTTCACTCACTTCTTACCAACCCCTCTCCCCTTCTTCGTCACCTTTTATTATCACCCCTTCACATTTTGACAATCTGCAGTCTAAAACCAGATTTCCCTGTTTGTCTTAATCCTCCTGCATCTCTCTCTCTCTCTCTCTCTCCCCATTTCCTCACTCACTTCTTCCCTGCCTTTACTTCCTCACTCTGCCTCTGTGTGCAGAGCAGAGTGAGGCCTGGCGCTACTGTTGTATAATGCTATTTACATTTCTCGTCGGTAATTAGGCTGATAGGGGAACGGCTGCGATCCCACAGTCGATTAAGAAGAGAAGGGGAGGGAGGGAAGGCGGAGGGGGAGGGAGGAGGAGCGGGAGGGAGGAGGGTGTAGGTAGGTCACACAAAGTACAAAGATTTTTTTAAGTGATGTCACGGCGCAACAAATGGCTTCTTCAAGAATAGAGGTGCTTGAAAAAAAAATTAATCTAATAACTAAAATGTGAAAAAAAAAAATACTACATAAATAAATCCTGAATAAATAAATGGTAAATTAACAATAAATGAAATATTTACAAAAAGGGAAAAGCAGCAGCTCCACCTCCAGGCGTGAATATTGGAAATATATTGTAATATTAACGATTACAGGTAAGAAGGATATATAAATGTTTTGACCCCCCTGACCTGTTGTTTTTACCTCTTTTGGGGGGTGATCCAAGTCTTAATTAGGGGGGGTCAGATCCCCCCCGTAATTCAAACCAAGCCTCATTATATTATATCATTTTAGAGGGCACCAAAGTTTCTAGAAACACAAAATCCAATACTCATCAATGTTTGAGTGTTGTTAGCTGAAAGCTGCTATATTATATGTGATATAAGTAATACTCCTGCAGAGGTTTGCACCCAACACCCCAACTGACCTCTTGCACCACCTACCGCAGCTGAATTCAGCCTCACGCTGGTCAAACAAGCTAATTCATAAGCACATTGAGTCGATGTGGATCAGCCTGGGGACAGGCCGAGTGGAACCAACGTTACGTAAGAGATGAAGAGCGACACCATTGTGAAGCTCTGTGTGTGTGTGATTCTATACCGTGTACAGTATGTATATGTGGGTTTGTTATTGTAATCACATCGAGTCCTGAGCATTAAGTGTCTGTGTGTGTGTGTGTGTGTGTGTGTGTGTGTGTGTGTGTGTGTGTGTGTGCGCGCGCGTGCGTGTGTGTGTGTGTTCCAAGAAGAGTTGGGTGGGGAGGTGAGAGGGAGGAGGGGGAGGCGGGTGATGAGGGCGGGGTCACACAGCATATGGAATACACATCATGTCCCTGATAAGGATCAAAGCAGTTATGTAAGAGCCACAATCCCTTTGTTTTGTCCAAGAACACACTCCCAATCACCCCTGACTGCCAGTGTGTGTGTGTGTGTGTGTGTGTGTGAGAGAGTGTGAGTGTGTTATGCATCAGACAGAAAGAAAAGGAGAATTTAAAAAAACGAAGAAATAATGAAGTATAAAAAGAAACACTAAAATGTCATCTGAGAAGGCTGTCTGTTATTCTCCGCCTGTGTCTCGTCCGTGCACCGTGCACACATGTTTCTGTTTGCTTTGGAGGAAAATAACAGGAATAAATAATTTGAAAAAGAGACGCCATCATTAGACTCGAGCTCTCCAGAACATTCTGAGAAAATAAACAAAAAGACGCAGCTCACAAAACGTCCTGCGCTCAACTCCTCCTCCCTGACATGTTTCAGTCCCAATGATCCACCACAGGAAACAAAGCCAAAGCATCCATCACACTGTCCATACAGGTCAAGAATCTCTAAATAGTGACACATATTTCCGCTGGCTCCCAAGAGGATTTGTCAGGTCTCTTCTAAAAAGACGGACAATGTTCCGATTGCTTCACAAGAATCAAGAAAGAAAACTGTTGAAATTAGTTCAGATTTGCAGTGGAAGGAGGTAAAATAATCCAATCCCGTTGGCCAATTTTTTTGCATTTAAAATCTTACAACTCAATATGACTCTTTTCTACGGAAGCAGAGAACGGCCGTGCTAGCAATAATTTTTTAATGCCGTTATCTCGAGATAACAAAGCTCGTTTTCTCGTGATAATGGGTTCATTTATCTCGTAGTCTTCTCCTTAATTGACATGGAGACACATATCATGTGAATTTAAAAGCTTAAGTGACCTATAGTCGAATACATGTCATTTTAACAAACAACTCAGACTGATGAAGGTCTGTAGTTCTTTTCTACCAGGTTTTCATAAGAGGAAACTTCTTGAAACTCTTTATCTAAACTCTAAACTTCCATTATTCTACCAAAGTGAACATTAAGTGAACTTCAAAGACCTCTCGGTTTGGTTTCTTAAATGTTCAGGCTTGTGCAGCTCATGTTTTGTTGAGGTCTGACTGATAAAACACCTGTGCAGCCTTCTCTGCACCGCCAAGCTCAAGTTGCAGCGAGAGGACTTGGCACATCAACACGACATGTGACCTGTTCCTTCAGCAAGTCGTCAAACTGGAAAAAGAACACACCTGGAAGTCCCACAAACACACACATAGTGGACGGACACACACACACACACACAAGTACAGAAACACTTATGCAATATACGCTAGACAAAACATACAGTAGCTCGGAGGTAGCTGTTGGCATTAGCAGCGTCCCACCCACGGGTGCCCTTTGTGTGTCCGTCTGTCATCGTCCACTTATTGTATGGATGGACCAATTAGCTGAGAGTTGGAGACGATGAGAGAGAGCAGGGAGTTGAGCTGATGGCAGATGCTTTACTAATGACTTCAGCCTCAACAGACATGAGCTTAACTGACCCCTGTTTGCCTGCACAATTTACAGCATTTAATCAGTGTGTATAGAATAGGGATGCTGACCTGAGGACTGTTTGTCCCTGAACATAAAGAGAAGTTGTGATGTGCTCTGAGAAGTGAATACAGAGCAGTTCTCTTATTAAAGTTATCTCATAGTTATTGTTATAGTGTTTAGAAACGTGTTTCACCTTTAACATGCCGTTGCTAGGGGCATATTTGACATCATCCAGTTCTGTTATTTTTTTACTGTAAATGATTCAGACTTCAGGCTTACTGTATCTGTTCAAAAAGCACTTCTTTTTGTATTTCATTTAATGTCATTATGTTTATTTTATTGTTTTTTTAGACTAGTGGTTCCCAGGCTTTTTGTCTTTAGACCCCTTGAAATGAGGAAACACCTGCAGCAGTGAAAACATCAAGTGTGAGCAATTCTACCACAAAGTGATTTTTCCCTCTCATATTCTGTGATCTGTAGGATTTTTAGAGGCCTGAGGAGGTTAAAATGTATTTCATAAGATAAAAAGAAAAAGGTAAGAAAAAGGAACACAAGTTAGTGGTAACAGAAATATTATTTTTTCTTTCGTATTTCTTTAATCATCTGGTGACCCATCAGATTTATCATGTGACCCAATCCCCAGGTTGTTTAATTGAAATTAAAGTTTATTCTTGCTTATAACACAGTCTATTTATGTAATTTATAAAGGACGTATACGTTTTAAAAGGATGCTAACTATTTAACTTTCTCCTATTTTTCCTAGACTATGGTTTTTTTTTTTCCATATGTGAGACCTGTCAGCTGAACAACTGGAGGCTATGAATTCAAATGTGGTCCAATGTGGCCCCCTGGAGGTGCGAAGTATGTCTGCACGTGAGTTTGTCTGTGTGTGTGTGTGTGTGTGTGTGTGTGTGTGTGTGTTCCTACTTTAGTCTGGAAGCAGCAGAAGAGCTGTGTCAGGTAGGGGTGTTTTCTGGCCAGGGCCAGGATCCGTTTCTCAGTCAGAGTGCAGTCCACGTCGTCGTCCTGCAGGATCACGTCCTTCTTCAGCACCTTGACTGCGTAAACCTCTTCGCTGCCTTTCAGCTCCGCCAGCATCACCTGGTCACATGACACACAACAGTCAGAACACAGCTGAAACCACAAACATGACACCAGAGAGAATATATTCCACAAAGCTCTCCTTTCTCTTCCCAGTTTTCCTCTTCATGTCTTCCTTCTCTGCCTCTCCGTCTCTCATTGGACTGATTTGTTCCTGTTTTGATCCATCCTTGTTACCGTACTTATTTTTTCACCGACATAGAGCGACAGGTTGCAGAGTAAAGGAATAGAGGAAAGAGAAAGGGATGGCAGGAAAAAATAAAAGCACAAACTGATGCTGAACAGAGCTGAAGAGGAAACACGTGAACAAATGTCAAAAGTCGTGCGCTCACCTTTCCGAAGCTTCCTTTTCCCAGAACTTTGATGAACACAAAGTCGTGCAGGTTCATCCTCTTCATTTCAGGAACGCTGTGACCTTTGACCTCTCCATTCTCCCGGCTTCCATCACCCTCCTCTTTGACGATGCCTCCATCGCCTCCTCCGCCTCCGTGACTGTCCCCCGTTACCGTAGCAACAGATGCAGCGGAGGAGAGCGGGTGCGTTTTGTGCTCCTCTCCGCGGTGGTCAAACGACAGAGCCTTCCGGATGTTTTCCAGCTCCTTCGCATCTGGACAGAAATAAGAGTGAGATGAGCTCTGGTGTGTTTGTTCACTTGACTGTGTTTCATGCAGGTTGGAGTTGATGTACTACCCTGGTCACACGGCGAGGTGGGGGCGGACTTTGAGCGATCTGCGTCTTCTGTCTTAGGCGTCCCTGATAGCGGATGCTGGGGGTCCTGACCCTGAGGAAGCTGTTTAAAGACAAAATCCCTCTGTCAGCATCTTCATCACTAATTTTACCAACAACACAATCACAATCACCATCGTCATCATCATCATCATCACCAATACTCTATGTGCTGAATTTTACAGTGAAACTTTCTTATTCCTCTTGATCTTATCTTGATTTTATCTCTGCTTTTCTGGAGTTTGTACGGTATAATTAGAGTTTACAAAAGTCTATTTAAATGCTATTTAATTGCTTTTAAGCAACAGCCAGTTGACTTTTCTAAAACCTGTGGATGACTCACCTTTTTCCGTCTCTGGGCGCTGTTGGAGATCTTGTCTGGTGTGACTCCGAGGTCAGAGAGGACTTTAGCGATTCCTCTGGCGTCCACACCACAGTTAGGAGCTACATTACTCTCACAGCGCCTGTGTACATTCACTTTACACACTGACACACACACACACACACACACACAAACACACACACACAGAGGAAGACAGAGTTAGCACGTACACATTCAGATCAGGCACTAGATAGAATGGCTTTATATGAATGATCAAATAAAAATATACTTTTTCTTTTGTCCAGGTCAAGTGAATGACACTACAGGTATGATGAACACCTGAGTATGTGTGTCTCCACTTTTATCAACTAAAGCATTTTATAAAAGCTAACGTACCTTTACACTGGAGTCCCTGACGCAGCAGACCCCAGAGCAGAGACCCACAGTGGTCGCAGAAGGTGAGCACTTTAAAGTTGTGGATGCTGAACTTGTGCGGCACGTTGACACTGAACCTCTGAGAACCAACTGGCTGTAAGAGGCACAAAAGGTCAGTGAGACAAACCTGCGGGAGTCTGGAGGTCAGAGGTCGGATCTGGCTGGAAAAATATGGGAATGTGAATGTTGTTCCCTCTACCAGTACTGTCAAAGTCCCCCTATAATTTTTGGGTCATCTATGCCCTTTATTGATAGTTGACAGTTGAGAAATGACAGGAAATGAGGGACGAGAGAGAATGGGAATGACATGCAACAAAGGTCTTCTGCAGAACCCTAGAGCAGTGGTTCCCAACCTTTTTGGTCTAAGGTACCGCCACAGCCCTGTCAATTAAACTCATGTACCCCTTCAATTCCTACCTATCATGTTCCAAATGTATAACACTACTGATTTTGACTTGATTGGTAGTCTTAGTGTCAAAGTGCCCATTTTCATTTGATCTTTCAAGCTGGAATCATTGATCTGATTGAACATTAGCCAGTGTCTGTTCGACTGTGTTGAATTGAATAAAAACAGGCTGTAGTTGTAGATCAGTACCTCCTCAACTGTGTCCTCCTGCTTCTTCATCCCTGCACACTTGGTAATGATCAGCTCATGGCAGCGCTTATGGACCACACAGGTACACACTGCGGGAGGAACACACACACACACACACACAGACATAAGAAACACATTTACAGGGCAAATGTATGTGTTTTAAGTGCCTCCGGTTGATAATCTTGACAAACATAAATTAAGATTAAGACATTGGACTACAGGAATGTAAAGACATGGCTTCAAAGAATCACCATCCTACCTTGACACTGGTAGCCCTGCTTTCCTAAGACGCCCCTGAAGGTCAGAGAGAGACAGAAAAAGTGTTGTTACCCATAATGTAGATATCCTGTATGTCTGAAGTATGTATTTTAGAGTTTGTGTCCTAGTTAGGAAGGGAGGATTTTGTAAGATTAAGAGGAGATAAACAGCAAATGTGTTTCATTTATTATTAAAGACTGGTACTTATAAGCCAATTCTTGGCCAATTCCAGAACCTGAGGATCACTCCTTTGTGCTTTTGATTTGATGTTCTTCAGCCTTGTTGGCTAATTCTAATGTACAACTACTGAACAATACCTGCCAAGACAAAAGTTTTACATCAAAATCGAATGTATTTTACTCTGAAACGGCACATTTTGCAGTGGCCACAGCAATAAATACCTACATAAAAATGAACACTTTGTTCCTCTGTATGGTGCAGTATTTTTGCCGATTCACCTCAGAAAACCTGGAGGACTTTATCAAAGTTTCCTTGTGATTCTGATTACACATCAAACAGAGTGGAGCTGAAAGTGAGCAGAGCACTGAGGCCACATGGTTTCCATGTGAGTGACGCTAACAGTTTGTTGGGATGGAAACAAACACAGCTGGCTTTGTTTATCACTCCACACTTCACATCCACTGTGTTTACATGTAAACAAGACAGCAGGTTAGTGGGAGAAATCAGAGAACACGTTTACATGAACTGCAAAAACCTAGTTACTGTAAAACATCGTTTACATGAATTTAAACCAAACCAGCACTTTTTAAGTGTATCAGGGGTATATGATGCTGCAGCCTGAATTGTACTTTTCTTTCTTTTTGTTTGTCGGAGCCTTTGGAGTGGAACAGTGAGAAATGTGTGTGTCCTCACCAGATGAAGTCCCTGCAGTGGGAGCAGTAGGTGGGCTGTCTCAGGTAGGTGGCCATGAATTTGTGTCCGTTGACCTGGTGGACCCTCCGGCGGACGGCACCCTGGCGCTTCCTGGGACGCATCCGCTGCCGAAACACTCGCTCCTCATTCTCAGTGGAGACCGCTGCAGCTACATGCACACACAAGCACAAAAATATACAATATTATACACATTAGTATACAGTGTGAGAGAAAATGATTGTTTTGAATATGAGATAAATGAGCAACACAAGCAGGATGTGGTGAGGCGATGACCCTACAGAAAATCTACACTCACACCATGTAGCCACTAGATGGCGGTGACACTCTGTGGCTGAAACTGACTTAGTTGGTTGGTCATTCAGTAATAGAATTAAACACAATTTTTCTTTTCTTTTTCACACAGTCAGTCACAGTGTCTGCCCTTGTCTCTCCTGCTCTTTCTGTTTAATTACAGAGGCTTTTCCCAGTGGAACAGCAGAGATTTCAATTACCATCTGACCTTGTTTTAATTACACACACACACACACACACACACACACACACATACATACATACTACCTGGGGCGAGCAAGTGAGAGAGAGAGAGAGAGAGAGAGAGAGGGAGGGACTTTCAGCTCTGAGGCACTGAGGCAGGTAGAGACGGTCTTGGATAGATGAATATATTTTTAGCGAATCATCAGACAAATAAACACAGTTTTGACGCCTCCTTTTTCCCAGATTCCTAATTTTCCCTAAAGCTCTCACTGGCTGCTCAGTGATTTTTCTTGATTTCATTGTTGCTGGGTTGAGAACACAACATATAACAATGAATCCACATGTCACACACCCAAAGCTGCCCAGCCTACATGGGCTTACAAGACATTACTTATATTATTAAAACAAAGAGAAAACTAAAAGAGAGCAAGTCAACACATGGTACTGTACACATGTATCAAACACATTATATTAGATATAAATTGAACAAATTAAACATTTAACTCTATTACGTTGGTAGGTAGGCATTTAACAAAAACTGAGTTAGATGTCTTCTACATTCATCTGTCATTTCAAACAGACTGGGATGTCCAGCAGACAATTTCAGGAAAAGCTTAACTCAAAGATCATGATAAGAAGGAAAGTAGATTATAAAATGCATTTCATCCAAATCACACAGGCCACACTTTCTGTCCTCCTCTGGGACTTAAAGGTGGGGTCAGCGATTCTAATCCAATACACCTTTTGTCAAATTCAGAAAATATCTCCTCACGGCCCGCAAGCTGTCCGTTCTGTGTGTGCACTGAAAAGAAATCCGGTGCTTGGACATGGTTTAACAAACAAAGTGGCTCAGACCAAGTCACACAACAGTATTCCAGCCAATCAGCAACAGGTGGTGTTCATGCTCGTGCACAGGACTTCTGACAGCTACTCTCCCTGTTCCTACGTCATGATAGTAATAAAACTTAAATAACATCAGACTATAAATATCAACAATCTTTCTCCAGAATCACTGAACACACCTTTGGCCAAAGGCAAGATGTCAGATCTTAACTGAGCACACATTGACCTCTGAGCTCTGCTCAGGTTAAGGGCGACACATTGCTCCAGATGGTAAGTATATAAATCTGACTGCACGAAATGCAAATGTAATCTATTACAGTTACGCCATAACACAGAGTCATCAGATTAGACAGCACTAGAGAAAGATGTTTTGTTAAGAGTTTTTAAAAGTTAGTTTAAAGAATGCAAGGAGCGAAGATAGTAACATAGTTAGAAATGTTGAAGTAATGTTTACTGTTATAAGGTTCGACTAGTGAAACAGCTTCAAGATGAAGAAAGTAATCTTTTCATATTACTATGGCATGATTTTAGACCCCGAGTGGGCATCAGGCCTCTAACTCTGGCGTCCGTGTTTACCGTCATCAACCCACTGAGCAGCTGAGCTTCCCAGAATCCTTATTTTCCTCAGCAGCCGTGGTATGAGAACATCATCAAACACAATCTGTCTTCGATCATTCAGCCTTCACTACCTCAGATCACGTGAGAAAGTGGGAATGACTCAGTACGTTTCAGTGCAAACAGGTGAATTAGCTGTAAAACGAGGAGTTTCATTTGACCACATCCTGAGTTAATAAATTAGCAGTCATAGCTTTTATCATACAAGAATTAATGTTGTTGACCCACATGCAGCAAGGATGCCTAAGAATGTCTGTCTGTCAGATTGTCAGGTGGTCGACCCATCCAGAGGACTACTATTAACTTTACCGGTTACATTCATGCTCCCCAAAGGATGAACTCTTCCTATTTTAAACGCTCCACCACCCTCTGAACATACTTGACATTTCAAGCTACTCTTCTGTTAAACCTCTAGGACTCCTGCATTCCTTTCTCCCTGTCATGTCCTGCCTGTCTCACTCTTTCTCTTCCAGTCCTTTTTTGCTATACGCCATCACCATTGCCTAGCAACTGGTGACTGCTGCCTAGCAACAGTGTTAGACTTAGCGTTGTCCACTGGGGAGGGTTCATGGGTGGGGTAAGGGGGGACTGTGATAGACATGCTGTTCCTCTGTGATGTCCTTATCACAACCCCAAAAGTTAAAGACTTCAGTAGCTCAGTGTTGACACTGTAACAGACTACAAGTGACACATAAACAATGAGCACCTTCACCTTTATAAGCACCTATAAGCACTAACAAGACTTTAAGTCTTATGTCCTGCTAGTAACCCCCAGAGGCTGCAATGTTCATTACACCTTACAAACTAAAGAGATGCAAGGGATGAACATAATGACAATTCTGTTGCCCAATACCTGAGGAGATATCGTGCTCTGGACCAAAGCGTTAGACAGACAGATGGATGGGCAGACAATTAGCAATCGGAATCACTGAGATTCAGTTGATACCGGCACTCATTGGTGGTCAAAAACTGGTAGTTTTTTGTAAATCCGATAACGAGTGTTACCTTGACATAAGGTCAACTCGTCACAATATTCTGGGCATCAGAGGCCCTTGTCGACTCAAACCTGAGGAGTGCACGACCTGCGTTGGCGGTGGCACAGCAACTGCTTTGCTCAGTTAATCCTGCTAAAGTTAGCCCACTTATCCAAGCATTTTAACTTGTCTGCCACAAGACCACATACCTGCGCGATGCTTACAAAGGCGGCATCATTGGCAGCAGCTACACATCTAGGGGAAATGTTTATCTTACAGTTGGCAAAATGTAGATGCCTGTTGTTAAAAGAATGAATAAATAACATTCACAAAGCTTACTGCTGTTTTGGTTCTGACCATTCACGAACTGGTACCAATTTAAGACTGATCCGCGGTACCCATCCAGCACTATAACAGAATGAGAACGTCTATTTTTGGCTACACCAGCAAATTTGCCTGAGGTAGACACAGCGGTGCTTTCAGCCAAATGCTAACGTCATCATGCTAACAGGCTCACAATAAAAATGCTAAAATGCTGATGTTAAACAGGTATACCATGTTCACTATCTTAGTTTAGCGTGCTAACATTAGTAAATCAGCACTAAACAGAGAGTACATCTGAGACTGATGGGGATGTCAATAGTTTGGATGTATTGGACAAAATCAAATTTTGACCTGATGATGGCGCTAAATGAAAAGTTAAGGGAGTCTTCACAATTCATCCTGAAGGGAACATAACCATCTGTACCAAATTTAATACCAATCCATCCAACAGTTCACTAAGTATGGGTGAGTAGTACTCCCGAAAGTAAACTTGATGTGTGAAATTGATTAAGGTTTAAGGTGGGTTGCTGAATGCAAAGGCGACTCAATTACATGCAAAAAGAACTGGTACATGTGAACAGGGTATCCACGCAGCTGAAATGTTTACATGACCTGTGGGATCCGTTAGTAACAGAAGGCAAATGCATCTCACCTGCATATTCACTCTAATGAATCCACACCTTCATGCTAATGCCGCGCCACTGCTAACAATGCAAACAGCAACTCTGGATTATTAGGGAGCTTCTCAACTTCTTTTGTTTTTTGTTTTTATTTATAAGGCTGCAAGCTGCCACAATAACAGACATAAAGGCCATAAGATTTTTCTTACAAAGCTTCATTATGTTCAGAGTACAATCGCCTCCCAGCTGATAACAACAGAACCAGAACAACATATAAATATTTCACCTGCTTTGAGCAACAGGCAGCAGCTTATCATCCTGTCCTGGTGACAGTCAGTCCTGGTGTGTGTGTGTGTGCGTGTGTGCGTGTGTGCGTGCGTGTGTATAAAAGCTAATGGGTTGATTGCAGCTCTCAGGCCTGACAGTTCACCCATGTGTTCTCTGCTATGCAAACACATTTAAGTAATGACTGCAATTTCAGCCACTCACACACGAGAAAAAACACACACACACGTGAACATCAATATATTGTATGTCACGAAGAAAAGAAATATAATTAAAGATTGAAGAACACATTTATAAAAGAGAAAAAGAAAAGTCCTTGTCCTAATGACAGCTCTTCGTTACTCTGCACTCTCTCTCTCCCTCTCTCTCTTTTTCGATGATGTAACTGGTCCATTAGAGAACACTCCACTTTACTAATCAATTTATCACCCCCACCCCACCCCCACCCCTCCATCCCCCTTTCGACCTCCGGTTAACTCCCTCGCTGTCTTTCTCTTCTTCCATTCTGTCATGTTTCTCTAACACGTAATCTGGTGCACACACACACACACACACACACACACACACACACACACACTAATTATGAGTTTTTCTTTTTCAGTTTCAGGTTATAAATTCAAGGGGTGGATGACTTTAAAATGGGCAGGGACAAGAGCCAAAAGCACAAATTGAGCCCAAATTTGAACACCATTACATGTGGTTGATATGGTGGTAATGTACACTGTATGTTGCTGATCAAATAAGTGCCAAATTATCAACATTTCATTTCTTAATTTAAGGATCTCTTAGATTTCATGGATTCTGATTAAAGATTCTGCTCATCTTATTGTATTTATCAACCAAAATATGTTGAAAGCAGAAGCTACCTTTATCTTCGACTGCTCCTAACGATTATGATGAGAGATTTTGTGATTATTTTTGGGTAAAAAAGAAAAAATAAACATAAATAAAGACAGGAGTTTTTATGGCTCATAATGGTTTGATTCGTGTTTACACTCGATGGCAGAGCATCTTAAAAGCTGGTAGCACCAAAGTTGAAGATCTGGATGTTGGAGTTGGCAAGTAAATACATGGAATATGCCGTCTACATGACCTGGTTTCAAATTTGGAATATTGTCATATTCGGGGTAAAGTAGATGTTGTAGACTGTTTGCGTCCTGTCTCTAACCAACAGTCAGTGTTGGTTTCTTTTAACCCTGAAGGCCATCTTTCCCTAGCTGCCTGAACTTAACCAGACTTTAACCACAGAGGTGGCAGATCAACACTTATATGAGTTCTGGAAGGCACTGCTGTGTTTTGGCTTTTAATTTTGTGAAATGCTGGAGAAACAATATTCAGTTTATGTGTTTAATGAGGTCAGTGCATATACATACTGCATAATACTCCTCAGCTTTTTTTAAGTGTAACTTCTTGGATTTACAGTGAACATAAAGCGACTTCCAGGAGAAGATCACAGCTGGAGATTCTCTCTCACCACAACATCTCACGTTTGTCATGGTCCACAAAGGACTCTGGTTTGGACTTGGGTGCCCTTAATTTCCTGACTTTGTGTCCCCTTTGTTCTCTGTCGCGTCATTGATGTTCCTGAAGTTGTTGGTTGTCTCCTCGTGTCGTGTTCCTGGTGTTTCCCCGCGTGTCAGTACCGGAGCTTTGTAAGTTGTTTTTTGTGTTCACTAAATCCTCGGTTAGCACCACTCAGCCTGCCGCCTGTCTGCATTTGGGTCCTCTCCCTGCTGCCGAGATGGCATTCTGTGATAACGTTATAAATAATGAGGTGATCTTAGAGTTCAGAGTCACACTGAACTCTGTCATCAAACCTCAACTGAAAAAGCACTTACTGCATGACACCATGTCTCATTACAGTATAGGAGTAATACAGACAAATGCACAGAAAACTTGAAATGTCTACTTCCTGACCTAATGGATGACAGACTCAAGACTTTACTTACCCTCACTGTGACATAGACACACACTTTAAGAAAAAGAGAATTTAAAACTAGAAAGTTAAAGTAATTTTTTAAGAGATCAATATACCGCTGCCACTTTTAATTTAGTTTATCAGAGTGAGAGCAAGGCAGTGTCTGTAAAATGGAATTGAGGTTAACTGATGTGAAATGAGATGCAGATGTAAAGATTGAGAAAGAGGAAGAGGCGGCAGGAAAGTGTTACTCAACACATTTCTTACTTACTTACTTTTACAAAGCTTTTACTAAGCAACCACAGGCACTTTAGACGACACACACACACAGAGGACACAGCACATCAGGGAGAGACATCAGCCTCAGAGAGAAAACAGCTGTCTAATGTACCTGATAGATATCTATATATCTATATATATCTATATATATATATATATATATATATATATATATATATATATATATATATATATCCCCCCTCTCAACCCGAAAATTCCTTCCGATCGGGTCAGTCTCTTCAGATTGAGGTGGTTACATGAGGTGTTTTGATTCTGACTGGGCTATAATTCCGATTATTAGTGGAATATTAGGGTCCATGTAAATGCAGCTACTGACTTCACTGCAGAGAGGCTGTAAACATGTTAACATTTCATAGAGCAGGTCTAACTGCAACAAGCAGGATTCATGGTGCTCAGGCCTCTCTTTAAGCCTGTTCAGACACTAACATGCACACTTCTACAGTCATGAGAGGGCTCTTCATTTGATAGCAGGTCGATGTGCCTTTTTAAGTGCAGTGACACATTTACTCCCTGGGGGAAAACTGCAATAGTTAACACAGACAGATCACTACATTTTATGCTCACAAGACTTGTACTTGTTAGGAACATCTTGAACTGAGCAAAACACCTCCAACCTCACTCCAAAGTATATATATTAAAATGACATTTCTGGTATGGAGATTTCTGAACCCAAACTGATTGAAAGAGCTGCTGATGCAAGGAACTAAAGAACATGAACAGTTGTTGCATATTCAGAATGTGGTTTTCCATCAATATGTATCTGGAATATGGGGTTCTTACCTTCACTGGAAGATCCTGATAAGTCAATAACAACATACACCTTCCCCTCTGGCTCCAGGTCAATCTGCAGACAGAGAGGTAATGGGGAAAAAAGAGGATAAGTGTGGACAGAAGGAGGGTAAAGAGGAACAAGGGGAAGGAGAAAGAAAAAAGGAAGAAAAAAGAGACAAGGAGAGAGAGTACAAATATGAATAAAAAAATCAGCTTTAACTGATCTTCAAGTCTCTGTAGCTGATATGGCCAATGTGCATATTGTCTATAGCATGGAAGTCACATAGCAAAGAGAATTGTTTTTAAATGTGCAGATACATTATTTTAGGTATTTGCCATGTTGTTTGCTAAGTTGAAAATGCTTCATTCTCGTTGCTCATGTCCCAGTACATCAATGTTGACACACAAAGGGTTTCTTTCAAAACTCTCTGAACAGCTGACACATGTCCCTGCAGCTTTTCTGTGCATATTCTAAACTAGATAGGTATCTCTGCTTCTGTACTGGACAGGAAGTGCTCAACGCCTTGACAGTTTAACCAAGATAAATTATTATTCTGTTGGTTTTCAATGACTACAGCTTCTTATGAGTCTTACACCAGGTGCTCTAAGTTTTAGATACAGACTTAACTTAGACCATGCATGAACCTCCAGTATTACGTTTCAGCTTTTCAGACAGACCAGTGAAAGAAACGCATTGTCTGGATGAAGCTGGTGGAACAGAGGCTAGCATGGAAAGACGGGCTGGAGTTTTCTTTACAGACAAAATGGCTAAAGTCCCCTCTTCTTACTATTTGTGAACGACAGACAGAGAAGTCAAACATGTTTTACAGCAAAAGAACAAAATGCTAACACCTCTATCCTTGAACTAGCCATTAGTATACAGGACTACTGTGAGGTTATTCATTCTGAGCTCTGGAACAAGGTTGGACTGCAAGTAGTGTTTATTTCCATTAGCAATTAATTGCTCTCAATTAGTGTATTAATCGTTTGGGGTATAAAATGTCAGAAGAGAGTGAAAAATGCCTGTTACAATTTAATAAATCCCAAGATAACTGCGTAAAAGTGCTTGTTTTTATCAAGAGTCCAAACGCAAAACATATTTCGTTCACTGTCACAGATGAGAAAAAACTGCGTTTAGACGGCAGCCCTTTCAATATGATTATTTTCTGTGATTTTGCATACATTTTCCATAATCTGCAATATATTGTTATCGGAAAAAGTATTCTATAGCCTGCCACCCACTCAGCACCACCACAGACGTGTTGCCAACCTGTGAGAAACTGTGTGATCGTAACATCCTGTCTGGCCAAAGTCTCGCAGTATCACTTGCAACACGCGGTAATGTGGTAACACGTAGAAGAAAGAAAGTTGGAGAGTGTGTGACTTACAGCGATCTAGAGGTTGGGACATATCCTGTCACACACCCACACATCATATATACACCTCACACCACCTCACACACACTCACTGTACTGGAGTCTGAATTTGTTTAGGCCAGAGAAAAGCTCCAGGGAGTGAAGACAACTGCTTCTCTGCAATCTATTGACTGTCTGCAAGTGTATGTGTGTATACAGCTGTGTGTGTGTGTGTGTGTGTGTGTGTGTGTGTGTGTGTGTGTGTGTGTGTGTGTGAGCATGCCTGAGTGTATTTGAGCTCATCTCATGAAAGCAAGTGGGCATCGGCCGGGGGCACACAGAGTTTTTACCAGCAGCTTGCACCACCCACAGCGTCCATAATCCCCCTTTTGCACACACACACACACACACACAGTGAACAGTACTAAGTGAAGACTTGGTGCAGTGAAGGCGAACAGGCGTGGGTTCAGTAATGTATACAGTAGGAGATGGAAAGCAGAGAGAGACAGATGAGGGGGAGGACAGAGAAAGTTTGTTGGCTCGTTCCAATGTGAAAGTGCATGGGGGGGGGGGGGGGTCTGGTTTTTTGGTAATGCACTCTTTTCATATCCAGCATTTGCTTGTTCCAGGAACGGCACCTTTTTGTGGGCTTAATGGATCTTCATTATCAAGCAGGGGGGCGCACACAGAGCAGTTTGAGGTTTAACAGGATAATTATTCTCATCCATCTCATCCACAAGAAGGAACGGAAGGAAGGACGTCGTTGAGGCAGATGGACAAATGGCGGGGGCAGTTTCTGTTGCCAGGATTTTATATATTAAATATTATAAACAAATTATAAATATGAAATATTTAATATTACTTTATATTTACTTAATATTACAAGTATGGAATTTGGGCTGTTTTTGTTACCAGCATCAATCAAAGAAAGGGACAGCATTGTCTTTCTGTCAGCTATGGAGCGAAGAAGTGTGGGTGTATCAACAGTTGCTTTAATTAAGTGTTTTGTGTCTGCATCCACACACACACACACACACACACACTAAAATTAGGCTGAATAAAACAATGTTTTCTGGAAAGCGATGAAATTGTGATTGGGGTTCATTGTTTGTTCATGTTCAATTGAATTATTATAAATATAATACACAGCACAAACTACTCTGTACTCCACTCTGTAGTTAAACTTTTTTAAACTACTTAATCAGCACTTAATTTGCATTTTCACTCACAAGAACTGTGGTGATCAGTGCTATTTTGCAGAAGGCGTCACCACATCTTTTGGATGCTTCAGAGTTGAAAACTGTTTTAAACCGACCGACCGACTGACTTATTTTCTTTTCTTTTTGTATTTTTTTTGTGTGTGTGTGTCTATAAAACGTAAGAAATCCAAGTCCAAGGTGATGTCTTCAAATGTCTCGGTTCTGTTTACAATGATATAAAACTGAAAAAGTGTTGGCAATTAGGCTAATTTGCTAACTAACTAATCACTTTCAGCTCTAATCCGGCTGTGAAATGATTCTCAGGATAGAAAAGCAGTGAGGAAACCTCTGCAACATAAAGTTATGTTTGTTTTTTGCAAAATCAAAAAAGTCAAATACATCAATCTAAGAAATAGGAACTCGTAGACTTATTCAACCTGTGAGGAGGGACCACAAGTAGCCAGGCCAAAAAAGGTTGGGAACCAATGATGTAGATACTCGATCGACAGTTGCTGGTTTACTGTTTCATTGCAAACTAAATCCTGCTGGCTTTGTTGTTTTCTTGGTGGGACAAAATAATATTTTAAGGCACTGGGATCTTGTATAGGAGCATCTAGCAGTATTGTTGACAATTTCTAGGCTATTAGCCTAATCAATCAATCAAAAAAATAATAGACTAACCATAAAGCAAAATAATAAATTGCACCCATCCTCCTAAAGCTCTGCTCATTTATACAGTACATTCACTTTGACCCCATTTCATCAAGAGTAATGAGCCAATACATGGAGTCAAATTCATGAAATATTCATAGTAACGCCGCATTTACTAACCAACCAGTGGTGAAGACGACTATGACGTCACCAAGAAGAAGAAAAAAGAAAACTGGCTGTGTGGATCCCAAACATCCCACACACACACACACACACACACCACCTCCCTTCCTCTGAGGTCACAGCCCTCTATTCATCAGCTGGTTACTGAGCGTGCTCAGACTCACAGGTGCAGATGTCACTAAATATAGAGCCAGCAGAGGAAGGAAAAGGCCCTTCAGTGTGTGTGTGTGTGTGTGTGTGTGTGTGTGTGTGTGTGTGTGTGTGTGTGTGTGTGTGTGTGTGTGTGTGTGTGTGTGTGCGTGTGTGCGTATCTGTGTGCATGGCCACAACTGTTGTTGGCGTGTGTTAATTCTCATACACATGGCCGATGCACTGCAGTAGTTTTACTCCTCCTCCCTGTTTATTTGAGAGTTGACGGCTATATGCACACACAGGTCAAAGCTCACAAGAAGGGCCTCCTGCACGAAGGTCAGATGTGCTACAAATCCACAGCCTGACCTACATACTCTCACTTTATGCCTGAATACATAAAGGGCACACTACTTCCTGTAATGGCACTGTACGTTAGCATTGGATGTAAACCGTGGTGTGCAGAATCGTCCAGTATGGATATAATTCCTTGGGATACTGGGCTGGTTAAAACCATGGATACTGCGTTCTGAGATGGTGCCCATTCATTCAAATGAAAGTTATTTACCCAGTGTATAGCTCAAAAAAGGTTTTTTACTCTGCATCGTGGGGTGCACTACACATTACCTGAACTCACCAACTCGTCACATTAATTTGAAAATGATATAACACAGCTCTGTCTGCAGTTCATTGTATAACAAATCATATTAAACAGAAATAATAATTGACAATTCAAGGTGTCCTGTCGACAGTTTTACAGATGTCTCTTTTACAGTGTTGGTCTACAGGGAAAATCTTTTTTTTTTTGCTAAAAGGAGATGTTTTAGTTGCAGTACCGCAGTTGGCCACTGGGAAAAATTGACAGCAAGGCTGGCTCGCCACACAAAAACCAGCTCTGTTAGCACAGCCATGGCTAAACTAAACATAAAAACTGATACTGTGTACAGAGATACTGCAGTGGTTAACACCCATATCTGAATATTGACCTAAACAGTGTGGCAACAGGAAGTCTTTTTTACACACTGTATACTATTATTACCTTATTTGCTTGTTAAACTTGACTAGGATACCCAGAGTAATGATATCACGATAATAACACCAATAACAAAACTAAACAAGCAAAAAGGAAACCTCTGCATGTCGGCTACTACTGATACGTTTCCACAGCTTTCATTTGCAGGTCCAGGAGAACTACTTCTACCATCACATGGTCTTCATCATGTGGTAAACTGCAAGTACTTGTGTGTGTGTCTCTCTGTGTGTAGAAGTTAGAGCATATTGTGCTGCATATTTAACAGGGAGTCAAATTTAATTTATTTACCTTTTTTGAGAAAATCCTCAAACTGTACACTCATTTATGAGGAAAATACACACACACACAGTCAGGTTTCCATCACTTCAGAGGACATTACATTGACTTACATTAATTTACTGGACAATTACCCCAACCCTAACCCTTTCAACATCTCTCTTCTAACCTAACCTAAATCTAAACCTAACCTTAAACCAAGGCTTCACCCTAAAATGTAATGATTTACATTATGGGGACTTGTGTTTTGTCCCCAAAAAGAAGGTGAGTCCCCACAATGTGACAGTGTAAACAATTTGTGTCCCCACAACATGAGTAATACATGTCCACACACACACAGAGGCAAATTAAATTGCACGCTTTAACTCAATAGAACAGGTTTCCCTCCATCCGCCCTAATGCATCTGAAGCATGTTGTGTGTGTGTGTGTGTGTGTGTGTGTGTGTGTGTGTTATAATCGTGCAGCTCTGAGATGATCAGTCATTCCGTTCAATATTCAAATGCTATGATTAATCATCACAATTATACATTTGTCTTTGTGGGAAAAAAATGCATTTATTGTACTTAAATCAACTTAAACTGACTGTCACAATTAATGTAACCATTAAGTAAACGAAGCTTCAGATGTGTAAAAATGCCTGGTGTCCATGTTCCAACAGGGAGCGCTTGATTTACTGCACCAGAGACTCAGCAGGGGGGCTTGAAATGCAAAACTGAACCGTCTCAATTCAGCAAGTCAAATTCAGGATTTGATAGGAAGCCAAATTGTGATTGTGTCTAGTAGGTTTAACTGTGCAGCCTGACTGCGTGCGTGTGTTTGTGTGTGTGTGGTGACAGCTCCTTGTGATTCCCACTGGCCCAAAAATAAAGGTCCTTCAGCAAGTCATGACTCCTGTCCACAGCTGCCAGCTCTGTCACACACACACGCACACACATACACTTTTATTAGACTCACTTCTCATCTACCTGACATGGATAAAGCCCAGTTTAAAATAAAGAATGTCGATCTAAGAAACAAATATTAACAGATTTTGTGAGTTTTTTTGCATTGTTTGATGCCAGTATCCACACTGGCATCAAACACCGAGTGCTGCAACAGAAAAAGAACGATATCACTGGGGACACAAAAATCACTTCAAACAGGTCTGCTTTTTCAGTGAAAAAATGGTAAAAACCAAAAACATTAAGATACAGTATGAATCCTGCTATGTTTGGCTAAACTGACACATCAAGGTCAAAAAACCGTCTGTCCATCCAACCTCACTACTTGTCCAGGATGAAGAGAAAGATGTTTCATGTGTGTTTCTACAGTGTTGGCTTCTCGGTGTGGACAAAAAAAACCCAACAACAATCTTTTGACACATAAACAGCTTTTTCAAATTCAGCAGCAACAACATGGACGTAGTCAAGAAAAGATGCGAGAGAAAAATCACAGTGAGAATGAGCGACAGACACAGAGACAAAGAGAGAGAGAGACAGAGACATGTTTGTTCATCGAGCATTTTGTTTTTCTTGTGCTGTTGAAGTTTGGTACACTGTTCAAAATGTATTTATACATACAGTCAATGTAAATGTATAGATTTCTTTATATTGTAATTGTAGAAATTCGTAGTGCTTTGGCAATACTGTATTCTGTTATGGCCATGCTAATAAAGCTAATTGAAATGAATTGAACTGAATTGAGAGAGAGAGAGACAGAGAGAGAGACAGAGAGACAGAGAGAGAGACAGAGAGACAGAGAGAGAGAGAACAGGGAGGACATTGTGTTTTATCTGTTCTCAGTGACAGAGAGCACACGGCCTGTGTGGAGTGACACACTGCAGACCCTTCACAGACACACACACACACACACACACACACACATACACATTTGAACTGCAATACTTGTGAGGGCCCTCATTGAAAATGTGCCTCATTAGACAAGTTTTCTAACAAAAACTCTTTCTAGGGCTGGGTATCGTTTGAAGTTTTTTCCGATCCTAGCTCTCATACGATGTCTAACCAAACCGATGTCTAAGTCTAAAATAAGCAAAATTATGATTTCAACCAAGATCTTAAACAAGTAAAGAAGATTACTAATCTGACATCCACGCTCCACATTTCTGTCTGTACCAAAAAAAGTATTGAGGTTTCATACCAAGCAGTACATAGTCAACTAGAGAGAGATTTAAAAAATATATAATGATTAAAATGGTCCCTTGGATGGGTGAAAAATGGTGGATCACACACTTCACATAATGCCACCCTGTAGGGTCTCTTTGTTAGACTCCCTCTGCCTGCAAGCTCCACGTGCAGGTTGTAACGCAGGTTTTTAGTTAAATCGTGCAGTCTCCAAGCCAAAGATGAGATAAACCCAGATGGCATCACTATGACATCACCAGGGTTATTTTCTCAGGCTTGACAAAACTCCTCCAGAGCCACAGGCGACATTATACAACTGTTTTCAAGCAGTACTAACTGTGACTAATAAACTGATTTGGAGTGTCCCCCTTAACCTTAACTCTAACTTAACTATAAAACCAAGTCTAACCGTTAAACAGCCTTTAAAGAGCTTTCGAGGAAGTCAAATTGGTCCTCACAAGAATAGAAGTACAGGAGCACAGTCTATATGCATGCAGAGAAAGAAAGTGTACCTCCAAAGAGAGCTTTGAAACACCCCCACAGTACCCAGCATGCAATGGGCACACTGAAATGAACACCTCTTACTGTCGATGCAGCAAACACACACACACACACACACACACACAGTCAGGCACTGGAGAATAACTTTATACAGCTGGACCCTCTCCTGCTGCTAATGCACTACATTTACTTCAAACAAACCAGAACAGCCCCGAACACACACACACACACACACACACACATACAGCCTCCTGTCGGCAGCCACTCATGCCTGTCCTCCTGTTTAGCCGTGTCTGTCTATGCCTAATTTGTCCCTGTTGAATAAGTGATGCAGCAGCATTGTGAACAGGCCAGCTATGGTGACACACACACACACAGTTTCTCTGTCTCATATGAACTACTAAGACCTCAGTTAGTTGTACAAACTCTTACAACTTAATATCATGTATATTCTTCACCTTTAGGACTTAAAATCTGTAAAATCTGACACTCGTATTTATTCCTCCTCTTTGTGGCAAAGCATTTCAAGAACTCAAGAATTCAAGAACAAAACATTTAGAAGAGAAGCCTCATAAGGATGAATAAGGCTTATTGTTTTCAGTTTAAAATGATTTTCACCCAGGTTTTCTGCTCTTTTGGATCGAAAACGTCCTGCAGCCAGATGACACTGTTCACCTAGTTCACAGGAAACAGGCTCCTCTGGCAGATCTTTAAGTGTCTGCGCTGAATATACTATTACAAACTGATTTTTGTTTCTCCTTTGTCATCACGTTCATATCTTCTTTTGAACACTCAAAATACATGCTGATATATTAGCCTTAAGGGTAAGTTATTCAAAAGTATATCTATATATCTTATAACAACTGCACTCTTTCGTATGCTCCCTGTTGCAGCATTTCAACATGATAAACGACGTGCTGCAAATAATTACCAGCTGGGAGTTAACATGAATGTGCACAAACAGAACAGGCGGGGGCTCAGGTGGACGAGGTTCCTGAAAGCAGCAGCAGTGAAACACAGTACATGTAAATACTGAAGGCCCTTGCAGAGGCATTAAATCAGTGAGGTAATGGATGTGGTACTCTAGCTGTACGCTGACACTGCACAGTTCAGTTTGTTCACAGTTCACTATGAAAATAGTTTCACTTTAATTGTTTGTCTGTGCAAAACCTCCAGGATGTATGTCCTGATGAGATAATAGAAGGCAGGGTCACTTTTCTGCTCCGATGATTTACCACAAGTCCTGAACTGGATATTCTGGAACATGAATTCACAAATCTTTTTCATTGGAAATCTTCCCAAACAGAAACCCCAGCAAACAACCCGCCACTGTTTTACATGATTTATGTCCCACATGCTCTATTTTTGTGATTTTGGTTGGAGGGGGAACATTGGGGAGATTTAAAATGAACATTATAAAATAATCATTATTCTGGTGGAGATCAACTTTTAGATAAGCAGCAGGCTATGGTTGCATGCTGAAGCTAATGCTAAGCAGCAGTCCCTATAATGGTGACCAAGTGCTATGCTGTGCAGGATTGTAGCTCAGACTGTCAGTGAATGATGACCCATATTAAGGGTTCCATTACAACTAGTGATTTTTTTTAGTATTTTTAGAATTATTTTAGTGTTTTATGTGATTTTTGTTTTGTGTTTTAGTGATTTGTTTTTAGTGTTTTTTGAATTATTTTGGGGTTTTTAGTGGTTTTTGTCTGTTTTTAGTGATTTTTTTTTTTTGTGCGTTTATAGAATACTGTTTGCATTTTTTAGTAATTTTGTTTAGTGTTTTTAGAATTATTTTGGGGTTTTTAGTAATTTTTGGTGTGTTTTTAGTGTTTTCAGTGTTTTTTTTAGTGCAGTAAAGGAAGAGAGAAATGGAGAATGACATGCAGCAAAGCTACTCGGCCAGACTGGAAACAGGGACGTTGCAGTTCGTGGCCTGTGCCTTAGACCCCTAAAGGGAACCCCACTGCAACTAGTAATGGTGCACAAGTTGAAACTTGCAACTACTTGCAATGTGCCGGTCTGCAACGTTCTGAAACCTGCCAGTTTACACCAAAGCGACTAGACGAGACGGTGTGTTGTTTCCATAGAAATGACTCTGTACTTCCGTTCTTGTTACCGGCTTTTCAGGCTATTTTCGTGGCTGGATATAATTTGTAGCGCCTTAAAATATGAATGAGGATAGTGATAGTGAGTTATTTGTTACAGTTGCATTTCTAGTATTGATGAAATGGCGAAAACATAAAAAAAACGAGCAGGTCGAGATGATTGCTCTTGAAACAGGTGACGTGCCTTACATTCTAAAACCAGCCACTGGCGACTTGACAAGCTGAGTCGCAGGTGACGCCATCAGTTGGCACGAGTCGAGATGAGACGGGCCAGATCACACTGCTGCAACTTTTCCCTGCAATTTTTTAAAACGGTTTCATCTCGTTGCGAATCTTTGGTCTGAACTGGCCTTTAGAGGTTAGTGATTTATGTCACATTTGATGCCTTCAATGCTGATCAACCAAAGCATTTATCTGTCACTCAAGTGTGGCACAAAATAAATTGTCCTGAGCATCTCCAGTCTGCACATGCCTCTGAGGTCCTCTCTGCCAACATTTGTATGCACAGTATATGTGAGTTCAAATATGCATCTGTGCAAAAAGCGTCAGTTAGTGTTTCCTTGTGGTTTCTCACACAGAGATAGAGATCATTAGAGAGAAGCAGAGATGGAGGAGAAACATGTGCATCAACCTCTAACTGACTCATTACAGGGCTGATGACATGAATGAGGGAGGAGGAGGACACGGGAGAGGGAGCCTGTGGAAAGAGGGAGAACACTGGGAGAAGACAGTCAATGATATTGGTAGAGAGACAAGAGGACAGGTGCATAAAACCCACAAAGACAGAAATATGCAGAAAGTTTATAAAGCCAGGCCTACACATGGTTGTGTTAATAATTCTTAATCATTGTGACATTGGGCAGATGTGCAGGTGCCTGATTTCCACTTCCATAGTTAGCCTTTATTGGATGTAGATGTGCAACAATAAGCGCAATTTCACTCATCGTCAGTGTGGCATTGGCAGTGTCCTCCAACAACATCAAACTTCAGCAAAGTAATCTATGATTTACTTAAGAGTAGAGGCTGCAAAGATACTGGATTTTCAAGACAAATGTTGATATCAATATTTGAGACTTGATACTACAAAAACTCATAACATCTACATCTTTGACCCATTAAATTTGGTTGTTAAATTGGGACCAAGATGTACTTAGAGGGACGTTTTACAGTTGAAAAATAAACTGCTTCAAATGATCTCAAACATATCTTTATATATCATATCATATATTTCTGTACTGCCACTTCTTGTTACTTATCGGCCAACATACACTATATGGTAATACTGAATTTGAATAGAATTTACAAAGTGGATCACAATAAAGGATAGAATGAAAAGGACATAAATACTAGGAAATAAAATTATGTCAAAGCAGATAAAATTTTGCACACACACAAATGCAGTTTGGGCAAATTATAGATGGACCCAAACCAATGTTTATTATTATTCACATTCACCATATCTCACTTGGCTCACTCTAGAAAAACATATACAGTCTGCAGTTTGCATAAGGGTGCATGTTATATATGTTGGGGTTATATGAAATGGGGTATAACTGGTTTTTGTTCATACATCGGGCCCCTTAATTCAACATGTTTGTGGACAGCAAACCACAAAAATGACAAACGTCAAACTTCCCAAAGTGAAACATCAGTTCATCAACACTCTCACTGCACCTCCCTCACTGCTGAATGGAGAATCTGTATGAACAGAACAGCAAAAAGCAGATAAGAGAGACAACTGCACTCTATACATTCATCTCCTCTATAGTACTCTCATAATACTCGCCTTTATTGCTCTCTCACTCTCAGCATGAGTGGACAAGAGTGGAAGAGACCGCCCACACACCAATCTGCTTCTACTACAGTATGTACAGTCACCTACACAACTACACACACATATGCACAAACACACACACACACACACACACACACACAAAATAAGATAACATAAAGGCGGACAAGATGCATTGGTGTTAACATTTACACCATAACTTGGCTGTCCACTCCTATTAAACAGTATCATAAACAAACCGCTTCACACTTATACACAAGTGCACGCACACACAGACACACACACACACACCAGCCTATATCATGGCTGGTTCTTGGTCTTTTGCCAGTTCTCTCATACACAGTGATCTGCTTGAACAAACACACACATCATATTGACCTTCCCTCAGCACTACCTCAAAACATACCTGAAGCATTAGTCGACCATTAGCTCTTCTTAAAGATTTGTATTAGGGCAGTTTGGCCTTTATAAACAGCACATTGCAGAGCACAGGCAGCCCTGAACCAACACACACACACACACCAGACCTGACCTGACACACATCTTGACAAACACCGATTACTCTTTAACATGTCTACATCTGTCCTGGAAGAACTAACAGCTGGATACATGTGTGAAATACCTCCAGAAACATTTAAACTTTATCTCTGAATCACAGTGTGTCTCAGCTTAGAGTAGGAGGAGGCTAGTTGGAGCTGACAATACATTTGCAGTTAGGTATTTGAGCACAGGAAGTCTCTTTTGACCTTGGAATCAGTATGTGTGACAATATACTCTCAACTCAAGGTCCACATTCTAGTTTTCATCTTAGCTTTCAACCACATCTCTCTGTTCCCTTCACTGATGAAGGCCGTGAGATGCGGTTGAAACCTCAAAAAAAGAAATACTAATGTTAAAAAATAAAAATTTGTACTTATCTAATAAATATGTTTTCAAAAGTAACATAACAATACTGATACTGATTCACAAAAGAGCAAGATTGAAAATACTGATATGGTGAAATTGTGGCATTTAACTAACTGCTAGCCAGGTCTCCTTGACATGAAGGCTATTTTAGGCAAGTTTAATCACTGTAGAAGAAGAGCTTTGCACTTTGCAGCTAGCTGGTTAGCTCTGACCAGCGTTAATACAACAGGAGAGTCTTGGACTGTGTGCAACCAACATCAGCACTGTGTGTGGAAACGAGTCCAGCAAAAAAACACAAGCATTCCTGGTAGATGACTTTGTAACATGAACTCTGTAATTCTACAAACTGTCGTTTGCAATTGTCGTTATGGGATATAAAATGATTGCCACTCTGATAACTTTCCAGAGTTGTAATTTCCTGTTCCATAGTAGTATAAACTGCTGATAATAAGCCTTCAAACTCATGAATCTCTTACTCTAAGTGGCCTTTCTTCCTTTGGATCATATTCCATCGTCTCACTGGTATCTGAAAAAAACACGCCCAAACCGACCCAGCCCCTTGTATTTTTTTCATGGAGTGCTGTTTTCTGTCTGAACCAAGGCTGGATTACCAACCAGGCAAAGCTGGCAACTGCCCTGGGGGAGACAAGACCCCCAGGAGACCAGAAAGGCCTAGGCTCACTGTTAATTTTTATTTTTGGGGGTAATTTGATTGAAAGTTTTATTAGGGGATTTGCAAAACTAATGGTTGGTTCTGAATTATTACCTACTGTAATCTTGCAAAGGGTCCAACAGCAAATTTTTGCCCTAGGGTCCCCTAATAGGTTAATCCAGCCATGTTCTGAACTAAACGCCCAGTATTACAGGTGTAAAAAAAGAAAAAAGAGAACACAACTTTGAGGGCAGTGATGGCAGAAAATGAGGGTGAACACTGTTGTGGCTTTTTCAAGGTGGAAAGCTCTGAAAAAAGCACAAAAGGATTTTAGTTACCCGTGCTGTTGCACAGGTAATTAGGTGATGGGTGACAGTACAAACTAAGATCATTGGTTTTAGAGCACCAGAAGGAACCTTCAAGGAACAGATAGAAGCAGATGAACAACCTGCTTGGGTTGTTAACTGGTTAGAAGGGTGAAAACTGGAGGGTCACAGATATAAAATGTATAGAAGAGAATTTCCTATTCATGGTAACACTCAGTATCCACGTCAAACATGGAGGAGGAAGTGATCAAACCATGGGGGTCTGTTTGATGCAGAGTTGTATTTGCACCTCATGTCAGACCACACAATGTATTGACTGCATTTACATAGCACTTTACTATCTTAACGGACAAAGCGCTGGCAGGGACCTTGGGGCTCAATGTCTTGCTCAAGGACACTTCGACACATGGACAAGAGGAGCTGGAAATCAAACCGCCAACCCTGGGATTAACAGACGACCCACACTACCTCCTGAACCCTCTGTCGCAAGTTTAATTCAACTGCAGTTGAATGTTTATCAGTCGAGGTGAAGCAAAGCGTTGGAGAGGGGAGACCTGCCTCCAGTCAAGATAGTGTGAATATTCTGTTTGTTTGTGTCGTTTATTTTGTTGTCTGGGTGGTATCCATAGCAACAAGGTCATCAGGTGCCCCAGGAAAGGAGGCGACTGTGGACATGTTGAGGCACCTTCAAGGATTTCTACTCTTTTATATCTCTGAGGTTTACTCAAAGATTCAATCATTAACATCACATGTTGTCAACTGAAGCCTAATGAGCTTCATTTTAACCTAATCACACTGAGACACATTCCTCTGAGACACACACACACACAAACACACAGAGCGAGCTGTCCCAAAGCTCTTACAGTATCACATGAGCCTTAGTCAAGCTGGAGTCATGTGGCTGCATGTATCCTCAAAGAGACCTACAGCTACAGGAACACAGAATAGATAAACATAGCGAGGCAGACATCTAGGAAAGATAGCAGAAAGGAGAAAACTTGTGAATGTGGGGAGTTATCTTGAATCTTTAGTGCAAGCCTACGGACAAAATCTGTTCATGTGAGTGGTTCTTGCACGTAGTGTGACCACAAAGGTGAACGTGCAGTTCGTCTTTCAACCTGAGTATTGAACCTCATTACCTGTTTTGGTACCCACTCAAATGTGTCCGAGCACCAGGTATCAAAAAGTGTCAAGTACTGAAATCCGTTATGGAATACTTAGTCAGACATGTGATCTTATTTACTTATTCTTAGATCAGATAGTTCCAGAGTTAAATCTAAATTTTGCCAATTTTAGCCTATTTGATATTTTATTTAGGCAAGTTCTTATATGGCTGCTTACAGATGACAAACTTAAAACTTTGTAGGAACTTTTCAAATGATGAGTGTGTCTGTGTGAGTACGTAGAATGACAGGGTGTTTTCTCTTCTCTCATCCTGTCTGTAAGGGGAATGCAGACGTCTCCTTACTAAGTTTAATTCTGCCCTGTGGAGCTCACCGGTGATTTATGTTAAAGACATTCCACAGACGCTTGACCTCTACACTTCAAATTATGATTTATAAATTTCATTAGACATGTTACATAAGCTCTGCAGTATTCATACCTTTGTGCTGTGTGTAGGTACTCAAATGTGCTGATTTCTTCTGTCTTTCCTTTGTTGAGCCCCAGTGTTAAAATGTCTTTGGCTCAGATACACCTTCTGTGGCTCAGATACCCCTTTTTCCACCAAGGCAGTTCAAGGGCCAGTTCGGAGCTAGTGCCTAATCGCAAAACAATTCTTTGCATTTCGACAGCCAAAGAACCGGCTCTCAGCCAGAAAAATCTGGTTCCGGAGTGGCACCAACACTTTGCTGGTCTAGAACCAAGAACCGCTTACGTCAGGGGCTGGGGGCGGGATTATCATGACCAACAAGACCAACTAAAACTTACGTCCAGCGAGAGTCAAAACTTGTTAGGTAATTACCTTTCTCCTAGCAATCACGACAAGCAATCAGCCAGGAGCAACACTTGTAAAGAGACGATGCCCTTGTTGCTGTTGTGATTGAAGTTGGTGCTAGTGTTGCTGGGAAAGTGGAGACATATACAGTGACATAATGACGTGGCTCTATGGTGGCTCTCTAGCCTGTGGAAAACAAGTTGAACCAACTCTGATCCGACACTAGCACCAGCCCAGAACTAGCACTAGGTTCACGTTGCTGGAAAGGAGTGAGTCAAGTTGGTAGGTATCACACACGGAGTACATGCTACCCTGAACCCAGTATGCTCTCTGGTCATCAAATGCAAATGTAAGCAAAAAGTAAGCAGGTGAGGTAGCTGGTAAACAGTATCATCACTTCTGCACCCCACCTGGAGATGAAATATACTTGCTTGTCATCTGTCAGGTGATAAATCTGGGTTTCTTGTCCCTCTTAGAGATAGTAAGTTCTATCTAAAAGTTAGACGGAGCTGGTGAAAGAACAGAATTGTGGTCCAGAAAAAAACTCTTGATGGTGAGTTCTCAGTTTGACCCTGATTGCTGGCCTGACTTTGCAAACCAAAGTTGATTTTTAAACAGAACAAGACTGGATGTGGGTCAAGAGATCTACTCTAGATAAATCAATACAAATCTCAGACATGTTAGCAACCAACAAAAGTGAAGGATGATATAGAAATCCAAACCTTTCACGAGGTCGAGGAAACAATATTTCAGAAGATTTGGAGGACTGTGCCGAGTTATGTGGAGGTAATGTGCTTTCTGAGTGCTTTCTAATTGCTGGTTTAAATATGAAATGTGCCTTTTTTACATGATTTACCACAGTCTGAAACTACAAGTCTAAATTTCCATCCACTAGTTTACAATGGAGCACAAAAACAGGGATGCAATCAGCACAAAAAAGACAGGAAGTGATGAGAGGCAAAGCAAAAACAACAGGAATCTCCATTAGAAATTAAAGAGAGGAGCATCACCAAAAAGGACTCTTGATATCTTAAAGAATCACTTCTCTGATAGAACAATAATACAGAGAAATACAACAGTATTTCTTGTCTCATTTCTGTTGCTGTGAGAAGTTTTGTTGGAGCTAAATGGTGCTTACAGGAGCAGCAGGGGAAGCAGAGAAGCTTTCATCACCAGCAGCTGATTTCTTCATCTTGCAGTCCTTACATTTCTGTGTGACTATATTGTACTGTATTGAGCTATAAGTGGCATACTGTGCACTGACAGGACAGCAGATAAATGAATGATAACAGAAGCTGCGGGGCATCCCTCTCTTTCTCTGGGAAGTAAACTTTGACAGTAAAAACAGGAAGTAGGGCCTACCGTGTGACTCAAACACACTGCCGCTAATATTAGACTTGTACACACACACACACACACACACAGCCCTGCCCCCGTTTCCTTCAGTCCATGGAGAGGACACCCCCTCTACTACGGCCCGCAGGGAAACAGGGTCAAGATGAGAGCAGGCCTGAGCTCTTCCTCTATTCTGTCTGTATGAGAGTTTACAGAGGCTCAGGAAACCAAAGTGGGCTGCAATGAAAATGCTGAAGTGCCTTTGAGTAAGACAGCAAACCACCACCAGGTCCAGATTTAACGCAAAGGGCTGGTGAAAGTCATTTCACATGACCACAATGGAAAATACTTAAAAGTAAAAATCCCGCATTTAAAATAATCCTTTAGTAAATGCAGAGAGGTATTATCAGCAAAGTGTACTTTTACATATATATCATATTATAATATTGATTATTCTGGAGCTAATTACAACAACTTTACAATCTTTTCGGTGGTTTAATCTATGAAAATGCATCTTATTCTATAAGCTTATCATTTCTTTTGTATGTAAAAAAATCTAAATCTGCAAAGTAACTAGTAACTTTACTTGTCAAATAAATGTAGTGGATTATAAACTACAATATTTTCCTCAAGAAATGTAGTGAAGTAGAACTATAAGAAATGGCAATGCTCAAGTAAACAACAAGTATCTCAAAATTTTACTTAATTATGACACTTTATTGAAAGTACTGAGTTACTTTTGAACCGTACATTAGGAAACCAAACTAGATAGTAGGAATGAATAATTCGATTGTTCTGATCAACATTGTGATAAGTATGATTATTTTCTATAATCTATAAGCAAGTATTTGTTGTAATCTACATTGAATTAGATAAGGCAGGCAAAGCTTGATGATTTTAACAAAATCATCTTAAAGCTACTGAAGGGGGAAGAAGGGGAAGAATTGATGTTAAGGGTGGCAGTTGGCGATCTGAAGGAAATCCTCTATCATAGTTTTATATAATTTATATAATTTATATCAATATATCAATATATATTGTACATAATATAATCTTCTGGCTAATGGATAAAATAAGCAGATGGGAAAGTCTGTTTCTGGCAAATCCAGTCAATGAAATACCTGAAAAATCAAGGTACCTAATCACACTGATGCAAAACTATAAATATAAAAATCCAGTATTGCCATAAAGTAGTCCAGCTCATTGATTTGCAACAATGCCAACAATACACCCAAATATAACAAAGGGTTGGCTAACTTGGTATAAATGGTATGGAAAAACATCTGGTGGTTGGCAAATGTATATCATTTCATGGTATATATAGTGATTTTGCCTTCTACTAAGGGGTTAATCATTTAAATTACATATAATTAAAACTGTAGTTCTTGCAATTTGAAAATCACACTCTCAATTTTTTTATAACAGCGTTCATATTGAGCGTTCATCCCTACGGGAAAATGTCCTGTTGGAGTGCCTTTGAGCAAGACAGGGAACAAGTACCAGGTTCAGAATCAGTGAAAAAAGCTGCTCTTGTGCTTTGACCTTTCTGGTGCATAAATGTCTTTGCACAAGAACAAACGCTTAATTACAATCTGCAGCGAGACAGTGTAGTGCTCTACATTCCTCAGATGACTACAGTACAGTAACTGCTGCAGCTACAGCGACGGGGGAGGTCCCTTATTAACATGAAACTTGCAGTGTGTCATACGTTTGGACTCTTAAGTCAAAGCTGAACTTGTGTTTTCTCCGTCTCAGTAGACTTTTCCTTTCCTGTCAGCTCCAGCAGCTGAACCCCGATCGTTGACACTTTTACCCGCAAGACGACCACACAGTAATCTGGCTTTGTCACAGCAACACCACACTAACAATGTTACAGCCACAGCTGGGAACAAGGACGCTGGCAAAGAGACCACTGATACTCAAGACTGGAGATGTATTCAGTTCAGCTGTTTGTTCAGTTCGTCATTATTCTATTTTAAAAAAATGTTGTGTTGACTGCAGGCAACATACCATACTATGAGGTTTACCAACAATCATATTGCAATATTGTCTGCAACCAATTATTATTATTAGTATTATTATTATTATATAATTATTTACTGATGCATCAATAACAGTATGATAACAGCTGAACCTATAAAAGATGAAAAGAATAGTTTCAAATTGTTTGGTTTGTCTGACCAAGAACATTTGAGAAGCTGGAACCATTTTACTTTGAAAAAGGACTTAAATTATTAACTGATAATTAAACATGTTATTATTTCTCTGACAACCCACTCATTGATTAATTGACTTGTTCTTTCAGCAGGATTTCAGAGTTTGAGGTGATAACCAAATGAGAACAGACTTGATTAAAAGTCTGTGTTTTTCTTACAATGCTGACTGATTTAATTTAAAGCCATTAACGCAATGTCGACTAAAGATCATTTATTCTTAATATCTTGAAAGTGAAGAGATTAAGAATTAAGGGCTGTATCACACAGCCCTGCTGCAGCCCAGTTAGACTGGAGTTTAGCTCCATGAGCTGCGTTGAAACTGTGCCAATAATATACTTCAGATAACAAGGAGCGGGTCTGCAGGTAGAAAAAGGGATCCAATGCCAACATCTTTGCATATATGCAGCTGGAGTGAAAGAATAAATGAGTAACTTTTGATGATGAATGCAACAATGTGGGCCAACCTTCTGTCCTTGAGGCACAGTTTATGTTGGATTGAATGCAACTTCCATATCCCCACATCACTGAACATCGCAATGTGTTTGCTAACACAAAAGTCTGTTGTTGTTGAGGGAATGTCCCAAGGAAATGAACGAGAAGAAGAGGGGAGACTAACAGCATATTGATAAAGGATCATCAAACAAGTCTTTGCTCTGTGTTAAACAGATTGTGCACAAAGTGTTGTTCTATACAAGCGGTGGCGTGGCTGCACGAGACCGTCTTTCACCAAGGTTTCAGCGACTGGACAGCATCTGCTCTGCCTGTGCTAACCAGCAGGAGAAAAGAGAAAACAGCCATTGATGACTTTTTATTGCAATACCTGTAAAGTATACATACTCTCTGCAAACTTGTGGGGTGCAATCTATGATTTATAAGGTCTTTGTAGTAGAAAAATAAAACCAAATATATCTATACTTTACTGCTGGCTGAATCCATCCAGTATCTCCAAATCACTGACTATGTTTACATGCACACTAATTTTCCACTATTATTCCAAATATGAGAATATTCCGAATTTGATACAGGTCATGTAAACAGCATAATCTGTTTGGATATTCTGAATTAAGCCTTATTCTGAATGTAGCATTTTCAGATTAAGACATGTGGGATATGCAGATATTATTCAGGTTTTAGGAGCGTTCTTTGGACATGTATATGGCTCATTCAGGATCTGTGTCTCAGTCTGCGACACACGGCCTCTCGCCTGTTTACAGTCAGCTCTGTGCTGGAAACAAACCAACCAGCCAACAGTTTGCAGGGCTGGGGTAGAGATGCAGGCACAGAAGAAAAGAAAAGGAGAAACACAGCTACTGTTAAACATGATGAAAGACCTGAAAGATCAGCAGGTTTCTGGATATGAGCAAATATCACAACGCCGACCTTTAAAGAAGGAACGAATGAAAGAGGGAGGCTGAGTTCACACGGTCCAACAAGGCTGCATGGAAACGGGAATATTAGTGGAATATTCATCTTCATCAGCCTGTAAACAGCTTAGTACGAATATTGTCTTTTTCTAAAAATAAGGGCAAAAAACTAAATAGTTTGTGCATGTAAACATAGTCAATGTTAAGATGGTACAACTTCTACACACTGCTCAGATCACACTCTTAACACCACCAATACTGACAACAGAGAGAGAGAGGAACAACAGAGAGAGACAGAGGAACAAGTTGTTACATATTCAATTCAATTCAATTCAGTTTTATTTATATTGCGCCATATCATAACAAAGTTATCTCAGGGCACTTTTTCATATAGAGCAGGTCTAGACCGACTCTTTATATTTACAGAGACCCAACAATTGAAGTATTACATACAACACAATATTGAAGTATCTATGTTGGTGCACTGTTTGTCTCAGTACCTTTTCAAAAACCAACAATTATGTGAAGTATCTCTTTTTCACCTGAGTGTGACAACGTGGGGTGTGCGCTGAGAGGGAAGTACTTGTGTGCAGACCACTTAGTCTGATGAACTTTAACCAAAATCAACTATGAGAAGAGCTGTGACTGAAATATCACTGAGCAAAATAAATTATCTCTGTTCTCCTCAGCTTTCATCTGATCCATCCTCCTCTTCCCCTCCCTCATAACATGTCCACCAGAGTCAGGTTGATCAGGTAAATGTGAAAAAATGACTAAAATCCAAGCGTGAGGCGCAGACAGAGGAGAAGGGGCACTTTTACATTTGCCTGAGTAATGCCGTCATGGTTTCAAAAGGGGGAATTTTCTTGTTGTCAGTCTATTGCAACCCAAAACCAGTTTCGGGTTTCTCTCTCTCTTTCTCACACACACACACACACATTCATCCTGCTTTATGTTTACAGTGTCTTCGCTCCAGTTCACCTGACATTTATTCCTGATTCACCTGTGCTGAAAATGTTAAAGAGTCTAAATCAAAGAGTAATTGTAGCCCAGACCTCCCTGGAGCAGAGTTAGTCCTGACTTGGATAATATAATAAAGATAAGGTTACAGTATCATTAAGGTCTAAATGCTGTAAGTCTCAGGGTATTGGAAAAGCACTTTTGTAATTGTTTAATAGTTTGAGAGTTTGAGTTTGTTCATACTTTCACACCTACGATTCATGCCTTTACACAAGAACAAAACGTTTAATTAAAAAAATTAATTAATGGGTGTTATTGCTTGGAAAAACATGCTTTTGAACATTTAAGTTTGATTAAATTCATGCATATTTGTAAAATCATCATGGTGAGATCAAACACTGCTGCCTCACCCAGAAGCTTAGCACCACCCCAACCCAGCCCCCCCCCCCCCCCATCCCTCCCTCATTCAGCCACTCAAAACTACACAACGTGTCAACACCCTCTCTGTCTTGTTCTTGTCTCTCCCTCCCTTCACTCGCTGCCTGTTGTGTAGTAAAATCAAACGCTTGTTTTCCGTCTCCCCGCTTCTCTCTTTAATGACAAGTTCTAACAAGGCGGCTGCCCACACATGAAATCACTGTTCAGAAGAGAGCCGAAACTCCTGACAGATGTAGGGAATATGATCCCCTTTTCATGTCTCATGGACACCAGTCACTGCATTTTCTTCTCTTCTATTCTTTTGCCGTTTTCTCTCGGGCTCAGCCAAAAGCCCAAAATCAAATGGATATTTGCTGGACTGAACTGGTGGAAAATGGAAATCACACAAGATCATTAGATGTGCTTTTACCTATCAAAGTCCAGCTGGAATGTTGCATATTCAGCTCACCTTTAAAAAGCCCTTAAGTCAAAGCTTAGGTCACTGATCTTGGGGTTTAGGGGTAGGTAGGGGATTCTTGTGTCAGTTCAGTAACTGGTACGAATAGAGGAATCCAATGAAAGCCCAGACTCTGTCATTTCATCAAGTCAACTTTGAACCTACGGAACATTTTTGCACAACCCAAGTGAGTGTGCGCTTTGGTTGACTAACAATGTGACTGGCTCGGCCGGTATCATTTTCTGCTGACAACAGGCCGTGTACAGGCTTGCAGGAGAACAGTGACATTTTGATTTTGAGTCTGAAGTTAGTTGTTTTTTTAAATCACCAGGTACTTGTCACAACACGGGTTTAAGGTTTCTGTTCACACGCTCTTGTTAACTGAAATATCTGCTTCACAGAATTTCAAACAAATACCTGATGCTTCTATATCCAAGCTCGTGTAGATACTGTAGCACCTGCAGATTCAGTGCCACCTAAACCTTTTCAGCTGAATAACTGTTTTGCATCGTGAAATAAGCACTCAGATAATGATAAAATAGTCCCAAAACTCAACATGCTGTAGTGTAGGGCTGTAACTAATGATTACTTTCATTATCGATTAATCATTTAGTCGATAAAATGCTTATCACAATTTCCCTGAGCCCAAAGTGACGTCTTCAAATTTCTTCTTTTGTCTGACCAACAGTCCAAAACCCAAAGACTCTGCATTTACTGTCATAAATGACAAAGAAGCTGGTTCCAGCTTCACATTTAAGAAGCTGGAACCAGCAAATGTTTGACATCTTTGCTTGAAAAATGACTGAAACGATTAATCGATTATCAAAATAGTTGGAAGTTAATTTTCTTTTGATCGACTAATCGACTGAGCTGCAGCTCTACTGCGGTGTTCCTTGATTTAACATGGATAATGAGACTATTGTATGCACCACTGCTGGGCCACTCTGTGTAGCTCTCTGAGAATACAGAGTTTGTCTGTGCTAAAGAAAAAAAAAAAACATAAGAGGATTAAAGGAAAGAGGAAAGTGTTATCAGATGAGAGGGAGTATCAAAGTGGGTGTGAAAGCAGCGACCAGAGACACAAACAAAAGATGAGAACAGGGAGCTGGTGAAGCATTCAGGTGCAGTAGGATTTTTTACCCTTTTTCTGTCTAAAATCCAAATCAACGACATTAAATTAATAGACTGAGTGCAGCTGAAACTTTTTAGTTACTCCTATGATTTTTGGTCAATTAATCAATAAACTGTTCAGTCTATAAAATGCCAAGCACAGAGAAGCCACGTTTGGGATTTTTATTTGAAAAATTAACTTGAAACCAGTCATTTTTTGTAAATTTTCTGTTGTTTGATGAACATACTTTATTTTGTTCCTCTCAAGTTGAATGCACTTATTGAAAGGCGCTTTAGTCAGCCAAATGTAATATACTCGACTTATTGTTTCATCACTAACCCCGAGTTTATAGCCCCTCTGGTCATTTACATTAAATGAAGAGAACCACGTTGCTCCGTGATAACACGAAAGCCTACACCGTGTTGTGTGAAAGGGAGAACTCATGCTACATGATAAATGAAATATGATACAATAACAATGTGCTGACTAACCACTTTCCCTGTGGGAAGGCCTCTGTTCCTGGAAGACTTGTTTTGTTGGCACAGACAGGTGGGCAGAGCGACACCGTGTACAGCTCACCTGACAGCGTTCCAAAAATAAACTATGGCTGAGTCACCTGTACTGAATATAACGCATTCTTATTTTACATACTGAAATGTCACGATTCTTTATGTAGATAATGTTGTTTCCATACAGTCTCTTTAACATGACAACACTGTGTATACTACAGCATTGCCATGACGTACCGGAGAAAACAATATACATATATATACAATATGCTCCGTGTTCTTGTGACTTTACTTAACTTGATTATTATTGGGGGGGTTGTCTAATTTATTTCAAGTTATTTTTTATTTATCTGTATATATTTCTAACAGCAAAATCACAATTCCTCTGTTAGGTGCAAGTTTTTATTTCACACTTGCTCTGTCAATGTCAACATATGTTTCCCATGTCAATAAAGCCTATTTGAATTGAAGTGAATTGAAAGGAATTGAATTGATTATCATTCTACAAAACAGACGACATCTTCCTTTAAGTCTCTTATATTTGCAAGGATGAAAAAATTTAATTCTTTTGTATGGGAATTTGCCAGGCACAAATCTGCAACCTAGCTTGAGCCCAAAAATAACAAATAAATCAAGCCATGTATTCAGAAGCACTGTTTTACAATCTGGTTTTAGGCCAAGTGATTCTCCATCAACATAATGGTTAGGTCTAATATTCCATTCATATTAACAAAGGAGCATTCTGTCAACTCCTTGCACAATATCATCATAGATATATCATCTTTTTACAGTGAGTTATTCTCATTTAAACAATGAATTTTGGTGAGAGCCAACATCCTGAACTGACTGAACAGGAGATTAATAGTCTCCCTGTACATATGAGCGCAATAAGCTTTATATTTGGAAAGAAGAACTTTACAAAAACATTCTTATTTGTCAACTCTGGACCAGACAGAGTCGGAGACGTTTCTAAGCACATCCTACAAATCCAGGGAAATTTTGCTAAGGCAAGGTCAGAGGATGGAAAAAAAAAAAAAAAAAAAAAAAAAAAAGAGGCCAGACTCCGTAGACTGGATCCATAGTGAACTGTGTGGTCCACTTCCAAACACTGCTCTCTCTTTCATGTGTTCCTGTTTTTCCATCATCTCCTTAAACTCCTCTAATATCTCTCATTTATTCTTTTCAGCAATGTAAGCAAAGAAAGTTTAGTCAAAAACTGTGAGTAGCAAAGCCAACTATCCTGGAATACAGCATCAGAACTAGATATCTTATTATTTATAACAGGGGTTCTCAACCTTTTGTAACTTAAGGCCCACTTCTGATTGTTAAAACATTTCTGAGGACCACATTCCCAAATAATTGAGAAAAAAACCCATAACATCCCGAGTGCTTTGTGTTTAAGTGTCTTTGGAGCTTCAATGGTTTTAGCGCCTCATTTGACAGGATTTTACCACATTCAACACAAATCACCGACTATTTGTAGACCTTGATTAAACATTTACATTTACTTAGACCATATTTCACCCGGTGAAAATAACTAGCTTTGTAAATTACCAAAAAACAATTTTTTAATTTAACCTTTGCCAGTACCACTGCCTCTGCGACCCATTATATGGCGCTCTGAGGCCCACCATTGGGCCCCGGCCCACTGGTTGAGAATGGCTGCTTTATAACACATGACACTTTACTTTCATGCTCAAACACAAGACTATGGGAATCAGTGGTAGCAGAGAAATAAGGGGCTCACATCACACAAAGGTTTTATATCCTACAGCACATGTTGATGTATTCTTTATGTTGACAGTCCAACATAAGTGGTGCCTTTCTGATCTGTAGGTAACACAGCAGAGATCAATCACAGACACTGGCCGTGTTTCCATTCAATTGTCAAGTGAATTTGAAGCAAAATTTTGAAATGTTGCAAAAAAGAAATGTGAATTAGGCGCGTTTCCATCAGCTGGTTTGGAGCGAATAAACTCGGCTTGTTGCAAAGTGTAGTTTGGTCAGAAGTTGGCGGTAGAGGCTACGCTTTATGCATGGCTATAATCCGCCAGTAAACAGAGTAGAAGAAGTAGGTTGCATCACTTATTTCCTCTCAAATTTCCTCTTTGGCCCAACATGTTACTACACAATGACACATCAAACCTCTGAACTCAGTCTGAGCCACAGTCGAGCCGATTCAGATGACAACAAGCTAAAGTAAAGAAGAACTGAACTTTAGCTTAGTGCTTAGCAGCAGCTAACATTAGCATGCTAATGTTTATTTCGCACAAGCTCTGGTTTGGTGCACTCTTGGATTTTTGACAATAAATTCACACCTTTATTTATGTCATTAAGTCTGTTTTCGAATTTGTACAGCTTCAGCCCACCAGTGGCAAGAGTGAGAAAGAAATCCTGTGCCATCTTTGATTTTTACAGTACATGGTTTGACTTTAATGGAAGTCGTCCCCTCTGTGCCCAAATAAATCATGTTGTGTTACTTTACACCAGCCTTATTCGTCACAAAGAAAACTGCCATCCATCCAGCATGTTGGTCTTTTCAAAAAATGACCCTAAATTTCATAAATGTCTGAGTCACTGAAATGTCCAAGAACGTCCTGGATCAGAGCTAGACATACAGTATATGAGCACTGCGTTGTGGGATGGGGTCTGAGGCTCTGGAGAAAACTAGAAGACATCAACTTTAAGAGCCTCTACAACGGCTCTGCTGGCTCCTGAAGAGGATGAAAACCCACTCCATGAGAAACTGTTCTCAGTAGCTTACATTAGCATTACTCACTGGGAAACTACACTGGCTGTTTAGTTCCCTCAAGGTGATGTCAAGTTTTTCTTTGTCTGCAGTGACATAATGCATAATGCAGCTTAAGTCAGGACATGTTCAGCCTAGAGTGCCCATGGGTGCGCCTTAAAACGTGCTCCTTCAAACACAAAGCTCTGAGGAGACGGATCATAAAAATCATTCCATTCCAGTGAATGAAAAGGGATTAGGATAGTGACACCAGTTTTAGGGTCTTTTGACTTAAAATAAGTTAGAGGCCTTTAAAAAAATCCAGGTAACTCCTTAAGGCTTAAAATGTGGGCTAATATCTAGGAAGTCTGGCAGGTGTCAACTCAGGGATCTGAACTGCCCTGTTTTCACAAGAACTAGTAGAACGTTTCACCAGGTTTTTTTGTCGTAATTATGCTGATACAGTTACAGATATAAGACTTAACACGCAGAAATGATAGTTAAACCCACCAGAACATCAGTGGAGTCGCTTTCAACTTGTTCCAACATCTTTAGTCAAGAACTGAGTCTTTACTGTGAAAACACGAAGCGTCACACAGCTCCTCCAGCCTTGACCGTGAACTACTCGCCGTCGTGAAAGATTTCCTCCATGAGAGATACGCTCAGAGCTGTACTTTCTTTCCTCCATCCTGTTCTCCTCCCCCGTTTCATCATCTCTCTCTCTCTCTCTCTCTCTCTCTCTCAGACCTGATGGCCTCATCAATAATACACTCAAACATCCGTCTGCTTCAGCAGCTTCAGACAACAATGAACAGCTTCTTCATGATGCTTGTGTGTGTGTGTGTGTATGTGTATCATGCATGTGGCCTAACCACACCCACTCTCTCCTCTTTTGTGGCTCCAATGTGGGTCACTGGTTCATCTAACAAGTGCACAACAAAGGTAACAGGATCTATACTGTCTGTGTTTGTGTGTGTGTGTGTGTGTGTGGTGACTCATGTTGTGCATCTACAAAACTGTGTTGCAGTTGACAACATTGCTTGCTCTGCAGAAATCATGTATGTGTAAAATATTAAATAACATTGGTTTTCACAGTTTAAGCTGAAATCTGTATTTTTTAATGGATGTATTAATCTGTATGTTGGAGTGTGGTGAAAGACTAAAAAACTACCATGGCTGGAGACACTCTCATACTCGCAGCTGCCCACAGACCAATGTGATGGAGCCTTTTTAATGTCTCTAAAGTTCACTGTTTTGGTTTCACAGCCCACAACTTTACCATTATGTTATTACCTGCTGAACATAGTGGAATATTTAGCAGCTAAAGAGCCTCTTTTTTGGTTCTCTGCCTTATAGAGGACCAAAAAATGAATTAATGTTGCTCTAAAGAAGCATGTTTAACTTACTTAGAAATAATTATGAGACACTAATAGTCAATCATGTGAGATTGTAAGTCAATATTATGAGACATTATGTCGTACTACAAACAATTTTGCTCATAATAATGACTTGTTTTGACCATTCCTAACATTTTCATCTTTTTTTTTCCCCTAGCAGGAATGGGCTTCCATACAGAACACATTCATCGTTTACTTTTATCCAATTACATTTTTGAACGAAAGACTTTTCTGTGCAATGGAGTAGTGCTGAAACGATCTTCAGTGTATCGACTGGTTGATCCACATTAAATTAATCAACAATTTTTGGTAAGGCAGTAATCGTTTATTGAGGTAAAATGCCAAACATTCGGTGGTTCAAGCTTCTCGGATGCAAAGCTGGATTACGTGAAACAGCCCTGGGGCCCCAGACCCTCAAGGCCCCAAAAGCATCAGGTTCTCTGGGGTCACATTTGATTAATTGCACATTTGTTTTGAAATATGTGCCCACTAAAGTACAATATTGACTAAGGTGGGTCCTGCATTATTAGATAATCTTCTGGCCCTGTCTGATATTGTCAAAACCTAGTTTTGAGACTTTATTTTAGTTTATATGCTGCTCATATGGTGCATATTCCTAAATAAAAAGGGGCCCGAAAACCTTATTTTCCCTGAGACCCCCTAACAGTTTATTCTGGCCATGCTCAAATGTGGGAATTCGGAGATTTTCTTTGAAATCATCATAAATTGAATATCTCTGGCTTTTGCACTGTCGCTCGGACAAAACAAGCTGTTTGAAGTCTGGTAAATATTGGTTGATATTTTCACTATTTTCTGAAATTTTATTGACAAAAGAATTAATTGATTAATTTAAAAAAAAAAAAAAAAAAAAAGCCATAATGAAGATAATTGTTTGTTGCAGCCCTAATTATTGAACCTTTAAAGAGGTTTGAGTAGTTTTCCCACCATCTGCCCCACTGTGCGTGCTCCAGGGTCTCACATCACTGCCTTACCCAGTCCTCGAAGTGCTTGCTGCCGTTGTGCAGGATGTCCTCGAACTGGATGATGCAGTTGGCCACGAAGTCGTCGTAGCCGATGGGCGCGTCGTGGAAGACGGACAGCTCGATTCTGCGGCCGTCGTGGACCTCCGTGGTGAACTCGTCGTTCCACGCGGGGCTGTTGTTCTTCTGCTTGGTGGAGGTCTGACCCACGCGGGAGTCGTCCACGTTCAGGGCGATGTACGTGTCCAGGAGGAAGGTCTGGGTCTTGGGGCCGACGGCGTGACGCAGGGACCAAGCCGTCGGTTTGAGGTCCAGAGCCTCGCAGATCTTGATCTTCAGCTGCCCGTTGAAGATCACCATGGCGGTGAAACGGACCCAACACTTGATACGTGAACTGTTTACGGTGAAAGCACCCCACCTTTCTCCTCAGCCACTTCAAAACAATTAACTCCTGAAACGGTCTGAATAACGGCTCCGTTCAACCGGTGGTCCCCCAGGCAGACACCGTAAATCCTTCCAGTTGAATATGACGCCAACTATGAAGCCTCTTAAAACATGTTTTTGGTCTGAACTGGTTTTTGGTCTACACTTGTCGAATATGCTACAAATGTGCCCCCACTATGAAACTGCAGCAGCAGAGGAGCGAGCCTTAACCCGGGGAAGCTTTCCTTAGAACTGGAGCTACCAGCAGCCGCGAGTTAGCAAAAACACACGAGCAAAGGCCCCAGATGTGACTCGGTCTGTCATGGTTTTCACCTTCGAGGTATTATAAAAGTCCGTTAGCTGTAGCGGGGCAGCCTGGAAGCACCAGCCTGTGTTGCATTGCACCGTGTGGTGGTGGGGTGGGAGGCTCCAGATGCCTGCTGGCAGCCGGACCGCTGCGACTAACGACCGCAGCAGGGGCAGAGAGGAGGGGCAGATTCAGGCGGTAGGTAGGTAGGTAGGTAAGGGTTCCAGCTGCTCGGTGCACGGCCTGGTTCCAGCCGCTGCTGTTGATCTTAACTTCCAGTGGACATACCTCTGTCTCCGTCTCTCTCTGGTGCAGGAAATGCGAAAAACACGTCAGATTTCTCGGAGCATGGTGTGACAGACGGGGGAGTGCGACGCAACCCAGACTGGGGAGGTGTTTAGGAGCAGCAGGGCTGGGGAGAGGAGAGGAGAGGAGAGGGGGGGACGGCCGGCGGGTGAACATACGAGTGGAGAAAGTGGAGAAATAAAACGCGTTACATTCCACCAAGGTGCCCTTGAGCAAGGCTCTTCGGGTGGGGGCAGAGTTGCACACCGCTGCAGCTCCTAGCTGTTCACGCCAAACTGTTGAAAATTGCAGGAAAACGGGTGTGAAGTGCATTTTCTGCAACGTGAAGCCCATTCATCCGCTCAATTAACTTCCAACTCCATAAAAGATGGGACCTTAGGGGATGAATGTAGGGATATGTGAGGCATGCGTGGAATTTCAAAGAGATTATTGCACGCTATATTAGCCACATGGCACATGCTGTGTGCAGCACTGCTGTATGCCCGTAGAAAAATAATTTCTTAAAAAACAGCTAAAAACCATGATCTCTTAAATTATGCACACATAACTAGATATTGTAACAACAGCTCAGTCAAGTTGCCATATTTTGTGGGTCCATTTCGCCTGAGTTTGTGATCGTAGAGGGCAGAAGTATTAGCTATACTGCAACTTAAATGGTTAAGCTTGTAATCAGGCTACTGTATAAGGGATGAATGATGAGCATGAGCAACATTTAGGGCTTATCCTTTCATAAGATGAAGTTCTGTTCCGTTTTAGTGTGTGATGAGAGTCACCCAAGACTGATTGATTGGAAGATTTCAATCTTTACCAGCAATTTCATAAATGTTGAAAAAAATAATGCCACGAGTCTTCACAGCTCATATTAAAAGTACCGCATGTCCACTTTCTTCACCACTGTAAAATCAATGTTTTGAATGCCCACCAGGGTAAAATGAAATAGCCTGCATGTAAGGGGCCAGACGGCATGTGGCACAGCAGACACCAGAGGAATTTGATTTTCTGCATTTTTTCTGCACAGACACCTGCTTTATGTATACAACAGAGAAGCATGGACTACATACATGAAACTGTGTGTGTTTCTCCAGAGGCACACGTGGCATAAATGTCTTACTTGAAACAATATTAGATGAAGAGTCAGACATCTGCTTAATGTTACAGCAAATACTGCCGGGTGATCAGACTCACCATGTGTTCAGGAATGTGTCTTAGTGACATTAGAGCGGGAAAAGACAGACTCGAGGCCAGCAGCAATTCACAATTTTACACAAAGGAGCAGCACATTTATCTGCACAGATAGCATTCTGTCATTATCTGCATTCAAGCAGTGTGCAACTCAACAACACATCATGGAGAGTGTGCAGTGATCATTTAGCAAGCGTGTTATACATTTTGGGCCCATTAAAGCAAAACAGGACATTTTCCTTGTAAAGGATTCAAAAATGATAAAGCACACTAGCAGTCCTAAACATCACTTATTTATTAGGCAAGCCTCCACCACCGTTGGCTCTTTTTCAGTTAATATAAATTACCATCTATGTTTCTGTCTCCTGATCTTGCTTTAAAACTTGATTATATACAGTTTTTATACATGTATGATCACAAAATCCATTGCCAGATTAGTATTTTCTATAAAAAAATCTGTTATAAATTTGAGGAAAATATAAAAACTGCTGCTAAAAAGTCTTGACAAAGTCTCAACAAGTCTATTTGAGACGTGGACAAATTAGACAATTAAAAACAAAAGGGTAAAAAAAAAAACAGAGTATTGATATACTGTGGATGCAGTTTTAATAACCATATAAAGGAAATGTTGAAAAATACTGTACATTATGTCAGACAGCTGCAAGGATGTTAGTCTGTACAACTCAGCACGTTTACTCCTTCAGCACTGCTGACCCCTCCTGGTGATTGATTGTTATTTCAAGCCTGAACCAGTTCCTGAAGGCACCAGCTTCAAAAACGATCACGTTTGGTCAAAAAGGCACAGTTTCTAATTTCAGTGATGTGAAAAATCCTAAACATACTGCAGCATTATGTCTCTTCCAGAGTCGCATGAGAACATAAACGTTCCTGTGTTTTTTTGGTTGGACTCTAATACAGAAAATACAGAAAGGAGGGAAAATGTACAGAAGACAAACGATGTATTCCTACAGGACTTGAACCCAGAAACTGCACCACCTTTAACACAGAGGAGAATGAAAGTTCAGCTGAGAACTTCAGCCCATTTTAATCTGCTGCTGTGTCTTTTTTCACTTTGTCATTTTCACAGTGTCATTTTGTCACGTTTCAGATTCATAAGATAAAATATCTTTTGTTTTGTTTTTTACAGATAGATGAAAGTAAATGTTCTGCAGATTCGTTCTTACTTTGTCAGGTTGTTTGAGTTCATCGGTGCTGAAGACAGTCTAGAAAGGAAGCAACACAAAAAAAAGCATGAATAAATGGGATCAAATTCCAAAAAACAGCTTAGTCACATTAAAAATTCTAAATCTTGTAAGGTTTTTTTTTAATGTCTTGCTTATTTCTCTCATCAGAGGATAACAGTGAACGGGATGTAATATTTCCATAGCAGATATATTTACTTGTCATAGCAAAGAAAGCACAGGTGCAACTAATAACATAGAGGATGGGTCTGCTCCATTTAGCCATTATTAGTAACACCTGTGGCTGACACATCAAAATGTGAGAAAGACTGTAGCATCAACATGTCGAGGCTTTGAAGCGGTAGGCCAACTGTAAACTGAATGTCTCCTCTGGGGGACATTAATCACCATGCAGATCGTTAGGATGTTCTCAATTTAAACTCCAGACAGACAACAAAGAAAAGCAAGCATTTGGGAATGTGGACCCAGTGAGTTAAACTCAGGAAAATTAAAAATAAGCTGCAGGCCCATCTAGTGGAAGCTTGGTGGTAGTTCGGTCTCTAGTTTATGGTCTTGAAAAGCTTATTTGACCCTCCTGATGCAGAAAAAGTGAATGAAAATCTTAATTTTTGTACAAAGGGCCCAGGTTTTTTCTTCGGCTGCTAAGAGAAACAATATTCTTATGAGCGTACAGAGGCTACGGTAACAGAAGTAATATTCTTTCTTTGTCTTTCTCCATTATTTGAAAGCAACAACATCTGTCTGTCTCTCATTTTTCCACCTTGTTTTTTTCATTAAGCACATCAGCCAATGTGTCTCCACGCTCTGCAGATAGGAATCAATCACGGGCCGAGGAAATCCCCTGGACGCCGGCCACGTCCTGCCTTCTCTCCCATCTCACTCAGCTTGTTTTAAATCAAACGAACATGGCTTGGCAACAACGGACAGGATCCTACTGTAGTCGTCATCACAACTGTAACTATGGCCACACCAGGACAGAAACAAAATCACTGTTCTGAAGCTTGAAAGGAACATTTTTCCACTTTGAGTGGTTGGTTGCAGGAATGACAGGAAAATTCCCTTTTATGAGTCAAAGAGGAAGTTCCCATCATAGCAGAGCAAAAGACAGTTTATTGTTCCCAAATAGTTATAGGAATAGTTACCTATAAGGCAAGAGAGAGCTTTCTTAAATTTCTCAAATTACATTTGTGATGATTGATAGCTGGAATTGAATTCACCAGCTTCAGTACATTTATGTTATCGATATTTTCCAAACATGTATTTTAATATACAAGACACACTCCAGAGAGGGAAGTCTTACAGATCATTTCATCTCTTATTTTCAAAGTAATTTGCGAATTCAATCTTATTCCGCTAGACGGTCGACCTAATCTTCATCATCTCAAACGTCTCACTAACTAAAGTTCAATTTTTCAGTAAGATAGAGGGGGTCCTAACTTGTAGAACTTGTTTTCTCATTTGGTAAAAATCACATCTTTTTTTTAAGACCCTACATAGCTAAAAATAACCATCATTTCATCATCATCTTCATCCATGATCTCTGTTTTTCATGTCATAACATATGTATCTTTGCCTGTGTGAAAAGGGCTTTTTCCTCTCCATACATTGATTTTATTGTTCTTTTTATGCCATTTGTTTGAGTTTAATCATATTCAAACCAAGAATTAAATCTGCTCAGTATCCTATAATCTTGAGTAAACTCCATCAGTAGATGAAGGCAATGACAGGATGGTCAAAATATTTTTTTTTTTTTGTCAAACTACTTCCAATAATAAACTTTAAGCTCAAACAAGAACATCATGTTTTGCTCTAACTGTGTGTGTGTGAATAAAACTGTGGATGGGTCCAACAGTATCTTTTTCTATCAGTTGCATTAGCAGCCTTCAAACAGCAGGGGCCACCAAATATCAGTCAAAGATTATAATCTGTTTTTAATCTTTTCCCAAGGCTCATTTAATTCTCCTCTCTCTGTCATCCACTAACTCTCTCTACATCTGTGTGTGTTTTCATGTGTGTGTTTTTTCTACTAGTCTTGGTAAAATGGCCCTGATATGCAGTCTTTACACGCATGTTTTACGGCTCATCTGCTCTATTAAACACTACGCAGCTGGCAGCCAAAGACATTAATATGAGCAGGGATAGAAAGATGATGAGCAGAAAGCCAATGACATTGCATGTACCTGCTCTGTATTCTGCATATCCTCGTAATCCTCATTCATCCACATCCCTGCGGTGCAGTTGTTATTCCACTATTTAATTATAAACAAACTGTCAAAAATCAATATTAGTTTTTGTTTCTCTTTTTTTCATTTTCCTCACAGTGGGTTCTTTGTGTAAGCCAATCAATATTCCTACTTTGGCCCTTGGGAGGGGTGGGGGGTTTAAAACGATCTATAATAGAATTCAATTCAAGCAGCAGGAATAACAGCAAGCCAAACCAATTTCCCACAGGCTAACAGTGAGGTTTAATTCCACTGTTTGCTGTCCCTTGGAGCTTTAAACTAGTAGATTTGTGCACAGAGGAGGGCGGCAGCTTGTGTTCATCAGGCCTTTTAGACTGGAAATGTTGAAGAACAAGTAGACGGGCGTTAGATGACTTTTATTCACATGCATTTAGTCAGACACGCCACCAAAGATGAATATATCTAGTAACAGATGACAGAAAAGACCTACTTGCTGCACCATGTCTCATTATACTGACTCTTACAAACAATTCATTTTCTACCGGTAAGTTAATGAATATTGATGTGGAAAAAAAGGTGCATATCTCCACATCCTTGACCTTGTCATTTATCTCGACTTACAAGGCAAAGCAAAACCCAGATCGGTATTCCCATCACAAGACATTTGATAAATACTCTCCCTAATTTAGAGGCAAGGCAGATGGTCTTGTTGCTGGCAAAAGAGCTGCAAAATTAGGGCAAAGAAAGAAGTGTGTGTCAGCAGCAGCAGCAGTAGCAAGGTGTGCCGTGGAGAGCAGGAGGTAGGGCTGTGTGTCCCTGGAGAGGTGTAGAAAGGAAAAGCCAGCCTGCAATAAACCAGCTGTTTCCTCAAGAAGTGGCTGGCTGCCAGAATACCTGCTGTAGTCAGATGTTGTAGAGTCTAAATAAGAATCAACCGGAGTTATTAGCTCACTGCTAAATGTGATTCAGAACTCTGGGGAAAAGCAGTAAGTGACTAAAATGAATTTGGATGGCTTCTCATATAAAGGTGGATATAAAATATTTAAATATTGTAGATTAATGTTTGTATGAAGTAACACACCCATGAAAATAAAATCTTTCTTAATCATATTTAGCTGATGAAGATGGATCTTTCTTTGCTGTGACAAATGCTCCCTGGTTTGCTGAGCAGACACAGCAGACACTGTGAGCGTTCTTCATACATTCATTTATCTTTTTCCCCAAAATCAACCTTTTTTTTTCCTAAATCAGGGAGTTTATCTCCAAGAAAGTGACTTTGACATGGGACCATACACTGCAGTTTGCGTACTGTCTCCTGCAGTACCAACAGTCAGCGTTGGTTTCTTTTAACAACGACCACAATCTTTAACAACCTATTTTGTTGATTAGGTATGAGGACTTACTTCATCAAGTACTGTTTACCATCTGACTTAGATTCAGTCAGGTCAAAAGAAGTGCAAAAGGGGCCTGATCTCACTGGAAATTCATATGTATTTATACAAAAAGAAATGCCATCATTTACTCATTATGTTGTGAAGAGCAGGTCTGGGGGAGGAGCTGTCTGTGGAGGAGCAGGAAGTAGGAGGAGTCTGGACTGATCAGAGTCTATATAGAGAGGATTGAGTTCTGGTGCGAGCTCTTTTACATAACCTGTAGAAGTGAAAAGGTGAGTTTTGCTGCTCGTAGTACATATGTTTGTATCGTCTTGATTCTTGATTTATGTTAAATTGGAATGATAGTATAGTTAATTGTTAATTAAAGTTAATTCTTGTCGTTATAGGGTAGGCAGTTATTTGCTTCCCATGTATATAATTCATTGTATGGTGATAACACATGGCACATGTTAAAACCAGCATCGATCGGGTGTCAGCTTCCCCTGCCCTACTACCTGTCTGTCTACAATAAACCACAACTGACATGGACTCTTCCGGTGTCTCATTGTACCTGACCGCACGTCTATGGTGTTAATCCTAGTCTCTGGTAATCAACATAACCCCTTATACAGTCTGGAATAGCAGATATTTTACACATATGTACCAGAAAGTTTCTACGCCTCATGTAAACATATAATCAGTGTGTTCTCGTTTGAAACTTGTGGATTGGTGATGGCTATGTGAGCACATGAGCTGCAAAAGCTTTGTTTTAAGATCTCATCTGATTTGATTGATTTACAGCTGCATTCATGTTATTTTTGTCCACTCAGGGGCAGAAGAGCTCCTCAGTAAGTTGACAGATATGCCAACCTGACACCTTATAAAGTTAATATGGCTAATGTGTTGGCAAACAATTAGCTATTTACAAATCCAGCAGACACGGAGCAACATTATCATCCTATACTGAGTCCTGTTCGTATCCATCTGATAAATGTAAGTATTCACTCTCCGTTTAGCTTTGGTTTGGTTTCCATCAACTCTATAGCTGCTAAATGTTCCACTTTCTTCACCAGCTAGTCGCTGACTGTCTTTTCTGTTGTTTGGTGCTGGCAGGTAGTGTAAAGTGGGTTTATCAGAGCTCGTTTGCTGAGAACAGCTGCCTGCTGCAGCGCTGAGACTGCACCACACAGTAAATGTGCCATAAAACCAAAACTGGGCTAAAACAGCCTAACTATCTTTGTAGATCTGCAGAGTTGGTGCTAATTCCCTGCGGGTTTGCCACTGCGAGTGACCCCTTTCACATTACACAGTATTCTGATTCATTGTTAATGCAGAACATCTTGATTAGTGGAGCGTTAAGTAAATGACACACTATCCCAAACCCTAGCCTAGATTTAACCAAAAATAATCCCCAAGTGTCCTCCTCCCAGGTGTTGATGTTTCGAAACATGAAAACGGTGAACTCTGAACACAGCTGTGCTGAGTTACCAAACATCAACAGTGATGTGGGAGGAAATTTGGGGATTTGAGGCACCATTGGGTAACAGTCATAAAACTGTCTTTAAGCAACTGGATTCAATTTGCTCCATGATGCAACAGTACATGTTCACACTCGCCTTGTGATACACCAGGTCTCTGCTCAGATATAACTGTTGCAATCAATATCTCAAGCTGAAACCTTGATTCTTTCCATCACACTGCAGCAGAGTAATATCTTCCCTGAGATGAGTCTGTCTTTTTGGTTTTAGGATTATCGTCTTCTGGCTCGCTGGATGTTTTTGCAAGCCCGCGGGAAGCACAGATGCAAATCTTGGCTTTGTTTTTCAAAAGCACCGCTTGGCTCCAAAGAATATCTTTGTGTGTCTTTAAAGCTCTCAGAGTGAGATAAAGTTATAAATCAGCAGGACAGTTTGGGGAATTAGGCCTCTGCTGCGTCAGTCTGGTTTTAATGTTCCTGTCATATCTGTCTCTGAATCAACTCAAATGCATCCAGGCAACCAGAAACTCGAGATCAGAAATAAAGAGGTTTGTTTCTGATCTTAAATACATTCTTTCCCAACTCAAGGTTGCCCATGTTCACTGATCACCGATTGATCTCTGCAATAGTTGAACAGGCTGGACACCAACAGTCCCTGCAGGCATTCAGATCTTTTACTATTTCCGGTTCCTGATGAGTAGATGGATCATATTTGTACCAGACCTCACTCTAATGGATTTAGTGAGGATGTTATGCAGTCTCCAAATTGTCTCAGCAATTTTTCCAGTAGAAATGAACACTTTGCTGCAGTTTTATTAGCTATCATTCCCCGTGGATAACCTTTCTCATAACAACTCTGGAAGTTTGCGTGCACGAGAGAGACTGTGTGAACGTGCAACATACTATATTTCTCTTGACTGGGTAACAAAATTGGATTTCGACATTACTGTTGTACTTACCCAGCCTTGAAGATATCCAGAATTATCCAGTGTTGGAGTTTCCCAGAAAAATGATGGGTGGTTATTTACTAGAGGATGTTAAGAGTTTCTTGAATAACCAGAAAATGGACCAAACGATTGCTGCAGGTAACAGGAGGCATATTGGAAAGACCATTCACCTGGAGAAATGGCACGCAAACGGCTTGCTTGAAGGGCTTTTGAGCAAGACACTGAAACTGTAGCAGCAGCTCCAGGTATGGTGGCCAACAAATCTGATACTGTTTTCTGATTCCCCCTGCCCTGGACAAGGGACATATGATTTTCAAACAAATCCTCATTAACATATAATACAAACTAACAGCATTTGTTTGCAGAACCCTTTACTGCTTTAAAAGTGTTTGATAATGGCCATTTCTCGCCGAACACCAGTGTATTCTCAGGACTATTACAGTAATACAAATCCTACCACATTTTCCTATCATACCTTATAATTGGCAACAACCCTATATATTGTTACTGTTATTAAGAAATTGCTGTTATAGAATTATCTATCTAGATCAAGCTCCTGTTGCACTCCTTTCTGATTTGGCTCCATAATAAAATGGATCAATCCTCCGTTTTGTACTTTTGAGAGTCTTGAACATCTGCTAAATAAATGCTTCAAGCTGCCAATAGGAAAACGTACTGAGACGGTGCTGCAGACGGATGTCACTGGCTTTGTCTCTGCACAGTGTGTCCGTGCCTTTGACGTTTAAATGGAACTGCCCCTTTAACCGTGTGGCCGTACTGCTCATGCTCGGGGCTTTTGTGCAGGAGTTTCCCCGTCACAAACCAGCTGTGGACCGGAGAGCGATAGCAGACGGAACGGAGAGAAGAGAGCTGCGACTGTCGCATCTTTCTGATAACGAACCCGGGCAGAGGGCACGTCTTTGTCTGACTCTGGGAGCACACGCAGCAGGAGAGCAGCGCACGCCCATCATCTGAGCTCCGTGCTTTTATTTTATCCCCGGGATTACAGCCTTTGACGTTGGGGCAGCATTATCCGGTCACGGTCGTGTGTTTACATCGGAACCTTGGCCACAGTGGAAGTTATCTGGAAGACTTGCGGACGCGCAGCAGAGCGCGTAACATGCTTTCTATGTTCTTGTTGCTCGGAACGGGTGGACCCAGTCGTTATAAGGTCGAAACAGTTTCCATCAAAGTTTCATGTCTTTGTCCTGTCCTGCAGCGGGTAGCCCGTGTCGGTATGTTCTGACGGTGCGTAATTACGGTTTTCCTGCGCCTTTTCCACAGGCGTCACAGGTTGGCTCACCGACACCACTGCTGATGACAACAGATCACCTCACAGCGTAAGGTGACAGTTCGTTTTCTGATTCGGGGCTGCAGCCTCTCCAAATAAAACACACTCCGCGTCCATCATGGATGATGTTGGGGGGATACATCTATGCACCCGGACGAAGTCGTCCAAAAGGAGCGCCCGCGACGTCTTGAAAACATACAGTCTTGGAGTATTTGTGTTGCTTCACCTCGTGCTTCACACGGAAGCCTCCTCGGTGTCCAAGTCCTGCGATAAGAACTGTTTTTCAGGGAAGTGCATCAACGGGACCTGCGTGTGTGACCACGGATGGGTCGGGGATCAGTGCCAGCACTGCCAGGGGAGATTCAAGTAAGTTGGTGACTGATACGGCATCTGCCACGTGCCTTTAGGACTTCAGATCTTTGGTTGATATTTGCATCACTGTTGTGTTGAGTCCAAAACGGACATTAGGTGTTTGAACCAGCGGCTGTGTGAATGGCAGGTTGGTGACATACATCTGTACCCAGTAAAGCCTAATATCAGTTATCTCACTGCTACTTTGGGTTCCCATATGTTTTTTTAATTTATGGTTATTTACCTGTTTGACTGAATCCAGTGAGTAAGTGTACACTTAGATCCAGCTGTGTCTTTGTTGTAGTTAAGTGAAGTCTTTGGACGTTACCTGGCTCTGTTGTCAGTGTATGAGGGGCAATTAATGCCACAGCAAAACAAAGGTGGAGCACCTTGATGTTCCATTGTCACTTTTGCTGTCTGATTTTATTATTTAGAAATTGTGAAAACTGACTTTTTTTTGTCTGTGTTTTTGTAAAAAGCAAAAATCTTAAGAAGGGGATACCATGTATGGACATATGGGTATGAACACATTGCAAATATATGCAAGTAACTGCACAGGTTCAACTGGTTCACTTCAAATATGAGTGCTAAACACTTTTCTAAATATGAATACATGTAATTTTAATGCCCAGACAGCAGATTGCTGTCTGCTGCCCAGAGTGAATGGAGCAGGGTGGCTGTCACTTTAGAGTACTACACACAGGCTTAAAAGGCCTGCTTCGGCTGCCACCTAGCAGTTGCTCTTTAAAAATAAATCAGGATCCAGAAACTACATGGCTGATATCTTGCCTCTGATATTTTCTGAGACATAATTTATTTGGCTGTAAAGCTGAAATATGAAGGGTTTTGATCAAGCTGCCATGTTTTGCTCTTTTGAAAACCAGGTACACGCTGCTGGACACGGTTGCCATTCAAAAACTTTGCAGAGGAGCACTGTGACATTTTCAGTCTGGCTGATCGTCACCCGTCCTTGCTTCACTCTGCTAAAACACTTGGCAAGGAAAGAGATCAACCATCAATCATTGTTGATTTTGATTTGACTTTAAGAAGCAACATGACCTTTGGTTTCAGATTGGGCTGTGCGTTGTCACTCACATTGCTGCATTGCAAGATATCTTAAACATGATTAGCTTTGTGAACTGCATTCCAGCTGTTTATTTGAAAATTCAAAGGAAAGCCACTGATGCAGCTACTGAAATTACAGTGATTACTTTGCATATGGCAGTAATGCGTGACCACAGGCAACGTCTCATCTTTAATTTCGATGCTGTGTTTATTAGATTATTAAAATGTTTAAATCCTTAATGGAAGCATGTTCTTGAAAATAAGCTTTAATCAGATTTTTCTGCCACAAGGAGCTACCTCATTCGTCAGAATGATCTCCCTTAGGAATCGTATTGGCTCGATGAGATCATACTTTTAAAGAGGTGGCCGAGGATAAGACATTGCACAACAGCAAATATTCTTTTTTTAATGGAGAGTGTACTGGTTTAGCCTAACACCGGCCCCTACAGAGTGTTGCATTGTGGGTTGTTTGTAGCTTTAATGTTGCTAGGCTAGCGAGTATGTTTATAATGTGTTTGTTAGAGTTCATTAGAGCTAAAAGTTTTCAGTTAGCCTAGTTTAACCTACCTAGTTTCTGATGGCCGGTATAATGTGTTTTGCTGCCACAGAGGAAATAAATTCTTGACAAGTGAAAACGTGTAGAAAGAGTCTCCTGACGTCTTTACTGCAAAAACGTACTGGGAACAGAATCGTCAAGCAGCCAAGAATTAGCAGAGCCACTGAATGTCATAACGAAGAGCTCAGAAAGACAGTCTGAAAAATGCTAACAGCTGGAGAGAATGATTCAGTGTTCTGAACCGTTGCATATACTAAACTAAGTGGGGATTTGGGAAATTAAGTTTTACTTCATCCTGATACCTTTGCTTGCTATTGGACTACGTTTCCCAGATTCCATCTCTGTAGCATCTCTGTAGCACGTGAGTCTGGTGACTGCTAGGACCGCAGGCTGGTCCTGTGACGGATGCCTTGTAAGTCATTTTGTTCAAACAAATGTAAAATCTCCGAATGTTATGTGACTTGTTCTACCCATAAACGGAACAAAAGGTTCAAAATGCCTTTATGCCTGTTTTCAGAGAATGAATAATTTGATATACGTTGGAAAATACTCTTGAGAAAAGTCCATGTTTGTGGTTCCCCCTAAGTTGTAATGAGATCTATGTCCTTGGCACTAATAGACAAGAGAAATGGCTTCAAAAAGGGTTGAAGCAGTTTGGAAAGGGGGGGTCTTATAATCAGGGTTATCTTATATTTTGGGAGTATGGTTCATACTGCATGTATGAATTTTGATAGACATTTCCTGCTCCCATCCTGAGAGAGCAGCTCAAATGATCAGATCCCCCTCCCTTCTTGCTCTGTGGCATCAGTCACCCCTCATACCCTCCAGAGAGGATGACGTTACTTTGTCACAATCACCTACAGCCTGGTCTGCACAAGTAAAGACAGAGAGATGGCAGGACTTAAGTCTGATATTTTCTCTCTGGAGGATCGTATCGATTTCTCAGTCGATGTGATTGTTGTGAGAGCGGTGAATAGACGAGGCTGTAGGCTGGACAACAGACAAACAATACGACAGGGACAACCTTTTCTTCTTGTGGCAAGACGGCATCCAGTAATGCTGAACAGTTCTCACATGCACACACACTGTGAAATTTTGCACAGTTCTCTCAAAAAGGTAGAATAGCTGTCCGACCAAACACATTGTCAGCCTAAAATCTATATTTGAACCAGTTTTATTGTTCGCAGGTAAAAGCCTCGTGAGATGCATCAGCTCATTTTCAAAGACAAGACATTTCACTGGATATTATATACTGGGGACAATGCTTAAACAAAGAAGTAAGGAGAGAAAAACCCTGAAAAAGAGATGTCTGGTGTGTCCCCTAGAATAGGAGTCATGTGGGGTTGACCTGGACACTAATCTTAACAGCCCACTAATTCCCATTAACAATCAGGTATTGTGACTTCTTCTGTTCCTGTGCCCATCTAACAGGTAGCAGACTCACTGATTCCTGTTCTGTCTTCATTTGCCTTGAGATGAGGTCTGACAGGGCTTTGGTGTAGTTCAGGTTAAAGTCAGGAGCAGCACAAATTTGATGGGCAAACCTGAAGGCTTTTACAGTGAAGCAGCTACAGAAAGTACAGCAGTGGTCACAGAGCTTGGCGACCATGCTAAGTCATCGGTAATGGAATGCTTCGAGATGGTGCATCAGGTTTAAGTATTGCAGGTAATGGTAAAAGAAGCAGCAGCCACATTGATCTGGTGAGATGAAAAGCTGCAGGCGGTGGATTCCCACTGCGGTTTGGTTGAACCTTGATGACATCACCAAGGTGAACAATACCTTTCCTAGTGTATGCAGCACCACTTCTTGCCACTGTTGCTCATAGTAGAGAACAATCTGGGAGATTGGATTTCTTTTTGTTGTGCAGCCCACCGCACATTATGCTAGGGCTGAACAATTAATTGAAATATAATTGAAGTTGCAATATGGTAAAGTGCAATATCCAATTTCTGCAATTTCTTGATAAAGGTAAAATGTGTGACAACATACCTTTTTTATAAATGAAGCATTGTGGTGCTACAGAGACGCCCCCGGCCTACAAATCAGATTCTCCAGACATAAAGGAACATGTATGTTTGGTACAGAACCCAGCAAAAATCACATCATCATCTTTATATTTTTTCAGTGAAAATGAAATGTTAAAAATACCATTCCCACTAAAATCGGCACTCAGTATCTGTCAAAATAATAGCAATATGATTTGTTTTGCATATTGTTCAGCCGTACATTATGCTGCATTCATGTCATGTTGGAGTTACCAAAACTACCTTTTTTACCTTTTTTTTTTTACTTCTAGATAGTATTCAAGTCACTATCCAAGGAGTAATTATAACCCTGAAATTATTTTCTGAAAGTTCTGATATATCTGACTTAATGTTACAAAAGTGCCTGTCAGTGCACAGTATTTTTAACCCTTACATGACCTTTTCTACCATCCATCCCACAGGTCATGACCATGGCGTTAGCGTCTCTTTCCCATAGAATTCACATTAAGACGACGTCATGCACATAAAAATAGCTTTTCCAGGCTCTGGCAAACCAAGTTACCATTTAAAGAACAGCAACTGACCTTGTTTGCAGTCCAAGGTGCCCTATACTTTTTTATAATGGCGGTCCTGAAAGCAAATGCATTCTGGAATTTCTGACCCAGTTCAGTCTGTATTCTGTCCTTTCTATTCATTTCATGAAAACATGCTTTTGTATTAAGCTGGGTTCATCCAGTAATCCATCTGAAAAACATCTCCTCGAGGTTGTTCTGGGGATTGTGAGCTCGATGAATCTCCCTGTCAACAACCAATATTGTAGAAACACTGCTTTCCAAATAGTTGTGTTATCTAAAGGCTCCACAGTACTTGTGGCTACATCAGCTGTATCTATTAGTGAGGACAGGACAGGACAGGACAGGAGCGCAGCGGAGCAGAAAAAAGGACCTGTGCTTCAATATTACTGCTGTGCCCTGAAAATACTCAATACTAAAGCCTCACTGGTCACTGGATTGCAGTTGAGACACACACACACACACTCACTCACACTGTTGTGTCTTATATCCACACAGACAGATCCAATAAAGGAGAAATAGGGAGTAGATTTTGTCTATTGATTTAAGGTATTGGTGCTCTGTGTAGTTTTATTGGTCCGCAGTCTCACCCTTTGTTTTCCAATGGCGTTCTCTCTCTTTCGCTTAGTTTTTTTTCTCTTCTGCTCTCACTCTCTTTGCTTGTTCTCACATACAAAACAAACACACACACACGTCACGCTAACACACACGTCACGCTAACACACAAAAGCACACCCAGAATTCAGTCTGAAACAGATATGGAGAATTAAGTGACGATGTTGAGATAACGAGAAGACTGGTCAGCAGCGCCAAACACTCTTGTCATAATCAGATTATTTGGTAAATTAAGAAGAAGTCATTCTCTCTTACAATCTATCTTTCTCCCTTTCAGTCCACACCTTTGCTGAGATGGTATTTGTTACATTCAAAGTCTTCCTAGTATTAGTAAGGCAGTAATGGTCCAAGCATTGGTATAGCTGTACGACATTTTCAAACATGACACTGATGTTAGTAAGTCCATCATACCTAAACAACAAAAAAGGCTGTTTGTCACTGCCTCACATAACAACCTGTATGGATGTTTTCTTATTTGCCGTATGAAGGTTGTTCAGCGCAGCAAGCGTGAGTTTCGGTTTTGGCGGACACAGACATCCGAAACACTGGGCATTCACTACCCATTAGCATTAGCTAACTTTACTGGATTCCTACAAGATTAATAAAGTATATTAATAAACTGAACAATGTCTGGGGCACTGAGCTGCCACTCAAAAACTCATTAGCCAATGGGGACACACCTCTGAAAAAAACCAGCGAGAGGTTTGTGTCAGAACTGCAAACACAAAGTCAGGCAGTGCAAACGAGAGCGTAAAGAGACAGTGAGGGCAAAAGTCTGATCAGTGAAAATAAAGCAGAGGGAACTGTAAACACAAGGACATATGTTCAAAAAAGTAAAAGGCCAATAGTTTACACCATTACACAAATAATTTATGTTTTACTTTTGCTTCAGTGAGTTTTATTCTCTCTCAAAATCTATTTTTGTTTGATATTTAACAAGATTTGTTTGATTATATTGACACAAATCTGATTCCATAGATTAACTGCAATATTGAATTTTCTGCATTTTTTAAATATTACGTCAGGAATTTGCAGGTAACAATGTTTCGTGGCCTCACGCATTCATGAGTATTTCTAAGCCAGGTGCCTGGCAGACTCCATGGGAGCACATCATACAAGTTTGCACACTGCCTCACCCTTCAGGGCTGTTAAATGCAGCAGTGAAGCGACACTTTCAGGTAGAAGCTTTTCAACAGACTAAATAGGTTACCAGTTTATCCTCGATGAACCTCACGGCGGAGAGCTGGCTGTGGAGCACTCGCAGGCCGACGTGACGATGGCGTCTGGCAGTTTCAACATCAAACTGTCTTAATGCGGCACATCAAAGTGAATCTGTTTGCCTAAGGTTTTGCTAGTATAAACCGAAGCATTAATCTCACTTTGTCTCTTGCGTGCTAAGCACAGGCAGCCAGAAACACTGGAGGCCACAGTGAAATGAACTCGCACTGAAAAAAACATTTTGAGTCATTATCTCCCAACATAAATGCGGCGGGGGGTTCTGGAAAAGGATGTTGATGGTGCTAATTGATAGAAGAAAGAAAGAATAAATAAAAAATGGTGTCTCTCTTGTTGCTGACTTGCTGCTGTAACGCCATCGCTCAGCGTGCAGAAGCCACAATGGAGGTTTGTGCCTCTCAGACAACTGGAGCCGAGTAAGCTGTATGAACCTGGAGCCTGATAAATGGACTGAGGCGACTCAGAGTTCAGACAACACTCTGCAAGATGAGATTTAAAAATGTACCACCTCTTCAAGTCAGTCAGAAGAGTTACTGGAATTAAAATAATAAACTACCTGTACATTCTTTAAAAAAGGTATATTTAAATACATAATGTGCTGTTTTTATTTCCAAAATGGGATTATAGTTTTGGATTAAACCCCTCCACTACATGTCTGATTTAATCTGTCTACTAATACTGAGTGCAGTTTAGATGTTATGGTGGCACTGAAATCCTATTACATGACGTCGGAGCCCACCATGGTTCCCCCTTCAGCTCTCCACATCACTTCTGTGTGTGGCAGCAGTGTGAATGTCATGAGGCGTTTCCCCTGTTGGTTCAGGAATTTGAGCCGGCAGCTTTCTGGGAAACTCAGATTGGACTGTAGTGCTGCTTCAGAACTTCAGTCCTGACCAGTCCTGGTTAAGGTTCGACGGGATTTTATTGAATCTGAATCCAGCATTGAATCTGATTATGAAATCTGAACACAGCAGATTCCTTTACCAAATGTATTGTTGTAGTTTAAAATAATAAAAGGTCAGAAGAGCTTCATATTAAACTCCAACTAAAGGTTTCAAATAAATGAAACTCTTGTTTTTCCTTACAGCTTACATTATTGCTATTTAGCTAAATGACTACCTAAATGTTAATTAGCGGTTTATCAGCTGTGTGTCAATGACTCCCAAAATGACATATATAGGCGTACCAGACCTTCGTTGTCATGGTAACAATAATAAACGTGGTTAATGTTGTGAAATGGTCACAGTTTGGTTAGGTTTAGGAAAAGATCATGGTTTTGGTACGTTAGTTATGTAAGTTAAGTTAAAATAAATCAACTTCAACTTTTGGTTTCACACAGGACACGAACGCGTTCTCCTGGGTGAAAGTCCTGTGTTGTTTGACACATTCGTCCACCCCGACCTTCTCCCTGTGCCGACTTTTTTTCTCTTTATAGAAAACGTAAATATAGGTCGTAATAAGCTGCTAGCATAGACGACATATACGGTCGTATTTTGGGGGAAGACAGTCTCATTTATTAATACAAACATTTTATAATAATTATATGATGCACACTGTGACAGTGTCAGTTGTAACAGCTGATGGTTGTATATGAAATGTATGAAAGGAATTCTTAAGTGCAAAACACAGGCCATGTCACATAACTTGGCATCAGTTGGCGCTAATAAGAAGTAGTCAGGGGGAACGTTCAATGACAGTGTTTTCTAAATTTATACTGTATCTGCCCATATATAGCAGCTACAGTGTGGTTAGGGTTTGGGAAAGACCATGGTTAGGGTTAAAAAGGCAAACGTTAATTGTTGGTCTGTAACAAGAAGTGAACTCCCACATGAAAGTCCATCGTGCCTCATGCCCATGCACCGCTCCAACCTCCATACCCTGAATTTTCTCCTCGCTATATAAAGGCACTGAACGTTGGCTTTGAAAAATGGGAGGTGCAGAATCATCCAATTTGGACATAATTCATAGGCATACTGGGCTGAAAGAAGACGTATGGGCGTTCCTCAGTGCCTCTGGTGTGTGTTGCCCTTTCAATTCCTTTGCTATTTCTAATCCCACCATCTTGCAAGAAGAAAGACATTTTACTGCCCTCCTCTGTCTGTAAGTAAACAAATCAAAATTATGTCAAACTTATTTGCACCACTGCAACATCTCCAGCTATCATGCCATTTTATTTTTTTAAGCTGTTTGTATATTAAGACGTCTACAATCTCCCACATGTGAATGTTCCTGATTGACACGCCAAAAACATTGTGAACAAATTGAAGCTGGAGGCTGATGTCAGTTTCTGAGGAACACAAACTGTGACAAGAAAACTAGTTTGAAGGCCTCAATTATGAGAAGGTTTAGGTCAACAGGTAGAAGACAGGATAATCTTCTAAAAACATGTTATCTCAGAACACACTCATTATGTTGACATTAAAACAGTAAATTACAGTTACAAAGTCATCTAACTCTCAACGCCTGCTGGCTCTGTGATGCCTGAAGATAAAGAGAAGGAAGCCATTCAGGGACAAAACAACCACATGGGTGTTTTAGTGAGAGACAGGCTGAGTGGAGGCAGAATAGAGTGCTTTTTTGACATCAGAGTCATCATCTGCTGACATGGGCTTCAAGCCGTGTGTGTGTGTGTGTGTGTTTAAGCCTCAGGCAGTGTGCAGGGATGATGACACAGCTCATGAACTGAAGTTGCCACCGCGCTGTGCTCAGTTGTAGGGTGTGTTTGTGTTTATTGTGTGTGTGTGTGTGTGGGTGTGTGTGAGAAAGCACGTGAGTGTTTGGGAGGGAGGAGCATCAGACAGCCATCTGTCCAGTGTGTGTTAATCCTGCTATGATGAGAGCGAAAGCAAGGGCAACACACACACACACACACACACACACACAGTGGGACTGGTGGGTGTATTACATGAATCATAACCCCCTGTGTTTCTCTCGGAGGCTGTAGCAGTTTCAAAGAGATGGGAAAGGTCTGTTCTTACATCATCATCATGGGACAGTAAGTCCTACTGACATTGTATCTGTAACTGCATTAAAAAAGTCTTCAAAGGAAAATTCTGGCTGTTTGATCTGATTTTCTCATAGTTTTTATTTTTAATTTTTTTTCTCAAGTAGATGAATTATGACCAGAATATTTTCACTTGTGCAGTTTGGGTTTAGGTTTTCATCATTATTTATCAGGCTAAAATACCAAACCTTCTCTGAGTCCAGAATCTCAGATCTGAGACTTTACTGCTTTTCTAAATTGTATAAACTAAAAGTTAGCCAATAGATTTAACAATAGATTGATAAATAATGAGGATAATCATTAGTAGCTTATGTTACCGGTATGTCTCACCTGCATGTTTTCTCCAAAATGCTCCTATGGGGATAATTTAGTTTTATTGTATTTCGACTTGAGATTTCTTGAGATCCAAAGCTGTTCTCCAGTAGAGGAATAATCAAAATGACAGCATAACAGACACTAAACAACAAAAGGATTTCTCTCTAAATTCATCAGTTGTTCTTTCTTTAATAACCGTCCAAAATTTCAACAAAATTCCACTTGTTCATGAGAAGTTACAAAAGGTAAGTGTTGTGCTAGAGTGCATAGGATCAATGCAATTAATCAGGTCCATCCTCTGGGGACCATTAACATTCATACAGAATTTTATGTGAATCCACTTGCTGCAGACCAAAATTCACCAGGCCAGTTTTACTTGCGTGGTGTGGCCAGAAGCAGGAAGGGAAAGGAAATAGTGTGCATATGGTTGTAAATATGAATTGTGGAGGCTACCATGGCTAGAGGGCCAGCAGCAGCAGTCCACAAAGCTACTGTGCACTAACTGCAGCCAAGCAGCATCCTTCCTTCTCTGCTGCTTGCATTATTTTTCCATGCAGTTATAAAATCAGAATATGAACAATATTTCCAGAATGAGAGGAAGTCTATCCCACCCCCGTCTCTCAAACTGACTGGACATTGGAGAACCTCATGTCAAAGTTCAATCTGATTGAACTCTACACAAAGCAAAAGAGGTGGGTCAGTTTATGATATCTTGCCCCATTCCAAATAGAAATGTAGGTGAAGCGAAATCTGGTCCGAAATGAGGGTGGTGAGGAAAGGTCAATGGGTCAGCACTTTCAGGTTTGTCTTCTGAGGACCAAGAATTCCACAATAAAGGTAATTGCAATCCATCCGATTCAACAGTTTATATCCAAAAACTTGGTAAATTGACCTGAAAGTGCTGCCAAAAGAAAGGTCATGGGTTCATCCTCTGGGGATTAAGGATGTTTTCACTACATTTAATGACTTTTTTTAAGGTCTTTTTGACCCTACTAGGGTACAAAAGGGAGGTTTAGACCCATGGTGGAGCTAAATTTCAGGAGAATACCATGGTCATTATTATGGTGTGTTCCCACCAAAAGCGAATTGTGCATTGCTGGCGGTGATATTACATACAAAGTCAAAGCAAAGACGCGACTTCCGCGATGTGAATAGACAAACTTCGCGACTTCCGCCTATTCGCGTGAGTTGAAAAATGTGACCTGTGTCACGAAAGCCAATCATCCTGAATGAGTCACCAGTGGCAAGGTATCTGCAGCATAGAAAACATTTAATTTAACTGAGCTGCAGTGAACACACTGTGGGTGTCTACATAAAATATATCATCAATAATAAACATAAATGAATGTGAGTTTAAGTTACACAGTATGTAGATATGTGTATATACAATAACGTCGCTGCCGTATTTATGCCTGATTTAGATTACGTTATTTTGAGTGTGTGATAGAGCAGCTACAATGTTACCATAGCATAGCTCTGATCAATCTGAACTCCATTGAGAAAACAAGCATTTTAAAAGTTGTTTGCTTGTTGTCTTGTGGACAGACCTGACAAAGCATCAGTTCAGATTTTTTACAATTTGGCATCATGATGTAGTTATTTCGGCATCCTTTTGATACGTTTATTGCAATTATATCACAGCAAAATCTGTTTATTTTGGGTTCCTACCGCTGTAGTAAGCCATATGAAGCTGCCACTCACCGGAGACAGATGGACAGGTGCTCCGCAGCTGAGACGGAACACCTGTAGTTGGTGTCCATCCGTGAAATCCTGGCACCGATCCTAGCTAACAGGTCATCAAACTGGGCTCTGGTCAGCCTCAAGTAGCGCTGGAAGCGGCGGTCATCCAGACGCAGTTCCTGGAGAAGGCGGTGAAATTCACCGAGCTGTGTGCGCCTCCGGATGATGTTATGAACCCAAACACTACGGCGTTTAGTTCTCTGACGTACTTCCACAACAGGTACAATGCAGCAATATTTGTTATTTTGGCCATGGTAATTAAAAGAAATAAACGTTGTTCACACTCCGTTATTTTTTCCCGGAAGAGAAGGGCAAAACGGTTAATAACGGGTGTGTTAATAAAAACAAATGATCCAGCGGTCAAACTCGAGCGAGCAAAGCGCTTTTGGTGGGAACACACCATTAGGAATCATCCTCTGGGGACCATGAATGAAATTTAACAGAAATCTGGCAAATAGTAGGCCTTGAACAGACTTTCCAATCAACCCACAGAGTACAGCTCATCAAGCTTCTCTGTATACTGCATTTACTCAACCACTTAAACTCTTTGGTTCGTAAAGGTATGGAGGAATACATCACCAGTTTTTCCACGCAGTCGGTCCAATACTTTAAACCTACAACTATCCAATACACATTAAATCTCTGTCTCATAATGATGATGTCACAGACTCAGAGGATCAATAGTCATTTGGCCGCGTGCGTACAGCCTATACGACCCATCAGACACATTTACCTCCTTTGTCAGTTGAACAGTAATCAGATTAGTGTTTGTGGTAAAGTCTATAGTGTCCCTCCATCACAGGATAATAAGACAAGTGTTGACGGAAAAATGTCTTCCATTAGAGTATAACAGAGGACGAAGTTGGCTTAAGTCCCTGTGTGTCAAGTTTAATATTACTTTAGTGATACAGGATGACTGGCTTAATATCAGGTTATGGTTATCAGGCGTTTTACCTTGATAGATTTCTGGTCTGTCTTTGTCTCCAACATTGTGCTGCATTACAGCAAAGACTGCAGGCAATCTGTGTCAGCAATTTGGTTCTTGTCTTTATTTGGTTTTTCAAGACATGTTTGTCATGAATATCTAGAATCTGAGGGCCTGTCTGTTAGCTCATCTGCCACTTTCAAACTCTAGCAGTGGCAGAAGATCACAATGGCATTGCTTACTTTGATAATTGATTATTGATTCAATAGCTGTATCACAATTTCATACAACAGTGTGACAATGTACATTACTGTTTTGTTGTAACAGGAAATGACACAAGACTTGCACCACAGATGTCAATCAAACTGCAACTTCTGAAGACTGCTGCTTCTTCTTTTTCTGTACAGTGCAGTGTGGGACAACAGTGTACATCAAAAGTACACTTAAAAATCAAACAAATTTAGTCTGGATAGTGACTCTTTAACAACACTCAATTGTGTCACTTGCCCAGTGTGAACTAGAGGTCGTCACAGGTTCACTCAGTTATAGTAACCTAGTAGCCTGGCACAAATGATGTCTACATCTGTCTGCTCAGGTCGGGTAGGGTCCAGCTGTAACTGCGATGGGTCTCGGGTCTGTGTGTCAATATATTTAATCCCGAAGCTAGTTAGTTGGTGGAGCATCATACTGCTGCAAGTGTTTTTGCTCTCTTTCTGTGTCTCTTCAAGTCGCCCGCATCTTGGTCTAATTGGTGTGTATGTATGGATGTTTCTGTTTATCACATTCACATTTTTGCTCTTTTATTTTGTCTTTATGTAAAGCACTCTGAACTGCTTTTGTATGATGATTGAATCAGTTGCCATCTGGATTATAATGGACTGAGTCTGACTGGTCTTGGGTCCCTTTTTGATCATGTCAATTTTTTGAAAAATTAATTTATGCAAGTCAAGTTTGGGTTTTCCATGGGCCTGTTCCAGATTGGGTCCAAAATGTTGAAGACCTCTAGCGTGACTAAACTACAGTACATACTCAAATCCTGCTTAGAATTGGGAAATAGCTTATGCGTTGGAGGTTTGAGGTTCAACCAAACCTGTGTGCTGCTTTTCACCTGCCAATTCACAGTATAAACCCTCTAACTAATCCACAACAAGTTGCTGCCTTGTGTCTGTCACTCTAGACCTCTTGTGGCTACTTCACAGCAAAAGCCATATCTAAGATTATTTGCTGGAAGGCTTTTATTGTGGCAAGCAACCACTTGAAGTACGGCGTTCACATTAAAAGCATTCAAGGAAATGTTTTGTGTGCTTTTAGTCATCCTTGAACTTTAACAGAAATGTGAATGAGACCTGACCTGGTTCTCAGCAGCAACCGCAAAATAAATGTACAGTTTTATTATCCTGGTCTTGGATGTTTATGGTGTGTGTGTGTGTGTGTGTGTGTGTGTGTGTGTGGTCAGGTTTGGATTGCTGACTGTGTGTAGAAGATCCTCTGGGTCTCTGCTGAGGCCGGAGTTATTTTCCTGGCAGGGATTCAGACCTTCCTCTCTGTTTCGTTCACTCTTCCTCTTCTCATCTCTTCATCTGTACACACTTCATGTCTCTCTGTCTGCCCCAGTAGATACACACATACACAAACACATACACACACACACACACACACACACACACACACACACACACACACGCTTTTCCTGCAATCCACCCAAAGACATACGTATTCCCCTCTCGCTTCCAAACTCGTTTTTCTCACAAATGATTTCATCACTAAAGCATGTGCTAGCTCTGCTTCCCTCTGTGCCTGTGTATTTCTTCTGTGTTTTTATGTGTGTGTGTGTCTCTCGTTCTGTGTGTGTACACATGGTGGGTGGGTATGTTTACAGCGAGTGCAGGGCCTGGATTATTTGTGTCCATGTTTGGTTGTTTGCCCATGTTCTCTTGTAATTCTCAGTCCTCTTTGATTTTGTTTTCCCTTTTCTGCCTCTGACGTGATGTTCAGACCACTCGCTCGGGCAGCGAGTGTGTGTGTGTGTGTGTGTGTGTGTGTGTGTGATAGAAAGTCATAAACACAGACACATGTACCTGGTGAATGCACACGCGGTGCCTGAGGGTGAGGAGTCACTTTCATGTCCATGTCCTGTCACTTTCTGCCAGGTGGCGTGGTCAGAGCTCCATGTTCGTTCCAGCTGTGCTCGGTATCACCTGAGGCTGTTGTTGTGCTTGGCAGCCTTTTTTAACACCTGTTTTTTTTTCAGCACTTGAAAAGAAACCATGAGATATCAACACGTTTTATTATTAACAAGGGCCCCATTACGACTTAACAATGGTTGAAGTGTCTGACATCCAGATAAAATTCAAATGTGGTGTACACAAATTATGTACGCTTAGCCACATATGTGTGTCAGGCAGATAAGCCATTTGATTGGTTTGTTTAAACTAGATGTAAATCTGCGTACAGTACGGCCTAAAATAAATAAATACTACAGACCAGAAGTTGGCTGTAATTAGGGCTGGGCGATATGGCCAAAAATGTCAACTCATTATTTCTTTCCAGTTCAAAGGCTGATTTTTGCTCCTGAGTGAAAGTTGAAGAAACCAGGCGGTTAATTGTGGTTTTAAACTATTTTAAACTTTATTGTCAGAACTTGACAAACACTTGCCAAACAGCAGAACATTTCACAAATCTGAGGTTCTGTAATTTCTTAATTTCTGCGTCTTCTAACGGGTGATATTTGTTTCAAGTCGTGAAACAGGTTTGTGGTGTTGCCCGTCTTAGATGGAACGTGTCTTCAGCACAGTTTGCTCTTTTTTTTGTTGGATTGTAAATAGCCAAAATATCTCCAAACCGCTGAAGTTGAGTGACCTTTCTTGTTGATAACAGTTTCGTCCTGCTTCGAGCTAGTCATGGGCACTGCGTTTTCTTCTGTGTCGCTTATTTTGCTTACCAGTATTTTGCTTATTTCACTCCAACTACCTGTTAGCCACTGTCTGTAAGCATACCTCTATTCCTGTGACATGATTGGCTATTCGTCTTCTTCTTCTTCTTCTTCTTCTTCTTCTGTTTAATGGCAGGTGGCAACTAGTGTTTAAGGTGCATTAGAGCCCCCCTCTCCCGGTGTATGGGTGGTTTAATTATATCGAACATTTGTTATATTTATATTGAGAAAAATTATATTGCGATAATTATCATTATTGCTTTATCACCCAGCCCTAGCTGTAATGAACCTAAATCTTTACAAATCCAAGAAGGAAAAGAAGTCTAACACTTTTCCTCCCTGCAGCACTGATCACGACCACACGCATTTTGATGTTGCAAAATATAATATATAATATATTATAATATAATATCAGTCACTCATGTGCTGGTGAGCTACAAAGATAATTTTTATAATTATTTTGCTGCTCTTTGTTTTTGCTCTGTGTTATGGTTATTGTCAGTGTGAGAGGTTTGATGTGTGGGACAACGCGTGTTGGAGTGTATTCAGGGTTTATCAAGCCTGTGTTGGGTGTGGTGTGTGTGTGTTTGTGTGCGTGCTTACAAAGTACAGGAAACCATCCCATAATATGACTGAGAGGCTGACAACATGGGATAGTGATTTCAGTTGGCATGGCAACGCTATACAGCCTTGCAACACACAATAGTGTTTTAATGCAGACCACATGTGGTGGGGCTCACCATAGGGGTGGAAATACACACACACACACACACACACACACACACACACACACACACACACACACACACACACCTCTGCTGGCCGTAGGACACAGTGTATAATCAGCCTGTGGCCTGGCTGGGCTGGGTGTAAACTCTCTGTAATAATACAGCGGCCTGTTGTCAGACTGTAATAAAGGCTCCATTTCTGCACACACACACACACACACACACACACACACACGCACACACACACACACACACACACACACACACACACACACACACACACACACACACGTCAGGGGAGATACATGTACTGTCGAGTTGTGTCAGGACACACAAGACAGAATAGCTTCTATCTCTAAAATAACGCCCATGTTGACTGACCAACTTCATCAACTTGGGATCAAATACCAGCTGAGGATTCATGTGTTTCTGTAACAAAACTGAGCAGCCTTTCTGAATGTTTTTGGCTCCTATCAGATGAACAGACTCTATTGGCTCTTTGACAGATTTGTGATGTACAGCTGGGTGACACATGTTTCCTTTCATTTGTCACATGCCCGTATAAAAGTACATTATTTTATTGGGCTTATATCAGCAACAATGCAACAATCAGAGATGGGAAAAGTATTCCAATCCTTAACATAAGTAAAAGTAGTAATACCAGGATGTAAAAACAATGTGAAATTGCAGTTAAAAGCCCTACATTCAAATTCTACTGAAGTGAAAGTACTGTGCTGCGAGTCAGATGATGTAAAACACGTCATCTGGCAGACTGCAGAGCTCTCGCTTTAACTACAGGCTGTATTTCCTCATTGGAGGCCTGTTTGTGAGGGAGGGCAGAGTCCATAAACCACACAGACAGAGATCATTTTAAATCTCGGAAGCAAACGTATCTCAAGGACACCAGCGCTCCTGAATGACAATGTGTATGAGGCCAACCTTATCTCTTATGACTTACAAGTATTTACATTTGCTAATGTATGTTCTTCTGTGTATCAGATCAAATTAGGGAATCTTTGGAAATCGTACAATTTTATTGATTTTGATTCTCAAGGTTAAGATTCTGATGCTACCTGAAGGTCTCTCAGTAAATTCAAGGAAAACTGCGGTTTATTGCAACTTTTTATCTTCTATTTGCACCTTTTGACTATTCTTACCAAAGTGATTGCTGGTGAGATCTAGAGCTAAACACAGATTCAGGGGCAGGAAGGCCAAGAAGTCAGCCAATCAGACAGGTTGTAAACAAACCCCCTTGGGTCAGCCAAATTTATTTGGACGAGAAAGGCAAGGCGAACTGTCAAATTATTACCCAAACTATCCGTTGTAAACATCTATCGCAGTTTACAGACCCACTCCCTGCTTCAGCTTTGACCATACTTGAAACCCCATACTTACCTAGTTGTGTGCACTCAGTGTTTTCCTGTGCAATGGAGGAATTATTAGCAACAAGTTTTACCTCCAAATAAAGTGTTTTGGTTTGTTTACAACCAGCTTAATCATCTGACTGCTTGTGTTTCTTGCCCTTGGACCTATTTTATGAATGTCACCGCATTCCCAGATAGCAGCTATTAACTTGCTGAGAACAATGTTACCACAACTGATAGTACCAACGGCCAGAAAACCATCATTGGTCTGTGACAACACTATATGGTTAAGGTTTGGTTATGTTTAGGAAAAGGTCATGCAAGTTAAAATAAGTACTTTGTTAAGGTTGGGGGAGCTTAGTCGTCATGGTTAAAGTTATGCAGTGATCATGGTCATGCTTTACTAAAACACAGCGTTGACTCTCTGGAATGGAAAACAAACAGCAGTCTGCCGTGTTAAAGTCTGGCGTTTTGTTGACCCGTCCATCCTCCCCAGCCTCTTCCCTACACAAACATTGTCGCTCTACGTCACCTGACTTCCTCCTTTGCCTCCGTCATCATTTCTGTGGCTGCTCACTTGAGCACAAACACATGAACAACTGATGCTGTCATTTGTTTTGGGAGAACAGTGTTTCCTGAGAGTAGGCATATTTTGTTAAATTCTTTTGGAGTGGATTCACCAGGAGGTAGCAATCCACAATAAGAGGTACGGGTACTCGTGTGGGCAAAAATTAGATGTGCCTGACCCAAATCAAGCACTGTGTATGGTAGAGGTTTGTGATTTGTGATATAATCTCTGAGGACCGGTGCAGTGTTAGTGAATTTTCCCCATACGTATGACATTTTTAGTTTCCCCAGGTTAATAGACCTCAGGGCAGCAGTTAATAGACTGACTCATAAAGCCGTTTAACCTTTAGAGTGTAGAGAGTCATTAGGGACATGGGTCTTTGTTCTCAGGTTGAAGCTGGAGGACGGATCGGGTTCTGCTGAGGTACCCGAGGAACACGAGGCTGTGTTTGCTCAAACATGAGGGGATGAATATTTGAATATGACTTTCACATCCCACAGAGGCAGATGGGTAAAGCAAAGTCACCTCATGTGTATGGATGTCAACATCGATATGCAGCCCGTTGTGTGTTTGTGTGTGATAGTGGAGGAGGATGGAGCGTCTTCTCTCTTCTCCCGTCCTTTTCTTTATACTTTTCTTTCTTCTTCCCTCTTTTCTTCTCTTCTTTCCTTTGTCTTTTTTTCTTTTCCCCTTTCTGTCACCATGTCTTTCCTCTTTTCTTCTCTTCTTCTATCCTCTCCTCTCATTTCTTTCCTCTTTACATTTTTAGTTTCTTCTATCATTCTATCATTTTCTCTCCTCGTCTCTCCTCCTTTCTTCTTTCCTCTTCCTTTATTTTGTCTTCTTTTGTCTCCTTTTCTTTACTTTTTTCGACTCTTATTTTCTATGTTGTACTCTGCTTTTCTTCCCCCTCTTCTCTCCTTCCTCCTCTCCCCCCTCTTTCTTCTTGTTTTCTCTTCTCTCTGTCAGTTCACTCTGTTCTATTTAAACGTGCCATGTTCCTATTAGCTTTGCATTGACCTTATTTGAGGTACAGGATCCATATGCAGTGTGTGTGTGTGTGTGTGTGTGTGTGTGTGTGTGTGTGTGAGAGAGAGAGAGAGAGAGAGAGAGAGAGAGAGAGAGAGCGATGAATGATGTGCCAGTGTGAAAGCCATTGGACCATGACTATACCGTAGGTGATAGAGACCCAGTAACATCAATCATACACACTCACATACACACACACACACACACACACTGACACACTGACATACACACACACACACACACACACACACACACACACACTGACACACTGACATACACACACACTCTCTCTGCCCTCGTTATTCCCAGTAGAAGGGCTTTTCTTGATTTTTAATAAAGGATATCTGGAGAGAAGGTCAAGGTTATTCAATTGTTGGCCATTCATCTCCTCTTTTTGCTCTCCCTTGACGCACACACACACACACACACACACTCTCACATGAACACACTTGCACACACACACACACACACACACACACACACACCACACAGATCTCTCAATCTTCACTATTGGCCCCCACTTCAGGGACCCCTGCACCTTGTGTGTGTGTGTGTGCATGCTTGTCGGTGTGAACAATGCAGCCGTCATCTCTGGGTTGTCTGGTCATCCATCACTGGCTTTATGTAGCTTTGCTGCTGTTGTCTGTGTATCTCGTACACTGCGAGAGTTGTGCACAGCGTTCAGGAGGTGTCACAGATAATATTACTTACTGTTTTATCAGAAGACTGTTTGAACTTAATACAAGCATAAATAGTGTGGAAATTGGAAACTGTATGTACTGCCAGTGGCAAGATAATACCACCACTGTACATGTGAAATAATGTATGTTGGATGCTTGTGAAAGGCAAGACAGAGTCAGTATATAAAGCTCTGAGGTTATTGTGGAGAACATTGTTTATCTGCTTCCTCTGGGGATGTGAGATAGATATTTGTGAAAACTACAGATTATTGAATACACTGAATTACAAGATCAAATATTAGAACTTTCATCTGCCTTTGTGTTGTAATCATTGTGTGCCAGGCTTTAGATGATACACTCAGACCATCGTATAATAATATGTAACCTTACACACAAATTCGGGTAAACATTGATTATAAATTCTGCTTTCCTCCACACTTATTGGTTTAAGAAACTGACTAAGAGGGCTCTCTATCGCAACATGAGGTTCACATTTGTGGTTTCTGAGTGAAAAGTCTCAGACAACTATTGAATGGATTGCCATGAAATTTGGTACAGATGTTCATGTTCCCCTCAGGATGAAATGCAATCACCTTGACTTGTGTGTTGTTGCCTCTTATTGTTGGGCTGTAGACTCTTAGTCTTGTTTCTTGACTGAGAAGGAACCAGAAAATCCTGCAAACTGCCAGTCACTTGTATTAACCTTATTAATGACCATCATAGTTTAAAATTATGTAAAATTGTACCTGGTGTAGGTCTGTTTGTGACTTTGCAGTCTGGTTTGATTCCTGGGACAGAAGGCAACAAATGACTGACATTTGATTGAATAGTGGAGATGAATTAAAGGTTTTAAAATGTTAGAATGAGATTACATACATTTTTATGCATTAAATATATCTGCTAGGTACCGGTAGGGCTGCTCTGCACGGCACTTGATTCACTCAGCTGGTAGAGATGTTACTTTAGTTCAAATCGCACTGTGGCAGGGTATTAACTTTCTTCCACTTTAATATTTACAACTCCTCGAGCAAACTTAATACATGTACAGAATTAAAATTAGCGCCTATTTATTACACAATTTAACAGGAGAGGCCTGTCTCTCAGTTGAACAGAGAAAAACCTCTGATCAACCTCTTTCTTTGTATGTTTTTTTTTTCTGGCTTTATTAAATAGATTTACAGTAAAGAAAAGTCCGAGCTGAGGTAAGCAGCAGCAGTCCCAGGCCGGTCTTCAACCCATGATTTGTACACAGTTTGTACCTTGTTCAGCTGAGCTGCTCTTTGATATTGAATGTGTTGGCAGATTGACGATAATACCACCTTTAATTGGGCGTGTTAAAAGTTCTTCAGAGGATGGATTCAGAAGAGAGGCCAAAGGAAGCAAAGTGCCAAGAACAGCAAAGTCTTAACAGCCAGATGAAATGATCAGGCAGCAGTGGCAGACGGTGAGTTCGCTGTCTTTATTTAGACGTAGGGAGGGTTTTGACTGGCCTGAGAGGGAATTCCAGTGTGTTGTGCATTGTTACACCGTTCATTTGAATGAGTCACTGCCATGAGCTGTTTTTTTTCTAAATATGGTCATCTAAGACTATATAGCCAAGGAGTGGTGTTGTTCTTGTTCTTGATTATTTATTTCAAACGTGTGTGTGTCTTTTACATGAGGGAGGACATATTTGCCAAGTGAAGTCACTTCAGGACAACTCTCCCTTCTTTAACAGGCTAATTTTTCTAATTTGATCACGTTTAAGAACAAGCGTGTAGTGTGACGGGTTCAGGCTATGATTACAGGGTTAGGGAATGAAAACAGTCGGTTAAAGTTAAACACAAACATGTGTACGTCTTTGTTACAGACAGTGACGTCGCTCTCAGCTGACTCAACGCTGTCACTGAAAGCCTTTGTACGCGTGGTGGTGTGTGTGTGTGGCTGTGGTTGTTTTTGATTATGCGTTTCTCTCGTATGAATGTGTCACAGTGGTTAGTGAATGTCTGTGTTGTTGTAGTGGAGGAGAAGGAAAGAGAAATTCAATACAACAAGGCTTTTTATTCATGCATCCTGTCCTGTAAGACACACTGACCTGTCAGTTGAACTCTTAACTTAATTTTCTCCCTTTCTTTAAGGGGACTGGACAGCCTACTTAACTTTAGTTGTGTAATTCAGTCAGGGGAGGAGACAGTCTGGGTGTCACTGCACACTGCCTGGACACATTACTGCTGTTCCTCCTTAAAAGCTAATACCAGTGTAATTTGATTTTCTTACTGTTGCCATTTAGGCCCATTACATCTTAAATCTGCTGATGCATTAGCCGCAGCAAGGCTGCACAGTGTGACACTATATGTGAGAGTAGGAGTGCAGCCTCTTTTCTGAGCTCACCTCTAGCCTCTGGCAAAGGCTCCTGGGAGCTGTAGTTGTCCAAGGTCCAAGCTTGCCAAAGGGTGCCCCTCATTTCCTAGCATGCCTGTAATTGAACAAAAACCACATGACACAGAGATACAGTAGAAAATGTAATGAAATTAAGGAAAAGTTGTCGTGATACAGTGAACAACTTTAAACTGCTTTTTTTGTAATTCTTCTATTTTATCCTCTGATTATCTGTGATTAGTATCATAAAACATGTTTTTAAAGTTGATTTTTAAAACTTACATTGTTTACATCCATGTTTATTTAAGCTAGCAGTCTTCTTCCTCACCTCTTGCTGGTGCATTGCTAGTTTCTTGGTTATAGCCACAAATTGAGGAACTCCATACGTTTTGAATAAACTACACACTTGCGTTACTGCCCTCTGCAGTGGGCAGGAATATGCATCATGTGACCTGCCTTCACGTGTGTTCTTCTGCATGTTCTAGTAGTGCACGGGACACAAACCAAAATGCTAATTGAAACATTACTTCATAGTGCCGCTGGTCAAAAAACTACCTTTAAAGTCAAATCAAAGTCAACTCATCCACTTTACATTTTTACACTCTGGCTTCTTTAAATAGCATCACTGATTGTTCATCTAACTGCAGTATCTCAGGAAAAGTCCCTCTCCCATTAGAAATTGTTATGTATTGCTATGCATGTATGTAATATGTATGTTTAATTCTTTCATTTAACAATGTTTTATGAATGTTTGCTGCTTTGTGCGTCTTTATTGAAAAGCAAATCAATGGCAAAGCAAAGGTAATATGTTAAAACAAAAATATATCATAGCTGGAAATCTAGAAACCAGATGCAGATATAGCCAACACATACAGTATGTCCTCAGTACTGCTAATGCTCATAAAAAATTCAGTGAAACTTATTTAGTAAGTAAAGAACATGTCGTCAGATCTTGTGTCTGTTATACTATTCATGGTAAAACCTAAACTTTATTTTAAAAAGAGGATGATCTTATTGTCTTTGTAATAGTCTTATTTTTATCATAAAGAAGAGGTTTGTAAGAAGGGCTTGTGCTTTACATGACTGTCGTGTGTGACAGAAGTGGACAGTAAACTAAGTCTTGGGCTGAGCCTTCATGGTCAACCTATGAAGGCGGTGACAGAGAAGTCGAAACAGGAGATTTGTACCTTCACTTCCTGAACATATGAGGCTCTGTTTTTCTCTCTATATCTATCTGTCTATCCCTCTTACTCTCTTTTCATCCATTTGTCTGTCTATCCTTCATGCATCTGACTTTTGTACTCCATCAATTATTCACCCGGAGCAGATGAATATTTCAAAGGGTGCCGGACTCTCTTCCTCTATACCTCATCCCCTCGTCCCTGGCTCTGTTTTATCTCTCTGCTCTCTCTGTGTCTTCCTCTCCCTCCTCTCTCATCTTTCTCTGCTTCTGTGCCTCCTCTGCCTCTGCCACCATCACCCTCTCATGCTTTTCTCATCTGTGTATATACGTGTGTGTGTGTGTGTGGGCTCTGATTCTAGTCCTGTGCAATCTGTAAAAGATGTGACTTTGGCCTCCTGCTGTGACCTGCTGGACTGTCTGCTGTCCTTGGTCACCATTTATAACTTCAGCTGGCTGCAAGTGTGTATGTTTGTTGGTCTCATGTCTGCAAGTGTGCACATAAGATATGGCTGTCTTCTTCTATGCCAGGCTTTTTTTTTTTTTTGGGAGGATTAATGGGAGAGGCCTTTGGAGTGACAGTTCATTGGGGCTGTAGGACGCCACTCCAGTCAGGTCCTCATTAACTATGAATGGGATCTACCTTTCGCATGTTTTCATAGAGGGGCTGTGCCTCTGTGCAGAGTCACTCTGCTCTCACAGAGTTTTTCACTTCACAAGAAATCCAGGAGGAGAGCCACACCAAGGCTTTGTCCCGATTCTGTTCCTCAGTATTCTTTTTTTATTTTTTTTGTTTTTTTTTTACTTTTTTGGGCATTTTTTCAGCTTCATTGTATAAAGTGAGGTGAAGAGGCAGACAGGAAATGGGGGGAGACAACAAAGGTCGCCGGCTGGAGAACCGGCGACGTTGCAGATTTATGACATGTGCTGTAACCATTCATCTACCATTTCTCAGTAGTCTGCTGATTATTCTAACTAGTTATTGGATATTTACATTTGCAATAAACATTACTAAACATCATCCTAAAAACAGACTGTGGTTTGCACTGTTGCCTCACAGCACAGTGGTTTGGCTGCGGCCTCTCTGCATGTTCTCCCCATGTCTGCGTGGGGTTCCGGTTTCCTCCTACAGTCTGAAGACGTGCAGGTTTGGTTTACTGAAGACTCTTAAGTTGCCAATTTGAATCCATTTGAGTGTGAATGATTATCTGTCCATATGTGTCAGCTCTGTAATATACTGGCATCCTGTCTCTCACCCATTGTCAGATGTGACAAGCTCCATCCCCCTGCAGAGGACAGGTGGGAATAGGAAATGGATGAATGGATCGTAACCATTCGAGAATCATTTAATACATACTGTGCAGAATGTGCAGTAAAGGGTTTTTTAGTCTTCAAACCTTGCCATCTTTGGTCTTCCTGTAGGATGATAAATTAGTACAGTGTACGGTATTTCATGTTAAAGGAAGTATGCATGTGCTATTAACTCCCCCTGCTGTCTCCTCCTCTTCACCTTTTAATGCTCTTTGTGAAAGTTTTTTCACATTGATCTTGTGGGATGTGAAATCCTAATTTTGAGAAATGTAAGCATTAATAACACTACTGCAGTAATAAGGCAGGACAAAAGACAATAGATCTCGCGAATATCATTCCAGACATCTACAGTATTCATGTATCATCATCAGCAAGAAACCATAAAAGAGAGTTTTCATCAATATCATCATCTTTTGAGTCAGGCGGTGCAGCATCATGACATGAATATTTGTCTTCTAATCTGGGATTAAAGCCAGAGGATAAAACTGTGATCATCAGGGACTGATCGGAGAGATGGATGGAGAAATGGATATATAGATAGAGAGCTAGATAGAAAAGGAAGAAGTGAGGGGAATGAGAGATGGAGGCAAAACACCTCCTACCTCCTTTCAATCTCACGACTCTGTGAGTGCATATCTGTGTGCTGTGTTTGTGTGTTGTATTGGCAGGATTTTAGCATTTACTGTGGCCTGTGTCCGGCTGTGCTGCAATCTGTTTGCTCTCCCTCTTTCTCTCTCATTACAGAGAAGCAGCCCATTTGTCCTGACACACTCTTAATCTCATGCACTGACCGATGGTGATGATAATGATGGTGTGCGTTTCTACGTCCCAACTCACGGGGCTGGTTTGCTCCCTTTTAAATCCTTTGGCAAATTCTTAAAGAACGATCCTATTATTTCACCACCAGAGCCAGAGTCAGACAGGGCGGTCAAATGCCAGTTACCATCGCTCACATAATCACTCATTTCCTAGAGTGAGTGCATAAACAACTATGGTAGCGTTAAGGTACTTTCAGATAGTGAGGTATACAGCCGCATCAAGGCTGGAGAAGGCAGCTGCCGCTCTTGTAAACGTGAGTGGTTATCTTCAACTGCCGTCTGAGTTGTTGATGGTTCTTTCAACTTGCCGCCGTGGCTTTCGGTGTAACTAATGTTTATGATATTAGTTATCAAAACTTATTTTAGTTGTGTCATATTGCTCACCATTTCCTGTTTTAATCTACAACCCAGATCAGATGTAGCCAATAGCTGGTGGGGACTGAGTTGTGCTGCGCTGCCTCACATTCAACATACAGTACAGAACACCGACGGAAGGGACTATATTTTGGTATCAGAAGCGTTCTGGTTTCCATGTGTAGTCCGTTTGTAGTCCGAGTAGTATTGAGCAATCACGTTTGAGCAGGCTTTGGTTGCATGCAGGTGAACAGTCCATGTGGAGAGCAAAAAAGACGGAACACATTGGCCGTAATACAATCTCGGAACCCATCGGCTATCGTCTAACGACGATTTAGCTTTTAATAAATCCCAGAACCCTAGAGATTAGCTTTTTATTAGCTTTTTTAAAATTTATCTGCATTCAAATCTCAGTCAGACGATAGCCGATAGGTTCTGAGACTGCTAATGGGACTGTAAACAATGACCGGCGCAAAGAGGAATTCTTGGCCCGGATATTCTTTATCCGGATATCCGCTGGCTACACTGGAAGCCCCGAAACATTGGCCTTTGTCCCCAGAGGCTAAATCGTCTTCAGACGATTTAGCCTCTGTGTTCCGAGATTGGGTCAAAGTTAATATTTTAATATTTTAATATTTGGAGTATGTTATGTTTGAATGTTTGAGTGTAGCGATGCGCTCGAGTTCTCTGATTTAGCTCACAGTCTTTGCTTCATTTTATTACTCCATAAATGTTATCAAATTTGATCTAATATTATGTTCTATTTTATCTTATTATTGTAGCTTGGCCCTTGAAAAATTGCTCAACAAATACAAGATTATTATTACAGGCCTGTTTTTTACCCAGAGCACACAATAAAAATTAGTTTCACTCTGTATTTTTCTGGCTCCCTGTCTGGTCTGGCAGCGTGCCACTGTGGCCACAGAGCCTACAGTGACACTGCAGGCTCAGATAATGAACACACACAAACACACACACGCACACAGTAACATACTGTCCAACCCGAGACAGGCTACGATGTCTTCAGCGCCCGTGACGCCGATGTGTTGCGTGTGACAGTGTGTTCATGTGTGTCTCCATTTTCACCTTCTCCCTCTCTGCAGCGTTGGAATGGGATTACTTTGATTGACAGGTGTGACCGATGTTTACCACGCTCACACATACACTCGCACCATCATTGTGTTTATTACAATTGCCACATGAATGTGTCATGTTGGGGGTCGCTATGGCAACAGTAGTGCGCTCTGTCTTACCTTGACATGAGTGGGATGTCGTGTTTTATCTGCTCAGAGGAATATTGTTATTCTGCCACAAGTGTTTCGTCTCCATTCAAGGCTCAGTCTGAGGCGCTTGTTATCCCTGCTGGCTGAGAACACATATTGATGTATTTGCATATTTCTAATATATTGATACATTTATTTCTGCATCTGATACTCCAGTATAAAGTTGGTTTCAGAAATATTGGGTAAACTACACAGCAAAAAGGGGAGACCACGTATGAGTTGTAACTGAAAACTTTACTTTTAGAAAATAACCTACATTAATCCAAGGTTAAATAATGTAGCGATGGCTGTATGCTACATCAGTGTCTGTGGTGCATGAGTGAGGCTGTTCTCCATGTGGCCATGCTGGTGAGCAAGGGCTGGGGAGGGCTGGGAAATCTACTGATGTGGCAGGTGTAATGCTGGATCTCTGTCGGCAGATAACCAAACAGTAGCAGGTAGTGTGGCTGCTGCTGTGGTGGAGGCTTTTAATATGGTGAAGTTAAAACAGGTAAATATCAGGTAGGGCAACATAATAAACATGTTAACTGCCATTAAAGTTAAACATTTCTTGATATTTTGGGAAATACATTTATTTGCTTTCTTGTGGAGAGTTAGAGGAGGACATCGATACCAATCTCATGTTTGTGAATTAAGTGCGGAGCTGTAGCTGGGAAACAGTTAGCTTAGCTTAGCATAAATACTGGAAGCAGTGGGGAAACAGCTAGCCTGGCTTTGTTTGGCAAGAAATAGTAAAAGCATGTAACTCTCCCTAAAACCATAAATCTGTGTTTTTAAGTGTCTCATTGTGTATGGATTAAACAAACAAGATGCTTGCTGTTTTGTACAATACAATACAAAAAGCTTTATAGGTGGATTTGAACTATAGAAAGAGCCAAGCTAGCTGTTTGCCCTGCTTCCAGTCTTTATGCTATGCTAAGCTAAGCTAATCGCTTAACGTGAATTCAGAATTTAAATGTAGCAATGCTAAACCATGTAAACGATATGTAGGTAACACAAATGAAATGAGGCTGCTCTCATGGCCTCCCGTCGGCTCTCTCTGCATCTGAGCACTGTAGGAAAGCGTCACACTTGGTCCAGTAGCAGTAAATCAAACCAGTTACAACTACTAGACGTCCCATGATCTGACTGACGGAGAGCCTTCCTGATGTAAGAATGGATCTCTTTGTTTTAGGGCGTCACAAGATAATATTTTGAGAAGCAGCGGTTTAAACTCCACATTGTGGCTGTTTTGGAGGGCAGAACCAGGCCACAGAAACTACAACGTCTCAGTTTGATGCTGATTGTTGTGTTTTGGGTTCAACATATGATTTGACCCTATAAAGTTTTATCATTAACACTGAATATCGGACTAAACTTCTGTCTTTTCTCCCCCTCTGTATGTCTTCCTACAGGTTAACAGACCTGTCAGGCTCGCTCACAGATGGACCAGTAAACTATAAGTACAAGACCAAATGCACTTGGCTAATAGAAGGATAGTAAGTATCAGTGTTTTTCATCTCCTCCTAACACCATTTATCTTATTTAGTTCCACTTGGATAAAAACTAGGATTTTTTTTTTGTATCTGGCTTAAGGGCTCCAGATAAAGCGAGCTCTATTTCTGTGTAAATAAAAGGAGTTTGTCTTTAAAAGTAGTTATTGTGCTCCAGAGTTGCGTTGGCGCCATTAACTGCTCAGAGATGCATGCTGCACCAACTGAATACACACAGTGATAGATATGTAATTAAATGTAAAGTGCTGTATACATTTTATCCTACCATTATTGACATGTAATGACTGCTTGCATTAAATGTCAGGTATACAATGGTATACAGCCCTGTAACAGTCACTAACAGAATGACAACTGTAAAGAAAAATCATTACTTTTTGTCACATCTGGAAACAATACATTGTATCATCAGGGATGTTAGCTTGACTTTGGGTGAAAGCTGAAGATGTTTATTGTCATCTTGGGAAATACTGAAGTAAGGTTTGGGCTCAGTGAAGTATTTTGAAAGACGATTAAAAATATTTTTATTTACGCTGGCGGCATTTCTCTAGGGATTTCTATAAATGGTCTTACAAGTCAAGTCCATTTTATGGATAGCCCAAAATCCCAAACCACAAATTTGCCTCAAAGGGATTTGACTATGGATGGATTGCCAAGAAAGATACAGATACCCACTGCCCCCCTGACAATGAATGACTGATTCTCTGACTTGTTGCACCACCACAGATCAGAATTTCCACTTAAACAATACATATACTTACCGCTTTCACACATTCATTGTGCCATTTTTGAATGTTCTTTTGTCTCTCTGCCACTTGTCTAATAACACTCTTCTCTGCCACTGCCTGAACTATTCATTCATTTTTATCTCCTGTTTTGTTCTGATAAGTAAATGTATTCTAAATCCAGCTTTGGATAGAACCACTGTGTCTTTATACTTGTCATCCTTCATGTAACCTTGAGTTGTTTTTTTATCTTGAGTCTTGCTCAGTTTGCTCTCAAGAGTTGCTTTTGATTGTTTTTCACAGCTTTTTGCAGGGAAAGGCAACAAGTGTTAAAGAACTTCATAGGCCTTTGTTAAAATAAAATACAATCAGATCTGGTTACATCTAAACATAGTAAATATACATATTAAAGGAATGTTTACAGCTGGTTATGATAACAACTTTTGGATCGGTTGGATTGTCCTTGTGAAATCACTTTCCACATTGCTGTTGCATTTGGTATTGATATTCATGTTCCCCAGAAGATGATTTCTGATGATTTTGTTGATACCTTGGCTTTTTATATTAGTGCCGCCATTGGGTCAAAATTGATCAATTGACCAAAACTTTGGTCCAAAATTGACATTTCCATGAAATTTGTTTTGAATATTCAAAGGTCATCCCAGTGGATGAATATTTCATTTTCTGGTGACCCACTGAGCTCTTCTCCAGCACTGTTATCAGATCAAAATGTCCACTTGTACACAAAAATATCAAATTAAATGGGCTGATTACCATGAAATGTACTGAGCACATTCATGTGTCCACGGAGATAAACCCTTGTAGCATTTCCTCTGGTGCCACACTTTCCACTTTTATCGGTATGTTGCTCATTTCATCAAACACTGTTGTACTGTGAATTGTAGTGAACACTGATTACATTTACATATATGCACACGGTTTTGATCATATTTGGGGTATGACATTTACATGGAACATAAATTAACCTGGGTATTCACTTTCATTTCAGAGCTAAGATCCTTATTACATCAATTATCATCATCATCATCATTTTTATTTTACTGACTAAATAAGTAACTTGAGTTGAGGATGCACATATGGCATACAGTGATCAGAAACCTGGTGTTTACCCGCCACAGAATCCAGGTTTGTGTCAGAGTACTCCATTTATCATCGACAGGTTTCTCAAAACAGGGAAACAAGCTTATTTCAGAGTTCTGCAACCAGGACACCCTAAAAAAGAACCTGATAATAATTGGGATAGTAGTGTGTATGTAAACACACACCAATTGCAGCATCTAGGAGACTTGCATAAAGAAAAGGACACACTTCACAATCACTTCAGTATAGCAAAAAGGTTCTGTGTGAGTCAAGTGTCATTTTGTGTCAATTTGTGATCATAACCACAGACTTCCCTAAAGAGTGTAGACGCTTTTCAAAAGTAAGATTCACATGAAGCAGATGGATAATATATATTCATCAAATGTATTTTCGTCATACCTATCTATTCTGTCTCCTCTCTCTCCCCGTCTCCCAGTCCTAATGCAGTACTCAGGCTGCGCTTCAATCACTTTGCCACAGAGTGCAGCTGGGACCACATGTACGTCTATGATGGAGACTCCATTTATGCCCCTTTGATTGCTGTCTTCAGGTGAGCACCTGCTATTCTGAATAGGAGAGCCGTGCGAGGGGGGAAATATGGAAACGACTCAGGTCGCCTTTGGCACAGCATCAGAAGCTCCAATGAATTTGCACTTATGCAGTCAAATGACTCCATGTGTAGGCAAACAATGGGCCTCATAATTACCGTCGTACCACAATACAGCGATAACAGAAAGAAAATATTGCAATTACTCATATTAGCCCTGAACGCTGCTTCTTTTTCTGGAGCTTTATTGCATATTTTTCATTTTTTTTCCCCAAAGGACAATCTACAAGCAAGTGGGTGGCACTCTTTCATTTGACAAAAATTCATTAAAAAACAGTAATACCACAATAATTTACCAAGCTTCCACTTTCTACTCTGCTCCATTGAGGCTTATCTGCTGTTGAGAGTTCAGTTGCTCTGAGGATATAGAGGGTCTAATCTGGCCTATTCCAACCAAGGAAAAATTATCTGGCATTTGAATATACAAAGCCTAGACTTTTGTAGCATTATTACCTACAATAAATAAGCTTACATTGTTCATTATGGGTGGGTACATACTTGTGTTGGGGAAAAAAAGCCTATAGTTGCAGCAGGGAGGAGGCTTTGACTCAGATTCATTATGGGTGAGGGTACATTTGCAGTGCATTGCATTTATTAAAAGAGACAGGCCGACTAAATAAGAAACCACCAACCTCCACTGAAAAACCGCATCAAACAAATAAAAATGAAATGGGGTTTGACTCTGCACTGCAATGTTGTTTTACTTTAAAGTTAATCATGGTCATATTTTTAGCAGGGTCTGCAATTGCTGAAATGGAATCCAGACCTGAGTCCATATAATACAGCAGCATTTCAAAGTGCTTTTTATTATTATTTCTTATTACTGTCTGTCTTTCTCTGTCTCATCCTCTTTCTGTCTCTCTCTCTCAGTGGTCTAGCAGTACCAGAGACCAGGGGTAATGAGACAGTCCCGGAGGTAATGACGACGTCCGGCTACGCTCTGCTTCACTTCTTCAGCGATGCTGCCTACAACCTGACCGGCTTCAACATCGCCTACTCGTATGTCTAGACATCAACCCTCCTTCTCTCTTTTTCTAGTCTCTTTTGTCTGTCTTTCTGTCTTTCTGTGTCAGGCTAACATAAATACACATAGACTTGCAGATACATATAATTAAAGATTGGTATCATTTAGAGGTTTTACAGAAATTGAGACAATACCCTTCAGGTCCTAGCTCTTCATATGTAATGGTCTCTCATTTTCAGTCTCCTTTGAGTCTTTTTCTTTGTGTCCTTCCAGCTGTATCTCTAATTTCTCTCTTTTAAACTATTGCATTCAAACTAGCTGGTGGTGAAAGTGGAACAGCATATAAAAAGCCTGATATTTTTCTCAGGAATTTGGTTGGAAGACCAACAAAAGAGTGTGGATATTGAAATAATAGCTGTTCATCAGGTGAATGCCACTCTGAATGACACTGTTGCTACATGTCTGCTGGATGTGTAGGTAGGTACTGTTTGCTAACACGATGGTCAGCTTGCTGTGGAGGTCTTATACAGCAGTGGCCAAAATGTCATGTAGCTAGCTTTAACATGGGTGCCTAAATAGTTTCTGAACGACACAAAGAACATTATTGTCTTCAGCTGTTATGAAATACCAACGTATCAAGTTATAAATCTGAAACACTTAAAAGATTGAATAGGTTCTGGGTTTTTGTACTTTAAGCAGACGAGCTCGTTGTGAATGCTGGCTCACTAACATGACTTACTGGGACACTTATGGAGCCGAGCCATCGCTAATGAAAAAGTCAAAATGTCTGCTGTGAAAAAGTTTATTGTAGCAGCTGCCACGTCTGTCTGAAGGTTTACAACAGGGGCGAACATGTTCCTGCATGTTCCTTTTGACAGATGGAGTCATCATAGGCTAGCTAAACAACAAAATATGGAGTTTGCATCCCAAAATAAACTTTGCTGAAAATGCCTCATTAGTAGTATTAAGGGGGTTTTGAGTTTGGTTAGAGTCTGAGCTGTCACACACACACTTAGAGGCACATTTTTCAGAACAGCAGGTGTGTACGTTCCTAGCTAGTTAACAGCTACAGCTAGCTCATGTTAATGTTTGTACTGACAGTAATGTGAGGCAAACTAAATGTGAACACACCTTAAAACAGTTTGAGTTTGTATTCTTTGCTCCTGAATGTTCATATTATAAATTAGTTTTATCAAGCTGTTTGGACAAAACGACAGTCTTTGTCTTGGTTGTGGGGAAATGGTGCAACAGTTGTGGTTTTTGTCCTCCGCCTTCCTCACAGACACAGACCTGGCTGCTTTGTGCCAGTACTGATGGCCAGGATGGAAAAATGAATGAAAATTGAATGTGGTGGGTTGGACACATGGGAGGAGTGAGGCCAGTTACTGTACCATCACACAGCCACACCCACAACCCTCTCAACACACACACACACACACACACACACACACACACACACACACACACACACTGAGGGGAGATAAAGGTTGTCATGACAACCCTCTTGTCACAGCAGCAAACCACCTCTTTGTAGATGTTTTTCTGCCTCTGGTCCATGCCACCCCCACCCCCATCGTTCTATCTCTTTCAGCATCTGTATTTATCAGATTTGTGTTCGCAGTTTGGTTTTTATGTGTCATTTAATTCCCCCCCCACTCTTTCAGGTCCTAGTTCTTCATATGTAATGGTCTCTCATTTTCAGTCTCCTTTGAGTCTTTTTTTCTTTGTGTCTTTTCAACTGTATCTCTAATTTCTCTCTTTTAAACTATTGCATTCAATTGGCAGATGCTTTTGTCCAAAGCCACTTACAATAAGTGCCTTTGGAAGTGCATCCCACTCAAACATTTTTACTTTTTGTGCTTTTCTTGTTTTGAGGTTCATATTATATAATGGGTCCAATGGGTTCAGTCATTCTTCACTACATTTTGTTGATGAATAAGGAATAATCCACAACAGGCTATGCAGTTATTTAAAAATGAGGCATGACGTGAAGGCTAATTTATCTTTAGCATACAGAATGCATTATTTTTCATAACCGCATGAATTGGAGAGCATTATCCTACTTTAAATATTGTTGATTCTTATACGATGGCCATGGAAAAGACTCTAAATTGGCTGGTAAGTTGTGGATAACATACACAAGGAAACCTCAAATATAGTTGTGGTCCACTGTTCTAAATCAATGCACAATCTGTATTAAAGTACTTCTGCTTCGTTCCATGAAGCCAATTAACTCTCACTGGTCAAATCAACCTAACTGCAGGTTAAATTTACTACAACCACACTTGGGTGATGGTTTAAACATAAGTGGCCATTGTATAACTGCAACAATACACAATGAGTTTATTACAGCTTGTTTGCTGAAAACAGCCACCTGCTGTGTCTGGAAATGTGGTTGATGAGAGTGCTGAGACTGAACCATACGGTGAATGTGCTCTAAAACCAAAACTATCAGCTAGAAGAGGCTAAAAAGCTCTGTATACCTGCAGAGTTGTTGATGATTTACAGCGGGTTCGGCGCTACAATCCCTTTCATATTACAGGCTTCGTCTTAAAAGTTTGGAAAATGCTTAATTTTAATTGTGTTTTCAAGGTTAGGAATATGCTTAAATTCGAATATACTCCTTGAAAAATGCTGGTGTTTCATCATCAACACACTCATGTAAACCAAAAATCTTTTAATATTTTAAATGAAAACATCCCGTTGTCATATTTGTTTGTTGTCTCCTGGAATTTACAGTAACAATTTAGATGTGATGATAAAGGCTTTGAGAGTCTGGAAAGTTTTGGTTTAGGTACCTTGAAAGTGCTTGAAAAGTGCTTGGATTTTACTCTTAAAAAGCTGTAAAAACCCTGATATTACCTATAGTCATTTAATCCATTGTTAAAATGTAAATATTGATTACTGGAGCTAATTAATGTATCTTTTTTTAAAATGGCAACTTTATGTTGTCAATATAATATTACTATACTGTATATAAATGTTACTTTAAGTAATAGAAATCATAAAATGATAGTTGCCTAAACTAATTGCCAGCTCTACTTCAGTATTACTTTCATGAGGCATCCACAGTATCTCAAAGCTGTGGGGTTATCTAAAGTAATATCTGGCCAGTCACAATCAGCCTATGGTTCTGTATAACCTTGAAGAACTTCCTTGACTTCCTCCTGCCTAACTGTGTCTCCCTCAGGATAAACTCTTGTCCCAGCAACTGTTCGGGCCACGGCAGATGCGGCACGGCGAACTCTGTTTCGGGTCGCGTGTACTGTGAGTGTGAGGAGTACTGGAAAGGGGAAGCCTGCAACATCCCGTACTGCAGGGATAACTGTGGCAGCCCGGATCACGGCTACTGTGACCTGACCGGAGAAAAGCTCTGTGTCTGCAACGACAGCTGGCAAGGTAAAAGAGCAGGACACAAGGGACAACAAAGAGGGAACAGAGTTTTATTTGGGAAATTAAAACATATATGGATGAACTGAAGAGGTTTATTGAGAAACCTTCAGCCAGAATGGTGAGATGTGGCTTTCTGGCCCGGAGCTTATTGGCTGGATTGTCGAGAGAAGATTTCAGAAGGATAAAGGAGGAAGATGATGGTGGGAATTTGAGGACAGGAAAGGGCTAGAGATAGTTCAAATGTATTTTATCTGAACTACCTCATTCATTACATCATATTTAAACTGTTGATGAGCCCAGCAAGCACTGATTTACTGATTTGCAGGTCAAAAATGTCTTGATTTCTAGCTCAAAACTGTGATAAATTTGGTTTGTTCAGCTAATATATTGCCATTGTTTCAACAGTATTCAGTGACTATATTTCATCATGAAGTAAGGACCTGCTTGACATTAAAATATAGTCATTGAAATGCTGTTAAAACAACAGTTATGTGTAACCAAGATGTCTAAAAAAATGTAACATTTCAACCTAATTTAGTCCGGTTTTATGATGTTTTTCTGCAGATCACCAAATCGATGCTAACTAGGATGTTATGTACAAGAAGTCCATGTGTCATTGTTGCACCTTCATATAATCACTCTGTTATCACCAAAAACAAGGCCAATGCCAGTGTTATTAATTCTCAAAACAAATACCACATTGCCCTGTGATGCCCTGTGAGGATCTTTTTGATGTTTCTGTTTTGTTCATTATTAAAAAGGGAAAAGGGAACGAATAGGAAACAGACAAAAGGAGGAGATAGAAAAGCTCGACAGCAGCCGTTCTCCTGTTTATACACAACATAATGTTGCCTGATTTAATATTATTTGATATCATAAAACAATAAATGTGATTTCCTGGGAAATCTTGCCTAGTGCCGCATAATATATGTGGCTTCATTATTTGTTTTTTTTATGTTTCATTTGTGAACAATTTCCTCTTGTAGCAGCACACAGAACAACTTTATGATACATGAGATTTTGGTATCTGACTGAAAATAATTTTACACTGATGCGTATTTCTTCATGCAAATTGATAAAATCTGAAAAGGACTAACCATAAATATAAAATACATTCACTGTTTCATTTGTTAAAGGCAATTATACTGCAGCCCCAATATTAATGTGGTTCTTATGAAACATCTTCAGATAGTGTTTAGACTTAGTGCCAAACACACAATTGATATTAGTATTGCATCATTTTATTGATGAAGTTGTTTGTAATCTCATCAATACAACACTCAATGTTTAATTGTCCTCTGCCTGTTATACCTGACAAACTCAAAACCATTCAGAAGCAATGTTATCTTACATAATCATAATCATAATCATAATATTTTTAATCTAACCCCACCACACATTCAAGACCTGTGAAGTTAGATTAGATGGTGAAGCACTGCCCCCTTCTGGATTAATGGTGTAAGCACACGTAGTTACAGTTTGATAGGAGTGAAGCCACTTTCTTTACTTTATAACCTGTATTTTTAGCTTATTTTGTATGCTGACGTATATGTAATTCTTTATGAGGTTAGTTAAAATCTGTGTGTATGTCAGTAAAACAATAACACTATCAATGAAAGACTTTACTTTTCATTTTTGAAGAGATTTATCCTGAATTCATCATTGAAAATGTTACATTTACAAACAGATTTCTGGCATGAAATTAAAGCTCTTACGACTCTTAATTAGCACTCTGAAGACATTTGGAGACCTTTACACAGGAAGCAGTCACAGTAAATAGCAACTGAATGTTTCCCCCACAGAATGGATGTATAGCAATGCCTTTTCAATTAACCCTTTCGTTTATTAATGAACAGGGTACAGCTTACTCTAATTGGGTGTATTTATCGTAATTATACTGTGACCAACAGTTTGAGAGAAGCTGTAGAGTAGTTACTACAGTAAAAAATACTCGCATTAGTCCAAAGGACATTAGTTCAAGTAATTCATCAGAATGCGATCAACAACAAACCCTCTGTGAGCAGACAAATAGAGTCCCTGTTCAGAAGATTAAAGTCATTTCACCTGAATGATCATCAAACTGCTCCTAGTTTAGTTTTTATTATTCTTTAATGGCAGATATTTTCCATAGATCACATTTTTGCTTTTTTTGTTATAAGTCTGCAGGAACGAGTTGTGTTTCTTTTTAAACAATAATCAAATATCAAACATTTATTTTAATTTGTGGGATGATTTTATGCAATGACCTGCTTTTTTTTAAAAGATAATAACACTTTTACTACCTGATGTGAAGATTTTAAATGCCATTTAAAAGGTCTGAATCTGCCCCTTGTGACAGGATTTGTCCACTAAATGTTATGAGTGATGAGTCATTCATAAAATAAGCTGAAAGTCAAGACATGAGTGAGACAGAAAGATATGTGTGTCACACAGCCTTAGAACATCCATCTGATATATAAACAGTGGGGGTAATAAAGACGCTGGTCGCTATAGCAACCGCCTTTTCACAGCAAAAATATATGTTTCTGTGTTAATGAAAATAGCACGTTCTGCCATTTATCCTTCTCTTTTCCCCCTTCTGCCAATCTGCTCTCCTCATCCCGCCATCCACAGAAAGAAAACTGCCTTTGAGTTAGTGTTTTTCATTAGTTTCTTCTCCCCGTGTCTCATTTGTTACCTGCTGGAACATTAATCAAACCCACCTGCCCCCGTTAGAAAACCCCTGATGAGTTTAGCCTCTTTGACCCCCCCCCATATCTGAGGAGCAGAGAGTCTTAAAAAGGATGATTAGAAGGATTTTACCGCTCTGCTGTTGTCTGACGAGCTCTTCAATCTGATCATCGTGTCTCTCTGTGTTTTTACTTCATTTCTGAGAAAACATATGCATGTGCTCTCCAAAAGTCAAAGGAGCATCTGATCTTATCTGAAGATTTTTAAACTAAAAGGTTTTTCATCTATCAGCAGCACCAGTGATTGTTCTAGAACAGATCTATACTGTTTTTTCAATACCAACACATGCTGCAATGGCGACTTGTTCGTAGTCAGTGAAGGCATGCTGCAGTTTCCTCATCAAAACAAAAGACATATTGTGTGTGATTCCTCTTTCTTTGTCCCGTGTCCCTGTTCATGTTATTCCCCCCACTACAGATAATTGTAGTGCAGTGTAGTTTCTATGCTTGTGAACAGTGACGTTTGATGAACAAATATGGAGGGAAATATTGGATATTTTTATTTACATATTGCCATTTTGCCTAGCGAAGTAAAAGAAATAAAGCCATAAAGACACGTTTGCTCTGTACTGCATACAGTAGCATCCTAAGTTGAGACAATACTGAAAAACTGGTGATAATTGGTGCAGCCTGTTCTCAGGTCAGATGTGTGGGGCCTTTTTTGATACTTCCACTGGGGGTTGCCAAAGTCAGAATTTCAAATTCTACACACTGACACCAAACTCCAAATACCGCATAACAACTTATTTGAGGGCGTGAAGAGAAAACTTAATTCCTTTCCTCCTACTGCCACATGTTTCAAACATCACTTATGGTGCTTTTGTGTCTCTTGATGGCTGTGGGTTTTATTAAAGATGCTGTTAAAATAAAATGTGTCTCTCCTCCCTCTCTGTGTCTCAGGTCCAGACTGCTCTCTGTCCGTTCCCTCCACTGAGGCCTTCTGGGTGCTGCCAAGCATCAAACCGTCCGCTCAGTCTCTGGGTCGGGCGTCCCATCAGGCTCTGGTGCACTCTGGGCTGATGTGGGTGGTGGGAGGCTACTCTTTCAACTACTCCAACTACCACATGGTCCTCAAGTAAGCAGCAGCAGTCTGACAAACGGATCTATGGGGCAGAAATCACGCTCAGACACATTAGTGACAAAACACAAAGGATCATTAAGAGATTTTTTTTGGCAACAATAGACCCTTCTTACAGCAGACATTTTGGCATGTCACAGCAGGGAAAGCACAGGTGTAATGAATAACAGTAGTAACGAGTGCATTCCAATTAAGTGAGCTCGTTCCAGGGCCATGGTATTGTGCATCCTGGCTCACTAGCATGGCTTACCAGGACACTAAATGGAACTGAGCCATAGTTAACGAAATATGTTTCACCTGTGCATTTCCTGCTATGACAAGTCAAAATGTCTGCTGTGAGAAGGTCTGTAGACCTTTTTTTATATGAGATGGAAAGAAAAAATCTAATCAATTAAATATAAAATCATAAATTTGGGGAATCAAATTTATTTATTGATTTATTTTATACTTTTAGACATTATAATCAAAACTTTTTAACAGTTGTACAGTAAAAGTACTGCACGTTTATTTATTACTAACAAGAACAACAGCTAATAAGTAATCAACACAAATATCAGCTCTAGCATGTTATTTTTAATGTCAAAAACATCTTTTAAATGTTTTTTTTTCTGGGCGCCTATGTTGCCTATAGGAAGCACCCCCCCTCTGCACAGGTGTAACTAATACTATTATATTTGGCTGCATTCCATTGAGCTCCAGGTCCAGGCCCATGGTAATGTGCATTGCTGGCTGACTGTACTTGAGCACCTAAATGGAATGGAGCCATCATTAATGTTTTCCACCTGTGCTTTTATCATTTCTTACACAGTTAAATTCCACCTTTGTAGTACTGCTCTGTATAGGGACTAAACTTTGGACTGGAACTTTTGTGACCATCACTCTGAAGTCTTCCGCTCTATTTTTTCTTTCTGTCTACAGCTACAACCTGGAGACCAGTACGTGGGATGTGGTGCCCGTCGGCAGCGGCCCTCTCTACAGATACGGCCACTCATTGGCTCTGTACCAGGTAGTGCACCTGTGGCTGCTACATTTCACTGACACTGGAAAATTGTGTGAGGCAGTAAAAGACGAAAATACAATACTGTGTATTTGATGCACGCATATCAGCTGATTAGTAACAGAAATACAATGCACTCCATGTTGTGATTTGCAAATCTAAACGCAGATCACACAAGACAATTAAGTTGCAAATTTCAGTATTGATTCTACATTTTCACCGAAAGTTCAGTTCTGAGCTGAGCTGAACTTTGAGCTTTGTTTGCTGTCCTCCTCATTATCTGTGGGTGAAACAAATACCTGCACAAGTGAACAGTACACAGTCTGTACAGACAACACCTGACACCACCTGATTCAACCAACATCAGTCCACAGACTCTTAATGTCCTCACGTTGAAAAGGACTTCCTGCCAAGTTCCCATCAGCTAGACATAAAATCCTTGTAGCTTCTTTTTGCCTTCCACCTGCATCAGGAGATAGCTCAGTGTATGAGCTCCTCTAAATCCTGACAACTTTACTTTACTGAAAATAAAATGATGCTGTAGCTCATTTGTAGAGAACAATAAAAAATAATTCTAGCCCCAGCGTAGTGTTGGAACGCTCCCCATGTTATTATAGAGCAGAACTGGATGTCACTGATAGCTGCAGATACACAGAGCTTCGTATTAAATGATATTTGTCTGAGCTCAGTTTTAAACAGCACTTTAAGACCTGACAGATGAAAAAGCTGAAAGCAGTTTGTATTTCACTCCATGTAGAAACGTGTGGATTAAACTGTTCAGTTGAGTTTTATTGCTGCTGATTAATTGATTAAATTTTTGACTAAATGATCAAATAAAAACAACAAACATTTTCTAGTTACAGCTTCTCAAATGTAAAAATTTGTTGCTTGTATTTCTGTTTTTGGTTGTTTTTTTTTATTGTAAACTGAGTTTTTGACTGTTAGTCATAAAACAATAAGCTATTTAACGACATAATTGTCTGCTTGATATCATATGATGACGGGCCTCCATCATTATTATTGACATTTAATACACTGATAAATATGGACTTCAAAATATAATCCATATATAATGTATAATTACCTCTTTGAAACATGTTTATGCAGCGATAGGGAGTCATTTCACAGGACTGAAAAGAAAATGTTACACTTTTTGGGAGACCAGCCCATTATTCACCTTACCTGTGAAGAAATGAGAACATCAGAATCATCCACGTGTCCCTTATAGATCACTCACTTCACAGTTCAGCGCATCAAACGATGTCTCACTGTCCAAATACTGGGACACATGCTTATTTTGTGTGGAAGAAGTCATTTAATAGTGAAGGACAGAGGGAGAATAAAGACAAATGTCTCCGTTCTGCTGTGATGAAGGTGAGATTTGATCCGGAGGAGGTCAGTGTGTCCGACTGAAGCCTGGAGAAGATTTATAGGCAGCAGAAACTCTCGGCCTGTTTACTGTACACACAAGTTTTAACTTCAAACCCTCCGTGTAATGCTGAGGGATGAAAGGAATGACTTCACTTCATCACTGCAGTTTGTCGCCTTCTCATGATACCTCTTGAGCACAAAGCAGACATGCATGTTTTATTTTTATCTTAGGCAGTGACGGAGACATCCAACCTGACCTGCTGACTCTTCACCTCTCACCCTTCAGCTTTACGCTGGTATTTTAGGTGACTCCTCAATCATGTTGTATAGCTGCTGCACTGCAGATAGACACATGATAACCTGATGTTTGCATGACAAGCTGCAGGGCTACACTGATGAGGAGTTAAGTGCATATAAGAGCATGTTAGTTTATCATTAGAGACTTCAAGCTGCTATAATCAAGATATTCCTATTTACAATTAATGATATTACTATGTGCCATGTGAAAGGTGAGAAAAAACATGTAGATGATTGAGCTTAAGAGGTGTTGTTAGGTGGATTTTGTTACAACTTGACAGAACCAGGCTAGCAGTTTCCCCTTGTTTCCAGTCTTTGTGCTAAGCTAAGCTAACTGGCTGCTGACTGATTCTTTTTTGGGGGATTTTTTCACCTTTTATTAGATAGCAGAGGCAGAGAGGAAACGGGGGAGAGAGAGAGTGGTATGACATGCAGCAAAGGTCACCGGCTGGAATCGAACCGGTGACGTTGCGGCCATAACCATTCAGCATCTCTTATCTAACTCTTGGCAAGAAAGTGAAGAAGTGTATTTCGCAAAAAAGTCAAACTATTTCTTTAATGGACCCCTGGAGGACTAGCAACCACAGCAGCGGACGCTAATGAGGATCCTCCTTACAATAAACAATAAACAATATGTTTGCCATATCAACTTTATAAGGTGACTATACGTCAAAGTTGTGTTGAACTTCCAAAATAATCAATAATGGGTTTTTAAAAGGGTTTATGGCATTATTTGAGGCATAACGATGAGCAGTGTTTGGAAAACAGGCGCTGACCAATACAAGACAGATATTTATTCACAGCTTGTGTTTAGGAGAGACAAAATTAACTCTGCTGGAGACTCGTGTCAGCTTCAGGTGTAGCTGCTGCAGAATGTTTTCTTGCACAAAACAAGGCCTCCTCTCCTCTAACTGTACATTTTAGCTCAGAGGCCAAATTCTCCATTACCATATAAATGAACAACAGCTCTGAGGAGGTTCTATAAAGGTGGAGCTGCATGGCACACTGGAAGCAGCACGAAAAGCTCAGACAAAACACATACAAACATACTGTACTATCTTCACATTCCTCACAGGTATGCACTTCAACTCCATGATGAAACTGATGAAACATAATTTATTTTGCTGAAGCCTTACATTAAAAAGCATCTCTCTCTGTCTTTTCCCTCGTGTAGGATGACATCTACATGTTTGGTGGGAAGCTGGAGGCGCAGTCGGCCAACGTGACGGACGAGATGTGGGTGTTCAACATCCCCAGACGCACCTGGTCACCACAGAAACCGGCCCCGCCTCCTCCCTACGCCCTGGAGGGGCACACCGCTCACGTGGTGGAGCTGGCCGACGGTGAGCCGGTGATGCTGATCTTCTTTGGCTACTCGCCAATCTACAGCTACATCAACAAAGTTCAGGAGTACAACATCAGTAAGTACACCTGCTGACTCTGCTGTCATCGACTTTTTTTTTCCTGTGGTGATTGTTTAATTGCTTTTTATTGATGGAAGTCGAAAACAGGGGCTCGTCAAACTGCTGACATTTTCCAGAGTGTTGTTCACACAGGTCTTTGTGTGAGTAATACAGACTCGTTGGTATTTTTTAAATGATTTGCAGTTTTATATGTATTCATATTCTTACTCTGAAGATGGACTGAGCAGAAATTGTCATTCTTTATCACTGACGCTGCTCTTGTTGGGATGTTGCTTCATTAAAGTCATCGTTCTTCAGTCAGTTTTGATAATAAGTAATGCATATAACAGTATGACAGCACTTGGCTGCAAGCTTTTAACTTCAGATTTGGGAGCAACCCTACTAGCTGCATATATTAAACACAGACTAGAGTACAATGAAAACACCGCAAAAGCTCTAGTCATGTGATAAACAATTCTTTATATGTTGAACACGCACGTGGCCTGAAGACCACAAGTTGCCTGGAGAAATGCATCTAATCCACTCATCCCACAACCAGAGCTGGCACAGCTCCTCTGGTTTTACCCTCAGCTTCTTCTTTCTTATTTTAGATATCAGGTGAATCTCAGATTTACACCTCAAACAATTCTCTCCAAAAACTTGACATTAAAGTGCCTAAATCGTGTCTGTGAACCATACCTTCTAGAGCTCAAAGTTTAAAAGGCCACTGTTACAGAACCATAGTCAACTTTTCTGGGAAGAGGCAGCAATTTTGAGGTTGAGAAAGTGAAGTCCCGCTGTGAAGCAAAGCTCATCTGTGTACAAAAGTTGGCAACCAATTATTTTTCTGTGGAACGTCTCATCATCAAGGATTTCTGCATGGCTTTCTAATGATGTCATTTAATGTTCACTTTCCAGCATTGCAAGCATTATTGCTGCTGTTTTTAATTGACTTGCTCTTAGTTTAGTAATTTATAATAAAATGTTTGTGCAGTTGCAGTTTTTGCACTCGACACTCTGGGAAAGGTTTGTTTTGTTTTGTATTTTTTGTCTTGCACCTTGGCCCCAGAGAGGAATGTGCAACTTTCAACTTGTATGTGGATGAGTGATAGTTAATTTGAATTTAAACTTGAAAAAAGGGAAGACTAACTTATCTTTTTTTCTTGTAATGTATACTTTAGTATTTTTACCACATATTTGGACACCCACATACTTTTGGTCTGGGTTTTTTTTTTTTGTGATTTGGTCGAGGTCCCTAATTTCCAATGAAGGGAAATCTGAATGCTACAGCATACAATGATATTTTAGTCGATAGTGTGCACCAACTTTGTGGCAACAGTTTTGGGAAGGCCCTTTCTTGTTTCAACATGACAATGCCCCCCGTGCAAAAAGCCAGGTCTTGACTGGCCTGCACAGAGACCTGACCTCAGCCCCATCCAGCACCTCTGGGATGAACTTGAACACATATCGCTTCCCTCTCTTATGCTCTTGTGTCAGAATGGAGCAAATCCCTACAGCCAGGTTTCAAAATCTGTTAGAAAACCTTCCCAGAAGAGTGGATGCTGTTATAGCTGCAGATTGATGCCCGTGGTTTTGGAATGACATGTTCAACCCACAGAAGTATGACATGTCCTCATACTTCTGGCCATTAAGTGTGCTTTTATATGTATTTTTTGTTTCCCTGTTCAGCCAGTAGATGGAGGTGTCACACAGTGTTTCAAACCAGCGGCTGAAATGAGAGAAAACACACACATGCAGGCACCTTCCATTAGACACACAACACAAAGTCAAAGGCAAACGTGTGCAGCTACACAAAGTACACACACACAAACACACATACTGAGTGGTCATTAAGAAGAGGTGGCACCCAGGCCGGAGAGTCTGGGAGAAGACAATGATTAATGAATCCACCATCATTCCCTCACTCTCCTACCTTCCTGTCATTCTGTTTTTCTCTTTTTCTCTCTTTTTCATCACCCCTCCTTCTCTCTCTTCTTCGACACTCTCTCATCTGTCTCTTTGCCTCCCTCCATCTTTTTCCTTTCATCCGCCAGACCTCAGTTTCTGACCCCTTCTGTCATTGCTCCTAGTCGGTCCCCGTCATCTCCTGCTCCTCTCCCTCACCTTTTCCTTCCTCCTCTCCCCTCATCTGTCTATCACTTTCATCTTCAGCCACCTCCACCTCTTCCCTCCCTCCTCTCTCTGAGACAATGTCACAGCGTAAGTCTGCACTGAGCATCATTAGGCTTCAGAGGGAGCGACTAAGAGTCAGTGCGAGCTGGAGATGAACAGAGGGAAGAGAAGCGGAGTGTAAAATATGAGGTAAAAGGATTTAATGACCACTCAGAGAGGCAGGTTCACAGCAATTAGCTGCCAGAGATGAGATAAGCGTTGACCTTCTACTTTCTTGTCGTCTCTTATAGTTGCCCCTCTTTCTATCGCTGTTTCTCTTGTTCTTTCTTGCTCTAAAATTTCTTTCTCTCTGGGCCTGTGTTCTGCTGACTTTCTTTTTCTAGCTTTTTCTCTTTCATTTCTCAGTTCAGTACGGTTCAGTGAAGCTGTCTTAGCATGATGTTTTCATCAAAAAATATGCTGCCAAAGCATGAGTACCAGACCATGACATGATTTTTGAGGCCGATACCGAAACTGATAATGAGATATGAGCTTTTTAAACAAAAACAAACATTTTATTTCACTGTTTCCGATAAGGATCTGCTAAATTTCGTAATCAAAGAATTGTAACCAAGATATATACTGAGTGGAACATTTTACACTTGAAAAATCAATTTGTCAGTGCTCCCTGCTAAACTGTGTAATGGAAACACTATTTCTCAGTGAACTTAAATGCATCTTTTCTGCATTTTTGTACTGTAGAAAAATGTCTTCACTTCTTCTGTGTCACAAACAATGGGCATAGAATACTTTTTCTTCCTCTGTTTAACCACTATTTCTACGGTGACCCATTTCAACAGCCAATTTGGGATTTTTGAAGTCTGTATTTGGTTAAAATATGTCATACAGGGTTTCTAATTTGGATTCAATGTGATGCCAGTTTAAACACTCTTTCTGTCTCTCTGTCTTTTTCTGCTGTCCTTGTTTTTCTCTTTACTTGTATCTTTCGTCCATCCTTGTTTCTTCTTCTTATCTTTCTTTCTTACCTTCGCCAAGGAGGTTATGTTTTTGATCCTGTATGTTTCTTTGTATTTCTGTTGGTTAGCAGAATATCTCAAAACTATTGAATGGATTTCAGTAGAGCTTGGTGGAAAGTTTGGTTTTTTTTTGTGCCAATCGTGCCATCATGTGACTATTTATAACAGCTCTTATGGTTTTGCTAATAGGCAAGGCAAGGCAGCTTTATTTATATAGCACATTTCAATCACAGAGGCAATTCAAAATGCTTTACACATAGGCCACACCCATTTCTGCCTGAAAAGACTGTTCATCATTTCAGATTTTGGGGAAACATGTCTCCTTCAAATTTCATCCAGTCTTCACCAGATTTGGTGTACAAAATATTTGGATATGCCCGAAAAAAGTTTTTTTTGTTCGTTTGATACGTCATGAGATTGAGTTCATTGAGGTGTGGCTTGTTTAATGTAATGTAAACTGCCATAACTCTTAAACACATAGACTGTATATAAAGATGGATGACATGACAGCTCCCCAAAAGTGGAGCCAAAACATCTGGATCGCCCCCTGGTGGCTGGCTGCAGTATAGGTCATAAATCCCGCCCACTCCATGTTAGCGGATGGAGGGGATGTCAAATAAAATGTTCCCAAAGATGGTTTCTGTCATTTTAGGTAGTTCTTATCACACTGTTTCATTGTGTTCATTTCTCTGATAAGTTTGGTTTTAATTAGTTATTTGATGCAATAAAAAGGGGTTGTGATGTCATGATTGACAATTTGGTGTGTACTCGCGATTGGTTCAGGCAGATGTATGGGCGGGACCTCGATACAGACGCGTCGTCCATCTTTATATACAGTCTGTGGTTTAACATATCATCCAATGGCATGCCCATGTCATTTTGATGACAAGATATCAATTCTGAGCGATCCTGCTAAATTCTTGATGGAATTTATAGGTCGTGCTATACAGCAACATAATACATTTAAATGGCTTGAACTCTGTGATCTTTACTCTGACGCATTTGGAATATTTCACAATTCGTTCTTGCACAAAGACCTACAAAGAGTTTTATAGGTATTCTTACAAGTAAAATTATAGCCATCATCAGCCAGTGGGTGTATACAGATTTTTAATGTAGATTAAATTGGAAGTACAAAAGACACATATAGAGGGTTGTATGGAGGCTTTCTAGTTTGTTTCTTAGTTTCTCAGATTTTCGCTCTCTCTGCTCATAACTCATGGTCTCAGGGGTTTACCGTTCCAGAAGACGTTTTCTCAGGCTTTTGAAGTTCCTCCTCCTTTTATGGCTTTGTTTGCTGTGGTGTGTCTTTTCTTTATGGGGCGCTGCTCGGATGATGTAATCCCTGCATGTTTTTAATAAGATTTTCTATGCACCTGAGTTAATTGGTATGCATCACACCGGTCTAATAAAGGGGCGCTTTTAAATTCAATAAACTCTAATTTCCTCTGGCCTCTCTTACTGTTTGGCTCGCTCTCTCCGTCTCCATTCTTTTCTCTTTCTTTTCTATCTCACCTCCAGAATTAAAATGCTTTGCTTTTTTGACACGAAAGTGAAAAGCAGAACTTGCCAAAGCATCAAAAACTTTTTAAGTGATCAACTTTGATCTTTCCGCACGGGTGTTCTGCATTAATCAGACCTCTCTCTCCTCTCTGTGTGTCAGGGGCTAACTCGTGGCAGGTTGTATCCGCTGGAGGGGCGGTGGTCAAGGGAGGTTATGGCCACAGCAGCGTGTACGATGAGGCCAGCGGCTGCGTGTTTGTCCACGGGGGATACAAGGCACTTAGCAACAACAAATATGGCCTAGTGGACCACATGTACCGATACCACGTCCACACGAAGACATGGTGAGAGCACAGAACAATCATCTATGAGTATGTATCTGTATTCTCCGCCAACATGTTGCTGTTGAATAGATATTGATGTCCTGCAGCAACACTGACACCTGCCAAAATGAAAATTGCACTGACATCCATAGTGACCGTACCAGCTGCCTGCATCATGGTGTATAAATCCAGTCATCCATCCTCTGAACTGCCTATCTTGTCCAGGGTTGCAGAGAACTGGAGTCAGTCCCATCATGCACCATTGTTACTTGCTGGGTTTGTTTGTGTGAGAGAGAAGAGTGTTTATGTGTGTTTGTGCGTTTACTCTGTGCTGCATCTAAATACAGTTTTGAGCTGCAGGTGTTGCACCAGATGTGCAGATAAGCTTTTTTACTCTTCTCCTTTATATTCCACTTGTTTTTAGCTCCATTATGTTTATCCGATGGCTGAAGTTATTAGTCTGTCTTCAGATTTTACACTCATCATGAGATCATTAGAATACTTCCACCCTTTTGCTTTTTAGACATTATCTAAATATTTTTTTTCAACCTGTAGAGGAGCATGTCATGTTTTAACTTTTTATTACATTTGTTTTACCCAAGTTTAATTTCTTTTTGTGTTATTTTGCTCATTTTCATAGCAGATTTTTGATACATTAACATTTAACACATCTTAATGCATCAGTAATAACATTCTTAGAGGAGCCATTCTTCACGAGTATATTTACCTTTGACACTTAAGTACATTTTGAAACTAAATCTTTTTACTTGTAAATGTGTGAATGCAGGACTATTTTTGATTTCAAATAAACCTGCAATGATAATAATGATGAAAATAATAGTTATTCTATTATTATAGTATTATGTAATGCAACCTTACAAAGATGATTACAAATACATTTTATGGGAAACTTGTTGCAGGACAGAAAATTGTCGCAGTTCTCACAAACATGAGTGATAGCACAACGCTGAGAAAAAATATGTTTTTTTTGTAGCCATCGTGGTCATTTAACTTGAGCCTTTCACAAATAAAACAGATGCTCCAAACTTAAGTTATACTGCTTATAGAAAGTGATAATTTTTGGTTTCAAAATGTATGTTAACTGTTTCAGAGGAGAAAATGAGCACGCTTGAGTCACAAAGAGAAGACGAGGGTGAGAGTAGATGGATGTGACAGGAGGTCTGACCTCAGGTGACCCCAGGCAGATGGATGGGTGAAAGAGGACGCTCGGCTCTATCAGTCTCTCCTCTTCACTTAGCATACACTCACATGTGCACTCACACACACACATACACTAACGTATGCTCACATGTACATGCACATATGCACGCAACCTGCTGTCTCTCCGTGGCTCTCACTTTCCAGATGGAATTTGTTGTCAGAGTCGGGTGTCACTTGAGGGGGTGGACTTTGGAAATTCCCAGACTGAAACATTTCTGGGCATTCTAGTTATTCACATCCAGCTACAGGCCAACATAAAGATCATCATCTTCTCTGTCAGCAGAAAGCTCCTGACAAGTCTACCAGGGCAGGATAGAGTCCTGTACATGACATCTGTATGTTAGTGGTTCCCAACTGGGCCAGCCTCATTCCTAATTAGTCATTACATCATAGTTCACTACGCTTACTTAGCACCCATTCAATTTTATTTCTCAAAATGAAAACAGTAATGAATGAAAAGTGATTGTTGCTTAAAACCTAATGACAACTGTTTTAACTCACTGTTTTTACCCAGTTTAACAAATAAATAAAACAACAGGGCAATACAACAGTAAAAATCACTTCACTATCACTTCACGGCTGTGTTTTTGTGTTCTTATTCTTATATTCTTGTGTGTATTGGTGTTTTTGTATTTAAGCTACTGGATGCCTAAATTTCCCTCGGGATCAATAAAGTATCTATCTATCTATCTATCTATCTATCTATCTATCTATCTATCTATCTATCTATCTATCTATCTATCTATCTATCTATCTATCTATCTATCTATCTATCTATCTATCTATCTATCTATCTCTCTGTCTGTCTGTCTGTCTGTCTGTCTGTCTGTCTGTCTATCTATGTAAAAGGATAAAATAAGAAAAGTGTCCTTTGTTGTCCTTGATTGTCTTCAATGTCAGTAAAACCAAGTTCACTGTAACTTCCCAAATAGTGGCAAAACGTTACTAGAGTTACTTGTTACTCATATTTCGGTAAGTTGTCTTCCTCTTCCTGTCTTTGCTGTTTATTCAAACACACCACTTCCTCCATGTTTACCCATTGCCTTGACACATTCAGGATAATGTACCAGGTAGACCTAGCTAAAACTAACAGTCCTGCAATAACTCCTACCTTTTTGAAGGTTATAAGGTTTAGTTTTTGGAGGATGTAGTTTGTGCTGCTCTTGAATTGAATTGCATAATACTGATAATATTGTATACTGATAATATGCAGTGTACCCTCATTGATATAAACTGGGGGACCAAATTATATGTCTGCTGTCCAGCCAGAACAATAAAGTGTTTGGGGCACCGTGTAGAGCGCGTACCACGTGTCAAAGTCCGGCCCGGGCCCTTTGCTGAATGTCATCCCCCCTCTCTTCCCACTGCCTTTCATGTCTGTCTCTACTGTCTCTCTCTACTATCAAACAAAGCGAAATGCACTTCCAAAAAAAAAAGATAAAAAAGAGCAAGTGTTTACCTGGGTCGAAACCAGCGTTTCAAAATGCCGATGTCATAGACCATGCAAGAGGGACGGGACTTATCTGTGCATGTTTTGTTGATTAAAGGAATACTCCACTGATAATCTGTCTTTTGACTATCAGCTCCTTACCCCCTGCAGGGCTTGAAAGGTGGCTCTGAGGTTTGCAGCTTGCACCTTCATTGAGGACTGCACTTGTAGTCAGCTTGGATTCACAGCAGTCACTATGGATTCCAGTGGAAACCAGTGGTTTCAAAATGAGTCAAAACATCCAAAGCAACTATTCAAACAACTCCTGCAGCGTAACCCACTTCTCTGCTGTTAATCCATATATATTGAGATATTCCAAACTCTCATAGTCTTGCCACCATACAGCTAACCAAAGCATCATACCAAAGCCTCACTGGAAGGAGTGTATCTAGCAATTTATTGATGAAGTCATGGTTTTTTGGAAAGGGAAAAACAAATTCACAGAAAAAAAGTTTTTAGTTTCTGGGGCTTTGAGTTCCCAGGATAACTTGGACAAAAATAGTTTTTACATACAATAATGGTATTTTAACTTTTGATAGTGTTAGTTAGAACTCTCACTCAACACATAGTAAACTAAAGGATGAGCAATTTAGCAAATTATTTCTCTTATCTGGATCAGTTTTTCCTGTGTTCATCAGTTAAAGGGGCTCAGTGTGTTCCTTTAAGAACGGTCAAACGTCAAAGTCTGGTGGAAAGTCAGAGTTGCTGCAGTAATTGAAGAAGCCACAGATAGCCACCACAGTTGGTCTCCAATATGTGACCTTTGACCTGAAAGAGGTCACACACTGCAGACTGAGACCTCCTACAACGTCTGTGTTGAGTGTTTCTGTAGGTTTTGTGTGTATGTGTGTGTGTGTGTGTGTGTGTGTGTGTGCGTGCTGCTCCCATGAAAGAACAGTTGGTATGAAGGGCAGTCACCACAGGCCAGGTCACACACCCAGACAGACACCATCAATTACATGGCACCATGGACACACATGTTACACATACACACACACATGCACATAACTGACAAATTAACACTTTCCTAATATATCTCACCTTGCACTCTTTTCTCTCTCTCTGTGTGTGTGTGTGTGTGTGTGTGTGTGTGTGCGTGCGTGTGTGTGTGTGCAGGTTGATCCTCGGGGAGAGTGGTCTGGCGCGGTACGTCCACTCTGCGGTGCTGCTGAGCGGCACAGTGTTGGTTTTCGGGGGGAACACTCACAATGACACGTCGCTAAGCAACGGAGCCAAGTGCTTTTCTGCTGACTTCATGGCGTATGATATAGGTAAGAACAAGTCTTAAAATTTCCCCGCTGTGGGACAATAAAGGCTTATCTTATCTTATCTTATCTTAAATAATCACACACATACAGGGAGGCTGCTATTATATTTAACAGCAGGTGTAACAAATATTATATATAGCTCTATCTGCTCATATTGAAACTGTTCTCAAGGACTTATCCCATTGTCAGGATGGTATCAGAGCAAACTGATTTCAAAAGGCTTGCCTCATTACATTAGTATCCATTACTCTTTCTTGTGTGTTTGTTAACAGTAACAATTCTGTTTATTACCAATTATTTTTTTGCATTTTTACCTTTTTTCTCTGAATTTGGAACAGCCAGTTCTTTTTGCACTGCAGTCTTTGTTACTACTAACAAGTGAGGAGAGCCACGTGCCTCCTTTGATACACATAGAGTTGCCAACCACTTCCTTACACCCAACCAGGAGGAGTTTTGTTGACTGGGATGGAGTAACGCTTCACACTATCCCCACACTATCTGCAAGCTTCTTTTTTTTTTATTTGCTCTGGCAGATGCGTCTGACCCCTCTGCCATTCTGACAGATTTCCAGCCGACCTATCACAACCGTTTATCTAATATGGGGTGGGTTTGATGCGATGACTGTACAGAGGAGTGCCATTGAGGCATTTTCATAAACAACTAAGATGGCTGCCACTGATGTGGAGCGTTCTGAATCTGCTATCCTGTCAGTATTAAACAAACTGGACGGTATATTTTCTCTAAAAGAAGAACAAACAACTGCACTTAAAGCTTTAGTTGATAAGAAAGATGTGTTTGACGTACCTCCGACAGGATTCGCTCAAACATTTTGTTGCTCTGATTGGTTGTAGGTCTATCCAATTGTGTCCAGAGGCATTGTGGTCTGTACTTGTTGATAACACCCCTTGGAAATCAAAAATGAACTGAGAGGTTCCAGACTAATTCACATTTGCAAATTGGTCTGGCGATGTCAGGCTAATGATGACCGTCAGAGAAACGAATGTTGTGTTTTTCTGGTGTGAATCAGAATTGTGCAGCGGCAGCATTTGATGAAATGCCCTTAATGGGTGTGTACTGTATGAATAGAGGGAAAGAGAAAATGAGAAACTTAACAGTAACAGAGCCAAAAAACAACAACAAAAAATAATCTTAAAGACAGAATAGTCTGTGAGGAAGAAAACAGGAGTGCGTTAGCATACAGAGACTGCAGTATAGGTAGAGAGTATGGATGATTAAGGATCCCATTACAGGCTACCCAGTTGCGCCATAGACCAGATGGCACGAGAACGTTTCCACCCCTCGACAGGGACAGAGAGATGGAGCGATGAAGGGAGCTTTGGGAGAGGAAAAGAGGGATTACACCAACTCTTCACAGGAGAGAAACAACAGGGAGCAGAGAGTTTAACAGAATGAAGACAGAAGGAGGGGAAAAAAATGAGAGAGATAGATAGTATATGCATGGAGAAAGGAGCTTTATGGTGGAGAGTGAAAGAAAAAAGATGGCTGATTTCTTTATGGGAGGACAAGGAGGTAGCAGAAGCATGCTGGTGGCTCAGCGGGCGAAGCTGCTGCCGTGTCCTTGTAACGTTATGGTGAAGTTACACTATTAATTGTATCCTATAAATGTATGTTGAGGTGGCAGGGTTGCTGATGGTTAGACAGGGTGTCCTCTATGCTTAATTAGTTGATTAATCCATTCATTGATTGACACAGAAATCATTTACTGTGCAAAATGTCAAATATTCCCTGTTTTCAGCTTCTTAAATGTGAGTATTTGCCACTTTGCTCTGTATTTAAATATGTCTAATACCCGAGGGGATCCAAGTGGACACTCTAGCCGCTCTGATCAAGAGCAACATGTGTTGCTGCTCTTTTTGATACTTGCTGTCGATGTTGGTGTTCTCTCTCTATTATGGTGTTTTTAGGTCCAACACATTGCGGATCGGGTCTAATTATCTTCAGTTCTATTTTGGACAGAGTCTGGCTGTCCTTTTATGTTTGGGTCTCCTTTATGGAAATTACCATTGGGTAGGTGTCCCATGGGTATGTTTTGGATTGGGCCCAAGACTTTGTCCCTGGGAAGACCTCCAGGTTAGACAAAACCAGCATTATGAAGTTGTCACCTTAGGCTTCGTGTGATGGACATTTTCACTGTTTCCTGTCATTTCTGTCAAAATTGTCATTACAGCTGCAGTATCCTTCAACCAGACAACATGGCTGTGGTCAAATAGTCAGAAAGATTTATGTCCTATGTCTTTTCCTATACCCTTTTCCTTGAGCTTGATGGAAAACGTCATGAGGTCAAGGAAAGATGTGACGGAGAATTCATAAGGACTTAGGAAAAGACAAAGACACTGGGCCACGTAATTGTGCAACAACGGAGGTTATTGACGTGGGTCTGCCCGGGTCGCTTTAAATGTTGCTGCCGCAAGGAATTGTGGGACGGCATTATCTCCTTTCCTTTGGTAAAGGATGTTCCAGTGTACCATGTGCTAAAGGAGATAAGAAAGGAAGCACTGAAGCACCTTTCCTTAGCATTTAGAGAATTCCACCAGCTGTTCTCATGGCTGCCACTTCCGGGTCATTTCACTCAGTTAGGAACTTTCCTGAGTTAAAAAGATTATTCGACCGCAGCCCAGGATCCCTGCCTGTGCTTGACTATTGCTCTGTACAACCACAGTGTCTCAGGAGTGGTTGATTGAGGATGAGAGAACATACAGTATTTGCTTCTCCCATCAACATTTTCCCAGTTTTTCCAGGAATTCGAAACGTTGACATTTTCTGTCACAATTCAGTTTCACCTCACATGTACCAATAAACTATTGATCCCACCAGTCACTAGTATTAATAAAGTATCAGTAGTATTAGTATGTAGAGTATGTACAATACAGTATTTACCACAATTAATAATCATAAAAGTTGCTCTCCTAGATTTATGTGGATTTGTATTTCACAGAGAATTCGTGATCACTAGTTTGATAAAAAAAAAAAAAGGTCCATTAGTTAGCTTTTTCTGGGGTTTTCAGTCACCAAAGTTTCATACTTAGGTGAAGTGCTGAGCTATTTTATGTTAAGTGAGCAAACTCCATCTGCTGAAGAAGACCTTGAGATGTGGTCAAAAGCTTCAGCAAAAGCTCATCTTTCTTGTCACTCTCTGCTGTAAATTTCATAATAAAGGGAGGATATTGGCGAGATAAAGCAGTGAATGTGAGGAAGCTGATGAAATAAGAGAGCAGAGCATTGACGAAGGAGAGAGGGATATACACAGAACGGGAAAGAAATAAAGAGTAAATGAAGGAGGGATTTAGGGAGAGACGGTGGAAGAGAATTACCTTAAGACAATAAAGGTATGCCAGGATGAAGCAGATAATAAGCTTGTGAGTAAAAGGCAAAATCAAAGGTAATAAACAATAAAGCATTTGTTTACAGAGCGTAAACAACAGTGTTGAATGCTGTGCTTTTTTTTTCGCCCCATCAACACTAGCAATAAATGTGTGAATTTAAATGTCCCTCAACTCTGCACAAACACAGCCCTGTCTTTATAAATATCATCATTTATTCATTACCGCTCGTATCTGCAGATCTGCACAACTTTATTGTGCACTAGCCACCTCTCTGACTCACCACAGAGACACAGGAGGGAGGGAGGGAGGGAGGGAGGGAGGCTAGTGATGGTTGAAAGAGAAAAAACAAAGAGAGGCAGCATGAGTTGGAGAAAGGAAGATACCACAGTGAGAGATGGTGGGTTAAAGACGTTTAAGACAAAACAAAGTCTGACCTGGAAGGGGCAATGAACGGTGCTCCTGCATTTCTGAAAAATAGTTTGTATACGTTAGTTTTGTGTGTGAGTTTTCCGATACATCAAAAAATGAACCTTATGATAATGAAGAAACAAGTTTCACGCACAGTTAGCTATACCAACAAGTACAAAATACATTGTTGGCACCCGCACTCCATGACACATACAAGCGTTTTCCAATCTGATGTCCCAATCAGCAATGCAACGTCATTTACCTGTGCCTACCACCCTCCTTTAAACATCGGATTGACGTTTTTACACTTCATTCTTTGTGCAGATTAAACAAACAAGGTACAACATGTTCATTTGTGAGCTTTAGAGGTGCTGGGAGGCAGATTTTTGTAACTGTTGGACAGATCCAGACTAGCTGTTTTCCCCTGTCTCCAGTCTTTGCGCTACGCTAAGCTAACTGGCTGCTGAGGCTGGCTGTAGACTAATATTTAGCGTACAGACATGTGAGTGGTATTGATCTTCTCATCTAACACTCCGTCAGAAAGCAAATAAGAATATTTCCACAAAATGTTGAACAATTTTTAAAGGTTTGGTTAGGTTTAGGCCCAACCACAGCTTGGTTAAGGTTTGAGAAACACGATGGTTTGGACAGCAGTCTCCTGTGTCAAAGTCTGATGTTTTGGGAACCCATGCAACCACCCCGACCTCCTCCCTCTGTTAACTTTGTTGCTTCATAACAACTTCACACTATTTCCCTCCTTTTTCCCCTTGATGGACAAGAGCCCATCGTTTGCTGAAACAACTGTTGTTTCCTTACCAAAAAGTTTCACATGAGACTGTTGAGGGACTGCTGCTACGTGCAGGGTAATGGTCATGTGGAAGACGCAGACAGCTGAAAGCATGTGTAGGATATTTTTTCGGTGGGACATCCTTCTTGCAAATTGTAGCTGTCTCCCTCTAGAGTCTCCCGAGTTTTATGGACCTTTAGATTATTATGTTGCTTGTCTAATCCACTTTTATGAACCAACAACTTTCATAGTAAAGGTGGAAGTAATTGTGCTGTGATGTTTTTCATGCTGCAGAAAGTACAAAGTGTTGATTTTGTCATAGTTTGCACCCTATCTCCTATCAACAGTCAGTGTTGGTTTCTTTAAATGATGTTCACTGTGGTGATGGTCTTTAGAAAACCATAACCAAGTAGTTTTAGTTTCCTAAACTTAACCAGACCCTCCCCTCCTCTCCTCTCTCCCGTCTCTCCAGGAGATAATGAATTGTTCCACCTGTGGAAGTCACTTCTCACCGTCCCTTGTTTCGTCTTCATTTGCTCCTCCGTTCCTCCCTGCCACTGCGCTCGCTGCGAGTGGAGGGGCTTTCGAGCGCTAATTTGTTTTTGTTTTGCCGCGATAACCTTGGAGGAGCGACACGCCATTATTAGCTTCTCCTGCTCTTCTGCTGCCACACATTAGATTCAGGTCGACACGGAAGGCACTTTTCATTTGGATTTAATTCTCCGTCTCCCCCTCCAGCTCTCCCTCCTCCCCTCAACCCTGCCACCCTCACACTTCTAATTAGATTTGGGGGGAAAATGAACTCTGATTAAAAACGCGGTCTTCTCCAACTTGACACACCACAGACACACACCTACACGCTGTCTGCTGCACACAAACACACACCTGACACACACACACATGGCACAGCCAACTGAAAAGCCCAGGGCAGGCTGGGAGTTTGTTTGGAAGATGTTGGGAGCTGTGATATATTGGAGGAGCAGACTGTGGCTCCTGTTCAAACCTCCTCCTCCTCCTCTTCATCAAGTCCTCCATTAGTGCAGATCAGATCAAACTGTCAATCAACCCGGCTCGCCTGCCTGCTTCGATCTGGACTTGTGATTTCTCTCTCTGTCCCACCATGCATTATTAACACAGATTTTCTCATATCCTGAGAGGAAATTAAAATCTGTGTTGGTGTGTGTGTCCGTGTGTCTGTGTGTGTGTGTGTGTGTCGTAGCTGATAAGTATCTGTTGAGCCTGCAGTTCTTTGGTGGACAATTTGGCAGCGTCAATCTAAGGGTGGTTGGTTAAGGTGTGTGTGTGTGTGTGTGTGTGTGCCCAGTACGGCCAGAAGATGAGATCAAAAGTCACTGAAGTTGTATTTTTTTAATAATTTTTTTTAATTTAGAGGTAAAAGTTTTTAGCTGTGGTTGGAAGTTGGTGTCAGGTATGGTGGGCTTTTGTAACTTCACCATCACATTACAGCCATTGATTCACACATATGAATCAGAACTCCACAGCCGCAAGTTAACAACATTTAACAACAGAAACACTGCATAGCGGCATTACGTGCAGTCACAGACAGTACAAATGCCCCGTTCTTATCAGACCTCCCGCAAGTTTTATGCTGCATCTGTCAATGTAAACACATTTTCACGTCCTTTAACAGCAGGGATCATCATCATCCAGTTAACCAAAGGGCATGTAAATTTATTGCCAGACAGAATGTTAACCTTATATTACAACATTTTGAAACATTTAATGTTTTAAAAATGATTTGCTTCTATAATATCTGCTTAGGAAAACAACAGTATGGTTCAGGTTAAGGAAATACTGTGGTTATGGTAAATAACAACTAAGCCACCTGGATAAAGGAAAGATCATGGTTACAATTTAAAATAGCAAACGTTAGCTGTTGGAGAGTGACATGATATAAACTCTGGTCTATTACAGGAAAGTCTGAAGCGCAACACGCCCATCCACCACCCCGACCCCCACACCCTTACTCTCTGCTTTGCCACATAAAGGACACACTATTCCCTGCGTTGGCACTAAACGTTTGGCACTGAATGTAATTCCTAGGGATACTCGGCTGGGGCTCAACCTCAACCCCCTAAGACATTTCTGACTTTGAGATTTTCTTTAGTTTTTGTTACACCGTCAGTCATTATTTCAGCTGATCACTTTGTCTCCCAGCACGATTGTCTAAATACAGTTTTAGAGCATCCACACTGTTAAAGTTTAAGCTATTGAGTCTAAAAAAATAGCAGAATCAGTCTGCAAACCTGACCATGTTTGTGTGTGAATGCAGAACGTAAAACTCTTCTCAAACCATTTTAAAAAACCCTCGCAGAAACAATACCAAGCATGACCTTGGTGACCTTAATTTTACTTAAATACTGATAGTGATTAACTATAATGGATCCAGATACCACAGAAAAATATAATTTTAAATACCTCATAAGTCAAAAGAACGATTGACATTTAATTCATATTATATGTTGTGAAAATAAATACTTTTAAAAGAAAATTTGCTCTATAAGGAGGATAAACATTCAGCTGCCGTGCCTCCACAGTTAGGATGAGTGGCACTGTTTTCAAGGAAACATTTGTGTGACTTCCCGGTAGTACTGAAGCTTATTTTAAAATGCCAAGTGCCAGAAGTGAAAAATATTAAAACTTTTAGCACCACATGAGCCACATGCTTCTGAAGGATTTTAGTTGTCACATGGCAGCGCACACCTGGAGCCCCTGCTGACTGAAGATTACCTACCCAGAGGTGCCAATTTGATACAGGGCCTTACGGGTTATATTAAAGTACAGCTGCAAGATCTAATAATAGATTTCACAATGATATCACATATTCAAACCTCCAGATTGACTTGAAAACGTGAAAAGCAGCTGTCTTGCAGGTTGTTTAGCGAGGGATTTACCCTCTTACCTTCTTATAGTATTCAACATATGTTATTATTGTAGCGCTCAACTTTTGAAACCTGGTTCTGTTCAGTATAAATTATTATATCAGTCTACATCACTATTTTTTGGTATAGAGCATTTTGCTCCCTGAGTTCTGTCTCTCAGGCAGCCCTTCATTTCCAGGCTGTTCTGTATGGCTCCCAACAAGCTTCACTAATCAAATGCTTTTAGTTATAGATTTATAACTCTGTTTGTGACATTGTTTCAGTTGCTGTTGTTGTTTGCAGTGAAAATGCTAACGTAAATGTTAATATTTTATTTAATGAAGTATTGAATTTAGATGGCATTTATTCAACTCCATTACCAGCCGTAACATTGATATTGGACAAGTCTGCACAACCCCAGATTATGAACAATGGCAAAGGTTTGGGCTATGACAATGTTGTTGATAATATCCATGCATGGCCATTACAGCATGGTTGAAGTAAGAAAAAGAAAAAGCCAACATCAATTTTCAGACTGTGACAGAGCGTGAACTCTGGTCTCCAGCATGAAAGTCAGACATGCATGCATTGGACCTAAACTGTACGTTGTTTAATTGCACAGATGTATTTCAACTTTAAGCTCACGGTTAGGGCAAGTGTTTATGGTTTATGGTCTACATATCCTGGTGAAGCACAGCCTGAAAAGCTGTACTGAGGGAACAAATGCCCCTGTTCATACAGTTCCCACCAGCTGCAGTATTACCAGGCTTCAGTTATGCTTGATCGTATCAGTCACTCTGGTTCGCATGTTAATACGACTGACCTTTAACCCCTGCTAGTGATGACCTCATTGCTCTTGGTGTTGATTAGAACGACCCCCCCATCCTCTCGCCGTGTCCTCTGCCGCATCCCTGGCTCTTAAACAAGCGCTCCCAATTAGCATACCACTTAACGAGGTCGTTAGCAACCTGGCGTCCCCCAGTCCCCAACTCTACCGGCTCAACGTTTACACTCAGGGAAGGCTCATCTGGCTAAATGGCACATTTACACTAACACACCACAGAGTCACACACACACACACACTCAGTCATTTCCATATTAATACAATGGGAGCACGTAGGGGTCATTAAAACATTAGAGAGTTGTAAAATCCAAATAGTAAAATACACAGAGCTGATAGCTCCAATGAGAGAGAGAGAGAGAGAGAGAGAGAGAGAGAGAGAGAGAGAGAGAGGTACTTTATGATGATATTTGATGGTATGAAGTTTTTAATGCAGTCATCTCCCATATTATCTTCCCTATCTTCTCCATATCACCATCCTTTGATGTGAAAAGGTTAGGATAATGACTTCTTAATCCTCCTGATGAAATTAGGGGAGGGGGTTGAACTGTGGGTCACCCTCCTTTCCTCCTTTCTTCTAACAAGCAATAACTTAGGTACTGGTGGATAGTGTGTCTCGTCACTCTTTTCTGAATTACAATTGTATCCAAAAATAAGATGAAAATAACATCAAACAGTATACGCGTGTTTTTTGTCTGGGGCTGTTTTTCATGGTTTAGGCTATGACTCTTATTTCCAAATACGGGAAATCTAAATGCTACAGTGTATAATGATATTTTAGACAATAGTTTGCTTCCAACTTTGTGGCAGCAGTTTGGGGAAAGCCCTGTCCCGTTTCAACATGACAATGCCCCCGTGCACAAAGCCAGGTCCATAAAGAAATGGTTTTCCTGGTTTGGTGTGACCGGCCAGCAGCCCTGACCTCGACCCCATCCAGAACCAGTGAACACCAACTGTAATTTACGCCTGGTGGAAAGCCTAAAACCAGAAGAGTGGAGGCTATTATAGAAGTGAATTAATGCCCAGCAATCACATGTTGTATTGGTGTGGTATTTGGGTGTCCACGTACATTTGGCCATAATTTTTAGCTGCAAATGATGTAAATGGGTAACGACTGAATCACACGTTCACTGATTTTATATTACTAATTGTATATTCAACATGAATGTCCTGATGTTTACCAGAACATACATAACACACTTATATACTTACTAAACTACTATAAAACTTTGTCTCCATTCTCAAAGGACGTTATTTGAAGAAGAAACACAACGTGATCACCTTTTAACTGCTGAAAGTTGTAATGAAGATTCGGCCGTCTTTCATTTTTATTAACTGGTTCATAAATGCCTGAATGACTGATGTATTGGAGTTGCTTTTACCATAGCCACAGAAAATACTCCAAAATGTAATCTCAGGACACAGCAAATATACAGTAGTTGTAATCAAGACTTTGATCAGCATTATAAATACCTTATATTATTTTATTATTACTAAACTAACTGACCGTTTATCCTTCAGTCAGTTAAACCACAGTAGCCAAAACATTTTTAAAAGATGGATGATGACTTTTAGTATACTTGTTTTGATTTCTGTGGTCAGTTGCCATGTTGTACTGTAGGCACAGTAAATTTAAGGCAAACACGCATTATCAGTCACTGAGTAAATAGGTGGTTAATAAAATTAATTAATTTTGCAGAGGACAGAGAAGCTGCATCCAATCCTCTTCCTCACCGTGTCTCATTTCAGACACACGCGCTAACAAACACACAAAGCTAAAGTATTGTATTTAGATATTTGTGTATGTGTGTATACTTCTCTTCAGCTTGTGATGAGTGGAGTGTCCTCCCGAGACCAGGGCTGCACCGGGACGTCAACCGCTTTGGACACTCTGCCGTGGTTAGCAATGGGTGAGTACTGTCCTTCAATACTAGTTAACTGTAGTTCATCACTGCCAAAGTGCATCATGGGAACATTTCTCCCCTCTATAGAAAATCACCTCTGAATTTGCTAGAGATTTATTGCCTTGCTTACGGACACTTCAGCATTGTACTTGCTAACACTGATGTTCAAATCTGGGTAAAACTGGTACATAATCTACTAAACTACTCAGTTACAGTTATGAAAATAAAACCCATCTATTCACAATGCATTATTCCTTGGCGCATTTTTACATTTCCTTGATGTCTTCCTGCAGTGTCCTCTATGTTTTGGAAGCACTGCCAGCCTTCACTGCTTTTCCCTTTCACAGGTTATGGTTTTGTTGTGTAGATTGTTTATGGATTGATCTCTTTATCTCAATGTTATATTTAGTTTCAGCTGTCACTTCTCACTCTGCTGGCTTCTCTGAAGCTTCTGTTTAGAAGCTTGTGTGTGTCTTTCTGTCACCTCACCTCTTGTCAATATGTGGCTGTTTCTTCTGCTTCACTCTCTCAGTAACTTTCTTTACACCTTCTATGTATAGATACAGTGTATATATGCACTGTGTATTTCTTTTTATTACCTCGAGAGCTCTATTTATACCTTTGCCTTTTTTGAATCTGTATCTCTGTATTTCACCAGCTTCATTCACACAGAAAAGAAAGATTGTCAGTCCAATTCTTCCACCCCTATGCTGTGGTTTCTATAAGAGTCTGAGTGTGGTTTTTGAATCGCTGTATTGTCCGCCTGCAAGACATTCACACTGTCACTTACAAAGAGACAAACCTGCACAAGACTGTTTAAAAAGAGCAAAATAAGGAAACAGCCGCTGTTGATGAACCCTGCATTCCTCAGCCAATGTTCTCATGGTGATTCATTTTTTTCTTAAACTCATGAAAAACTGTCCAAATGTAGATAACCTGATATCATATATCAGTTTCTTAGAGCTTCTACAATATAGTCTGATAACAGATCAGTCCCTTCCAATCAAAGAGTGCAGGACATTTTATAAGTAGCTAAAATATCAACAAACCCCATAATTCATCAGAAGCAACACTTACTCAAACCTAAAATGTTTGCGGCAAAAGTTCCATCATGAAGCACAATGACTTATTGCTGAACTCAGAAATAATGGTCTGACCCTTTAACACCATTTACCCAGCAAAAAGTCAGCTTTGAGCACAAAAATGTCAGCTTTGAACTTCAAAAGGCCAGCTTCAAACCACTTTTCCTTCCAAGTCCCCCCCTCCCAAAACCAAAGTTCAGCTTTATTTTTGAAAGGTTCTCCTGCTTTCTTAACATTTCTTCATCTGTCTTCATCTCTGCAGACATTTCTTGTTTCTTTAAGACTATCACTCTCTTGCTGTAACTTTTGCTATGTCACTTCCTTCCACAGCTGTATGTACAGGTTTCTGCTGCCCTTGTATTTCTGTATAATCAATCCTCTCTGTATCTTCTTCAGCTCCATGTACATCTTTGGAGGTTTTTCGGGCCTCCTTCTGAACGATGTGCTGGCCTACACCCCTCCGTCCTGCCAGGCCTTTTCTAACCCAGCTTTGTGTGCTGCTGCTGGGCCAGGCCTTCGCTGTCATTGGCTCAAAAGTAGATGTGTCCCCTGGGAGCCAAAATCACCCGAGCACATTGTTCCTGCTCCTTTTTGCCCTACACGACCCGGTACGTTACATTGGAGTCCCGTCTGCCCAGCTGATTATTTGCCATTTGTCCGTGTCTCTTCTTTCTTTTTCCCTAAATATTTTCACTGTCATGTCAACATATTTTCCCTGAAATGTACCTCACAATCACACACAAGTGCTGCTGCCAAAAGAGCAATTTTTCATGAGAATAATAATTATTCTAAATGATTTGGCTTCTGAAGTTTGTTTGCATACCATAATTATAGTAACAGAAGGTCAATGCTGCAGCAATTACCTCATTTTGAAGTAATTAGGGTCAGTCCGAATCCTCCACCTCCTCCCCCTCATCTGTCTCTGCCAGATGTAGATGCAGTAGCTTTTCCAGGTACTCTGCTTCAGGCAGCTCACTGCAGGTTTAAATCAAAAGCAATCATGCAAATGGTTGTACTTTCAGTTTTAAATAGAACAATAGTACACATGGATTGACTGCCTTAAAGGACCATACCAGCGGTTTTTCATGTTTAAGCCCATTTACTACAAATCATCTATACTTTACATACATTTTATATCATATTTTACATTTTTTTATGTTTTGTTCCAGGCCTCCATTGGTTTAAATTTGCTTCTGTAAAATATTAAATTAAGTTAGTAGATACTTGAAATCAGTTAGTAGATACTTGAAACTTAATGAGATAATAAAGTGCAGACCTTTCAAATCAATCTAGAGTTAAATTGCCTTACCACACAAAACATATGTAACAAAAATTCACCCAGAAACAACTGAAGTCAAGAGTCTGCTAGTTGATTTTCATGCTTTATGGAAATAAATGGAAACCAATGGCTGACTGGGACAGTTCAAAATTCTAAAATTGTATGAAAGTGGTTGGTAAATTGTTGCTAAAAATGTTAAATAGAGATTTGTAGTTACGGAGCTTTTGTAACTAAAACAAAACCAACAAAACAACATAGGAATGGTCTTTTAAATGTCTATCAGAAGCACGATGGAAGTCTGACAGATTAACATGTCACAGATCAGCCTCTGCTTTAATCTCACGTTTATTATCTAAAAACTACAGCACAGAATGTATAAATGACCAGAGTGAAATAACGCTGCATGACATAACAGTCTTTTCCATATGTAAATACCTTTTAATCACATCCAAACATGCAAATTACATGTTAGTTTACGCTTCATGAAAGCATTACTCGTGCGCACATGGCTGCCACATGAGTCTGTTTCCTGACAAATACCAGATATTTAGAAAAAAGTGCCAGATGGACATTCCAGTGCTACTCCTGCTTCTCAGACTGATGCAAACTGACTCTGACTTTTCACTCCTTTGCACATCTTGACACCGACATCGACAACTCTTGTTAGCCAGATATGATTAGTGGCGATCGATCAGCGCACTCTAATCAGAACTGAATTCCCAGCAGATGAATAAATCTTTTCTAATACAGCAAGAAGTGAGAAGTAAAATCTCTTGAAAGGCACATCTAGGAATGCAACACTTTACTTGTCAAAGAGCCTTTATAGGACAGCTGTGAACTGAAGAGCATTAAGTGTGGACAAGGGATTACACATTATATGTTTTTCTGATATGCAGTGTTGAATAATAACATAATGTCTGTTACTGAAACCACTCACGCACATGCTCCATGCACTCAATTAGCATTCTTTCCTTAATAATCTTGCTGTGATTCACCCCTCAATCTCTGACGAGGGAAAGAAAAAGCTTTACTACATTATTATAGCACTGCACAACACACTATAGCAACAATATAACCTGATCTACTAAATCTTTATGTGTGTGTGTGTGTGTTTATGGTTGTGTGCGCTCTCTTCCAGACAGTACAGACGAGCAGTGTTTCCGATTCTCAGACTGTGCGAGCTGCACCGCCAACACACGGGGTTGTCAGTGGTGTGAGGACAGGAAATGCATCTCTGCCTCCAGCAACTGCACCGTGGTGAGTCTTCACTGGGTATCTGTGGAGCAAGACTAACTGTAAAAAAAAAACCCTGCTAGCCCCTGAGGCTGCAATGTTCATTAGACCTTATGATAGAAGTGTTCGATGGAACAAATAACATACCGATGATTTTGTTCATCTTAGAGCCATTCCACTAGGAAAAAGTGTACAGTTTGTTCCTTGGGTGGTGCTAGAGGGAAGGTCATAAAGTCAAAAGAGGTTCATCTGTGGAGCATGAATGTGCTCTGTAAATTTCATTGCAATCTGCCTATTATTTTAAAAGAGGTGACATTTTGGCACATAAGGGGCCCTAGAAGAAAGCTCATGCAGTGTCCAAAATGGAAAGGGCACATTCTCTGTGGAGAACGCATAGATTTATATAGGTTCATTATCTTTATCCTCTCAAGAATGTTAAAAATTCAAATTCAAAAGATAATATATTTTAGATGTAATTTAAGGTTTGTGTGATTTATTTTAATAACTTTGTCTCAAAGAGTTTTTGTACATTTTGTACTTTTGCTCATTTTGTTTTCTCTCTGTCTCTTTCTCTGTTTTTACTCCCAACCCTGCTTTCTCTGTCATTCTTTGTATGTGTGTCTGCATGTTGCTTTTGTCTCTGTTTGTGTGTGCTTGGCTGGGTTTTAATATGAATCTGTGAATGGATCTGTGTGTGTTTGTGTGCGTGTGTGTGTGTGTGTAGCTGACTCTGGAGCTGGCCCAGCAGCATGGCGGCGCTCTGTCTCCCCCACCATCCATGTTGTCTGAACATCAGCTGAGCTTGTGGAAGCACGGAGCCAGAAGGAGGGGACATGTGTGTATTATGTGACACTTGACACTTCCTGTTAGACTACAGGTCAGGTCGCATCAGGTTAAGGTCAGAGGTCAGAGCAGTCCTTTATGTTATATGGAAATTGGGGTGAATCTAAATCCAAATTTACATTTAATTCATGTCCTTTATCCTTTTCTAGCAAACGTTAATTAAAAACGGTGCTAGAAAAAGGAATACCACGCTGTTAAGAGACTTCAGGCCTTTCTTTGGTGCGGAACGCAGCGCTGCACCGGTGAATGGTATTTTCGTGGGACACACTATTTCCCCGACTGTGCCAGCTTGGTATATTGGTGACTCTCCGTGCGCCCTCGTGGGAGGACAGGCGAGCCAATGGGTTCATGAAAATAGAGCCCTTCGACTGAACCTTCATTAAGTGATATAGAAAATCTGTCTTCACTAATCAAAAGCTAAATAAAGTAAATAATGCAATCATTAAGACATCACAAAGGATCATAAGACACTGTCCCTGCTCTGAGCAGCTAAACATATACTATGCATGTATTAAAAGGAATATTGTCTTATGAAGCTAGGAACCACTCAGAGGGCACATACAATTGTTAGAATCTAGATAGTAGAGAAAGCTAAAATAAGTGCAGTAGTTCATTAGAAAATAGAGAAAATATGTTCAAAAATCAAATAATCAAAATACTGAGAAATCCTTTAAAAACTGGATCCAACCCATGAGCTAAAAAATTAATTAAAATCAGTGACCTCCTGCTAACTAACAAAGAAATCTGATGAAAAAAAACAAAAAAAGGTCAAATCAAATCATGTACATACAAAAATAGTAGAGGTCAAGATGGTGATATTAACATAGTCAGCTTAGCCTTTAAAAACAGACAAAGATTATAAAGATCTAACATCCTTTTTCATTCTTTTGCAAAGGATGGGTCTGTGTTTTCTCAGGCAAGGATTGACACATTTTTGACACATTACTGACATATTGTCAATTCACTTCTTCAGGAAACTTTCCAATGAAAAAAAAAGACTGTGTCAATAACTTCCTACAGTCTGTCATCATTTCTGAGGAGAAGAACCAGAAACTTTTTAAAATTTCCTCTGAGGTTTCAGACAGGTAAAGTTGTACATTCCTTTGAGAAGAACCAGCATGAATATCAGGTTTGTTCTGAGGTCTTAGATAAAGTTGTAAAGTTGAACATTTGCTGTAGTGTAAGTGAGATGCACACAGCATATAGAATAAACACAACTTCAATAAAAAGTCCATCTCAATATAATGTGTCCCTCATATTGATTTGTCTTTTCACTCTGCATGTTCTGTTTGGCTGTTTGATTCCCTCAACCATTGCACTTTATTCATCTTCAGCTTTTGTTGCACATTGTATCGATTCCTTGTATCGTTTATTACATTTACTGTAAAAGAGGACACCGGTGAAGTTGAACTGGACTGATATTGTTTCCTCTGTGTGTGTGTTTGAAGTCGGTGAGAGACCCGTCCAGGTGTAAGCGCAGGGAGGAGCAGGAGTGTTTCAGACTGGCCAACTGCAGAAGCTGCTCCCTCAACGTCAACTGTCAGTGGGATCTGCAGCAACAGGAGTGTCAAGCACTGCCTGGTGAGGACACACACTCGTGCACACTGCGAGAACAAGTACACACCATAATTAATTTTTTAGATTGTGTTTTTGGGCAATTTGCCTTTATTTGACAGCCAGTAGGGAGACAGGAAATGTAGGGGGGGAGGGAGGGATATGACATGCAACAATGGGAACCGTGGACGTTGCGGTTATGTGGTACGCGCCTTAACCATTAGGCTATGACCATCATGAATGCACACAGCAGTTGCACACATATTTTCCTACTTAAGATTTCTGTGTCTGCATCAGATTGCACAATAGCAGCCTGGTAATGGCCTGATCCAACTGATCCAACAGACGTGGGGACCATGAGAACGAAAAGGAGCGGCATTTTATTTATTAAGTCTTCGCAAGATATTTCTTTCTGTCTTTTTTTTTCAGGATATTTCTTAAGGACAGTGCTCAAATTAAATTCATGAGCCTAATTTTATTCAGATTAATTCTTGTGAGAAAAACTTTTTGCGACTTGGCACCTGTGAATTGGATCCCTGAGCTGCTTCCTGAGGCACGTTGAGGCTTTATGCACCAAAAAATGAACACATAGAGACTTACATAAACAGTTTCACAAATAGTGTGGATCTTTTTGATTACATATGTGATATACTGTTGACTGATTTGTTATTAAGAGTCTGACACTGTTACCTTCACAGTCTTTCTGACGATTATCATCTCTGTAGTGAATATATTTATTGTTCGAAGCTGTTGAAGGAGTGCTGTGTTCTGTTAATCATACAGTGCAACACACACAGCTGCAGAGCGTTTGCATGTTCCCACACTAACTGGCTGCATATTATTAGCGGTCTTCACAAATAAACACTCTCATACATCCATGCAGGCATGTACACGGAGAGGATTAGCTTACATTCATGAGCACACACTTCAGAAACATGCTCTGCACTCAGCTGCAAAGGGAAGTAGGCCAATTAGAAGTGTTTACTGGATGTCCTGAATATGGGTCCTTGGCTAACTAACAAACTTGAGTCCACAAAGTCCTGCATGCTCCGCTCTGCTGTGGAGCCTTTAGCTAGAGCTGCTCTCGGTTTAACTTTGGCACTAGCATGACTAAGGGCAAATGAAATACCCCTGCTTTTTGAATCCACAAACGATCCTGTTCCGTGCTGCCAGCTAGCTTGCTCTGCTATGTGTGGGAAGTTTGCAGTAGCTGTAAGCAGAGGCTGGTATTGTGTGCTCCCTTTCTTCTGTTCACATGAAGGCCCTGTAGCCTGGTACATAGCCTGCCCCTTCGGTTTGTTATGAACTGTTAGCTGAACTGTTGTTCAGTAGAGGTAAAATAGTGTAAATTTGAGCATTGGATTATTCTGTGGTCGTCAAATGAGTTCAGATTAAACCCCAGTCATGGATCCTGATGTTTGGCCTTTTGACCCCATTGACCTTCCTACAAAGAGCAGTGTTTGGTCTGGGTCCAGGACAATGTTTAGTCCAGTTTCCACCCCTGCAGCTTTGCAGCTGTGAGATTTTAGGATGTCCCATTTATATTTTTGTGTTCAGCAGGGGTGCTTCCAAGTGCTATCATGAGCACATACTGCTACATACTATATTCTCTTTTTCAGACTTCATATTGGTTTACTATCCAAATATTGGGGACATCCATGTGCATCAAAACAAATCCTTGATATTTCTGTTTAGCGTTGATACAATCTCCATAATCTGCTCTGATTGGGCAGTTATTTTCTGACTTTTCCATTATACTGGCACGCAACAAAGTTTATTTCCTGTTGGATTTTAAGTTGTGAAAAGCTCCTAGCTTGGCAGTATATTTTCCTCACAATATATCTTGTTGTTATTGTCGAGAATTGGGAAGCCAGAGGCAGCTACGATCTACGATCATTTTTTCCTCCAATTTGTTGAAAGCTCGTTGGTGTAGTGGAGAGGAGTAGAAAGTGCTTCTGGTTGTTCCGACGACATTTGCATTAAGTTGAAACTTGCTCAACTCTCCCGTGACGCACCAATGAGACTTTGACTCTTTGTGGTTCAGTAGAAAATGACTAGCATACTGTCTCTTCTCCAGTCTTCAAACAGGAAGTAACAGTGCAATTTAGGACGAGGCCTTTCAGAGGGTCACTGGCCACACTGATGAAATTCGTATGATTGTGTGTGTTTGAGTCCATTAGTGAGACGAGGCACACTGTATTTTCTGTGATTTTCTGTCAAGATACATTTGCAGTAACAGTGTGGCTGAGATGAACTAGGGTAATGGAAACTAGCTCCACAACCATGGCAGCTGTGGCCTTTTCTTTAGACACCATGTTATGACTAATTATTCTAAATGGCCTGACATGTTTATCTCTGCTTTTACACAAAGACCGTAACCTAATCTATCTATTTATTTTTGTACTCCTCCTTTTCTACCCCATTCATCTGTCTTTCTCCTCTCGTTTTGGCCAATTATTGCCCATTGCTATTGCTTGGGGGGAAAAAAATAAAGAAAGCAGGTATTTTCTTTTCTGTAGCATGAAAAGGTTGGCGATGGAAGCCATTATGGGCATTGTGAATGTAATCAGTCCTGGAGTCCAAAATAAACAGCGGTGCTCAGTTGAGGCAGAATGACTTTTTCATCTCTTTCATCTTGGCTAATTGAACAGCCTCTCTTTTTTAGTCTTCTACAAGACGCCACCAAGTGACCCTGATAACGACAGTGAGTGTGTATATGCGTTTTTACGGGTGAGTTAGTCTGCCACTCGTTGTTGATAGACTCTTCAATCACAAGAGATTTCACTTTTCTCTATTTTTAACTTCTGGGAATTATTTTTGTCACTGATGAGTCAGGACAGTAAAAAAACAAGAGTGTGGTGCTTTGAAGAAAAACAACAGCATAAATCAACAATTACATCAGCCTCTAAAATCAGTCCAATAAGATGTATTACCTATCAACCACATTATCCAGAAATATTTCTCTTAGAAATGTTCAATCATCTGTTGATACTGGCAGTTAGTTTGTTTTCTAGGCCATCACATCAACTTTAAATTCCAGTGTCATTCCCATCTCATCCACTAGTTGCCCTCAGTGACTTTCACCTGACTGTCCACCTACCTGCACACCTGCTCCTCATTACCTCATTAGTCTCAGTGTATGTCCTGTGTTTGTTTTTAACAATCCACTGCCTTCCTACCTTTGCCTTTATTGGATTGTTTGCTGGTTCTGTCTGCCTACCCGCTGATTAATGAAGCCTGGTTTACCTCGACCAAGTAAACATAGTTGAACCCCTCCTGCTGTCTGAGTCACACTAAATAAGGGTAAACGTGTCTTGATGCTTCTGTGTTGTCTGGCACGGTCTAAGTTATTTTACTTTAAGAGTATTTCTTACAGTGGTAAAGACAAACAGGCCAATATCTGAAACTTGATAGACGTTCAACACATCCATGCTAAATGTTATTGTGTTAACTGTAGCATTCTAATCATTGGCTAACTGTTGACCTGTTAGCATTATAAGTTGGTATGGTAATATGATAACATGCTGAACATCAGCTGTTGACTTTAATATTACAAGTTAACATTAGCATGTTTAAATGCTAACTTTAGGCATCATTATAAGCCTAAGTGCTAATCTTTATCTTGTAACTATATCAGTCAAAGTTAACAGTTTTTACCCCGAAATATGTCAAATCTAGCAAAGATCTATGTTTTCTGGTGTTTAATGAGCATTAAGGAATTACAAGGTTGCCAGCAGACTATAGACTTTCACTGTAGTCTTGTGTTTTCATGCTATCTGAAGAATTAGTGTTAACAGATGTAGTGAAGGTGTATTGACTGTGTGTACCTTTTTGTGTGCAGGCCAGCTGTGTGGGGAGGGCTGGCACCACGTGGGGGAGGCCTGCCTGAGGATCAACTCCAGCAGGGAGAGCTATGATAACGCCCAGCACTACTGCAAAAACCTGGGGGGAAATATTGCTTCTTTGCTCACAGACAAACAGGTCAATTTTGTTCTGGAAGAGCTACAAAAATACCAGCTGCAAGACAAGGTGGGTGGTGTAAAAAAATGAACAAATAAAAGAAATGTGACTCCTGCATGCTAACAGTGTTGGTAAAAGTGAATCATTATTTTCATCTCTCCTTATAACATTTCTGTGGCTATTTACACGCCATTGTGCTGCAGGTCATTTATGATATAAAAGCCAAACTTCAAACATGTTTGGTAGGATCACCCAACTACTAAAGTAGTATGAAAGCATACTACATGTGTGTCTATTTGTGAATGGAAGTTCCTGACTGGGCAAAGTTGCACTTTCAGATCAGTGCATATGCTAATGTTGCCTTTGTTCTTGCGATTATTTAACCTGAGAAGCTGGTTTGTAAACATTATAACCCTTCCTACTAATGAGGTCTTTTTAAGTACGAAATTCCCTCTTTGTGTTACTGTCCCTCTCAGCAGGGAAAGCATCTTTGGAAATGCAAAAAAGGGAATTTTGTACTCAAAATACTTTAAATTTGGGAAATACCCACTTGATTTCGCTAACACACTCTGCTGAAGCCTAGGTCTCGGCTGAAATTTGGAATTCATTTTCATAAGGATGTGATTTATGTGTCATTTATCGCTTTCCTTTTGACTCGAGTTGGTAAGGAACCGCTTCAGGGCCAGTATGGAGAGGAGGTGAATAATTGCAGCTACCAGTAACTCTTTGAACGTAAAGTATATGACATTTGAGCATTGTATTAAGACAGACTTGAAAAAAATCTGAACCCATCCTTATATAATATAAAATATATTATAAAATACCTGTATATTATAAAATACCTGTATTCTATCAGGCTCGTTTATAATTAAAGTATATAAAGAAACAAATGCAAATTCTTCAATGTGTCTGTGGCAACGCCATATACATAAATATAGTCTAATTAAAAAGCTGCAATCAAATGTAATTTTATTTAAAAACTTTTTTTTTAAATAATATTATTTTAGAGATTAAAGTACTGTAATGTCCTGCTGATTAATGTGGACAACTGGACTTATGTGCAGTTCCCCAGCATTCATTATATAAAACTGCTTATATGACATTGTGATTTATTATAAGACGCCAGACACTGTTACCTTAACATCATAAATATAAAGTTATTTATTATTAGATGCCAAGTAATGAGTGGTCTCAAGATCATAAAAATTGAGTTATTTAAGTGTATAACAACATTTATTTAATGAAATAACCCAGCAGCGTGGTTTGCTGTTTTCTGATGATATCAAATATGTGAAAATGTTTAATGTTGAGCTTTTACAACACAACTCTTCTGGCTTTGATATTGAGACTAATATTCACATTAAGACTTGTCAAAAAATATTTTCACAGCACCCTGAGGAGTTTTGATATCGCCAGGTACAGAGGAGTGAAATTTCTCACCAGGATATTTCTGATGTGACTTCTTTTTTTATTTTTTACTCTACCATGGAGTCAAGGCATAAAAAATAGATAATCATTCTTAGCCCACCATGAAGCATAAAAATCAGCTTCATCACTTTTCATCGTAGTAAACCCAGATGAGTGACGGGATGTGAACGTTTTCTGTATATACATGTGATTCTTTGAACGGCTGCTTTTTAATGAGCCGTTGACCTGATCAATCTCCTCTTACACAGACTGAAATGTCGACTTGTAGTGTTTATTGTGGAAAGGTCATTTGAGACCCTGACGTGTTTGACCACACACAGACAGACTTTTTGAGAAATGTGCAGTGTCAGGAGAAATGTGAGCAAATATTTGAACACTGTTAATTGAAAGAAAGTGTGGTTATCTTTCTTCCTCTCTGTCTTGTTGAAAAGTACCTGCTTTTTTTAATCTATCTTTGATGTTTTAAGGTGATGATTCTAAATCTCTTCTGCTATCATTCCACTTTTTTTGAGATAACATCAGCATACGTTTACTTTCTATGCAATTACCACATACCACCCTGCTATCAGACATGCAAGAATACATACGTACTATAGTGTAAATGCAGTAATAGTTTGTTTTTCCTTTCACAAGCTCTTTGTGATCCTGAAGTTTGAAGTTTAAGCCTTTTGCATGCTTTTAAGAAATAAATCGCAGCTGTAGGAAAATAAAACTCTTACCATAACAATTCATAATCATGGTTGGCCATTAATGTATTAAACAAATCACACTTGTTTTGTCAGCAGATAATTCAAATGTTCACTGAACTACACTTCTACCAGCTTCTATAATTAGAGTTCCTGCTTTTATAACAATTAGTCATTTGAAGAAGGTTTGATTTAGGATCCACTTTCATGTAAAAGACAACATTATGTTTGTTGTTCACAGTTACCAGCCTTCTGACTTCTCCTCTTGGCAAAGGGAGACTACTATGTGGACTCTGCTCCAGCTCAGCTGTTAATTTTATTATTATTATGGAGGGGTTTTTTTGGCTCACACATTGAGTTATTGTTCTCGTTATAATGTTTTTTCCAACATTTCTGGGCCACTGTCCCTGTGTACATGTGAACTGCATACAATTAGGTCTCATTATTTTCCCTTTTTTGTGTCTTTTTAAAAAAACAAAACAAAAAGAAAAGAGTAGTATGAGAAGTTTATCAGGATTCATTTTGCTCATTGCTGTTTTAAATTTCCCTTTAGCGGCTCTGGCTGATCTGCTGCTTAAATCACTGCAATTTCTCCCCATTTTTCCATTCTTTCTGTTACTGGGAGGATAGTTTGACGTGAGCTCTGCTATGTTTGGTTGTTGAGTCTGTGATTTTTCTCAGGTTGACCTCGCATCTAAAATGCCGCTGCTTGAAAACTGCAATCGAGCTTCTATATTTTGTTCATTCCGAGGATGAAAAGCCACAGCTGAAAAGCCACAGCTTCGTTAACAGATCCAGACTGATTGTCCTCTCTTTAGTAGAAAATACTACAGGACACAAAAACACACACTTCTCCTTGGGAACTCCCAAAAGCATTGTGGGAAAAGTGAAATTAGATTCTGTAGATACTTTGACTGTCAACACCAGTGTAGCAATACTGAACATTTTACAGTTTTCAGAGGAAATGTGGAAGAAATGTTGCAGAAGCGTTTGGACCGATCAAAGAGCCAGTGCCAGAAAATTAGACCAATCTACAACATATCTTAATTTATATGGTGTTCATTTGAAATTAAGACACATAACCAGCAAAGGAATCCTGAAGCATATTCTCAAATTTAAAGGGAAATAACAGAGAAAGTGTAAATCGGGTATAATGCATGCAATCTCCTGCTTTTTCTCCTGCTTTTTCTTTTCCTCTCACACCTGTGTCTCTCCACCCCTGCAGAGGTTATCCCCCTGGGTTGGCTTGAGGAAGATCAACGTGTCGTACTGGGGCTGGGAGGACACATCACCCTTCACCAACACCAGCCTGCGATGGTTGCTTGGAGAGCCCAGCGACTCAGGCTTCTGTGCCTACCTGGAGCGGGCGCAGACGGCTGGTCTTAAAGCCAACCCCTGCACGGCCACCACCGACGGCCTGATCTGTGAAAAACCTGCCGGTGAGAGAGGAAGAGGTTGAAGAAATAGTTATATAGCACAGGCTACAGTTTATGTTCAGTTCAGACAAACTAACAGGTGATAAAACAAACTCTTGGGTGAAAGTATCAACACATGAGAGACACCCAATAGTTATTTAATTACCGTAAGAAGAAATACACTGACATTTTCTGTGCTGTTAAAATTAATAAACTGAAAAGTGATAGAGGGAACAAGTAGTAGCTGAATCAGAAGTATACTGTGCTGTATGATGCAGCTAATGAAATGAAAAATAATCAGGTATACAGCATTTATATGAAGAATTATCTCACAAAGCTATTGTTAACGACAATGAATAAATAAAATGGAAGCTCTGAACCTCGATCTCATGATTTAACTAGCGCTAAACTTGATTCTTCAGTAAATAACTTTATCCCACATCAATTTATTTTCTGTCATCCAACATCTAAACCTTTGTCTCTGGCCCTTTCTCCATTTGTCCCATTGCTCAGGGAGTCCACAGAGTCAAAGCACCCGTCCCTGTAAGACGCCCTGTGCTCTGCGCACCAGCTGTGCCAACTGCACCAGCCAGACCATGGAGTGCATGTGGTGTGGCAGCACGCAACGCTGTGTCGACTCCTCGGCGTACGTCATCTCCTTCCCCTATGGCCAGTGTCTGGAGTGGCAGACCCAGGACTGTACTGGTGAGACTGGGAGAAATCAAATGGGGGGATGGGGTGTTGGTGGAGGTGAAGGGTGGAGATCCAAAGATGCATGTCAGACTGGGTTCAGGTGTAGGATTTATGTCTTTTGTTTTTAAGGACAAGAACAAAGTTGGGAAGTTTGAAAAAAAACAAAAAACTTTTTAGCTTTTTTCAAGGCTTTCAGCCACATTTCAGTCTGCATCAGCAAATGGAGTTTGCTCATTTCTCAAGCTCTTAAATACCAAGAGATGTGGCTGAAAGCTCTGAAAAAAGCTAGCAAGAGCGCCTTGAGTTATGGTTTTATTGTCAAACTACTTTTTCCAGAATAAACTTTAAGTCCTTTTAAGTTTGAAGTACTTTTGGTTAGTATAATTGTGAATTGTACTCATACCTTTGATGATGCAACTAGAGTATGCTGTGTGAACATAGTCATTATAGACTCTTATCGATCCCTTTCTTATCAGCAGTCAGGTCTCTGCCTCTCTCACACACACCGACACAAACACACACTCTAACACCGAGGTGGTGCCACCTCTCCTGTAGCTACAGGGCAGAAAATCGATCATCTACAATGACACACGACTGACTCAATATGAAGTCCTCGCTGCTGTCTCCTAACACTCCTCTCATATTAACACCTCCCTCGGGATGCTGGAGGTTTTTCAGTTTCACCACTGCTTCTCTATGTGGTTCTGTTTAAGTACATACTGTATCTGTGCGCAGGAATGTTGACGAGGGATTATGAACCATGAAACCAGATAAAAAAGTGGAAAAGCAGCTCTGCTGCAGCCTCTCTGAATTTGCAGGTTATGATGATTTATATTGTTTTATAAGTCGACATGAAGGGATTTCCTGCCTGACTGAGTACCGGTAGTTTCCTGTCTAAATAACATTTCTGTAGTGCCTGCAGCCATTTATCTTATAAAGTACCTCTGCATTCACCTGCTAGGGATTACAAATTCTCTACCAGGAAAGGAACATGGAGAATATTACTAATTAAAGCTGCTCAACAACCATCAGCTCACAGCTTAAGAAGTTCTGTTGGCAAATATTTGCCGCCATCCAATAGAAACAAAGCAACACGGGCATCCAGTTGGATTAGTCCAGTGTTTATTTTATGTCTTGTTTGATCCACAAACTCCCCAAATTCGATTTGTCTTGTAGATATTTTACTTTCCTTGGCCACTTTTTCAGAGGTGAACTAGGAGACCTTAAAGCTGCAGAGTTGGGTGTTGATTCTCAGTTGGATCAGAAGTACTGGCACATTACAGGGAGTAACCTATTTTAAAAAAGAGAGAAAAGCTTTGGATATTTAGTTTTGGGGGTACTCTTTTAAATGTATTCAAATGTATTTTGAACATTAAAGAAGTCATTTTAATTTTTCTCCATGAATCACTTCAGCTTGATGTAAAATAAGAAATGTTCCCTGATCTGGAGTCACTGTTCATTAATTTATGTGTAACATGGACTTCCCTAGCAGTAACAAATCATAATTAAAGCTGCAAGCAGCGATGAACGGGCCCTCGCACACCTGCGCGCGTTGGGGAGGGCAGCCTCCGCCGCTTCATGACACATCAGACCATAAAACGTGTCATTTCCTGCCGTCAGTAGGTGGTGCTATGACTGTGGCTGAAAATATACATATAGATGCCTTCAGGGCGGGGGGGGGGTCTTGAAACATGGCAAGTTTGGGGCCTGTAGGACAAAGTACAGTCCAGTTATAAACCACTTCTTGTCTGGCGGCGAAAGAAAAGACGGGACAGTGTGTGGGAACAGAAGATGTGAGCTACACCAGACAGACAGGTAGAGGAGAGCAGAGAGAAGCTGCTGCATGTCAGACTGTAAAACGTGTCATTTCCTGCCGTCAGTAGGTGGCGCTGTGACTGTGTCATAAAAAATTCATACAGACATGTTCAGGGCGGGGTAAGTTTGGGGCCTGTAGGACAAAGTACAGTCCAGTTATACAGCACTTCCTGTGTGGCGGCGTTCACGCCACCTCACGGGCACACCGTGTAACGAAGAAAAAATCCACGAGTATCGTTTGACGGCCATCTTGTTAAGAAGGCATGGTCCAAGTTTGAAGGCGATCTGATAAAATCTGTAGGACGAGATCGACAAAGTATAGAGGGTCCAAAACCCATAAAATCATGAAAAAAATAAAGAATATCTGACTTCCTGTTGGGTGCGGGGGGGGGGGGTCCTATGGAGTTTTTAGTGTGTGAGTGCATGATATACATGTATACCAATTTTGGTGCATGTAGGTGAAACCTGGCGCGGGGGCCAATTTATTAGCAACTTTTAGGGGGCGCTACTGAGCCATTTTGCCCCCCCCCATGTGGGAGACCTATAAAATATAACATTTTTTGCCATTTCTGACGTGTGTGCAAAATTTCTTGAGCATGTTTAGGGTCTCAAAAGTGCGATTGATTCGGACAAAGAATAATAATAAGAATCCTTAGAAATACAATAGGGTCCTACACACTGGTCAGTGCTCGGGCCCTAATAAGCCTTTATATTCAGTGGTTCAAAAGGTATTCATATCTTTTACTTAAATTTAAACAATGCCATAATAAAATGGATGGAAAAGAGTCAATGTCACAACCTGAGACATTATCTTTGGTATGTCTATAAGAACAATGATATACAATGAATACATGTGGCAGGTTTTAAAAATCAATCTACTGTATAAACTTAAAATAAATAGATTTTTTTTTAGATAAGAAGTTATGTTAAGTTGTACATCAATGAAGCTTGTTTTTGATAATGTTCACTGATGTTTTCTTTGGAAAGGTTGAGGTAAAGTACAGGCACAAGTTTCTGGTAGAAATAAAAATCAAACTGTCAGTATTTCTCTGATGCAAAACTTGTTATTGGTGTTTTCTGTCTTTTGTTAGACAAATAGTCAATTTGTAGCAAAGTGTTCTTGTTTCTGAGGAGTTAAGAAAACGGCTTCAAAACCTCTGAGATGTTTTTGTCTTGTGACTGGTGATTATTATTCCCTGCTGGTGCCAGAAGTCTGAGTGCAGACAGCTCTCCAGCCTACTGTTAGCAAGCCAAGATTGTTTTCCTTTCTTTCGCTTTACCTTCAGTGCTTACATAATGGCACCTTTTCCCCCATCTCCTTTTCTCTTTTATTATTCATATCTCAGTTTGGTGGCAGAAGGTGTGTAGGATGCTTTCGTCTGCTACTTTTTTACCTTTGTCTCTCAAAGTATGGCATATATAATCTGACATATTTTACTTTTCAAGTTCTCAGGTATAGCATTGTTGCTCTTTCACAGTCCATCACTCTTTGCATGGTGTTTCATACTTAACTTTCTGCTTCACGTCTCTTGTTTATGGATTAAGTGTGTCCTGTTTTGGAAACCAGGCCTGCAGGCTACAGCTGAAGGATTCATGACCTCGGCTTTGTTTGCTACTTTCACAAAAAAACAAAACAATTGCTTGTCTGAGGATCCAATTTGAACTGGGTCATTTCTTTATCAGATAAATTTGGCCCAAGGCTCTGTGTATCATTCCCATTTTTCATGTTGGATGGAGGCTGACTACACACTCCTCAACACAACCTCTTGAAATAATTAGCTCCAGTGTTGCCCCAGCAGTCAGATTTGGAGGTTTTGGGAGCTCCTTCGAAAGCGAGCTGATTTGTCAATCCCAACTTAACTGTGCCTAAAGGTTCTGCAACTGCAGCTATATGGCAGTGAATATGGCATCTGTAAATTAGGCTGTAAATTAAACTTTTCATTCTTTCATTCTAGGCAACTCAACAACACTCCTCTCTGCATAGCTTGTAAGGTCAGTGTTTGCTTCTGGTGTATTTCGGCGGTAGCCTCTGTGGACGCCTGCGTTCATCCTGCATCTGTCCTGTCGGTACTGCGGTCAGTAGTTTTTTCATTGTTGTTTTCAGTGTATGGGGAAACAAGTCCAGAAATACCTCTTAAAACAAAGGAAAAAAAAAACATTATATCTTTAAAAACACTTTGCTCTGTCTTTGTGAAATTTAATTTGCAGTGACATTTGCAAGCTTGACTATAGCGGAAGTCTTAAATGTCATTTCCTATTAGTACAAAATGATAAATATGTTGATTTTAATGCTTACTAACTGCAACAATTGTATGTACTGTGTGCAGTTAGTATGTAGTGTGGAACTGGGACACAGTTTGTGTGTTGAGGCACATTGTCCTCCTGCATTGTCCTGAAATTGGAGTCTGTATATGAAATTCTAACAACAATTTAAGTGTTATTGGAGGTGTATTGGATTACAGTATACAGGAGTATTTATTTTTTTGATCACTCACTGTGTGTATTTTGTAGTTTAGACGGGCGACTACAACAGTTCAGTGACTGTGAATTGATTATATTTGACCATAGGTTTCAAATTAATCGCACACACACACACACACACACACACACACACACACACAGGCAGACAAGATGATGGCTACGTTGTTGTAGCTGATATTGGTTTTGCTGCACTGAGAAATAGGATTATGTTCTCTGAGGCAATCTTCACAAGACATGTGTGAGTGCGTGTGTTTTTTCTGTCCGTCCCACATGATGTCTGTCTGCTGTTTTGTAGCTTCACACGCTACGAGAAGAGCGAAGGAGAAGGCAGCTTATGGCTCCTACACTTGATGTATTATGTATGGGGGTGCTCACAGATCTGTATGCTACTGGCTCCAGCGATGCTAACTGTCAAATACTGTAGGAGCAAATGGATTGCACAAGATGAAGCCAGACGATACGTGCTATCCAGGGACACCGAATGTCAGAACCGTTGTGATGAACAGAATGTGGCACAGAGACAATTGTGCTGAGAGAATTTTTGATAAGATGAAAATTTCCCCAGCAGGAACAAGCAATCCTTTTCTTTGCTGCAACAAGATAGCCCAAGTTCCTCAGAACATTTGTCATGTATTGTGTTTAGGTATCCTCTAGGTAATTTCTGTCAATGAAGACTACTAATATCCTGATTTCTATACAGCCATATATGTTGGGAAGGTTTTGGAAAGGAACACAAGGTAGAGTAGAAATAGGTACTTTTTGTCCTGTTCATATCACATGAATCATGTGGTGGATGTTTGCTATATATCAGCCAGCGTCGGAGAAATGTTTCTTGTTGACAGAACTTTAAAGGCATTAAGGCGCTCAGTCTCCAAGTGACGACAGCAACTTGTGAAAGTTTTTTAGCGACTGATGTTTTGTGGCACCGGCTGAGATGCAAACGCATGTCCTCTTGGATTTGACCTAGTTACTACATTTTTGTTGATTCTCATTCACATCAAGTTGATAGAAACCCTTGAGATATGGTGTTCCCTAACTTTGACCAAAATATATTATGAATATTGATTTTGATCTGTATATCATTGACACTCGTTCTATAATGGTTACTGTGCTTTGTTTGAAGCCATGCTAGCTGCAGGGCTCTAAGGATGGCAATGCTGGTTTGTCAGCTGGTCAATCCTCCACTTTGGTCCAGAGTGAAATATTTTGGCAACTATTGGATGGATTGCCATGAGATCTTGTGCAGACATTCATGGTTCCCAGAGGATGAACCATAATGACTTAATGACTCCCCTGACTTTTGATTTGGCACCATCAGCAGATTGACATTTTTGGTTCAGAGTGAATTTAATTGCCATGAAGTTTTGTACAGACAAAGATACAAGTTCTACAGAGGATGACTTTGTTTATCACCTGACCTCTCATCATGCTCCACCAGCAGGTTAAAGTTTTCATTTATCCAGTGCTATATCTTAACATTTACTCAGTAGATTGGCACTAATGTTGGTAAAGACATTTGTGGTTCTGGGACGATGTATCATAATGACTAAATTTTAATAGTTTTTGAACAACAATGGAGCTCTGTAGCACCAAGGAATAAAATATATTAGGCTTTGGACAGATGACACTTGTTAGCAGGATCAATTCATTGTTGGTTTTGGTTTTAATGGGATTTATCGATAATACAAAAAGCCTTGTCCTTTAAAACTCAACTAGCGTGGCTGTAGACTTGTGTATCTGTTGAATTTTCATTTTCCATCTTAAGTTCATTCATCTGAAAACGCCTCACGAATGAAGCCAAGTTCTTCTTTGTAAAAGTGTTAAATGTACCAGACGTAACTCATAATTTAATTGCAGTGAAGTGCAATAAATAGAAATTAGATTACAGTTATGCCTCTTTGTTCAACCCCTGCCGTCAGATCAGGAGACTGTTTACTTTGCTGCCGAGCTGTGTACACAACCACAGAGTGAAGAGGAAGAAATTAGAGGAACATTAACATCTCAGCAATTTGAAGTGCATAAATCAGTGTCCCTATTTTTATCTTTTCCAATATCCACAAAGGAAAAAAATAGCTGGTAGTCAACGGTGTGTCAACAGTTTAATCTCTGGACCATGATTAGATCACATGTTCAGTTTTTAACCATGAAATATGTTTTGCACCCTCATGGGAAATACAGGCACCATCCAAAAGGACATTTACTCTAGAAATAGCCTGGAGCTAATGTCATGTAATAGCACAAGGTACAGCTGTTAACTAAAACTAAAGCCTTGTAAAGCCTGCAGGCACACGCTTGAGTGTAACACTTTTCTCTCTCATCCTCGTCTACCAGGAGTCCACAAGACCACATGAGGCAATAACCTCTTAATTCTTTCCATGTGGAACACAGATGGAGCCAGATAGTTGGAGCTGCTATTAAAAATAGAAAAAGGCATAGCAGGTAAATTATATTATATACACAAACCACAGTTATGTAAGTGAACATCTAAGAACTTAACATTTCCTGTCCATGCAGGAATTTGTTTTCGCTCAGTCTCTCACTCGTGTATGAGCTGCTTTGAGTCGTGTCATTTAGTGTCCTCAGGGCGCGCTTCATCATCGTGCCATGCAGGCTGATCCCTGAAATATTTGATCCATTTGCCGTCACTGATTTTGATATGTTTCACAAATGAATTGCAGTCGATTTGTAAATGCACACTGCAATGTGTGTTTAGGGAGGCAGTCTGTGTGTAGAGATTAACTCTGCATCAGAATATATTTTAAGGTATGAGAGCCATCATGTAGTACTCGCTCTGGCCTGAGCGTTCTCATCTTCATTACAGTTATGCCCGTATTGCTGATTAAAGTATAACCAGGTGAGAGCTTTGTAGTGCTCAGAAATTCATTAGCAATTTACCATGACTTTAATTTCACTTTTCTAAAATGTGAGCATTTGCGTGTTTTTTGTAAAATTAGTATGAAGTGATTACTTTGCAAGCCAGACCACATCTCTAGAGTTTATGAGACTTCTGTCTCTTAATGCCGAAATTTGAAACTCCCGAACAGCATAAATGATGTTTAAACAGGTCGCTAAAGATATAAAACTAGAAAAGAATACATTTTCTGAAGAATATGTAATTGTGCTTGCTGCCTGAGGTAGCTTGCATCTGCAGCACAATTTTCTTCTATCTTATGTCCCACAATTGGTGAAGATGGGATGAAATTTGTAGGAGAAGAGGTAAAAAAAAAAAAAGTTCTGCCAAAAATTCAACATAGCAGTAAAGCTAGCGAGGCAAGAATGGGCATGATTAATAGTGATAGAAAACAGTCCAATAGAGTTAAAGGTACAGTGAAACAAGTTGAGTGAATTTTTAGCTCATAACAAAGATCTCGGACGTCAAACATCCCTCACATGCATATTTTGATGTATTGTATGGCACCTAATGTGTGGATCAAAATGCCAGTTTGTCACCTTAAATGTATCCCAAAATTTATTTTGATTGATTGATTGGGTTTCATAAATACTGCAGTTTTTCACAGTTTGAAAATAAATTGGAAGCAAAGACCAATGACAGACCAGTGTACAGTGTGGTGTCCAATCAGGTGTAGAGAGGGTTCAAGCTAATGTGAAGGGGAGAACTCGGTGCCTATTGAGCATCGCTCGATCATTGTGAGTGAAGCACAAATTGGGCTGGGACTGCGAGTCTAATAATCTGACCTGGAGGGACACAAAATGGCTGCTGGAAAATAGGTACAAATTGGATCTATTAAACCAAAGAGAAGCAAAGAATTTCATTATATTAAACTGTTAAGGTTTGGCGCATGAAAAGCATGGGGTTTACAAAGAGCAGCTACCACTTTCCCTGCAATTTGAATCATATTTTAAGATGATAAACAGGCCTTGTATATTTATTGGATATTAAAGTCTGCTCTTGGGTATGTAAATATGTGCTTTTCTAGCAGAGGAAACCCTACTGTGTGGTGGATTAGGGATATTCTGTTGAACTGCCTCTCTTTGAACTATTGACTGTAGTGGAGATCCAGTGAGTTGTCAGAGGAGAGAGGAAATAAGGGGAGGTGAAAGTAAAAACTGGAGGGAAGAACACAATAGGGGAGTTCGGAAAAGAGAAGATGAAGAAAAAGTAGAAGAGTCCCACCCTTTGTGATTTCATTTGTGCCTGGAGTGTTTAAAGTATATAAAAAAAATCAAATTAAATCAAAATGACAGGAAATGAGGGAGGAGAGGGTATAGTGGTGAGGAGAGCAGCGCTGAATAATCGCAAGAGGGAAAGATGGCTTAGTGAATAGAAACAGAAAAAAAGATGGAGGATAAAAATGTGGCAGAGGGGAGATAAAGAGAGAATCTGAGAAAGGGAGAGCAGAAGTTTGTAATTATAAAGAGGGTGAGGGAACAAATGAATCAGCATTGCTACAGTTGAATAATGCAACGGTGGAGCTTGCAAACACACATACATAGGACAAGGGGAGTATTTCAAGCAGAGCTAGCTAGCAGGGACACAGAGAAAACGAGATACAGGTTCAGCTAGAACATCTGTGGCTTATGGAAATGGCTTGTGTTCAAAAGAGAAACTGGTGAAAATGCTAATTTTACTTGACGCTGCATTTGAATCATCTCGCTGGGCTATAAGAAACAACACCTCGGATAACTTCTCTCAACCTTTTGGTTTCTTGTGTACACGCCAAGACACCCTCAGAGTCGTACCTTTCTGTCTTTCTCTGCGAGTGTGCATTCCCACCCTCGCTTTGTAGACTAAAATTTATTATGACGGGGAAGAAGAGTTGATGTCGGGAACAAGAGCAAAACAAGACTGAAAGCTGTAAAGTTAACTTTGGAAGGCCAGCTTCTCCAGAAAAAACCCACTTGATTTCTTATTCTTGTCACCTATCGCCTGTTCTCCGCAACAAAAAAGGGCTTCATTATGGAGATTTGTGTTTTCGTTTACAAGTATTGAATGCCATACCATCAAAAAAAACTGTCATTTTTAATTTGCACCAGTAAAGTGTTTTTGAATGTCACATCCACTTTATGAATACAGATGCATTTCTCAACACATGGAATGGTGTTGAAAACAAAAGTCAATTTCTTTATAAATGCTGAGGGTCAAAGAATAGGTGAAAACAAAACACGCAAAGTATAGAGGCAGATTAATATCACTAAAGGCGTTTATTGTATTTGTGCTTTGTTTGCAGCTGTTTGGATTAACTATACTACAGTGTGAAGGACAGAACATGGACAGACTATGCCTTAAAGACCCTTTACTTTCAACCCAAATGTGTGTTGAGGACATCTTGTTATTAGTATTGCTATTATAGTGTTGCTCTTAGTGTTGTTTCTGTTGGTGTTGGCATCAATGCCATTGCCATATCTATTGCCTTACATCCCTATGTGGAACTGTACTGTGCTGCTGTATGTTCTCTTTCCTCCTGCTCTCTCTCTCCCGCTCCCCCCTTCCCCCTTCAATCCAACCGGTTGAGGCAGATGACCGCCCACCCAGAGCCTGGTTCTGCTCGAGGTTTCTACCTGTTAAAAGGGAGTTTTTCCTTGCCACTGTCGCATAGTGCTTGCTCATGGTGGGAACTGTTGGGTCTCTGTAAATATAAAGAGTCGGTCTAGAGCTGCTCTATTCGAAAAAGTGCCCTGAGATAACTTTGTTATGATATGGCGCTATATAAATAAAACTGAATTGAATTGAATCTTCCATTAGGACATTGAAGAAATGCAGACATAGCTACCGTTTAAATGTAAAAAATAGTAGCACTAAAAACAGGTCTGAGAAATGCACTCAAGGTCATTATTTGTCATGCAGTTCAATGTATCACGATTGATTTTAAAAAATCTAAAAATATATACTTTTCATTGAAGTTCTGTGACGAATTAAAGACACAATTAAATGAAAATGGAAAAACGTCACTTTCTGGAAAATGGTGAATCTTTAATGGAGACCTTGTCCTGTGTTAGTGTGAACATCTTATCTAATGTTATCACACATTTTTAAGTTGTCCCACACCTTTTGTCCCTCCTATCTAATCAGACATCTTTTCTTTCCTTGATGATCGCTCATTGGTTATGCCCTTCCCCAATATCCTGTTTCAGCAGTGTCCAGTGGTGCCAGCATGTACTGTATAACAGTAAAATCAAAATGTATTCATTTCAATTGATGAATCAGTGGATTAATCTGTGGAGTGGCAGTTAATATATGTGGTGCTTTTGTTAGTTCAGCTCTAATGAACTTTGGTGACTTGTGTTGATAATTTGTGGCACTTACCAACTATAAAACATCCTGACAGTGTTTAGCCTGGAGGGAACGGAGACCCGGAGAGTCCAAAACAGGAAACTCATGCTGGCTGTGTTGCACCTTCGAATTTTACGGTATATGCTCTGCCCCGTGAAAATCAATGCTAATGGGGCTTTTCTCTTCTACAGTTCAGTACCAAAAAAAACAAAAAACAACCCAAAACACAGGTCATTATAGACATTTAAAAAAATTGCCTAGTGTGTGTATGTTTTGCTGATAAGGGACTTCTTGTGGCTGCGCAAATTATGACTGTTGTCTCTCAGTAGCAAATTTGGGAGTACGGTATTATTGTTATAGCACAGCAAAGCTTCCTATGAAGCAGGTGAATGATCAGGTGTAAGTGTCTTACTGCTGTGACAGTGGGGATCGCTGCTCTCATCCCATTTCCTGCTAAGTCAGTGTTGGTTTTTTCCATTTGAATCATTTTTATAAGTCATTTGCAGCACATTTTTGGCAGGCACTGACAAACAATGTAGTCCTGACGGTTAGGATGTCAGATCAGATCATCATATGGCTTGTTTAGTTCCTTGGTAAGTTGGAGGATGCACAAACAGTTTTGTGCCACTTGTAACTGGGAAGTAAAGAGGCCATTACATGGTGTCATGAACAATTATCAAAGATAGAAAAAGTCTTACAACCAATTTTGTACTTTAGTGCTATGGTATGAGTTTGTATTTCCATTTGTGAACAAAACACTTTTCCTCGCTTGTCTCCGACTAGTTTTAGTCTCTTTTGATTCCTTATCTCCTCTTCTTTTTTTTCCCTCTCTCCCTCCATCTCTGCCTGTCTCACATCCCCTGTACAGCCCAGAACTGTTCAGGTCTGAGGACATGTGCAGAGTGTTTGGAGAGGGCGGAGTGCGGTTGGTGTGGTGATCCCAGTAACACCGGCAGGGGTGTTTGCATGGAGGGCTCCTACCGAGGCCCCCTGAAGCCTGCCATTGCCAGGGCTGGGGCCCGAGACCGACTACGGGACAGAGACATGGTGCTGGATCAGAGTCTGTGTTCATCTGATAGAGGCTACAACTGGGCCTTCATCCAATGTCCCGGTGAGTGAACCACTGGAAGACACCACGTGCTCATTCATTAGTCACATTCAAGCGAAGGTTTTATTCTGTTTACATTTGATACTCTGTGATGGAGTCACCCAGCTGTCCGTTACCCCTTTTCCACCAAGGCAGTTCAAGGTTCAGTTCGGAGCCGGTGCCTAGTCTGGTTTCAACAACCAAAGAACCGGCTCTCGGCCAGGAAAACTGGTTCCAGAGTGGCACCAACTCTTTGCTGGTCTACAACCAAGAACCGCTTACATCAGGGACTGGGGGCGGGATTATCGTGACCAGCAAGACCAACTAATACTTACGCTCAGTGTTAACAAGAATTCAAATGTGTTAGGTAATTACCTTTCTTCTCGGACAAATAGCCGTCCATAGCAACCAGCCAGGTGCAGCACTTGTAAAGAGACCATGTAGTCTGCCATTGTTGCCGTTGTGCTTGAAGTTGTCACTATAGTTGCTGGGAAAAAGGAGACGTATACAATGATGTCATGACGTGACTCTCTAGCCCATGGAAAAGCAAACCGGTTCTTAGAAGGTTCTCAAGTTGAACCAACTCCAAACCAACACTAGGACCAGCCCAGAACTAGCACTAGATTCACGTTGGTGGAAAGGGGGTATGTCTGTGGTGTTCTGTCTTATGATGTGCATCTTCATTATAACTCTTCCATCTTTAAGTAACAGCACTGACACAGGGGGAAGAAGGACTGCTTGTGGCCTTGTCTTTGTCTTGTATTAGAAACACCTCTCACAAACTACAGCCTGCTAAATGACCATAAAGTTGAATCAATACCTCTTTCAACAAATAACTGAACATTATAATCCTCATGGATGTAGGACTTATTGCAGTAGTTTTAGCTGGTGTACCTAACAAACTAGCAGCTGAGTGTATCTTTTACTCTGTGTGTGTTTTTGTGTGCAGCGTGTCAGTGTAATGGCCACAGCAGGTGTGTGAACGGCAGCGTGTGCGAGCACTGTGGGAACCTGACAGCAGGGATGCACTGCCAGAGCTGCATGCCCGGTTACTATGGCGACCCCATCAACGGAGGGAAGTGCAATGGTGAGTGCAAAGGTCACACAGGGGTTTACCTGTTTTTATCTTTGGTTTGAGCATCAGCAAAAAAATAGTTTTTATTTTGCAAGAAACGTCCATGCACTGCAAAATCTCTTTATTATTTTTGTCTGTAATTTGAAGACCTTAAAGTTTTGCCTTTTTAAAACGAATGAAAAGCAATATGAATGTTAATCTCTTTCAAATCAAATCAGTTTTAAAAAAATAATAATTTATTTTTCTCTTCTACTGCAACAACCTGCCTTGTTTCAATACAGAGACCCTCATTTTCTAAAATAAATTCTTGTCATAATTGCTCTAAGAAAATAAAGATTTTAAAGTTCAATTATAAACAGAAATAACAAAAGAGGGAGATTTTGTGTTTTGGAGGAATTCTCCCTTTTAAGCTTTATGTTGCCTAATTTCTTGCTCTGAATTGCTTTTAATAGAAATCATGAGGCCTTTCATTAAAAACACAAGTAGAAACTGTCGCCAGCAGTCTACAGCACTGTAATAGACACAAACATCCTGAAGGGGTCAGTGTTTAAAAGCTGTGAGTGTGGGCTTTGGTTTCTGTTGAGCTTGTGGCGACAAGCAGAGCAGTTGAGCAGTGAAAAGGGAAACTACACATGTAGTTTGGACAGGATTGTGGTCTGCAGACATTGAGGGAACAGCACCAGCAGCTTATTTAAGTCTCTGCTTCCATTTCTTATAGTTTCTAGTGAACAGCAGAGAGGTTGGACTCAGAGAAAGATGGTGCTGATGTAGGCAAACGCTCACAGAGATGCACACATGTTTTATGTGCATCCATATTTTTCTGCTTGGAATCCGTCTGTCAGCAGTTTTTCCCATGCTTTGTTTTGCATCATATGGAAATAATCACAGCAAATCCCATAGTTGAAATTGTTAACAACAGATTATGTGTGTGAGTTAGATGATCGAAAGCAGAAGTCACAGGAAAATGTGTGTGTGCATGCGATTTGAAGGCTCAGGGGGCTGGGTTTGGGAAAGTATATGATATGGGCCTAGATGGGAAAAAACCTCGGAGATGGGAGAGTGTAATGGATGAATGAGTGACTGCTGGAGTGTGAGCGAGGGAGGGAGAAGTGAGAGGGAGGTGCAGTAACATCGGTCTCCCTGTGACAGATGTGCGTTTTGGCTTGGCGGGCGGCGTGACATTAAATCGCTCTTAATCATTTTCTTATTTCCTGAGTTGACTGGTGTCTCCGTCCCTGGTGGCTTTTCGCAGCGAGCGCGGAGCTGATAGATGCACGCCTCTCGTCGCCTCCGCACAGGACAGCCTCTGATGCACCCTCTCCTCTACTCTTTGCATTATTTTTCTTTTCACTTCATCCTCTGTCTCTGTGTCTTTTTAATTCTTCCTTATGCTCTCTTTAACATCACCTGGTCCCATCTGTCCTGCTGTTTCTCTCCCCACATGTTCCATTATTGACACCT